>OU426984.1:18938518-19599406 GCA_911387785.2 Aelia acuminata | reverse complement strand
CGATCGCAATACTTCCACTTAGTATATATTTCATATATAGGTAAGTGAAAGTAAAAAAAGAAAAGAATAATCAATTAAAGGCTCCAGTCAACAAACGATGACAGCCCACTTATTCCCTTATAAAATTTTCCCTTGCAATGAGAAAGGAATGAAAAGTAAAGAGTATTAGTATTTGATTAGTAACATACAAATAAGGGAACGTGGAACAAAAAATAAAAATAAAACGTATGATAGAAAAGAGTTCTAAAGTTTTTGGTTGAATGAACGCTTCTAGTAAATTTTCGTGACTGTTCGAGAATCTTCAACGCCTGTCGGGAACCGTCATATCCGAGGGACGGCATAGCCAAGGATTTTTTACTCCATTTAAAAATCATAGGGCCACCGTGAAATGCGAATTTTAGTGTTTTAGGCTGCTATGTTAGCCACAAAACCACAGGAGACCCTATAACCAAGGGCTTTTCTATAGGTTTAAAAATCATGTGGCCATCTGAATGGTTATGAACACTCGAACTTGGCCTTATTGGGTTGTGATAAATATCCAATATAGTTATATCTATTACTAGTTTTAATTAATCTAATCTTAGTTCGTGGCTGACCACCATTTTAAATTATTTTTAAATAATTTATTTTTTGAAGAGAAAAGATTTGGCTCCGCCGGGAGTCGAACCCGGGTCTCCTGCGTTACATGCGAGGATGCTAACCACTACACCACAGAGCTCGGCTAAAGGCAGAGCAAATCCTTCCTCTTCACTGATACCTACTCCCCCTATCTCACAAGTTTTGTGAGTAGTAGCGGGAGGTGGACAAATTTTGTCCTGCCTTGAGCCGAGCTCTGTGGTGTAGTGGTTAGCATCCTCGCATGTAACTCAGGAGACCCGGGTTCGACTCCCGGCGGAGCCAAATCTTTTCTCTTCAAAAAATAAATTATATAAAAATAATTTAAAATGGTGGTCTGCCACGAACTAAGATTAGATTAATTAATATTACTAGTTTTATTTTAACTATTTTTATACCGAATTTCTTTAGTTTATTTTACTTTGTTTTTATTCATTACAAAATACACTAGGTACAAGGGCGTACCCAGGATCCAAACTAGGGGGGGGGGGCAAGCTAAAATCTAGGGGGGGGGGCAAGCTATAGTCGTTCATGTTGTTACACCTTACCGCGGTAAATGGAACCAAAATTATGTATAATTATAGTAGTACTTTATCAACTAAGTTATTACAATTATTTGCTTGAAAAAAATGTATTCTATTATTGCTTCCAGTCTTAAAAGCCTAAAACATTATAGCTTCCAGTCTTCCAGGGGGGAGGGGCAGCTGCCCCCCCTGCCCCCCGCTGGGTACGCTCATGACTAGGTATATTGAAGAATTCCTTAAATTAATATTACATTGTGAAAAAAGAAAAATATGAATTGAAAAGTTCTAGAATTTTTGTTGAAATAGTTACAAACTGTTCTAGTACATGTTCGTGACTGTTCGAGAATCTTCTACGCGTGTCGGGAACCTTCTAGATAGTTCTAATTCAGAATAAATTTAAGGAGCGATAGACTGGAGAGTTAGTCTTGCTCTGAATATAGAATTATATGGTTCTTTAGTGTTAATGTGTCGTTACAAGTTGATATCTTTTGTAACCTTGTTGATAATTCGAGTTTTTATTGTTCGCCTGACATTTTGAATTTTTTTTTTTTCATTAATAAAACTTATTTAAACCCATAATAATGTTACAATATATAAATTAATCAAGATTTGGTTCGGACGGTCAGAGTCGACTAATTTGAGAGATTCGTTGACAATGTTTACTTTTTTCAAGGGTATTGAGGACTGATGTCTCATCTTCCAAGTATATAAAACTAAATTAAGACAATTAGTAAATAAATAATTTCCTGTATTTATGCATAGTACATTTTACAGTGAATCAGGCTTATCATATATATAATTACATTATGTTAATAATTTTTTTTATTGAAAGAAATAATACATTCTGCCACAGTCAAGGGCATTTATATTAGTGCTGTAAGGTAAAACATTCACACAATAACTATATACAAATGTACATAAAAAAAAAAAAATGATAATAAAAAATAAAACGTAATAATAATAAATAAAATGTAAGCCTCGAAAGAAGAAGAAAAAATAAATAGATAAGAAAATAATAATAAATAACAGTCAAAAAAATGAAATGAAATTACAGTCTACATTCACACCTATAATAAAATTAAACTCTTGATAAGTTTACATGTTCTATGTAATTTAGAAAAAGAAAAAAAGAAAAGTAAAAATAAATAAATTAAATTTGAAAATAAGATCAATTAACTAACGTATGGCTATTTACAGTAAACAGATTGATTTATCTTCTGAACGGTTACTTCTCAGTATGGACTTATCAATCTAATACTCTATTATAAACATACGTACTTTTAATGTTTCTACTATAAAATAAAATATATCGTTTAATTGAGCTCTTTCATTGATACATAATAAATTTATTATTTGGTCTTCAGGGTTGTGTTTATAAGGTTGGATATAGTCTTTTAAGTAGCGGTTCTAGCATCTGACAAGGGGCCCAAGTCACATTTCCCTCTCAGATTTTGATGAAATTTTTTTTGGTGATTCTGCATCGAAAAAAAGTCGACACGTGTCCGGCCGTTCCATTGAATGGGCCATCTGGACCGAGAAATTAAATATTTTAGGTTCAAAAATCGTTAAAATTGGCTTTCACAAAACAGTCATTGCTCTATTCTACCTGAACCAATTTTAATGAAACTCTCTGGGATTCTTCTACTTAAAAAAATATATTAGACACATGAATCGGGATTTGTCGCAATTCACCCTATTAAGGCCAGAGAATCACATCAAAGTTGAGGCTTGTGGTAGTAAATTACTTTGATGTGACGCTGTGGCCTTACTAGGGTGAATTGTGACAAATCCCGATACACGTGTCTAATATATTTTTAAGTAGTAGAATCTCTGAAGGTTTCATTAAAATTGGTTCAGGTAGAATGGAGCAATGAAAAAAGAATTGGTGATAGAATCACCAAAAAAAATTTCATCGAAATCGGAGAGGGAAATGTGACGTGGTCCCCTTGTGAGTACATGATACCATCTTTTATACAATTAGTACTGATAATTTATTTATCCATACCTTATTTTTGATTTGTCTATTGTTGGATTCATTTTGCATGTTACAATAAATAAGTGGAAAAGAACAGGTATATTAATGCAAGCCTTTTTATAATTAAATGGCATAATATAATAACATAAACAATTTATTGAAAAGAATTTCTATCCACTATCAATAGGGGAGAGCGGGGTTGGTTGGCAACAGTTTTCACTTTTTTGATTGTTTAGTCGTTCCTGTTAATATAATCCAAATAGGGCTGATACCCCTGGAAACTCCAAGTATTAGAGTACTTCAAATATTTTTTTCACCACATAATATTTAATACTAGCCAATTAACCGCTATGTGGGGCAGGTTGGCCAAGAAGCTAGGGCCTATGTGAACAGAATCGGAGTCAAATGTTTTGCTATGCTTTTAAACCAAATTTACTGAAAATATAAGAATTTACTTAAATGTTGTAAAATCAATCAACAAAGCACACTCTTCTCTACACTGTTAGCATCGGATTGAAAACTCAGGACAAGACTCCCGAGGTCCAGCGGGTCACATGGTACAATGGTGGGGCCTTCACAACAGGTATGACGGAAACTATAAGCCGATGACCAACCTACCCCTTATGCCAACCAACCCCGCTATCCCCTACTTACCAAAATTTCTCGACAATGGTTGATTCAGGGTATTGGACAATTACTTTCTTGTAAAATAATAAACAAAAAAATGAAAAAAAAGATTTTTTAAAAATATATTTATTATCAATCAAAGTATAAAACAAAAAATATTAAAAAGTTTCAAAAAAACATATATAAAATTGATCGGTAATACGGACGTTGTTCGTTTCGTATGGATGAGAAGTATCACCCTGGAAGAACTTTCCAAATCAATAGCTCCTCTTGTCAACAGTGAGAGGTGCAAACGCAACTTTCTTGGTCTCGATATCAAAAATGCTGTAGTAGTTTGAAAGGAACATGGAACCAAGCACCCAATCTGTGTCGTAGTTTCCACTGAATCCAAGCATACAATATCCGGGGTGAGATGAGTTCTGAAATATTATTAATATATTATTATTTATTTAAAAAAATAAGCATATAACATTATTAAAATTTCCAATCTGCTAAATCCTTTGCAGTGAGCAAATCTTGAGAGCTGCTTCGACAGCATTCCGTATAGGAGTAATGGTTATTATAAGTCAGTCTTTGATGAATGTTGATGTAATTTTCTTTAGCTTTTAATTCAATTATTGAGATGTTTAAGTCAGTATAAATTATATCATTGCTGACATAAAATGGTGCATCAACTATTTTCCGTAACACTTTGGATTGAAAGGATTAAATGTTTTGAATATTGGATTTTTTAGCTGAATCCCACAGTTCAATTATCAATATATAAAATTACTTAACTTTCAACTACATAATATAAATTTATCAAATATTTACTGACATAGAAATACTCTAATGTTCTTTAACGAGTACTTGACATCGTACAGGCCCCCTCGAATAGTTTACGTCCTATCTATACGAGCACTTGTTTGGGACTAGATTATTGGAGTTCAATGCCTGGATGATTCCTTCCTGGACCATTCCTTTTACGACTAAATATAAAGAGCGAGTGACTGGAACAATTAGTCTAAGTCTTAGTCTTAGTCTTTGTCTTGACTGTGAAACTCAAGCCATCTGATTATTTGTTATAAAGTAATCATTTTTCTAACCTGCTCGAATATTTATGTTGATATAATTCGTGTGGCATTGATAATTGTATATTTTTTTCGAATAAATGTTAGTTAACCCACAGAAGTGTTCTAATATATTTGAAAAATAACAATAAAAAAATATAAAAGTATTCAAAGATATCAGAATATCTCCCATATAATATTTTATTAGATTTGTCTGTTCATTTATTTATTTGTCACGTTACTACTACTACTATTCCAACAGATTAAGGGGTCAGCTATGATGTAGTGGTTAGCGTAGCAAACTACAATAGTAAAGATCGCGGGTTCGAGTCCCGCTGTGGCCCTGGGGTTTTTCTAAAAAATCCATATAAAAGGCTATACTGTCCCTAGGATAGGAAGTAAAATGGAGGTCCCGAGCCTGTATGATGTTAATGTACTCGTTAAGGATCCCTATACTAATTATACCTGGATAGTCAAAATTTAGGACTCCCACTGTAGCATGGTCCTATTAGCCTTAGTAGCCTTAAGTGAAGTTAAAAACAAACAAAAACACAACAAATACTCAAACATACAGTACATTGAAAGTAAAGTATTTTTCATCATACTGCATCAAAAAAATGCGTTTCAATTAATTGGTACTTTTTGGTCCTAAGCCTAAAAAATCTTTTCGGTGCGCTAATGTCACCTACTACCTATTTAAAAGAGGTGTTGTGTTTACTGCAATTACCAGAAGATATTTTTAGATGTTTTAGAGATGAGCCAGATATTGAAAATATTTCCGTCAATCAAAAGTTTCCGATACTCCAGGGCAATGCCAAACAAACGGTTTAATGTAATGAATAATAATAAATGTACTGTAATTATTAATGTTAATCCATAAGTACATGTCTTCTAGGTTAATAAACAGATTTTTTTTTTAAACTGCCAATTTTCTTATTATAGTAAGTTATCAATGAAGTGTAAAAAAGTGTTTTAATGTACTCAAGTATGAGCAGTATGATAAAAAGTATCGTTCATAACCCGTAACAAAAGTGGGTTTTCAGTGCTTGGTATAATTTACGAGCTCGGCTATGCCTCGCAATAACGTTAAACAAGAACCGCGCACCGAAAACAGCTTTTGGTACTAGTGATGAAAATAGATATTTAAATAAAATTGTTCGTCCAATTTAGTGCATATATGAAGGGGAGAAAACTGGTGGGGAAAATATAAGGTTCAGGGAAAAATACATGTAAAATCAACTTTTTCTAGAACTGAGAAAAGCTCTATTTTCATTACCATATACCTCGTTCTTTCCCCATGCAGTAAAATTTCAATGGCATATATATTTTTGACTCGCTCGGTTTTTCCCGCATTTTAACTCTCTAGGATAATGCAACTTTTCACTCTGATTCGATTAATACCAATAACTCAATTGTTTTTAAAAAGTAAAAAAAAAAACGAAATCTGTTTTTTCCCGTAACTCCCTATATGTTAGGTATATTTTGCGCTGTTTTTTCTAAAACTTCATTTGAAGGGGTCGGGAGAATATAGTGCCAAGCAACATTTTTAACAAAAATAAACTGTATGTCTCTTTTATATCATGTAGCACTATTTGTCTATGATGGAAATGCCACCTAAATATGACTATAGAGTGTTCTATAATCATATTTAGGTGGCATTTCAATCATAGACATATAGTACTACATAATATACAAGAGATGGCAGCTACAGTTTATTTTTGTTAAAAATGTTTCTTGGCATTATTTTGTCCCGACCCCTTCAAATGAAGTTTTAGAAGTTTTAGAAAAACAGCGCACACTATACCTAACATATAGGGAATTACGGGGAAAAAGAGACTATCTATGTAAGAAAGATTAAATTTATTTTAAATAATTTATTTTTTGAAGAGAAACGATTTGGGTCCGCCGGGAGTCGAACCCGCGTCTTCCGAGTGACATGCGCGGTATGCTAACCACTGCACCACGGAGCTCGCTTCCAAACGGTGCCAAATCCTTCCTCTTCACTGATATCTCTCCCTAGATCTCGCAAGTGATTGATTCAATTAATATAAAGTAATTTAAAAAATTGACGTTCATCAAGAGATGTCCAAGATTGGACAAAAATTGAGATCTAGGGAGAGGTGTCAGTGAAGAGGAAGGATTTGGCTCCGCTTGGAAGCGAGCTCCGTGGTGCAGTGGTTAGCATATCGCGCATGTCACGCGGAAGACGGGTTCGACTCCCGGCGGAGCCAAATCTTTTCTCTTCAAAAAATAAATTATTTAAAATAATTTAAATCAAGGTGGTTACCCACAATATTAATTAAATTAATATAAAATTACATTTGTTTATTTAATAAATAATTTATATAAATTAGGAATTACCGTGAAAGTATAGTCGCTTCCCTTCAAAGTGTACCTCTTTCCACTTATGACAATGGAGAAGTCTGGAAGGCTGGCAACTCTGTCACATTTTACCTTAAAACATAATTATTGAATTATATTATATGTATTGAATAGCCAATTATTGACACCCCAAACTTAGAAATACTTAGATTAGTTTACTTAGAAATAAGTAAACAAGTCCTAATTTTATATTAAGATATACATGAATCTAATGTTTGAAGGGTCCTCTAAGTCATCATTGAAGTAAGTGTTTAGCAAACTAACCATAGGGAAGATTTCACAAATAAATCCCGAGGGTGCCAATAACTAGTTTTTGCACTTTTTACAATAAATAAGGTAAAACGTACAGTTATTGACACCCTTAAGACTGCATTTATGTGATGAAATTAAAATAAAAAAAGTATGAAGGGATCTAATTGAAACTTCCTATATCTCCTCTTTACCTATCCTTATAAAGACTCAAGTGGTTTTTTGGGTTGAAAGTTCAATAGTTTTACCATATGGCAATATTTATTGTATGAAGTGAAAAAACTAGTTATTGACACCCTGTGGATTTAATTGTGAAATCTTCCTTATGGTCAGTTCGCTAAACACTTACTTCATAGTTGACTTGGAGGACCCAGGAGCTATAGTAAGTTTCAATTTGATCCCTTCATAAAAAGTTTTTTTTTTTTTTATTTCACCACAGAAATTTAATCTTATGGGTGTCAATAGCTCTCCGATTTACCCTATGATTAAATAAAAAGCTTTTACAAAATCGCACTTAATTCCTGAAAATCCCGCTAAACCGGAATCTTCCGTAGAAGGGAATAATTGGTAGTTATCAAAGATCTAAATAGTTCCAAGAAGACAACTTACGAAATGGTAGCCATCTTCCAGTTCTTCAGCATTCATCTTGTTTATATAAATCATCAGCTCATTGATGGGACCTGTGATCATTGTGCTGCCGGTGTCTGCGATGGCCGAGCAGTTAGTGCAGTACCCTTTTTCTTTGCCAAAATACATTCTAAGAAAAAAAAATCATATAAATATATATATATATATATATATATATATATATATATATACATATATATATATTCATATTTCACTGGTGTTCGGACAAAAGGGTTTAAGTCATCGAATGTGAATCTTAAACAATGATTTTCCAAGTTATTGAAAATCATTATAAATTCCTTTTTGATTGTATTTTTTCATTCCAGAATAATAAATGAAACTATATTCTTTCAACAGAAACTGTAATAAATTATGAATAACGAATAAATTATAGTCAATTGAAGCGTGGAAATGCATAAGGGTCTAAGTGCCAAAAAAAATAAAACAACATTTCTTTTTGCCAAATTATAATATGTGCCAAAGCCATTCTTCAGAAATGGGTATAAGTAACATCTTACTTTCAGAAACATAAAACAAAAACATGTTTTGATGTCAGAAAAGAGTTCATTGGACGTATGAAAGATGGCATGGGTGTAAGCACTGAACGTAGTTCATCCTAGAGGGTATAAGTCATATCATTTTTATAAAAGTTTCCTAAGGCACTTCTTTTTTTTTTTTTTTTTTTTTTGTTCGGTACCCCTACCTGGCCATTTGTGGCATACGGGGGGTTACTCTAGAGGTGTAACCAACCTATTCTAACCATGGTGGGAGGTTCGAGATTTATTCCGTGGGGCCTCCACGAAATAAAAGTCAACCCTCCCAGGGCGGATTCGAACCGCCGCCGTTTGGCTCGAGCGTGCAACAGCGGGTCGCGCTCCTACACGCTCGGCTATCCCGGCCCATTTCCTAAGGCACTTATACCCTTATGCATTTCCACGCTTCAATTATGAATTTTAAGAAGATGATACAATTTTTTTTTTTTTATGACTTAACCCCTTGTGCCCAAACATGAATGATTTAAGAATTGATATAATAATTGATATATACTCACGATTCAATAGTAACTTGCCAGTTGTGGCCTTCAGTTTGGATGTAGTCAATTTTCTTCGTGTCGAAAAGTTTTTCATTCCATCCACCGATAACCAATTCACCACCATCAGCTGGGTCACCTTTCCTATAGAATCATTGAGTTAGAACAAATTAATAAATTGTAAATAACACTAGTATACCAAAAAAAAAAAAACTTCTTTTACGATGTTTTTGGCATTGATTTTGCTAATGGTTTTAGTAAATATTTATATTAGGCATACTCGAGGTCTGTTCAATTTGTTTTATTTGAATCCGGTCTTTGAGATAAATGTAATGTAAATAATCACTTTAAAATTTGTCTTATTTCTCAACCACTTTTTGTTTTCTACTTAAGTAGGTATATGGTGAATCTTTCGTAAATAAATAGTCAATCTTTCGTGTCCTATTTCGAATACGATGAGCTTTTCACTTGGAAAACATGAATTCGCTGCGAAAGTCTTATAGAGGACTTTTTTCAACCAAAACAGAAGAAAGATCAATGATTTTGTGAAAAAAAAACAAAAGCATTATTACCTACCTATAAACCTTGTTCAAAAGAAAAAATATTTGATGCCTAATCTCTTTATACTGGGTGTCCCAGACCTAGTGTAAAAAACAAAATTGTGTAATATTGCATTCTAAACGGGGTAGAATGGCGCAGAAACGAGTTTCCTATCTCAATCTGTTGAGGTGAATTTTTTTGTTTTTATTTTTAAAATCTTACTTTTTGTCTAAAAAATGGTAGTTTTCTCTACTTCGTTTGTCCCTTCGTTTTTGTGTTTCCCTTGTCGATATGCATGAGGGGTAAAGAGTTGAGGAGGTGGCAAGCCCTCCCTCCCCCTCCCCCCCTAAAAAAAATAATAATCTTATTTATAGGGAGTCAAGGGGGGGAGGTGACCCAAATTCACCTCAACAGATTGAGATAGGAAACTCGTATCTGCGCCATTCTACCCTGTTTAGCATGCAATATTACCCAATTTTGTTTTTTACACTAGGTCTGGGACACCCAGTATATTTAAAATGCATTTTAAATAATAAAATAGATCATATATATTATTTCTCAAAGCCTTTTTTTTTTTTTGTCGGTACGCCATAATTTCCTTAATACTTCAATAAATTTCATGAATGAGGTATCATTTTAAAGCTTTTCTTAACCGCTACACCGAAGAAATGCAAATCGCTCATTTCGCCTTCGATTGCGAATCATAAGCGCAAAACCGCTGTTTTTGGTCGTAGAGAGTTTTAAACGGTGTCAATCTTTTAAGGTTTTCAAGAAGAACATTTTTGATCAAATACATTTTTATGATTAGCCCCTTCGTTTGCGAGTTGTAAGCGAAAAACTGCTATTCCTAGCGAAAACGGTCGCGGGGATTTTTCGAAGGTGTCATTTTTTTCAGTATGTCGAGATGAACATTGTGGATATATACACTTTTCCTTTGTCGCCGTCGTTTGCGAGTTACAAGCAAAAACATGCGATTTCAGTAAATAGAATCAGCGCACTTGCTTTCCTCGGAACCGATATGTGTATTTATGTATGTGGTGTTTTCCAGGGTGCGATCTTTGAGTGTCATCTATGTCCGTGTAAAACAAACCCACCAACAAACAATCACAAATTTCCCTATCGTCGTAACTTCAAACATAGTATTTAAAGAGGTCTTATAAACACGTTTAATACTAATGTAAATACTTAAAACTTATGTTAAAAAAAATAAATAATCTACAATTTACACACCCTCACCCGTGCCTATGACGCACTAAATAAACAAATCGCTACTGAATATACGGTGGTGAGGGGTCATCTGTGGTATAGTGGTTAGCATAGCAACCTACAATACTAAAGCTCGCAGGTTCGCGCCCAGCGGTGGCCCTAGTATTTTTTAATGGGAGTAAAAAATCCTTAGCCAAGCCGTCCCTCGGATATGACGTAAAATGGAGGTCACGAGCCTGTACGATGTCAGGTACTCGTTAAAGATCCCTATCCTAATTATACCTCGATAGGCAAAATTTAGGACTCCCACTGTAGCATCGTCCGATTAGCCTTAGTGGCATAAAGTGACGTTAAACAAACAAAATAGAATATACGGTGTGTATTTTAATAAAGAGGGATTTATGTAGGTTAGAGTGCTATAAGCTTCGCCCTGGTCAGCTAGTTTTAAATATTTCTTAGTTATATTTATATGTTTTATAATGCATATTTTAAATTAAATTGTTCGTTAAGTTTTTATAGTCATTTTATTTTTAGAATCGAAAGGCCAGAGCTCCGCACTACTCATATGAAAATCCGGGTTTGAATCACGACCAAGGTTAATCTCTTTCTTCTTTTAAAAAAGATTAAAATAAGAATTTTCAAGTTATCATTAGAAGAAAACTAATTGATTTGACGTTTACAGAAAAATGACAATAGTCAGTTTACCATTACCTGTTCATATAGAAGGAGATGATATTCCTCTTGAGTAACTTCTGCTTGAGGAAGTTGTCCAGTATCGACGTGAGGACGTCAGAAGACCTCGGGGGTGTGAATGAGAGGCCGACAATTCCGTCGAAGAGGTTTTCTTGGAAGGCGCCTTGCAGAGCTGTGGCTATCTCCTGACCCTTAACTTCTATTCCGGCAATCTTTCATTAAAAAAATAAAATATTATTTCAAAAAAGCGTAAAAATAAAAAGCATCAGATTAAACGCGTAAAAATAAAAAGTAGAAAAAATGAATAAAATGTTAGCAATAACATTACAGAAACATGATACAACAGTAGGAGGAAGTAGAAAGAAAATAGACAAAAGAGAAGATGTTACTGAACCACAAACCTAAAATGAGAAGTAAAAGGGGAAATAATCAGATATTCATCAGAAGATGATAATTCTTGGATCCCTTCAGGTTTTAGGACCCAACAGGTTTCAGGACTCAAAAAAATTAAGTTTGAAAATATTTAGAATAATAAAAAAACATCACAATTTCAATATAAAAACAAAAGCTCAAAGCTAAGGATTAACTTGAATAATTCAAGTTAATCCTTAGCTTTGAGCTTTTCCACAATTATTTTGGATAAAAATACAAAGTATAAAACTGGTTCGGTTAGTAACATTTTAATTCCCCTTTTTAACTGTTAAAGTGGCAGTCTTAAGGGAATAGTTCGTAGACTAATCTTGACCAGAAGTAAAAAAAATCTGGTGCGTGCACGCAACACACAACTTTCACTTACCAACTTACTTAGATTAGACATTAATGCGTTTTGTTAATTGCCACTTCTGAATTGAACAGAACGGCTTAAATTATGAACAATGGTCTATCATTAAAGGCGTCCTCCGCATGAGTGGGCTCAACGAGTTTTATAAGTTGACTGAATATTTTTCTTTTTTTCCCCTCTTTATGTTTTCTTTATTTTTATCATATCTCATATTTAGCCATTTCTTATTTTTAGGCCGAACGAGAGACAATTAATTTCTCCATATAAACAAAAACAAAGGTACTTTGTAGGAAACAAAAAAACAAACAAACAAAAAAGGCCCCTACCCCATTTAAGCTCCCTCAGAACATTTTAATAATAATAAAGCTTACCTGATATTAAAGAACAACTAATTTTCATTAAACATGACGAATTTGATAAAAATCGTTAAAGCAGTTTTTGAGAAAATCGAAAAAAACTTAAAAAGTTATTAAATAAAGTACCCCCTCCCCTTGAGCAAATTTGATAAAATTTTCGCTGTCACATCGCGGGCATATACATACTCTAAATACCCAATTTCAGGTTCGCACGGTTTATAGTTTTTGAGCTAGTCTGTTCACACACACACACACACACACACACAGACCATTTCGCGGGACTTGGTTATTTCGACTCAGGGGGTCCCAAAACGTGTATTTCCGTTGAAAACCGGAAGTCGAAATTTTTCACGATCGCAATACTTCCACTTACTATATATTTCGTATATAGGTAAGTGAATGGGTGGCGGGATGGTCGAGTGGGTAAACGCGTTAGAAAATACGCGTTGCCCATGGCAACGTCTGTTTGGAATACGAAGATAGCAAGTTCAAAACCCGGAGCCAGAGGAAAAGTTAATTATACTCGGTATCAATCCCCCACCCTCTCCCCTGGCCCGGGAAACCCCGTATAGCCTACAAGGCGAGGAAGGGGAGGAACAAGAAAAAGAAAAAATATAGGTAAGTGAAAGTAAAAATGGGTAAGATGTATTGTTTAACATTATATAAGAAATTTTCATCATTTTTTAAAGTTTGGAAATGATTTTCTAAAAAAACTTAAAATAACGGTTTTTCCATACTTTAATCATTTCTTCAAATTTGTTTTGATACCTAGTTTATCTGCTTCTGGCTGCTCCTTGCGGTGATATTGTGGTTTTAGATTTCAAAACCAATACTTAACTGAAACGAAGTCTGGCGCAGTACTGAACCAAGCACCAGAAACGATAGTTTATTTGATGCACTAGTGCACGAAAATAATTTATCTGATTGTTCGGATGAAGTTAAGGAGAATATAAGACAATTCGTATGGTGGTTATTTCAAGGAGAAAGACTTGAATTTTATTTGATTAATTTTCAAGGCAAAAGGGGAACTTCTCAATTTAAATTACCAACCGTGGCAAGATAAAAGGGGAAACTGCTCTCTAACATGAATGTACCGGAGGGTATCTTTCACTTTATATCTGTATTCCCAGTATTAAAAGAATTCAGAACAGCATTTTTGGGAAAACAAAGGTTAGATTTTGATGAAACCAAATTACAAAAGATAATAAGATGGCTAGGCCACGTACAGAGGATGAGCAATGAACGCCTTCCAAAAATGATAATGGAAGGGAACCCAGGTGGAAGAAGGGAGAGAGGTAGGCCGAGACTGCGTTGGCTGCAGGACGTAGAAGATGACCTTCGGGCTCTCGGCGTTGTGGAATGGAAAAGGGCAGCAGAGGACAGGTCTGATTGGAGAAGAGTAGTGGAGGAGGCCAAGGTCCTGCAAGGACCATAGCGCCATTAGATGATGATGATGATGAAATTACAAAAACGTATATTTGTTTCTAAAGACAGCCATCAATTACAGATACGAAATGGTCAAACATTTCAATTTTGAATAAACTGTTATATATTTACATAAATATATGTAAGAGTATCTACATTAACTGAAAGGTTTATTTTGATTGTATATACACTAAACATAATCACATTCTTAAGAAAAGAACATAATACATAATACAAACATAATCACATTCTTTATTTGGACTATTTACATAGATATTAGAAGACTGTATCTGTATTGTTTTATGTATTTTTTTCATTTAAGTAGTAGTAATCTAGGTTATTGTTTATGTTAAAATTAGTTAGTATTACTTAGCGAACACTTCGACAGACGAATACGTTCATTGTCGAGAAAAAAAAATCGTTTATTAAATTTAAACTTATTATATTTAATTTATATATTTCTAATTCAAATAAACGTTTCTATCTATCTATCTATCTATATTTATATATATAAAACATGTAGTAGAAATAATTTTAAGACAACAGAAAGATAATAAAATAAAAACTTATATTATCTAATGCTAATAAGTATAATATATATATTTTTTTACTTACATTTACAACATCTTTTCCACATATGCCTCGCATGTAACCTATAGCGTAATCGATGGATATAGATCGGTTTAAGTCGACGTAAGTTTTTGATCTATTTTCATCAAACATATTCTTGCCAACTGAAAAAAAAAAGTTTTCAATGTTATTAATATTTCTTTGATAGTCAATTGAATAATTTAAACTAAACTGGTTTGTTTTATTTTTGGCGGTGGAACACATTGAACGTGTATTACCATATTTTCTTTTTTGTATTTAATCAGTAATAAAAAGTTATGACATAGTAGCTAGTACCTACAATTGTCACTTATCACTATACAAAGCTAGTTGCCCATAAGAACGAAATGATAAATATTTATGCAACGCCGTTGTTTTATTCATAAGCAATTAATGAAATGTTAAATAAATTAAGTGTTAATAGCTGATGTGAGTCATGAAAACAACATCAGATAAATTGCATCATGGAAAAGTTTCATAGTAGGTATAAACTTTTTCAATTTTTATTTCAATAATGAAATATTCCCTTTTGTACATACAATCATTATATAAATCAACAAATATAAGTAAATAAATCTATATCAAAAATATTAGATATAGAAGGTTAGGTCTCAAAGTCTCGTATTATTGAAGGATCAAGTCACTCCTTCCAAATGTGATGGTTTCAGTCTGTTTCTATATTGCTTGTAGAACGTTCGTAGCCCTGAAGTTGCCTGAATAGGCGAAAATTTGGCTTGTATCTGCATAATTAGGTGATTTTTACTTTCACTTACCTATATATGAAATATATAGTAAGTGGAAGTATTGCGATCGTGAAAATTTTCGACTTCCGGTTTTCAACGGAAATACACGTTTTGGGGTCCCCTGAGTCGAAATAACCAAGTCCCGCGAAATGGTCTGCGTGGGTGTGTGTGTGTGTGTGTGTGTGTGTGTGTGTGTGTGAGTGTGTGTGTGTGTGTGTGTGTGTGTGTGTGTGTGTGTGTGTGTGTGTGTGTGTGTGTGTGTGTGTGTGTGTGTGTGTGTGTGTGTGTGTGTGTGTGTATGTGAACAGAGTAGCTCAAAAACTACAAACCCTGCGAACCTGAAATTTGGTATTTAGAGTATGTATATGCCCGCGATGTGACAGCAAAAATTTCATCTAATTTACTCAAAGGGAGGGGGTACTTTATTTAATAACTTTTTAAAGTTTTTTTCGATTTTCTCAAAAACGGCTCAAACGATTTTGATTAAACTAAGTATTTGATCTATTTATATGCCCGAGATGTGACTGTAAAAATTTCATCAAAATTTATCAACCGGAGGGGGGACTTTACTTAATAAATTTTGTATCATTTTCACGTGTTTTTTTATTTACTCAAAAAAGGCTTTAACGATTTTGATCAAACTTTGTATTTGATGTATTTATATGCCCGAGATATGACTGTAAAAATTTCATCAAAATTGATCAACAGGAGGGGGGACTTTATTTCATAACTTTTTTCCAATTTTTACCTTTTTGAACGATTATCTCAAAAACGGCTTTAACGGCTTTCAACGATTTCAAATTCGTTATGTTCAATGAAAATTAGTTGTTATTTAATATCAGGTAAGCTTTATCATTATTAAAATGTTCTGAGAGGGCTTAAATGGGGAAGGGGCCTTTTTTGTTTTCCTATAAAGTACCTTTGTTTTAGTTTATATTGAGAAATGAACTGTCTGTCATCACGCCTAAAAATAAGAAATGGTAAATATGATATATGAAGAAAATCAAGTAAACATATACAGGAGAAAAGAAAAAAAATAATCCGTCAACTCATAAAGCACCTTGAGCTCATGCATGCGCCGTATGCCTTTAATGACAAACCAATGCGTTATTATTAAAGATGTTCTGTTCATTTTAGAAGTGGCAATTAACAAAACGCATTAAGTTCTAATTTAAGTAAGTTGGTAAGTGAAAGTTGTGTGTTGCGCGCACGCACCAGATTTTTTGAAATAATGCGAGATCTTGAGGCCAAAGTTTTTATATCTATAGAATATATAGATAGTCTCTTCCTTCACACTTGTTTATCAAAAATATTATAATAATATTAATTTATTTTGCTATGTTCATGTACTTTATTAATGTATTCGTATCTTTTCCGATTTTTCTTAAAAAATAAAAGTATTAATTACCCAAATTACTGTTACGAACTTATAAATGTAATTATATGTTGATAGTAATCGTAAATATAATTAAACTAGCTGTATATACCGGTTTCACCCGGAGATTTTTTATTTTTCAAATCTATAAAATAAGACTTTTTTCGACTCAAACGGTCGATTTCGTAAAAAATCAATGTAAAGCGAGATCAAAACGATTTTCATAACAATAAATAATATCAGCTGAAGTTCGGCTGAAGTTATGCAATTTTAATAAATATGGACAGGTGTTCGCACCTGGTATGAACTCAGCGAAATTTGGAGAATTTAGGTCAAACGGTACAGATTTCTATAAAAAACAAACAAACAAATAGAATATCATCTTTATTTACATAGATTATACAATTTCGTTATAAACCTATAAATGCAATTATATGTTAGCAATAATTGTAAATATTCATTGAAAATTTCACAGAAATAGCAAATATTTATGATTGGATTAAGATTCTGTTGTTTCTCATGAAACAAAGGCTTTATTTATTTCTTTATCTTTCATTGATTTATAGTCGATAAAAATTAAGTGTTATCTTGAAGGGTTGGTAAGAGTAATTTTTCAAAACCCTAAAAAGGAAACAAGTGTGGTATTTTGTAAACATTTATTTTTACTTTCACTTACCTATATATGAAATATATAGTAAGTGGAAGTATTGCGATCGTGAAAAATTTCGACTTCCGGTTTTCAACGGAAATACACGTTTTGGGACCCCCTGAGTCGAAATAACCAAGTCCCGCGAAATGGTCTGTGTGTGTGTGTGTGTGTGTGTGTGTGTGTGTGTGTGTGTGTGTGTGTGTGTGTGTGTGTGTGTGTGTGTGTGTGTGTGTGTGTGTATGTGAACAGACTAGCTAAAAAACTATAAACCGTGGAAACTTGAAATTGGATATTTAGTGTAAGTATATGCCCGCGATGTGACAGCAAAAAAATCATCAAAATTGCTCAAAGGGAGGGGGTAGTTTATTTAATAACTTTTTAGGTTTTTTTCGATTTTCTCAAAAACGGCTCAAACGATTTTGATTAAACTGAATATTTGATTTATTTATATGCCCAAGATATGACTGTAAAAATTTCATCAAAATTGATTAACCGGAGGGGGGACTTTACTTAATAAATTTTGAATCATTTTCACGTGTTTTTTTTTATTTACTCAAAAACGGCTTTAACGATTTTGATCAAACTGGGTATATGATGTATGTATATGCCCGAGATACGACTGTAAAAATTTTATCAAAATTGATCAACCGGAGGGGGGACTTTACTTAAAGAATTTTATCTAATGTTTACGTTTTTTTTTTATTTTCTCAAAAACGGCTATGATGATTTTGATGAAACTGGGTATTTGATGTATGTATATGCCCGCGATGCGACAGCCGAAATTTCATCAATATTGGTGAAACGGAGGGGGTGCTTCATTTAATAAACTTTTTCTTATGTTCACGTGTTTTTTTTTATTTACTCAACAGCGGCTGTAATGATTTTTATCAGACTGGATATTTGGTGTATGTATATGCTTACAATGTGAGACAACATTTCATCAAAATTGGTCAAATGCAGGGGGCTCTTTATTTCATAACTTTTTTTTCCAATTTTTACATTTTTTTGGAATATCTCAAAAACGGCTTTAATGATTTTGATTAAATTAATCATTTTTAATCAAAATCAAGTCATCTTTTTTATATTATTTATAAAAATGGCAATTAAAAAAACATGCCGATTTCTAATGTAAGTAAGTTGGTAAGTGAAAGTTGTGTGTTGCGCGCATCGCACCAGATTTTTTCTTTTTAGAACGTTAAAGGTTACAACAGTGGGATGAATGATATTAAACCTTTGCACTCGAGGTCTACAGAGCGGAGCTATTTAAAATTTGTCTTCAAACTCGACGGAGACAATGCAAATAATTTTCAGTTTTTAACATATAAGGACATAAACAAATCGTAAAAACTATTTATAGGATATCTCATTTTTGGTGATAAATGACGGTCGCGGCTCGCGGTGTATTTCATTATTTTTATAGTACGTTATATTTTCGGCTATACTTAGTGGTTTTAATTTATCCTTTATATCCTCAATTGTATAGTTAATAATTTAGTTCGGGGCACCAAATAATCCCTTAACTTTGATTTAGTTTCCCATGTACTCCTACTTTAACCGAAATGTTATTAAGTAGATTTTCACATTTTAGGAACTTTCCTGATTGGATATCGGAGAAACCTTCAACTAAAAGGGTCCTATCTCGTAATTTTTTAACTGTTTTTACTTCTACAATTACATTTGTTATGCCTATATATATAATACTGATAAGATTAATAATAATAAAATTATAAAAAAATATATAAAATTTAAAAAAAAATAATTTTGAAATTATAAAAAAAATATAAAATTAATTTTTTTTATGTAACTATGTGTTCTTGAAGCTTCATAAATACATATAACTTAAATTTCATAACAATTCCTTACTTGGTTCTAAAAGTTTACTGTATAATGTTACGTTTTTAGGGTGTACGTTTTCGCGAATAAGTTGCGTCAAGTTGCCAGGAGGTAACGTCCGAACGGTGCGGAGTGCAAAGGGTTAATATTTGGCCTAAATAATGAAAATACTTTTATTGCATTTTCAATACGAAACTTCATTAAAATAAAAATTTTAAGTTTTGGATCAGCTGTGTGACCGGAAAAGGGGTTCGTTTCATCCACCTCAAATCGCTTCGGTATAAGAATCGTTATCATAAAACATGATAAACCTTCCCAATGAAAGTTTCAGTTTAAAAAAAAAAACATTTCATTTTCAGCATTGATGATAATGAAACCAAGCATCATCAATGTAGGAAAAATTGCACTGATGCAATAAAATACGGCAAATCTCACATCAACACTAAATGAGCCCAATATGTTTGGCGATTTTTTGAAAACTTCCAATAACATTCTTGCAATATAGAATTATTGCTTGTATGGGCTTAGAGGCGTAATCCCCTTGGGTCATCAAACATCTATGGTATATAGAATTATTTATTTTAATTTATATTGATAATATAATTACATAGATATAAATAAAGTAAAGATATTTACTCACAGCAGTTGCTGCATTTCTTGTTGGGGACCCACAAGAGATGAGATCCAGTGTCAAACATGGCTTCGAATTTTTGCGGAGGAGTTCCAATTGTCAGTGATCCCCAATATTCTTCCTGAAATAAATTTCAAGCCATATTTTAAAATTCAAATGCTATATTTCGAATATATATATCACAGAATAGTAAGTTTTTTGAACTATAAAAAAAAAATCTGGTGCGTGCGCGCAACACACAACTTTCACTTACCAACTTACTTAGATTGGAAATTAATGCGTTGTTGTGGTCCCCTTCGTTAGACCAATTTTGATGAAATGTTAGCTATCACATCTTTGGCATATAAATACATCAAATACCCAGTTTGATCAAAATAGTTAAATCCGTTTTTGAATAAAAAAACACGTGAAAATGATACAAAATTTATTAAGTAAAGTCCCCCCTCCGGTTGGTCAATTTTGGTGAAATGTTGGCTATCACATCTTTGGCTTATAAATACATCAAATACCCAGTTTGATCAAAATCGTTAAAGCCCTTTTTGAGTAAATAAAAAAACACGTGAAAATGTTACAAAATTTATTAAGTAAAGTCCCCCCTCCGGTTAATCAATTTTGATGAAATTTTTACAGTCATATCTCGGGCATATACATAGATCAAATACTCAGTTTAATCAAAATTGTTAGATCCGTTTTTGAGAAAATCGAAAAAAACCTAAAAGGTTATTAAGTAAATTACCCCCTCCCTTTAAGTAATTTTGATGAAATTTATGCTGTCACATCGCGGGCATATACTTACACTAAATACCCAATTTCAGGATCGCACGGTTTATAGTTTTTGTGCTAGTCTGTTCACACACACACACACACACACACATACACAGACATACACACACACAGACCATTTCGCGGGACTTGGTCATTTCGACTCAGGGGACCCCAAAACGTGTATTTCCGTTGAAAACCGGAAGTCGAAATTTTTCACGATCGCAATACTTCCACTTACTATATATTTCATATATAGGTAAGTGAAAGTAAAAATTATTTTAGAATCATATTAAGGTTCTGCTGTAAAAATTTCGATACTAAAATCATTTTCTTTTATAGTTCAGTACGATCCAAATGAAGGGGTCGGGGCAAAATTTTCCCAAGCAACATTTTTAACAAAAATAAACTGTAGCTGCCATCTGCTTTATATTATGTAGGACTATATGTCTATGATGGAAATCCCACCTAAATATGACTATAGAGTGCTCTGTATGCTACTGAACCTTTTTGTCCCCAACCTTTTCAACTCAAGAGTTGGGTTAAGAAAGTGTCAAGCAACATAGTTGTTCATTAGGTATGATAGCGCTCAAGAGAAAACTTATGTTTTCAAATGCATCTTTGGAATCCGATGAATGCCTACGTAACTGTAATGATGATCCAGAGTATATAAAACCAAGATATGATCAAAAACTTACTGAAAGCGGATTTGAAGTGAGTGTTGCTCGGCACTAGTTTAACCACAATAAATGATTGTTCTATTTACAGTTAGATTATGTTTTAATTTTATGTGTAGAAAATTAATTGTGCAGGCATTTAGTTAATTCTTATTCAAGGTTTACCATTCCATACTATTAAAAAATTAAAATCAGTAGTTCAGTCCAATCATAATCAAAACAATGCATTTGTGGCTTGACACTATATTCGTCATATTTTGCTTCAAATAAAAAAAAAAAAAAAAAAACAATCCATGGATTAAGAAAATAAAAAGGCAAGTGAACCAGAATTTTGACGAAGTTAGTAAGTACCAGGAAGAGAGGTAACACTGCAGCGATCGCTCTCAAGAAAAATCTGGTGCGTGCGCGCAACACACAACTTTCACTTACCAACTTACTTAGATTAGAAATTGACGTGTTTTGCTAATTATCATTTCCCAAAGTCACACATTTTTCTACATTCATATCTTATTCTTGTTAATCGTTAAAGCCGTTTTTGAGTAAATCAAAAAACCCGTGAAAATGATACAAAATTTATTAAGTAAAGTCCCCCCTCCCGTAGATCAATTTTGATGAAATTTTTAAAGTCATATCTCGGGCATATACATACATCATATACCCAGTTTAATCAAAATCGTTAAAGCCGTTTTTGAGTAAATAAAAAAAACATGTGAAAATGGTACAAAATTTATTCAGTAAAGTGCCCCCTCCCGTAGATCAATTTTGATGAAATTTTTACAGTCACATCTCGGGCATATAAATACATCAAATACCAAGTTTGATCAAAATCGTTAGAGCCGTTTTTGAGAAAATCGAAAAAAAACGTAAAAAGTTATTAAATAAAGTACCCCTTCCCTTTGAGCAATTTTGATGAAATTTTCGCTGTCACATCGCGGGCATATACCTACAGTAAATACCCAATTTCAGGTTCCCACGGTTTATAGTTTTTGAGCTAGTCTGTTCACATACACACACACACACACACACACACACACACACACACACACACACACACACACACAGACCATTTCGCGGGACTTGGTTATTTCGACTCAGGGGGTCCCAAAACGTGTATTTCCGTTGAAAACCGGAAGTCGAAAATTTTCACGATCGCAATACTTCCACTTACTATATATTTCATATATAGGTAAGTGAAAGTAAAAATCTGGTGCGTGCGCGCAACACACAACTTTCACTCACAACTTACTTAGATTAGAAATTAATGTGTTTTCTTAATTGCCACTACTCAAAGTTACACATTTTTCCTCATTCATTTCTTATTTTTGTTGCCATTTGCTCAAAAAAAAAAACCTAATTTCTTTTATTATTAAATAAAAGTATTTACTTGTGATAATTCGGCAATGCAAGCATACCACACCAAGTCGTTTTATTTTATAATTCTCTATGTACTTGTTGAATATTTCATTTAGTTACTATGAAACAAATAATTTCCATTTAATGAACAGATCGGCATTAATTATGAACAATGGTCTGTTATCAAAGGTGTATACCCTTTTTTTCAGGCATCCCCACAGAAAGAAGTCAAGAGGACTGAGAATGGGACTCCTGGGAGGCCAGCTAATGGTGCCTCTACGAGAAATCACTTTGTTTTGGAATAATTCGTTTACCGTACCAATTGTTAAGTCTGGAGTATGGCAAGTGGCCCCGTCTTGCTGAAACCAAGTTCTAGAGTTATATCCTTTGAAATCTTGAAGTTCTTGGGCCAAAAAACCTCTTATCATTTCACAGTAACGCTCACTATTTACTGCGTTTGAGATTCTAGGAGTGCCAGCAGCGTTATGGTTGACACCTAGACAATATTGTTTTTTCTAAATAAATTTTCAGTTCATTGTGTTTAAATAAAACGTAAACATCCTACTTGATATTCTATATTTGAGATTTTATTCAACTTTCGAACCCCGAATAATCTTTTTGGACACCCTGTATAGCACAAACAACAAACAAAATGCATATAAATATAAATAAATAAGAGAAAAAAAATAATGAATAAACAAAATGAAAGTAAAGACAAAAACTTCAAAATGTCTGACTTTTCAATTTTTGTCCGTTCTTGAATAAATTGAAAATCAATTTCATAAATAAATGTTTTTAATTCCTTATTATAATTTTACAGTCGAAAATCGGGCAGTCGTATAGGAAGTGATGAAATGTTTTTGAAGTTTGTCTGTCACAGTTTCAGGTGTCAGAGTTCGTCAGCTGAAATCGTTTTAGGTAAGATTAGCTTTGTCCATGTTAAGTAAAAAATGTAGTCAGTTTGAGGAGCGAACTTTTTATTTTGTCATAGTTAGTAAGTCATAGAAAAATAATAATTATAAAAAATGTAAATATTTTTGACTCACATTTCTCAAATTTTTAAAAGTTATTCTTCCAGTTTTCCTGCCTGATGCGGGATTTGGGCGTGAAACAGATCTCCTTTCGAGCGGGACTCTAAAATATAAAATACCATTGTATTAATTTTTTTTTCGACGCTAATCGCTAATAATAAAAAAAACATCTTATAAGCAATCTCTAATAATATAAATTATTTCTAACTTACCTGATCTGTGATCCGCTCGCAAAATATGTAAGAGAGCACAATAACAGTATAGTTGTAAAAGAACCCATCTTAGTTTCACTCTGTAAGAATTTAAAATGACATGAGAAAATATATATATATATATATATATGTATAAGCAATTAGTCCATTTTTATCTAACCTTAAAAATTAAACCTCATAAGCGATAATTTTAATTAACACACTCAACTGTATGAAAGAACACTTATAATTTCTAAAGTAAACACCACATTTTATTTTAGAAACGTTATATATGTGACTTATGTAAATGTTCATTAAAAAAATCTTATTTTAAATATTGATAATAATCTTGAGTCTTGTGTTTACTTTTCTTATTTTAATCATAAAACAACCATTAGGCTTGTAAAATTTAATTTAAAACGTTAAATTAAAATATACGAGGGAGAGGAGCAAAATTTCACGTTAATATTGATACTTAAATTTGATATGTTGAGGCATTATTGTTGAAAAAAGAAGCCACAATAGTTCTATAAAAATAATAAAAGAAGCTCTTTCTATATCAGGAAAGCTTTTTTTGAATCAGTTGACAGTAGTCTAAAGTTGTAATTTCTAAATTAAAAAATCTGGTGCGATCCGCGCAACACACAACTTTCACTTACCAAATTACTTAGATTAGAAATTGATGTGATTTGTTAGTTGCCACTTCTCAAAGTCACATTTTTCTACATTTATTTTTTATTTTTGTTTTTATTTGCTCTATAAAAATACTATTTTTTTTATTATTAAATAAAAGTTTTTACTTGTGATACTTCGGCAATGCAAGCATAATACTCTAAGTCGTCTGATTATATAATTCTCTATGTAGTTGTTGAAAACTTCATTTAGTTACCATGAAACAAATAATTTCCATTAAATGAACAGAACGTCTTTATTTATGAACAATAGTCTGTTATCAAAGGTGTACTGCGCATGCGTGGGCTCAACGTGTTTTATGAATTGACTGAATATTTTTCTTTTTTTTTCCTCTACCTATATGTTTACTTGATTTTTTTCATATTTAATATTTAGCCATTTCTTATTTTTAGGCGTAACGAGAGACAGTTAATTTCTCCATATAAACAAAAACAAAGATACTTTATAGAAAAACAAAAAAGGCCCCTTCCCCATTTAAGTCCCCTCAGAACATTTTAATAGTGATAAAGTTACCTGATATTAAAGATAACTTATTTTTCATTAAATATGACGAATTTGATCAAAATCATTAAAGCAGATAATCGAAAAAAAAATAAAAATTGGAAAAAAAGTTATTAAATAAAGTGCCTCCTCCGTTTGACCAATTTTGATATAATGTTGGCTGTCACATCTTTGGCATATACACACATCAAATACCCAGTTTGATCAAAATCGTTAACGATGTTTTTGAGTAAATAAAAAAAAACGTGAAAATGAGACAAAATTTATTAATTAAAGTGCCCCCTCTAATTGATCACTTTTAATAAAATTTCGAATGTCACATCGCGGGCATATAAATACACCAAATACAGAATTTAATCAAAATCGTATGATCCGTTCTGGAGAAAATTAAAAAAAAATTACAAAATTTAACGTAAATATTAGACAAAATTCTTTAAATAAAGTACCTAATCATCAAATACCAAGTTTAATCAAAAACGTTAAAGCAGTTTTTGAGTAAATAACAAAAAAACGTGAAAATTTTACAAAATTAAGAAGAGTATTTATTAAAGTGCCCTCTCAAATTGATCAATTTTGATAAAATTTTCACAGACACAGACGCACACAAACACACACACACACGCACAAATTTCGTGGGACTTGGTTATTTGGACTCAGGGGCCACAAAAAGACCGGAAGTCAAAATTTTTCACGATCGCAATACTTTCCTTTACTATATATTTTATGTGTAGGTAATTGACAGTAAAAATCTGGTGCTATGCGAGTGTTGCTCGCAACAACTTTCACTTACTACCTTACTTAGATTAGAAATTTAACTATTTGTATGTTACATCTTTATGTTTTGATAAATATGTAAACGCCATCCCTCAAATTCACAAATTTTTCCACATTTATTTACATATTTTTGTTTGTTTTTGCTCTCTGTGCTAAAGTACACTAAATTTCTTATGTTGAATAGAAGTTATTACTTGTGATAATTTGGCGATGTAAGCATGATAATCAATAGCGTGTGATTTTATAATTCTCTATTTAGTTGTTGAAAACTTCATTTAGTTACCATGGAAACAAATAATTTCCATTATGTTCCAATATAGGTTGACAAATCTTTCCCATGAGCAGAACGTATTTAATTATAAAAAATAGTCTGTCATCAAAGATGTACTGCGCATGCTTGGGCTCCAATGTGTTTGAGCTGTCGGAATATTCTTCTTTTTTTTTTTTTTTTTTTTAACGTTTACTCGATTTTTTCATATTTCATATTTAGCCATTCCTTATTTTTAGCCGTAACGATAGAAAGTTAATTTCTCCCTATAAACAAAAAAAAAGGTACTTTATAGGTTCTTAATATGTAGTTTAACAAAGTTCCTTAAATGTAGGTTAAGCAATCAGTTTCGAAATGGAATATCCGTCCATTCATAAAGCAATTATGAGTAATTGTGGAATAATGAAAGATATTTTAACAGTTGTAATGACAATGGGATTAGAAAATGTCAATAAAACCGTTGTAATGAATAGTAGAGAATAATTAGGTGCCTATTAGAAAGTTGGGCACACGAAATACTGAATATTATTAACATTCATTGATGATATCGGTTATCACTTAAAATCTCTTTACAATGTGTAATCTGGTAATGAGCAGAGTAAATATAAAATAACTTTAACCCATATTTCATTTTAACTTTAATCAGTTTATTTAATCGTAACTTTATCCCAGTGTTTCTCATTTTAATACATATTTATCTAAAACATTATTTACAACAGTGGCTGAAAGAAAAACTATAGCTGGAGTTCTGAAATCTACATAGTAAATCTTACTAAAATGGACGTTTTCGTCCGGGAGCTGAAGGCCAAAAAGGTGCCTGATTTGAAGAAAATTTTTAATCATCTAGGCTGAAAGTACTCATTTCATAGACAACAAATGTGAACGTCTGCCACCTCAGATCGGTTACCATCAAATTTTATAGGCGAACAAAATCGACATTTGCGAACTTATGCGTCTTATGGTAAGAAAAAAGCAATACTTTGTGATCTGTATTTGCCGAATTATATGCGAAAAACTGAAACAAAATCCCGAAAAATTTCACGGATTTTAGACCACAAGGCTCTAAATATGTTCACGTTTTAATTACTTGATCTCCACAGGAGTGGGCTAATTTTAAAATTAATGAGATCCTTTTACACAGAATTCGATATTCTACAACTATTATAGGTAAAATGTTTTATTTGGTCTAACCCTCTTAAATTGCAGGCTTTGGAAAATGAGCGTAATTCATTATTGCGCTAATGGGGCTGAATTGACAATCGGTTTTGGCGAAAATACTTACCCTATTTCAACTGTGAGGACCTCAGTTGACGCGAAATTTAATGCCCTTTTATTTTAAAAAGAACACAATTTCTTCTACGATAAATCGTCTTCGAGTTATTAGCGAAAAATTGAAAAATGTTCGCAAATGTCGATTTTTTTCGCCTATAAAATTTGATGGCAACCTATCTGAGGTGGCAGACGTTCACAATTGTCGTCTATGAAATGAGTACTTTCAGCCTACATGATCAAAAATTTTCTTCAAATCAGGCACCTTTTTGGCCCTCAGCTCCCGGACTATTTGTTCAGTAGATGTGAAATCTGAAAATGTTGCATATAAAAATATTTATTTTCATGAAACCATAAGAAGGTTTTTGACTGAGTGTACCCCACTGCAGGGAATACTCAGATATTGCTCGTGGAACAGTGAGACACCATAGTTAAATATTTTAATAAAATTATTAATAATAAAAGCTGATAACATTTATTACAATGTTATACAACATTTATTACAAAATATTATCATGATAGTAAATATAAAAAATATAAAGTAGTCATTAAGAAGAGTCCTTGTCAAGATTAGTATCACTAGATATAATTCTTTTTTTGTTTTTTTTAATTTAGGGACCAATACTTGAAATGAGAATTTGAGATTAACATTACCAAATCACGTATTGACAATATATAAAGTAAATTTTGATAAAATTAGGTGATGTAATAAAAAAATTACATATTATATTTAAATGAAAATAACCACTGTTGATGGCCTGTTCCTTTAAAGGTATTTCTTCCTTCTTGGGATAAGACAATACAATTTTAATCAATATATATCATAAAGCAAAGTGTACAATGTGCGTACCGAAAAGGCTAAGGCAACGACTCCACATACGTTTAAGAGATTTATGTCAGCGTGTAACTGTAGGTCCCCTAACGGAGAAGAAGGTTTCCGTTTTTCTCTTAAGGGTGTGAAATTGAAGAGAAAAGGACTGGAATTTTAAGCCTCTCGCAACATGTAATTAGCCTACCTGAGAATGACATACGAGTTTATGAATGAAAAATTTAGTTCGAGCTCCAGACTACCAGGAAGCGCTAGCGTTCGTTTCACTCAACGTTTATTGTTCATTCATCCAGTTCAAATTGTAGAGGTTACATATTTGTTCAGCAGTTCATTTTAAATTGTAAAGGTTATATATTTATTTTGTCAGCTGTTCTTTTTAAAATACTAAAAAATCAAGCGAAAATAATTAGTTTCACCTTTTCTTTTAAAATAAATTAATGATTTTACATATCTGCAATCAATTGGAAAACCGACTGGATACTTTACAAAATTAATTTTCTCAGAAGAAGATTAATTGATAAACACATTACATTTAATCAATATCTAACATATACTTAAGTAAATTTAATGCAATATAAGTGAGCGAATAAAAACATACATAAAACAAAAAAGAAGAGCTGAATAGACTGATTATAAACCGAAAATAACAAGTTTGAAGTGTTCTTATTGTATGTAGTTATGAAAAATGGTTTTATTACGATGTATGATGAGCATTCCAGTTGACAAAATGATGAATTGACTCCAAATATACAAGTTTTAAATAAGATTTTATCACCGCTCATAGTTCAGGATAAAAAGAAATATGATGAAAAAATTGTGCCCTCATGATATTCTGGTTTTCACTTAGTAACAGTAGTAAAATTGGAGAAGTGCATAGTTCGGCCAAATTAGGGTGTGTGGGGGGGGATAAATTAAGGGAGGTTGAACTGGAAGAAAGGTCTTACAAAAAAAGTTTCTATGAATCTTCGGTATTTTCTAAACTTCTGGATCTAATGGGACCATCACAGTAGTCGG
Source organism: Aelia acuminata (assembly GCA_911387785.2). NCBI lineage: Eukaryota > Metazoa > Arthropoda > Insecta > Hemiptera > Pentatomidae > Aelia > Aelia acuminata. The sequence goes on along the minus strand of OU426984.1, from coordinate 19,570,125 downwards.
CGCTTAAGTTGTACTCAAAAAAAAAATTTTTTAACTAATCACCTAATAACTTATTATCTCCTGACTGCTTGGAATGGGCTTATAGGATTCATAATCACAGAAACCATCAAAAACGATGCATGACTCGACAAAGTTGCAGGAAAATTAATTGTTCATTCACCATTTTCAACACCCTATAAAGTATATAGGGTTCCTTATTTGGGCGGACACTGCAGATCTTGAATCTTAATATTGATACAATGTTAAAATTTTCCAGAAAGTGCTAATTTTGTTCTATATTTCCTTTAATTTTACAGTTTTTCTGTTATTGAAACTGCCACACAACTACCGGAGCGAAGCCTTAGCTAGTATTCTATATTACAACAAATCCTACGCTAACTGGGTCCTTGCAATTGGTCTATGAGCTTATAGTTTCACAGTTAACTGCGTCTCACTGTTCCCCACTCTCCCCTATATTTTCTGATTTGGAGCACTTTTTTTGGCAGCGACAAAGTATCGAACAAATTAAGCATTCATCAAACCATAGGTATCAAACATTAACTATAATAGCATTAACATTAAATGAAAAATCATTATAATAAAAAAATACTAACATTATTCTTGGTAAGTGGATTAAAAAAATATACCAGCTAAAACATATGCAGGATCATGGGTTCAGTACTGTGTTAGGTTTGTCATAATTTGAAATCGGGTTAAATATAAAGAAGACATATCATTTCTTTATACTCTAGATCGGAAAGTGTTTGAAACTAACCTAATTTCAATGCAGTATCTTTTTTTGGTTTTTTCGGTAATTTATCAGCTAAAAGTTCTCTCTTCAGCGATACCGACCTATCTTATCTTTTACGGCAGGACATGACAAACTTGACATTAAAAAAGATGTTCACTGTTCGCGAACTAACTGATATGAAGTGAAAAATAAATAAGAACCCTCTCTTAGCAATTCGATCAAATTCTCACGAATGCCACGTTCAAAAATTGAAAAATGAATTGAATTGCAACCTAATTAATTCATAAATACGACAAAATTTGCGTATGTTGTTATTTAATAATTGATTATCTGTTAGAGAATTAATATATATTTTTTCAACTATTTAATTAGAAGATAAAAGATACGACCACGGCCGGGAATCGTATCTTTTATCTTCCAATTAAATAGACAAAATTTTTAAATAGGATTTTTACTTTTAAAGTATACCTAGATCGAATAAAAGCTTGATTCCAAAAGTAAGAAAATTCCTCACAAACAATGGATTAACCGGAGGCAACAGCGCATTATCCGATAAAAAATATATTTGGACCATTTGGTTCCGCCCTATAATTTTTTAACGAAACAGTACAGTTGGGTTCCGATCAACCGAGGTCTGGTCAACCGAGGCCCCGATTAACCGAGGTGCCAAGTCTAAGGGGGTAGGTTATGTGTATGTACATGAGTTCATTTAAACAAACTACAATAAAAGATTTCTTTTTAAAAAATTAGTTTCACAATTTCTGTTATTATTATATTTATTATACATCATCATTATTAAGTATTTAAGTATTAGGTTTTTAAGCATAGACAGTAAGACCTCCATAATCCGGGCCTCGATTAACCGGGGATCCAATTAACCGGGGTGTCGAGGAGCCAATTTTTTTTTTTAATTTGTAAGCCATTTATTTTGTATTTATAATATTTTTAAAAAAATGTATGCGTAAATATTTTTAAACAATGTTTAACTATCTATTATGAAATAAAACAATAAATGGAAAAACACAGAAAGCGAGTATTGTATTATGAGATTTATCCGGTATCTAATACTCCAATTCATAATCTAGGAACGGTATTGTTTTTAAGTCTTTCCAGGAAACTCCTACTCTGGCCTGTTTGGCTAAAAAACAAAATATTGTCAGTTGTGACTTAGTCTCGATTTAAATACATACGAAGTAGTAAAATGTCGGAAAAAAGAAAACGTGTCGTTTTAACGCTTGAAGAGAAATTAACTATTATAAACAGATTGAAAAAAGTTGAAAGTGTAAAAAAAAAATCCGCTGAACTAGGAATCGGCGAACAAACTGTACGGGATATTTTGAAGAAGAAAAAATCTGGTGCGTGCGCGCAACACACAACTTTCACTTACCAACTTACATAGATTAGAAATTGACGTGTTTTGCTAAATATCATTTCCCAAAGTCACACATTTTTCTACATTCATATCTTATTTTTGTTAATCGTTAAAGCCGTTTTTGAGTAAATAAAAAAAACCCGTGAAAATGAAACAAAATTTATTAAGTAAAGTCCCCCCTCCCGTAGATCAATTTTGATGGTCCCACCTCCGGTTGATCAATTTTGATGAAATTTTTACAGTCATATCTCGAGCATATACACACATCAAATACCGAGTTTGATCAAAATCTTTTATGCCGTTTTAGAGTAATTAAAAAAACACGTGAAAATGATTCCATATTTATTAAGTAAAGTCCCCCCTCCGGTTAATCAATTTTGATGAAATTTTTACAGTCAAATCTCGGGCATATAAATAGATCAAATACTCAGTTGAATCAAAATCGTTAGAGCCGTTTTTGAGAAAATCGAAAAAAACGTAAAAAGTTATTAAATAAAGTACCCCCTCCCTTTGAGCAATTTTGATTAAATTTTTGCTGTCACATCGCGGGCACATACCTACACTAAATACCCAATTTCATGTTCCCACGGTTTATTGTTTTTGAGCTAGTCTGTTCACACACACACACACACACACAGACACACACACACACGCACACACAGACCATTTCGCGGGACTTGGTTATTTCGACTCAGGGGGTCCCAAAACGTGTATTTCCGTTGAAAACCGGAAGTCGAAATTTTTCACGATCGCAAAACTTCCACTTACTATATATTTCATATATAGGTAAGTGAAAGTAAAAAGACATTTTCGACTTCGTATCGTCGTCGGCCCATAATATATAAAAACATACATTTACTTTTTTTGTTATTTTTGTGTATTATAATTTAATGAATATAAAACGTTCGTTTGTTAAAAAAACTACTTATACCTTATAAATGATTTTCAACCTTTTTTTCTATCACTGGCCGCTTTCTCCAAGTTAGTTTAAACCGAGTTTAAATTTAATCCGGATTATCTCTAGGTTTAAACCAGATGTGAGTTTCTTCAAGTCGGTTTAACCTCTAAACTTGGTTTAAACTTAGATTAAGTTAATCCTTCATTTTTCCCGGTTTAAACTCCGATTTAGGTTTAAACTGCAAAATATAAACAAACATTTTATGTGATAACATACTCGCTCTTGTTACTCAGGAATTATTGTTTGCACTTGACTGAATACAAAAATGGAAAAATAGATAATTGAATTTTAAATGACATGGAAGAAGAAGATTATGAAGTGTTTTTGTTGCCAAAGAGACGCATCAATAGACGCAATCAGTTAATCCAAGAATATTTTCAGAATATGTTAAATCAGTGAAGTAGAATTGAGATGAGAAAAAAATGTTTCTTAACGTGCATTATTTTGATAGTGATTGTTTCATAATTAATATCAAGGTTATGTTGTAAATTATGTTTCATTTGAATATCTCATAATGATGTAATTTTATTATTATTAAGCTGTAATAATTAAATATCGCTCAACTTAGATTATTTATTATTCAAACAAAATGATAATAATAATAAAAAGGTTCAACATTATTTGAAAAAAAATTATGAAATTTAATTGAGGTAATTATTATTCTTGGCATAATAATATCATATCATAAAGAACATTTTATTAATATACAAAATTAAATCTCTGAAAACAGCACCGCTCGTTTCATTGAATTTATTCGCCAATTTCTTCCATTCATCCTCCTGCTCTTTGACAGTAACGAAATCTGTTTTTTTTGTTTCAAAAATGTGTCCCTTCTCTTCCACAAGAGCCAGAAGAACATTAATTTCACACTGAGAAAAGTTTTTACTTTTTTTTTATTCTTTTTGCTCCATTTTTATAGAACACTTTCCCCTTTTTTGGTAAAAACATTTTACTTTTTTGGTAAAAACAAAATAATATGTATAAATAATCTTTCCATAACCCTTACATTACCTTCTCTTTCCATAGAAGTTTCAACAAGGAAATGTAAACAAATATGTACCAACCTTTTAAAAAACATAATAACCTTCACATGATTAGGTTTAAACCGAGCTTAAACTAAACTAAGGCTGTAGAAAGTGAATCAGAGTTTAAACCTCGGATTAAAGATAATCCGGTTTAAGTTAATCTAAGTTTAAACTATATTGGAGAAAGCGGGCCTAAGTCAATAAAATGTTTTAATTTGATTATTCGGGGTTTTCGATTATCCGTGGACCCCCACACCCACCATTACCCCGGATAAGGGTCTGGCCACACATGTCCGCACCGGATCCGCACCGTAGCAATAATACAGGTTATGTTCAGAATATTTTTAATTTAACTTACATATTACCTTTAGTTATGCCTAAAGTGGCCTGTGTCTGACATGTATGGCTTGAACTTTAGGCATAACTAAAGGTAATATGTAAGTTAAATTAAAAATATTCTGAACATAACCTGTATTATTGCTACGGTGCGGATCCGGTGCGGACATGTGTGGCCAGACCTTAATGGAGGTTTTACTGTATGTAATTTTTATTTAAAAATAACCTACGTTTTCAGTTGGTATTGGTATGGTTCCGATTAACCGAGGTAACCTTGGTCCCCATAGACTCGTTTAATCGGAACCCTACTGTATCCCTAAAAACGGGTTAAGCGGCAACTATATTTAGGTATAGGGCACATTCATATGACAGCTGTAGTACAAGCAAATTTGACTACTGTTCGCTATCGAAATATTTGCCTGCCTTATTGATTAACTAGCTAGTTCGTTAGTTCAATTCATTACACATTGTCTTGCCTCTTACATCAGTGTGAACAGAAATACTAAAAAAGAACTGAAGATGACATGGCCGGGAAACCCCAGAGCAAATCATTACTCAAAGCTGTCATGTTGCGAGACAAGGTCCTTCAAGTCGTGGGAGTTATTTCTGTATCAGCTTCCTTCTTACAATTAGTTATAGTACATAACAAGAGCTGTATTATTTATTATTATTATTATATACTAAATATATAATATCCATTGAGATTGTTTTTTTGTTTTTTTTAACTGAATAATTTTATTTGCACCTGTAAAATAACAATAAGCAAATGTGCTAAAATAAGTTACAAATGGCATGTGTAGGCATGAGGGAGATAGTACCCATTGGTGCATCCTCCTGGCATTCAAAAAATTTACACTGTCAGTCTTGGAGGTCCCTCATCCAACTCCTCTTCAGCCTTCGCCGAGGTATGTCGGGAATGTCACGTCTTGCCATATCTTGTACAAATTTGTTGGTATATCCGAGAAATTTGTAGTAAAACCGTTTGTAATTCATACGTATATAATTTGTCACAGTCGGAACTCTTAAGTCATTGTGAAGGGTCTCATTTGAAACGTAGGGTGGTGAGTTCGTAATTAATCGTAAGTATTGGGATTGGACGGTTTGTATTTTTTTAATATGTGTCTTTTTTGCGGGTCCGTAAATTTGGCTTCCATATGTCCATATAGGTTTTAGCAAATAGCTGTATAGGTTAAGTTTTTGTCTGAGGGGTAATTTGGAACGTCTGTGTATGATGGAGTATAATAGTCTCTCTGAACTTCAGCGTTTTTCGTTTTATCTTGACGTGTGGGCCCCATGTCATCCTTCGATCGAGAGTAAGTCCCAAGTATGTTACTGTATTTGTTTGTGGTATTGGGTGATTGTCTATGTAGACTGGATGTGACTTGTCTTGATTTATCTTAATTTTCCATTTTCTACACCAATTTTGAATGTTGTCAAGGTTTTGTTATAATGTTAGGGTGGTATGCATGGGATTCGTGTTTGTTGTAATAATAGCGGTATCGTCAGCATACGTCGCAGTTAGTATGTTATTGTCAGTTGGTATGTCATTTGGGTATATTAAGTATAGGAGTGGGGCAAGAATTGAGCCTTGTGGGACGCCTGCAGAGATTGGTTTTATTGATGAGGTTACTGAGCCCTGGCGGACAGAGAAAAAGCGGTCATACAGATATGATTGTAAGACTAAATAGTAAGTACTGGGAAGAATAGGTTTCAGTTTAAAAAGAAGGCCCTGGTTCCAAACCCTATCGAACGCTTGAGTAACATCTAAAAAAGCCCCAGAAGCGTATGGTTTTAGTTCAAGAGCAGAAGATATGAAGTCTGATACTCTGTGTAGCTGTTGTGTTGTAGAAAAAAATGAGCGGAAGTCAAATCGATGATCAGATAATATGTTTTGTTGTGACAGTATGTAAAGAATACGTTCGTGTAATAGTTTTTTGAAAATTTTGGAACATAGAGGAAGAAGGCTGATAGGTCTATAGGAGTCAGGTCTTTGTTAGGTTTTGGGATCATCAAAATTGTTGAGTATTTCGATTGGATGGGAAATTTAGTTGTCCTTAGTATAGCGTTTTATAATGTTGTGAGAAAGACTAAAGCTTTTCTGGGGATTTTTTGAAGTACCTCTGCCGTAATAAGGTCGTAACCAGGAGCCTTCCTCTTTGGCATTTTCATAATCTGTTTTGATATCTCTGAAGGAGTAAAGGATTTTGGTGGAAGAGACATCGGAAGAGGGGAGTTCAAAAATGTTTTAACAAAAGCCTCATGGAGCCATTAAGATTGTAGCAGCACTTACTGTCACAGGTGTAACAATCTACTACTAATAGAAACCTGACGTGTGGAGTCAGTGTTGCCAAAAAATAGCGTAAATTAGTGAACATAAATGTACTTATATCTGGCTACACTGCGGATAACCAGATATAACCTCCCGGAGTGTGTTTTGATTACGTGTTGCGGGATACTTAGTGATTTGTTAAAGAACTGCATAATTAAGAATTCAATATTATATTCTCAGTTGATTTATTTATTTAACAGAAGTTTCTTTATTTTCATTATCCGTTTTGTTATTATTTGAATACAGTGTTTTTTATTTTATCAAACTTTTTTATTATTTTTATCCCGTACTTTAAAAGATTATTTATTATTGGGTCCACATTAGCATAATTTTAATTAAGACTGAGCTCGAGCTTACCAAGCTTCCAAAGAATACCCCACTCTAAATACTAAGATTTAGATACCATGAAATAACCAAATATTATTTGCTAAGCATGAATTGATTTTCATCGACGGATCTAAGTATGAAAACGGTGTGGGATGTAGCATTGCGACCCGAACTATTATAGACAAATAGTTTAACAACATAAATTCCATTTTCACTTGCGAATCAATGGCAACAGTAAAAGAATTTGATTGTATTCTGTGAATGTCTTAAATTTTGTATTTCCACTATATGCGATTATATTGGGATATGGATCTTTACCGAGTACCTGACTACGCACAGGCTCTGTCCCATCCGAAGGACGGGAAAGCCAAGGATTTTTTACTCTCTTTTAAGAAATTCTAGGGCCACCGTTGAATGTGAACTCGCATATTTAGTGTTGTCCTGCTAATATTATTCTTTGAATAATTCACTTGGAATTAAAGGATTTCCACTTTTTTTTTTTTTTTTTTTTTTTGTGGGATCTATTCCTCTGATGGTTATCAGAAAACGAAGAATAAAGTAGTGAAAGTTAATCAAGGTTTTGGTTTTACTGTAATGGAAACAGCAAAGATTTTTTAATGCCAAAGGTATCTTTTGAACAAAGGTACTCCAAAATCAGTAATTGTGACCGCCTCCCCGTCGGTAATTAAGGAAATAAAAATTTTGTGGAGCACCAACTAATTAAACTAAAAAGTTCAGGATCTTAAACAAAGTAAAGAGCGGAAGAGAAGTGTCGATGCTATGGGTTCCTTCTCAAATCGGGATTAAAGAAAATGAACAAGCAGACAAAGTGGTAAAAGAAGCAGCTAATAACTTTGACTCTCCTTTTCTAAAATACATATTTCCTTCCCAATGGGCAAGACAGATTAAAATCTAAGTAAGGGAAAAAGGGAACGAAGAGTGGCAAAATACACAACGTAATCACATTCTCCTGAACAAAGAAGACAACTGGGCCTGGCTGCCTCCAGAGGACCTAACTCCAAAGGAAGCAGCCATTATAACCAGGCTGAGAATTGGTCACTGAAAGCTGACTCACATCCACCTGCTTGTCAGACTTCCGGCACAACTTTTCAAATTTTTTGTATAATACACCACTAACAGTGGAACCCCTTTTCCAATGTAGTAAATACTCGAAGGAACGCCGCGAACTCAACAATATAACTTCGTATCCCTACCCTACTAAGCGAACAATGTTATGAAAAAAAAACCTTAAATACCTCAAGAGCATAAAATTAATACCCTATATTTAAGAAGAGCAGTCATCGCTAATGACCTGGAGAGCCGAAACCACTTAAAAAAACTTCAAATAAAAAAAATTATTATTTATCTTTATTTATATTAAAGACTTAAATTACTATGAAATGTTAAGCACTAGTACGAGATACAATACATTTTCAATATATCCTAAAACAGATAAAGGTCCTCACCAGGTACCCATGTGACCTCTCAAATTAGAAGAATACGGTAGGTTTAAATTTCTTATTTTAGGACATAGGAACAAAATGCCTCCAATAAGGTTTTCAAATATTGTTAATTTTACTTGCAATAATAACATTGTCAACATTTACGAACTTCCGGGTAACGTACTTTTTTTTCTGTTTCCGCTAAAGTAAAACTTCTTTATTTAAACAGCCACTACTTTATTCTTAATTTTCTGATAACCGTCAGAGCAGTAGATCCAACAAAAAAAGTGAGAATAAGTTAATGCGAGGTGAGTTATTCGAAGAAAAATATTAGTAGAACGACACTAAAGATCGGATTTCTTAGAGAGAAAAAAAATTTCTTGGCCAGACCCTCCTTTAGATGGGACGTAAAGTGGAGGTACCGAGCCTGTGCGTTATCAGGTGATCGTTGAAGATCCTTATCCTAATTATACCTACATAGGAAAACTTTAGAACACCTACTGTAGCATGGTCCGATTGGCCTTAGTGGCATAAAATGGCGTTAAACAAACAAACAAATATTAGTAGAAAAATAACTAACACATTTACAGTTAATCAAAGAATAATTCAATAATATGAGCCTTTCAGTTGAAAGAATGACTAGCTCCAATTTCAACAATTTTCAGGAAAGCACTTTTAATAATATTTCTCTTTGGAAAATTCGAACCTTATTATTTTGTTGGCACATTTTAGTAAACTGCTATAGTTTATTATTTCTTCAATAAAAATGTAAGAATTTTCCAATGAGAAATATTATATAAAAATGCATTTCTGAAAAATATTGAAATTGGAGTTAGTCGTTCTGTCAACTGAAAGGTTCATATATATCTTTTTAGGCAAAAATAGGGTAAATAAGAGAAATCATTTTTATGTAGGTACAAAAATATATGTAATATACATATATAAATTCTTGGCTAGGCCGCCGTCCTTCAGACGGGACATTAAGTGGAGGTACCGACACTGTGCGATGTCATGTAATCGTTAAAGATCCCTATCCTAATTATACCTGGATAAGCAAAATTTGGAGAGTCTTAAATGTAGTTTTGTACTATCTATATAAATAAAGATGAAATTCTGATTGTTTGTTCTTTATAGAAATCCATACCGTTTGTCTTAAATTCTCCAAATTTCGCTCAGTGGTTCTTTCATACCAGGTGCGAACACCTGTCCAGATTAAAATTGCATAACTTCAGCCAATCTCTGGTATATTCTTTATTGTTATGAAAATCGTTTTGATCTCGCTTTACATTGGTTTTTACGAAATCGACCGTTTGTGTCGATAAAATTCTCACTTTATAGCTTTAAAAAATGAAATTTTCCGGGTGAAACCGGTATATACAGCAAGTAAGTACTACAGTTGAAAAAATGTTGTCTTTGATAAGTTGATTTTTTAAATGTTGACTCTTTAGTACTTAATTGTTTGTCCATTTTGTGATTCAATTTCAGTTTTCTAGAAAATTTGCATACGAATTTCAGTATCATTTTAACAAAAAAAAATATATATATATATGTTTCTTTGTTACACTGGACTAAACAAGCCCCGATGAAGATCAACATGATGCATACACTCCGGATAAAAACCTTTTGACTGAGAATTTATTATCCTATATTAAAAAAATATATTTGACCGTCCTACACATCATTTTATTTTACCTCAAAACTTCAGATTTATTTTACTAAAAATCACGTTTGTTAAAATGTAACATTGTTTAAATTAATTGACGATGAATCTTAATATACTTATTTCCAATGTATTAGGGAGTAAATGATAGATATGATGATATAAAGAGTTCTCAGAAGGATGCCCACGGGCGTCACCACTGGGGGGACAAGAGGGACGCGTCCCCCCATAAGAAATTTCGGCCCACATTATACAATATGAATCCTTAGCAACTACCAGTATTCTAAATGAGACATAAATTGACAAGTTTTGAGAGACTATAAATACCTTTAACATAAATCGCTGTAAGAGGAATTAAATGTCCAAACTTAGATGTTATTATTTCCTACCTACTCGGTCTAGGAAAATGTTGAATCACCCCCCTCCCCAATAATTTGATGCTGGTGACGCCTATGAGTAGACCCAGTCAAGGATTATATTCTCAATAACGTCATTTTCAGGTCGATATTAAATGGTCATGTCCTGTCAACGATTAGCAAGACCGGATGCATATTCTTATAGTCTCCGCTTGTGAAGATGACGTTAAACCGCATCGAATAAATCGAGGTCATAATTAATCGATCTGCTTCGGAGGCTGTGACGTCGCGGATCACAAAACGAAGCAATCGCAAAACAAAACGAAACAAAAGAAGGGAAGGACATACCCTCTGCTTGTTGATGTCTGATCCTTCCGAACTGACGACTAGAACTGCCGCCGCTACGGTGTACCACAAGGTCGCTTCCTGAAGAGGAGGAACGACTATAGGTGGCGTTGATGGTTAATTATCGATCAGCTGGAACCCTGGAGCCTCCTCGTAAATTAGTAATAATCGATTCCACCCTCCGGTGACCTCATCGATTATGGAAGGATTAAGGATTTAATGTCGGATGTCATAAATGATTAACCGACGTCCATCATTGCCCTACATGTCCGACGATTGAGCAACAGGTCAGCAGAGCTGAGCATTAGTCATAAATTATTTTCGTTTGAAAACAGAGAGATTGATTTTAATTTTTTCTAACTGACGAAAAAAATTACGGTATCGAAAGAAAATACGTATAATGGGTTAAATCCTTAAATAATTTTTTTTATTTATTATATAATAACAAAAAGTGTAACAATGATAAATTCGCGATCTGCAAATTACTTGCAATGAGCAAATTTTGTCGACTCCTGCATGAGCGTTCCGTGTGGAAATAAGAAATTAGCTCAGTAAGTCTCTTCTGCAGGAGGGTTTGTATTGTAGAACAGTCTTTGGTGAAAGCTATTATAATTTGCTTTGGCTGCTTCCGAAATTGTTCGCATGTCTAAATCTTTGTGTATTATATCGTAGCTAACATAAAATGGTGCATCAACTGTTCTTCGCAAAACTTTTGACTGAAATTACAGTATTCTTTGGATGCTGGGCGATTTTGCAGAGCCCCACAACTCTATCCCGCAAGTCAATGTGAGTATAATGAGAGTTTATTTGTTAAAGACCTTTTTTGAACGTCAGTCAAGTAGTCTGGCTAAAAGCCCGCATCGTCTAAGGGTCTGGCCACACATGTCCGCACCGGATCCGCACTGCAGCAATAATATAGGTTATGTTCAGAATATTTTAATTTAACTTACATATTACCTTTAGTTATGCCTAAAGTGGCCTATATCTGACACGTGTGGCCTGATCTTTAGGCATAACCAAAGGTAATATGTAAGTTAAATTAAAAATATTCTAAAAATAACCTATAAAATTGCTGCAGTGCGGATCCGGTGCGGACATGTGTGGCCAGACCTTAATGTGTGTTTTCCAAGTCAGTGTTTTGCCCAGATAAAAACCTAACCTACCTAACCCACAAAATTCACGAATAAGTGTGAAAATTCCTTAATTAATTACTTTTTATTTCGTATGGGACAATAGAATAAGCAATTCTCCGGGTAGAGCCTTAAATAAATTATATAAAAATGTTTGATTTCCAACAACCTTCTTTGGGGGGTCACCTGTGGTGTAGTGGCTAGCGTAGCAGGTTCCTGATAGGACGTAAAATGCCAAGCCTGTACTATGTCAGGTACTCCTTAAAGACCCCGATCCTAATTATACCTGGATAGGAAACATTTATGACTCCAACTGCAGCATCGTCCGGTAAGCCTTAGTAGAACATAAAGGGACGTTAAACAAACAAACAAAAATCTCTCGATTAAAATTTGCCTTCAATGCAAGACTACTATTACTCCAAATAGTATCAGAAACAAAAATTAACAGTTATTTGGATATTTAAATAGTAACTATTTAAAAACAGCATCAAAGTTGGAGGTTTCTCATAGAAAATATGTCATACTAATAACATCAGGAAAAAAAAAAATACTTTTCTAGTGTTTCATTTAGCCTTAAAAATCCACCTTGAAACAGTTATTTAAGTTTAGAAGAGCAAATATTTTGGTTTAATCAACCATCCAGAGTTTTGAAACCAAAAAAAATCATTTTCCCCTACATAATTAGATGGTCATTTATTCATCGTCACTCAACGTTACTTTGGCTAATCGGACAATGCTACACTCAGAAGGCCATATGAGCCCCTTCTCCACAAATTAGTAGTGTCAAGAAAAAAATAATATGTTAGTCTGAATTATTTTTAAGAATAATGAAAATCGATTAAAAGGGGTAATAATTTTATTCCGTTGTTTTAGGAGCAATAGTCTTTGTACGAGAATCACACAATCATGTCCCGTTGATCACCGCTTAAACCCCTCAAACTTTGTTTCTATATACGCCACTGGATGGCTACAGTTGGAATCATCAATTAGGATAGAAAACTTTAACCAGTACATAGGGTAAACCATACAGTTATTGGAACTCAGTACAGTTATTGGCACCCCAACTTTAACTTAAAGAAATAGGTAAACAAGTCCTAATTTTATTACAAGATGTACATGAGTCTAATGTTTGAAGGGTCCTCTAAGTCATCTATGAAGTAATACTTTAACAAACTAACCATAGGGATGATTTCACAATTAAACCCACAGGGTGCCAATAACTTTTAACAATAAATATTGCCAAAATGTAAAACTATTGAACTTTTGACCCAAAAAAAAAACCTCTTGAGTCTTTATAAGGATAGATAAAGAGGAGTTATAGGAAGTTTCAATTAGATCCATCCATAAGAAGTATTTTTCTTAGTGTCACCACTGAAATTTAGTCTTAAGGGTGCCAATAACTGTACGGTTTACCCTATCTGAAATCGTATAGGCTCGGGTCCATATTACAAATTATATAAGTGGTTATTTTATTTTAACAATTTGAATTTGAAGTCTTTATTCCATTATTTTCGTTATTAATTTTTTCATAAAATGCGACATGAAATAAAAAGAAAATGACTCAACAAACTAATTTTCTATATAATAGAATGATTATTACCAGTACTTAACTATTGATTACTTTTCCTAATTACAATTTGTAATATTCTTAAATTACTTTTAATTCTTAAGTACCTATTTCCCATTCTTGCTCGTTCCCTTTTTTGAGCCTCTGAATTTCAAAATTAGCTTTATTTAAGTGAAGTTTTATCATTTTTAAATATATACATTTTTTTTATTTGAAAAAAGATTTCACATACTTACTTCCTATTTTTATCTGAAGAGATATAAATGAACCTTTCAGTTTATATAACTTAAAACAAAATTTTAGAACAACACCCAAGGTCGTTGGTTCGTAGATCGGCGGTTGGCCCTAACATTAAAAAAAAATCCTTGGTTATGTCGTCCTTTGAAGGGGACGTAAAATGGATGTTTCAGGTACTCGTTAAAGACCCTTATCCTAATTACACCTTAAAATGCAAAATTTACGAATCCCACAGCAGTATCGTCCAATTAGCCTTAGTGGCATGAAGTGACGTTAAACTAACAAATATTAGCAGAAAAATAACTAAGTCATGTACAGTTAATCAAAGAATAACTCCAATAATTCAAATTTTGTCAGAAAAGCACTTTTACATAATATTACTCATTGGAAAATCCACACCTTTTTATTTTATTTTTTAAAGCATGACAGAAATAATAAACCATAGCAGTTTACTAAAATGTAATAAAAGAGATATATAATTTAAAGTGCTTTCCCGAAAATTTTTGAAAATGGAGTTAGTCATTCTATAAATTGAAAGGCTCATATTATGAAATTCTTGAATATTATTTCATATTGTGAAACTGAAACCTCATATTATTATTCTTCGATTAACTGTAAATGTCTTGGTTATTTTCCAAGTGGGATTCTTAAATTTTGGGTTTTCAGGTATAATTAGGATAGGGATCTTTATCGAGTACCTGACATCGGAACGGGACGACATAACCAAGGATTTAAAAAAAAAAATATTAGGGCCAACTGGCGAGCTACGAACCAACGACCTTGGGTGTAGTAAGTTGTCATGCTATATAATCATGCTATGCATATAAATTTATGATGAATAACGATGCATAAGTATTTATTGTGTATGAAGAAATTATAAGTAAATATTTATCCGAATTGGTTAACATATTTGTTGTAAGAGTACATTCCTTATCAAAAATGTAAATGGAATAAGCAGAGATCTCACTATTTTTAAAACGTAAATATCATCAATTCTGATAATTTTATTCCGAAAATCCTTGAACCTTTTAATTAACTTGTTTTTATCTTTAAAAAAAAAAAATTCTCCACCCGTCCTAGCTATTATACTATTGACGTTTTCTTCATTAATTATATAAATATTTATTTTTTCGAAGAGAGAATACGATATATACATATTAAAATATATGTAACTAAAACAATAAATACAATAACATACATAATGTTATCATTTAAAAACGAAACAGAATTTACCTTGTCTAAGGTTTAGATGAGTCAGGTCCCTGTTTCAAGATCAACTAACCAGCATTTGATGTTTACAAGCGAGGTTACAGATATTCACTGATAGGATGGACCTTCAGATTATACCGTTTCATTTCTAATCCACCATTGCTTATCGCAAACGATAAAATTATGAATGTTTTACTATCGTTATTTTTAGTTATTATTATTAGTTTTTTTTCTTTTTCTCCCACATGCTCATAAAGTGGATAGATATATGTTCACATGGGTGCAATCACCTCCATATACATATATTTCTTCAGAAAGAATCCTACTGCAATAGAAGTAGAAACAAAAATTAACCGTTCTTTTCTTTTTATTTATAAGTGTTATTAGAAGTAACCATTTCAAAACGGTAACAGATATCGAAGTTCCTCATTGAAAATATGTCCGACTACCTAAACCCGACAATGCTATGCAGGGATAATAGGGTAGAATATTATGTGTATTCAATTTTTTTTAATAATTTATGAATTGATTTTATCTAAAGAGAAAAAATTGGCCAAGTCCGAGAACCGAACGCGGGTTTCTGCATTGAGGCAGATTTTAATTTAAATTTAATAATAAGTTAATTTTATACCAACTACTAAATTAAAAATATGTTGTTTCACTAGTTTACTCCTTTCATCTTGACCAACATTTTATAATAATGTAATTGAGGAGGGGAGGTGCAAATCTCGTTCGTTCCATTTTTTTGAAAAATTGAGATGGCAGCGGATTCTGAAAGATATTTTAACGCTCTTTCAACATATCTTTTCAGATTGAAGCAAAACTTATTACTTCTTATGTATTTTTGCTATACAAAATAGCGGTTTGTTGCAGAACTGATTCGTTCCATAGCCCATTGTGTTTCAAAACTGGTTCGTTACTCGTTTTGATGCAAAACTCTTTCGTTCCAATAATCACTTCTCACTTTGCACCCATCCCATTCGTTCACTTGAGCAGTTTCTGTTACTCTTTCTGAACAAAATATCGAAAGCTCATTTAACTCGGGTGTTTTATTTCAGTTTATACTCGATTATTCGTACCAAGCTATATTAATAATTGATTTTTCAATGGCTCCAACAAGCTAATAATCTGCTGAAAAAGCATTTTGGTGACGAGTGGAAGGCCAATGATTCATTGAATTATTACACACGAGTCTTCAATATATCTGCCACAGACGAGGGAAACAACGGACAACAGGATGGTGAGGTCGCTATTGTTGAAGAAGACGATAGCCTTAGGATCTAGTCTTTTTGTAACTTTCTGGAATCAGATGTATTATATCAGTACGCTGACTATTTTTGAAAAATTCGTAAAAAAAAAAAAAAAAAAAAATGTTTTAAGTCAGAGGGTGGTATTATTTTGTAAAATGGTACTGAATTCATTTATAAAATGGTCGTGAACCTAAATAAATATTACTTATTAAGAAGATCAACTTACGCTGTGTGAATTAAAACTCTTTCGTACCAATGTGGTGAGCAGAAAAAGTCTTTCCTTTAAACATTTTGTAGCAAAACTTTCTCATTTCATATTTTGTTACCTCTAAATCAGTAATTTTTTTTATTCCAAGCTCCCTTACATAGGGTAGCTGCACCTTTCCAAGGCGAAAAAAATTATCTTGATCTGGCCACTCTACAAGATGTGGTAAGTTTTTTGAGTTTCCTGAAAAATTTGTTCAGGTGGAACGAACGAATGTTGCATCTCACCTCTTCCCTTGACTTGTAATAGCATAAATTTTCATTTTTTTTTTACTTTCACTTACTTATATATGAAATATATAGTAAGAGGAAAGATTGGCCTTGGAAAAGTTGGGGAAAAGATTAGTAAGGGAAAGTATTGCGATCGTGAAAAATTTCGACTTCCGGTTTTCAACGGAAATGCATGTTTTGGGGTCCCCTGAGTCCAAATAACTAAACCCCGTGAAATGGTCTGTGTGTGAACAGACTAGCTCAAAAACAATAAGCCGTACGAACCTGAAATTGGGTATTAGGTACATGTATGTAAAATTTCATCAAAATTGATCAACCGGAGGGGGCACTTTATTTTATACTTTTTACGTGTTTTTTTTTCGATTTCCTGAAAAAAGGCACTAACGATTTTGATAAAACTGGGCATTTGATGTATGTATATGCCCGCCATATGACAGCAAGATTTTGATCAAACGGAGGGGGCACTTTATTTCATTACTTTTTTCCCATTTTTACCTTTTTTTTCGATTTTCTCAAAAATGGTTTTAACGATTTTGATTAAACTCTTCATATATAAAGACAATCAAGTATTCTTTAATATCAGGTAAGCTTTATCATTATTAAAATGTTCTGAGGGGGCTTAAATTGGGAACGGGCCTTTTTCGTTTTCCTATAAAGTGCCTTTGCTTTCGTTTATATGAAGAAATTACCCGTCTCTCGTTTCTCCTAAATAAGACGAATAATAAATGGCTAAATATTAAATATGAAAAAAATCAAGTAAACATATACAGCAAAAAAAAGAAAAATATTCCGTCAACTCATAAAACACGTTGAGCTCACGCATGCGCAGTGCGCCTTTTATGACAGACCAATGCTTTATAATTAAAGATATTTTATTCATTTAATGAATAAAATATCTTTAATGTAATAAAATATCAAATGAATAAATCAAAATATCAATGAATAAAATATCAAATAATGTAAATTATTTGTTTCATGGGAACTATATGAAGATTTCATCAACTACATAGAGAATCATAAAATAAGATAACTTTAGATTAAATAGATGAGTATTATGCTTGCATTGCCGAATTATCACTTAAAAGTAAAAACTTTTATTTAATAATAAAAAAAAATAGTGTACTTTAAAGAGCAAATACAAACAAAAGTAAGTAAATGAATGTGGAAAAATGTGTGGCTTTGAGAAATTCCATTTAACAAAACACGTCAAATTTCTAATCAAAGAAAGTTGGTAAGTGAAAGTTGTGTGTTGCGCGCATCGCACCAGATTTTCAACTTTAAAATGCAACCTTCCTCGACTTCTAAAAATAGAGGCAAAGATTTTTTTATTTTTTTTCCGTGTACGCGTCATATAAGTTTATCGCGTCGAGATAAACTGAAGGAAAATGCAAAATGGCTCAATATCAAATTAATTATTATAAAATTAATAATTGACCATTTATATCCTCGGAACTAGTCTAGTAAAAATTCAAGAATAGACAGACATAGGAATGACACTACTCCTTAAATATACATAATGATTTTTAAAAAATATTTTAGTATACAATTAAAAGTTTTGATGACCAACTCAATTTTATGCCAATAAAACTATATCATAACTTGTAAAACTAGTTTACACAGATTTTCTGATGATTCGTTTAAATTTAACATAGTTTAAAAGGAATCCTAGTTGCCAAAGA
The DNA here is from genome assembly GCA_911387785.2 of Aelia acuminata. Lineage (NCBI taxonomy): Eukaryota > Metazoa > Arthropoda > Insecta > Hemiptera > Pentatomidae > Aelia > Aelia acuminata. The sequence continues at coordinate 19,551,678 of OU426984.1, read as the reverse complement.
AATTATCAATGGACCTTTATCAATTTTATATCTTAATTATTTGTCTTTTGGCTTTTATAAACTTTGAAAGATGTAACTAACGTACGGAAAACTATTTCTCGTATTAAAGCTTATGATTTCCTAAAAATTTCAAGTAATAAAAATAATATGTTGATACAAAGAATTAACCAGTAATTATCCTAAGAAAATGTAACTACAGTTTTATTTAACTATTTGAATATTAATGGATTTCAATTTAATGAGCAATGATAGATTCAAGCGGTTTTGCCAGATGATGATTACCTGTGGATTTCCCCAACACGTTAGGTTGAAATTCCCACCGCAAATGATCCAATACCCGTCTCGTAAGCCCCTAATGGATTTCTATACATATTTAAAATTATCAAACTTCGTCGCTGATACTGCATATGGTGGTATGGGGGTCCCTTGTGCTATAGTGGTTAGCATGGCAACCTACAATACTAAAGGTCGCAGGTTCGCGCCCAGCGGTGGCCCTAGGATTTTTTAATGGGAGTAAAAAATCCTTGGCTATGCCTTCCCTCGGATAGGACGTAAAATGGAGGTCCCGAGCCTGTATGATGTCAGGTACTCGTTAAAGATCCCTATCCTAATTATACCTGGATAGGCAAAATTTATGACTCCCACTGTAGCATCGTCCGATTAGCCTTAGTGGCATAAAGTGACGTTAAACGAACAAAAGGTGGTATGTCAAAATTTTTCGATTTTGCGATTTTATTAGATTTTTAATCGAAACGAGTAGCTCTAGGGTCCTAAAAGACGAATTATGTCACCACTAAATAGAAAAGAAGAATCATGTAAGTAGAAAAAATATTCGAACTTCAGGATACGCTTATTCATTAATCCTCAGTGAAACCAGCCTGTAAGGGAAATTTAAACTCCAACACAAAAAAAGTTTTATAAATTATTGCAATAACAATTTTAATATTTCTTTCGATAATCAAACACAAAAACTAAAAAAATGAATTTCAAATACAATTATTTTTTGCTCTCCTGAAAATCAGCTGTTAATTGACATACGACCTTTTGCAGTGTCTACGATGATATATGCTAATACATCCTTTCCTTTTTTTTTTTTTTTTTTTTTTTTTTTAAATGAAAGCTCTGTAAACAAAGCATCGAATTCCCAAAATATCAGCCAAACAAATAATTGGTCAACATTTAGCAAATTCTGACTACAATGAGAAAGATAAAGGACAAATGTAGAAGAAAAAAAAGAAAAAACACATCTTACATCATCCAAATTACATACTTCAAAGGCATCTCAAGAAATAAACTATAGCACCGATTTATTGCCTGCTTTCTAGATAAATACAAATAAACGTTTGTTATTTGTTGTTGTAACGTAATATGAAATTACGTCAGCTTTTGATAGATCTTCCATTATCCGGCCTACATCCCTATGGAATTCTATTCCCCCTTTCATCCGTAATTCCAATACCCTCCCCACCTTAAAATTCCGCCTTTATCACCACTTCTTAGTCATCCATTGTCCCTAAAAAAAATATTTATGACACTTGCCGCTCTTTTTTTTTTTTTTTTTTTTTTTTTTTTTTTTTTTTTTTTTTTTTTTTTTTTAGAAAATATAAATACTCCTTACCTTTTCAGTTAATAAGCGTGTAAATATGTTTACATTATTTGTTGTGAAAAATCGTTTAAATCGTTTCTTTTCACTTAATCGAATATTTAACACGTTAGGTGCGGCATCGGTCCCCGGGGTCCGATGTCTTACACTCTCCTCTTAACAGCCGATTTTCACATGAAAATGTCCGAAAGTCCGAACACTTCAAACACTCCATTTAGTCAATTTTAAATGAGATTATTGCATTTTAGTGCAAAAACTGTTGCTAAAAGCTGAAATTCTGTTGATTTTTAGAATCGGACTCCGAGGTCCGATACCGGCCAGAAAAAATAAATAAAGGATTATTCTTATTATTATGAAAAAAAATAGAAGTCACTTTTTCATTAATATACTAATTTTTTTATCAAAAGTAGACAATAAATAATACGAAAACTGGAGATTAAAAAAAAAACAATTAATTAACCGAAGCAAAACATGGAAGCATAATCACAAAATATTATGTAAAATTATTCAATGTATTCAATATCAATAAACGATGTTTGATTAATAATTACGACTAATAACAATCGTAATTAATAATGGTTAATTATTGATTAGTAATTAGGATTAATAACAATCGTACATGCATAATGTGCCTGTACCTACCGAACCACACTAAGCAACCACCGGAACACGACTAGGTGAGGCAAACCAGTTGGAACACATGTCAATAGGAACTGTTAGTCCAACCCGTTCTATAGAAATAGATAACAATGAGTCGAGTTGGAATAACAATAACTTCTCATCTATATTCCGGAAAATCCAGTATTCAAATATTCTAAAACAGTCCGGAATGGCGTGAAAAAAGGGAGAACGAATTTCAAAGTACAAAGATCATTTTTCGTATTTGTATCGGGTTGGTTGGAAAAAAAAAAAAAAAAACTATATTTAACTTTCAAAAAAAGTCATATCTCAAAAAATCTGGTGCGATGCGCGCAACACACAACTTTTACTTACTAACATATGTACTTAGAGTAGAAACCGACATATTTTGATAATTATGTAAACGCTATTTAGAAAATTATCATAAAATAGCTTTGTCCACATTTATTTACTCACTTCTTGTTTGTTTTTCTCCATAATGTATAACGTATTATTACTGAAAAACTTGAATGGGGTCTTTTCTTAGGACGTGACATCCAGTTACTTTTAGTTAACAGTTGCTTTCAACAATCTGTAGTGGTTATAAACAGTGATAACCATAATTTGTAATTTAAGTGATAATAAAAAATGGGTATTTTATAATAATATTAACCTTTTTATTATAATATTAACCTTTTTATAAATAAATATTCATTGCTGAAATATATTCTTGTTATTCTCATTTAGGCCATTATCTGCAAATAAAAAAAAAAAAAATCTGGTGCGTGCGCGCAACACACAACTTTTACTTACCAACTTAGATTAGAAATTAATGCGTTGTGTTAATGCCACTTCTCACTCAGTTACACATTTTTCCACATTCATTTCTTATTTTTGTTTTCATTTGCTCTATAACAAACACTAATTTCTTTTATTATTAAATAGAAGTTTTTACTTGAGATAATTCGGCAATGCAAGCATAATACTCCAAGTCGACTGATTTTATAATTCTCTATGTACTTGTTGAATATTTCATTTATTTCCCATGAAACAAATCATTTCCATTAAATGAACAGAAGGGCATTAATTATGAACAATGGTCTGTCATTAAAAGCGTCCTGCGTGGGCTCAACGTGTTTTATGAGTTGACTGAATATTTTTCTTTTTTTCTCCTCTATATGTTTACTTGGTTTTTATCATATCTCATATTTAGCCATTTTTTATTTTTAGGAGTAATGAGAGACAGTTTATTTCTCCATATAAACAAAAACAAAGATACTTGATAGGAAACAAAAACAAACAAACAAAAAAGGCCCCTACCCCATTTAAGCCCCCCCAGAACATTTTAATAATGATAAAGCTTACCTGATATTAAAGAACACCTAACTTTCATTAAACATGACGAATTTGATGAAAATCGTTAAAGCCGTTTCTGAGAAAATCGAAAAAAAGGTAAAAATTGGAAAAATAGTTTGATGAAATGCGGGCTATAACATCTTTAACATATACATACGTCAAATACGCAGTTTGATCAAAATCGTTTAAGCCATTTTTGAGTAATTAAAAAAACACGTGCAAATGATACAAAATTTATTAAGTAAAGTTCCCCCTCCGGTTAATCAATTTTGATGAAATTTTTACAGTCATATCTCGGGCATATAAATACACCAAATACCCAGTTTGATCAAAATCGTTGAAGCCGTTTTTGAGTAAATAAAATAAACACGTGAAAATGATACGAAATTTATTAAGTAAAGTCCCCCCTCCGGTTAATCAATTTTGATGAAATTTCTACAGTCATATCTCGGGCATATAAATATATCAAATTCCCGGTTTGATCAAAATCGTTAAAGCCGTTTTTGAGTAAATAAAAAAAACTCGTGAAAATGATACGAAATTTTTAAGTAAAGTCCCCCCTCCGGTTAATCAATTTTGATGAAATTTTTGCAGTCATATCTCTGGCATATAAATAGATCAAATACTCAGTTTAATCAAAATCGTTAGAGCCGTTTTTGAGAAAATCGAAAAAAACTTAAAAAGTTATTAAATAAAGTACCCCCTCCCTTTGAGCAATTTTGATGAAATTTTTGCTGTCACATCGCGGGCATATACCTAAACTAAATACCAAATTTCAGGTTCGCACGGTTTATAGTTTTTGAGCTAGTCTGTTCACACACACACACACACACACACACACACACACACACACACACACACACACACACACACACACACACACACACACAGACCATTTCGCGGTACTTGGTCATTTGGACTCAGGGGACCCCAAAACGTGTATTTCCGTTGAAAACCGGAAGTCGAAATTTTTCACGATCGCAATACTTCCACTTACAATATATTTCATATATAGGTAAGTGAAAGTAAAAAAACCTGTACCATTACAACCCATGAAGGGCCTTGGGTTCAGTACTTTGTAAGGAAGAGTACTGTTTCTTGGTCAGCGGTCGTGGAAGGAGGTGATTTGACCGTGATCACGCTCTACCGCCAGGTTTTTTCCCCTTAATTTTTCAATTAAAGGTACCCGCATCGTGAAAGTAACTGGATGTGGTCTTCGCAAAAAGACCCCTAGAAAGTCTTCACTAAATGATTTCTTTTTATAAGGGGAAAAATTCTAATTTCATCAATAATCGAGTTTTTAAAAACGATTTCGGTAAATATATCGTGAATGAGAATCGTTAGAAGAGGATTTACGGTTCGAAGAAAATAGGAACTTAGTTTTCGAATTTTAGTCTCTAATGCCTTTTCAGAAACTACCAAGATAATTGTCGATGATTCTTGCAGCAAAAAACACCTTCCTTCATAAATCTACTGTGGAACTAAAGTTTTTTTATTTTAAACTAAAATATATGTCATAAAATATATGAAAAACTAAAATATATGCCATGTACTCATCAAAGATCCCTATCCTAATTATTCTTGGATAGGCAAGCTTTATGATTCTCACTATGGTATCGTCCGATTAGCCATAGCAGCATAAAGGGACCTTTAAACGACAATTAGCTAAAATATAATTCTTAACGATATGTCGAGTATGTTATAGAATACTCGGTAGTAATAGTATATTAATATAATATAAAGTAGTAATAGTATTAATATAATATAAAGTAGTAATAGTATATTAATATAATAGTATGTTATAGAATACTCGGTTTTTCATTAATCAAAATCGTTGCAAGCAATTTTGCAAGGATATATTACTCTTGGAGCACATTTAGAAAATATTCATAACTAAAAGTTTTGGAGGTCTGACGTTGATTGAAGAAGTGAGCGATGTATTAAGCGAAAAAACACCGCAAGCATATTTTTTTCAACAGTTCGACGGCAGCTCATTGAATTCTGTATTTGAACTTGAAAATATAATATGCATTCTATATATTTAGATTTTATTTTATTTTTTGTTATTGTATAGTTACCTGAGCAATTTGTGGGATGCTCGTCGAGTTATAATGCTAGAGAACTATTTTAAAAGAGATAGAGGTTGTTGCTTTTATTATGTCCGATATCGATGTAGTTTCGTGAAACCCTATCACTGTGGCTTAAAAGATAAGCTCCATTGTTCAAGCAGAATCAACAAGGGCAATGAAAATATCGGAATAACATTGCAGTAACAAGACTCCATAACCTCTCCAAACGAGTAGGAATGTGTTTTTTTATTTTTAAAATATAAATGTTATCGGAAAACAGGTTGCTAATCAACGCAGCGTAATTTGAGCTAGTTACTATCAACAGTTTCGTTTCCTATCACTCGAAACCTTTTAAAACTTTTTTATGTCTAGGTTTTTCTGTTTTAAAAAGTTATATACTCTACTGGACCTCTCACCGTAGTTTTACTTTTATAAAAAAAAATGTATCCCTGAGTAATCTTAGAAAAAATAACCAATAATTTTGAATTTCAAATACAAAAAATTTCACGAACAAAACCTTAATTTATTTATATGTACTTTAAGCATTCCCCACTAAAATGAGAAAGGTTAATTGATATTGATAAGTTGATGTTACTTACTTATATCAATTTAATCGAGCATGAAAACAGGTTTGTTGCTATGATCGATACTTATTAGACCTATTAGATTTTATTTTGAACTTACACACAATTTACTTATTTCTATGCGTTTTAACAGGTCTCCAGACGATGGAACCAGCTGACTGATGATATAAGGTTTGATCCAACAAGCAGTCGAAGAATAACTACTGCGCGTATCCCTTCGTTCACTCTTTTGATTCTAAACTTGATTGGTTGGTTTTCCTGTTCGACTGGTTCTTGTGCGGAAACAAACCAATAAAATTTATAGTCAAAAGTGTGGGGGAGGGGACTTTCTCAGTGGTTAATCCACCACTGATTGTTGGAACAAACCTATATATATATATTTTTGTATACTTTGAAGTTTACTATTCCTTTCAAACCTACAATACTAAAGGTCGCGACTTAGCGTTCACGGTGCCGTCCCTCGGATAGGACGTAAAATGGAGGTCCCGAGCCTGTACGATGTCAGTTACTCGTTAAAGATCCCTATCCTAATTATACCTGGTTGAGCTGAGATAAAACACATTTAAAGAGTTGAAAAAAAAAATCGAAACAAAATATTTTGGTGAATTCTGAATGAAGTATTTGTAACCCAGTCTCAGATAAATTTGCTTAGTACAAATATAGACTAGATTGATTGATAATATGAACTAATACTAAGAAGAAATACTTCATTCATTAGTACTTACCATAAACGAACGCTTGAAATATTCAAATATCAAATAAACAGGCAGTTGTCTTCAAATATTCCCGTTAAAAAATCTCTTGAGTGGGAATCCTAAATCTTCTTCGATCCTCATTCTCAAGAATCGATAGTGCCTCTTTTACATTATTTTATTTCGATCCATTAAGATACAACCGTTCACATTGCCAATAATTTTTATTTAGTAAATTTTCAATACCATAAATTTGAAATTTATTTAATTTCTCGTTTGCTTAAACAGTAAAAGATCCTAATTTTAATTATGCAATAGAAGAACATAAATCGATATATGTCTATACTGCTTAGTGTTTATGTTTGTAACCTCCCGTTTTGAAAGCGCAATTTTAACACTATGACAATGGAAGTTGAAAATCTTGAAAATGATGGTGTTACCAAGAAACGAGGAAGAAAAAAACAGTTATATAAGAATATTCTTGGACAAATGGAATTTTATTTCAGTGCCTCGAATCTAGCGAAAGATAGATGGTTAAAAAAAAAACTGGAGGAAGAAAAAGGTAAGTTTCATGTGGTTTCAAAGTGCTTTTCATAATTTTTCTCATGTTTTACGTCGAACTAGTTTCCTTGTCGCTTTTTTTCGATTCTATTTTGGGTGTTTTTTTTTTTTTTGTCTATAAGCTAAGTCTCATTTTTATGTTGTTTGCATTCAATGCTGCAATAGTGATTTTGTAATTCCAATGTTTCTTGTTCCCAAATTCGTACCTAATGTAACAAGTCAGTAAAATTTTAAACAAAAAAATACTTATAATAAATTATTCAAGATGATCCATACCTGGGGTCACCTGTTGTGTAGTGGCTAGCATAGCTACGTATAATAAAAAAGGTCATGAGTTCGTTTCCAGACAGGTGGCCTTAAGATTTTATAAAGGGAGTAAAAAAATCCTGGCCATGCCATACTCAATACCATGTAATGCCAAACAAAATGGGATGTAAAATAAAGGTCTGAGCCTGTGGGATGTCAGGTACCCGTTCGACATACATAGATGTAAACCTGATCGTTCCAGCAGCATTACAAACAGTCTTGTGCCCCCCTATGGTGTGTAGCACTATGTAAGAAAGAGAAGCACTATAATCACTATAATACTGTGCAATTTTGCTGTTTAACTAAATTTTGTTTTAAGAATAATTTTTTACTTGTAACCTGTCTATAAATTCCTGTAGTTATTGAAACAACCCTGTCTTTGACCTAGAGTAATTTTGTCAAATTTTAAAATGTCTTAATTCATAACACATGGAAGTTTTATTTTATATTCAATATAACTAGTAACAAACTAAAATTAACATTTCTCTGTTTATGATTTAGCTATTCCTCTTACGGAGTTTTTGAAATTTAATAAAATTCGTGCTTTAACCCAAGATGTGAATGATTTGGCTAAAGCTTTGAAAAAGTCTGAGATAATTGCTATAACGGATGATATGAAAGTTAGAAGGACTCAACCTGTTAAATTTAAAGAAAATGAGGATGACTACATAATTTATATTGTAAGTAATCCTATAACAAATATTAATTTGATTGTTAAAAATTAATTTAATTATGTTTCGATTTATTTTTCTTAATTTTCTTCTTTCTTTTTTTTCTTTGTGTATGTTACTTTAGGAACAAGTTCCTTCTGACGCTGACCATGATTGGCTAAGCAATATCTTCTCAAGATATGGAAAAATAGATTATATTTCTATACCTAAGTTCAAAAATTCTAATAAGTGTAAAGGTTTTGCTTTTATTGAATTCGCTGATGTTGAGTCAGCTGAAAAAGCTATTCAGGTATCATTATTTTTATTTTTATTCCTTCAGTACTATAAATTGACAGAACTCGTATTTTCACAGATAATCTTCTTTTGTAAAATAATAACTTGTCTGATTATATCTTATTGATTATTTATTAATTTTTATATCGCTTACATTTTAATACACTTTTACTAGTTTTTGTTCTTACCACTTTAAGTAATGCAACTAGGTCTCATCACTTCTTCACAAAATTTGCTTTATTTCAATGCTCCTTGATTAGACCAAAATCTTTCTCTCAGTACACCAGAAAGAATATAATGTTAACCAAACTTAAAAATATTTTCATTTCTTCTAGTTATCTTCATCGGTTCCAAACTTTTCTTACCATTCGCTTCCGGTATGCTCTAGTTCCAAATAAAACCTCCATCTACGAGGGTCATTCAAGAAGTAAAGAGACAGATTCTATAATTTTAAAACTATTCAATGAATGTGTACAATCTTTTCAGGGGTGTTAGTTGGCAACCTTGGGATATGCTGTGATCAGCTGTTTCATTATTTTATGTCAACATAACCTCAAAATTTTCAATTCACCATGGCAAGTCCACTAGAAGATTGGACCTTAGAAGAGCAGCGCTCAGTCATTAGATTTTTAGTCGCAGAAGGTGACCAGCGATGAGGTCTGGATCCATCACTACGTCCCTGAGACCAAAAGGCAGAGTATGGAATGGAAACACTAGCTCTCCAATTCGCAAAAAATTGAAGGTTCAACCTTCCGCCGGTAAAGTGATGCTGACCATCTTTTGGGACTCACAGGGTCCAGTCTATTGCAATTTCCTTGAAGATCAGTGAACTATCAATAGCCAAAACTACTGTGAGATGCTAGTGAAACACTTTATTAATAATAGTGGTGCTGCCCAATTATATTGGGTTGCTAATACACTGCATACTTATTTATCTATCATAGAGACTATTTGTTAATTTTAAAAACTAATAAGACTAATATATATACAAAGAAATATATATATATTTTTTTTTTTTATATGTTTATAACTTTATATCATTTCTCTCTATAGGCTTACCTGGCCTCTAAAAAATAAGTAATGTACTAATAAGAATTTTTTAAAACTAGGTAAAATATTAATAGCAACATAACAGTAACAATACTCAACAACAGCTCAAACTTTTATAAAATGGGATAAAATGATTTAAAATGCAAAACAAACAACAGCAACAAAAATAACAATATATAAAAAGAACAATATATATTTTAGTGGTAAATATATTAATATCTAAATAAATTAAATTAATTGATAAATAAATAATATATATATTTACATGCATGGCCCTTCAACGATTTGTAATTTAAATTCTAAGAATGGATTTGGTGATGTATGATTCCCAGGGAGTCGAAAACAATATATTCTGCTATCTTCGCTACGTCCTTGACATTAACACCAAGATCCTCCATGAAGCTCCTTGTTGAACGCGGTATAGTTCCGCGGGCTCCGAACCAAAGACCTCTGACGTTGAAGTCTCTCTCGCCGAAGCCTTGACGGAACTTTTATTTAAGGAAAGGGATACATTTTTCATAAATTTCCTTCTTTTTCCTTTCAATTTTGCTCGCCTGGTCGAGGTCATTCAATTCATATCTAACAGTGGGATCCAGGATGATTGCTGACTTTCCGGTCTTAGAAAACGCCACTATATCAGCATATCTCGTGGATCCCTATGTATCCACGCAGTAAACCTCTTCATAGCACGCAAAATCCCTTTCTTTAAGGAGCTTCATCAACTCGTGCTTGACTTGCTTGTTCTGGTGTTTCAGGCTCTCTGTCGCATTTGCGACAGAGGGACCCAACTTCTCTGACCTGTCCGCTGACACCTGGGACTCCTCGCAGGGGTGCATAGTTAATGTTAAGTTTTAAGGCAATAGACCATTCAGATCCCGAAAGTACTTGCTTTTCATACTACAAAGTTAGACCAGCTATCAGGTGCAAATGTTGTGGACTCTCGTCAAAAGGAGTCATTCTTCAGCACGATAAAGCCTGCCCTTGTACAGCCCTGCTGACCCGTGATAAGCTTCAAGAATTGGGTTGGGAGGTCTTACCTCATCCTGCCTACTGTCCCGACCTAGCCCCATCTGATTTTTTCCTGTTTGGACCACTCAAAGACGCCCTACATGGAAAAAGATTTGCTAACAATGAGGAAGTGGTGCAAAAGTGGCTTCGGGGTAAATCGAAAGAATTCTTCGACAAGGGAATTAGGAAGCTGAAAGAAAGATGGGACAAGTGCATAACTGTGGGGGTGATTAATTTGAAAAATAGCCTTTATTTTGAAAGATTGAAATAAACCATTTTTGAGCTATAGCCATTTGTCTCTTTACTTATTGAATGACCCTCGTACCTTCCTGGGCTTCTACCCTTTTTTCCATCTGTATCAATCACCTAACACCCTCTATCCGGCTCTGTCTATATCAATATGTCGCCGATGTCCAAATTTATCTTTCTTTCGATCCCTCTTATGCCAACTCTCCTCAAATATATCAACATAATGTGTGCTCGGCCAAACCTAAATAAGCTCATTCTAAATGCTGAGAAGACAAAATTCGATTACCTCCATATCTTGTCCTGACCACCTACCTCATTTCATTCTTCTGTTAAAAACCTTGGTATTACCTTTGATCAAATCCTTTCTTGGAAACTGTACATCTCCCAAATTTCCCTTTGTGCTATCTCTACCCTGAAGCATTCAACTACCTTTGCTATCTCCTTTCGTTCAATGATTTCTGATTTCTTCTTGGGAGAACTCAAAACCAAACTTAAATGCCTAATAATTTGCTGGACACATTTTAAACTCAGGGTCTCCAGAGATACGCATATCATCCATTGGATCATGTGCTTAATGACTTAAAATTATTCTATAAACTTCTGGCTATTATTATATCTTTTAATCGGGATACCTAATTTAACTGACTTTCAGATCAATTTAGATCTACTCTACATGATCTCATTTTTTATGTTACCCTTGAACCAAGCTAAAATATTTTTGATGGTTGAAAACTTAGCCAAAATATTACTTATTAATGCATTATTTCTCCCTAAATTTCAAGTTTATTTTAGCCATAATTATTCCTTCTTTTAGGAGTTTAAGAAGAGTGGAAATTATTTATCAACAGATATTGAACCAGCTGAATTGCTGAGCATCGCCACTTATACGGAACCTAATAAAGCTGAAAAGCCAGTTGATAGTGAATCCAACGTGTGCAAAATATCTGATGCATTGCCTGTCGTGAGTGAATCAGAATCAACAGAGAAAGATGTTACATTGTTAAAAAGGAAAAAAAAATCTAGTTCACCTGATGAGAATCAGAGGCCTGAAAAAAAAACAAAAGTGGAAGAAAGTAATGAAGGTAAGAGATGAATTCAAGATAGGTTAACACAAGTGTTAAGGCAGCTTGGAAATTCTGAGTATAGAATTTCTTCAAACTAAACCTTATTTAAATATAAATCTCTGGTAATTGCAGAATTAAATATGATTTTAATTTTAAATTCAATATATTTATTGTAACACAACTTTAAATGAATTAATATTCACAAATAATGTCCTTTTTATCGAAAACAAAAAAATAAATAAGATCCTTGGTCAACATTTAATTAAAAAAGAAAGAAAAATCCAGAATTAAAAAAAAATAAAATAAATATATATGCCTCTGGTTACAATAAAAACAATTAAAAGAAAAAAAACTAAATTAATATCTCTTAGAACTTCCACTTGAAATATATACAAAAAATGAATTTTAATGTCCTCTACCATCTTTGTGGAATCAACTTGTCTGTCTGGACCAACTTTCTGTGCTCCTGAAGCAGATTTGAGCCTGGCTCGATCAAGTTCCTTAGGTAGCTGCTACCTCACCTGTCTCTCTTATGGCACACGTAAGGCTACTGGCCCAGCTTACGCTTGGTATTGGCTAATACCAAACATAGCTACTGGACCGCTATAAACAATTTGTTTATACTGGCTATAAACAATTAATTTTGTCTAACAATTATTTCTAATGATCTAATAAAATTGCCTGTGATTAATGAGCGATAATCGTTGAGATATAATTTTTTATTGCAGAAAGAAGTACAGAAAATGATGAAGCGACAGCTAATGAATCTGAAAAAGATGAGGGTAATACAACTACTGCAGAGTGTGAAGAGGGGAATCCAGATGAATCGAAAAAAAAGAAAAACAGAAAAAAGAAATCTAAGAAAAAGAAGAATGGGGATGCTGTGGAACAATCAGATCTTCAAGTTTTGTCCAAGTTAGTCAAGTTCCACTTTCTTTTTTAAAATTGACTAAAAATGTTTTATTAGGAATTATCAGAGATAAGAATTTGGGTAATTCTCAAAATAGAGGCATTCCAGATGGGAAAATTTCAAATTCCAGTTTTTCACTCCTAAACTAAACAAAAGAACTCTTAAAATCATAATATTGGTTTTGATCGAAAGAGGATACTTTTAAAATGCTAACTGATAAAATGGACTGCCAAGGTAATTACAATATTCAACTTAAGCAGCAAAGATATGTTATAATTATTGAATTTACCTTTGATTCAATCATGGCATTTTGTAGATGAGCTTTCCCTTTTACCATTACAGTGAAAAATTTGGAGGATAGGAAGAACGGTTGTTCAAGAATCTTATCATGATTCAATAATAGCTCATAGTTTGAGAGTCACCGATGATATCCTGTTTCTATTAGTTGGTACTAATTAAGAATGTAGCCATTAGTGTCATATGAAAGTATCCAACCTTTATTTTTTTATTTAATATTAATTTATGCTCTCTTCAGTTTATAAGTTTTAATTTATTCTAAAAATTTTTGAACTCCAATTTGTTTAGGTTTTTGTTTAATGTGACACAAAATAAAAAATGTTGAAAAATTTATAAAAATTAATTTCCCTCATAAAGGTATTTCTTTTCAATTTTCAGATTCAGCATAGGAAAACTTTGAATTCATATCCCATTAGGCTGTAAAATCTCGTTTAACCAGGGCCAAAGGCTCTCGATATAATTGAAAATCCGAAAATATGCGTGATAAAAACTTATCATTTGTTCGGTGTTCAGGGTTTGACTTTTACCAACAATCGCCAAGCATCCGCCCATCATGCTCTGTGCTTCTTCAGGTACAAGAAAGCTTCAGAATGAATGCATCTAGGACAGGAATGATGAATAATTCTTATTCTTGTACAAGCCCTGAAGAAATCCACAGCATGATTAGCAAAAGCTCCACAATTGTTAATAATGTTACATGGTCAAACCCTGAAGACCAAATAAATGTCACAATAAAGACTCTGAAGGCCTGAAACAACACGAAAAGGAATTCTTTTTGAATTCAAAGTTGCTATTAGTGTTTTAAAAATATTTGCGTTATAAAATGACGATTGTAAGCTTTTTTATTAATTTAATCATTTTTCGTGGGTTACCACCATATTTTAATCAATTTTAAATATTTTAATTTTGAAGATAAATGATTGAGCTCAGCCGGGAGTCGAACCCGTGTCTCCTGTGTGACATGTGCCGTACGCTAACCACTGCACCACCGAGCCAATCTCTCCTCTTCACTGATCCCTCTCCCCCGATCTCACAAGTTTTGTGAGTTATTATGGGGAGGTGGACAATTTTTGTCCACTTTGTGGTATCTCTTGACATCTTATATTTTAAATATTTTATTTTAATTTAATAATTTGTTGTCAGTAACCACTATATTTTAATTAATTTTAATTTTTTTATTTCATTTTTTATGAGAAACCATTCTTATATATTTGCATCTTTTAAAGGTCTGTTATGGTGATTATAGGCAATACCATTTTCAAAAAGTAATATTAAAAAATATTTTATAGGAAAATAAAATTTAATCTTATTTTATAGATTAAGTTTTAATAAGTTAATAAGACCTCATAAAAAAACAAATGATTAATGCAGAATTTGAAAAATCCTAAACACAGCTTGTTGGACAATTATTTTTTTCTATTTTTAGAAAAGACTGGAAAAGATTACGCAACAAATACCTAAATATGCAAAAAGAAAAGATGAAGCAGTTAAAAAAACATATATATCTGGCTAACAAAAAGGCTGAGAATTCTAAGCATAATGTTGCTTTTAAAAAGAATGAAAAAAAGGCTCCTAAACAAAATGAAATGATTAAAGAAAACGAAAGTACTGAAGAAAATAAAGAAGGAAATTCGTTTACGCATGGATTGATTGTAAAAGTTAAATTTGATGAACCGGCTATTGAGGTGAAAGAATTAAAGGTATGATTTTTAAGCTTTATATAATTTTTTCTATAGTTATAACTAGTGATGTAAAACTATCTATTGTACTATAGATACTATCAATAGTTTTAAACTATCAAGGCTATTGATAGTTTTTTAACTATTTGATAGTACTATCGAAAACATTGTTTTTAAAGGATAAAGTGACAGCCCTGCCTCTAGGCACCCATTTGCTATATAATTCATGAAAATGAAAAATAAACAAAATATAACAGTGTAATTTTATTTATGTTCCTAACAAAAAAAAAGCTTATCTACTCTATAAAAAAATATTAACTTCGTGCAAAAAATATGAGACTGAAAAATTGAATGGTTTGCTCATACATGCCTTCTAACTTAAAGGGATAATATAGAAACAAAACAACTCGTAAAGTCCCACAAGACTTAAAAATTATTTGGTTAATGGCATAAAATCAAAATTACAGTTTTTGTAAGAAAATATATTTGACGCCTATAAATCAACTACCTGAGAACATTTTTTTGATGTATAATAAAAGGTTATGCGTTCCAAGGTATGTCTAAATAAATGTCACAATAATGTCCTTTTTTTTTTTCTTCAAAAAACTCTGACATATTTGAGGATTGCGTTCCGAACGTTGTCATGTCAAATCAACTACTTCGAAAACTGGGAATCCTGGTTGCATAACCATTGAAGAGGGTTTGTATAGCTTTCCTCTCAGTATCTTTGACCTTTTGATAAAGTTTATATTCTTTGCGATTGCGACTAAGCTTGAAACTGATAAAAATTATTTCAAAGGTAATATGGAACCCATCCTCTAATCACAGAAATGTTAATTTTATTCCCTGATAAAAAGGAAAGAAAAAGTGCAAATGGAAGCGTGCATTATAGCTCCTATCGTCCCAAATGAAAAATCCTACCATTCTACCCCCACCCCACCCGTCATCACCCCAGACTATAGATAGTTTTATGTCCGATGCTATCAAAACTATCGATAGTTTTACATCACTAGTTATAACAAATAATATCTCTTTAAGTTATAATAATTAACTGTGTATCACTACAGTCCTGTGAGGACCTGGGCCTCTTATACCTTCCTCTACTCCTCTCTATCCACAGCCTTAACCCTTCAACACCTGTAGACTGATATATCAGTTCGGCCGGCTTCAGCGTTAGAAGACTGAAACTGCAGACCTTATTTTAATTGATTTCTTAAATCTTTCCATTTTACTACTGCCCTAAGATAAAAACCCCAGTAGTCAGCACCTTAAGAGATTTCTTTGTGGCTTTTTTTAAAACAAAAATTGAATTTTTACTCTTCACTTTCGGATTTATCGTATCATTATTTAGGAATGCAACATTCATAAATCGTAGGTAACAACTCGTAAAAAGAATATAGTATATAATTTAAAAATGTTATAAAATAAACCGATATATGAAACATTTAATATAATAGTTATAACAAGTATATGTAAGTATGTCTACTTAGGTATGTTCCTACAGCTATTTTTTTTTTTATTTACATGAATATTAAATCATAGCGAGCAGACAAAATAGCCATCATTTTCTTATTCATATTTAGGACGAGTGCAGGACTAATGAAAATTATTTTTACATAATTGGCATTCGCGATTCTCCAACCCTGTTTCCAGCCCGTCCGGTATTACCCAGTGACGAGGTTTATGGTTTCCTCAAAAATTTCCGAGGGTTTTAAACTAATTGACATGGGGTTCTTTTCGGGTTTTTCCAAATTAATTTTACCTGCACCTTATTCCTTAGTCAAATAGGGCGAAATAATTAGTAGTATTACTTAAAAAAAAAAAAAAAAAAATCAAGTTTTTAAATCCATTAATGCCGGTCCAAAGTCCGGATGATGGAAAACTTAAGAAGAAAAATATGAATAAGGGGGTAAAGAAGAGTGAATGTGGCAAAAAGTATTCAGGCCACTGGGTACGGCAGCCGGTCTAAGGTCTCAGGGCCCGCAATACTCTCGCACTCCTCAGAGCTTAAAGGGTTAAGCCTCCAACACTCTCACTCATTTTTAAATTATTAATAATTTTATATTAAATTTTCTTTTTTTTCTTTTTTTGATGATTGATTATAACTTTATACTTGTCTGTGTTTATTTTTTCTCATAGAATGGATTAAGGAAAAATCATGGTGCTGCATTTGTTGATGTTAAAGAAGGTGATACTTCAATGCATGTAAGGTTCGCTTCTCCAGAAGCAGCTTCAGAGTTTTGTGAAAATTCAACTTGGCCCAAGTCTAAAATCCTTAAAGGTAAAAAGATCAGTTTTATGACTTATCTTTATATTTAATATTACATTTTTTGGAACAAAGTTTAACAGATACAAATGCTTGACAGATATTCATCTATCTCATATTCTCATTCAGTGTACAAGAAACATTCTCTAAATTTATCAACGTTGTCACCACTAAACATTAGGTAATTTTTTTTTTTTTTAGGGGAGAAAGAAGCTGCCTATTGGAATAAAATTCAAGAAGACCGACAAGGTAAACTGTCAAAGAATGTAAAGAAAAAGGAAAGAGGAAAAGATAAGCTGATGAGGAAAGCAGAAAATATATTGAGAAAACATATTACGTTTGACTAAGCGCGATTTACTTACAGTTGTTACCACCAAACTATACAATTTTAGTCAGTGAAAGAATGATTTCACATCTATATAATTAAACTTTTATTTTATTTTGTCAATTTGTAGATCTGTTGAGATTAAAAAAATGTGTAATTAGCTAAAAAAGAGTTGCATTATTATAATTTTGAAGAATTGTAAATATTATAAATACAAAACTGTAGAATTTTGTATACTATATTGACTAGAATTTTTTTTAAAACCTAAAACCTTATGGGTAACATCCAATAGGAAATCGAGAAGAGAAGAAATAGTATTGTGTAGAATTCGGACTCTTCGCATTTACGCATAGATGTTTACTCAAAGCACCCACCTGGCAAATGTGCAACAATACAACTCTAGAGTGTAAAGCACTTGTTTCTAGATTGACACAGTATAATGATGTACAGAAAAAGTTAAAACTACCGAAAACAATAAAGCCAATGACTAGTGATGTAAAACTATCGAAAACATTGCTTTTAAGGGAAAGGGATAGCCTTAAGCACCCAAGTGCCATATAATTCATGGTACTGAAAAATAAACGAAATGTAAAAGTGTAATTTTATTTATGTTTTCAACAAAAAATGCTTATCTACTCTATAAAAAAAAAAATTTAACTTCATGAAAAAAATATGACTGAAAAATTGAATGGTCTGCTCATATATGCCTTCCAACTTGATGGAATAATATTCAAACAAAACAACTGATTGCCTGCCAGTCCCTTGACTTGAAAATTACTTGGTTAATGTCATAGAAACAAAATCAGTTTTGTAAAAAAACTATAACCTCTTTAAATCAAATATCTGACGATTTTTGACATATGCACGTTCCTAGGTATTAGGTAGTAGGTAGGTCCAGACAAATGTCACAACTACGTTCTTTTCTTAAAAAACTCTGATACATTCGAGGATTGCGTTCCGAATGTAGTCATGTCAAATCAACTACTTCGACAACTGGGAATCCTGGTTTGTATGGTTACTTGACAAGGGTTGGAAATTCCCCTAAATACAGTTTCTTTGACCTTTTGGTAAAGTTTTTATTCTTTGCGGTTACGGCTATGCTTGAAACTGATAATAATTATTTCAAGGTATATTGGAACCCCTCTATTCACAGAAATATTTGCAGAGACGTGCATTATAACTCATATCGTTCCACATGAAAAATTCTACTATTTTATAATTCTATAATTTTACTAATGTTACATGTAGAAAAATTTCAAAATACAATGTAAATAAAAACAATGCAGCTATATACAATCAAGGGCTTAACTTCTTTAATTTTGAAGCTCAAGATGTATCGCCATATTACAGATGTAATTAATTTATTACTTATTTAAACCTTCTTTGATAACATATAAACTTTGAGGGCTATAATTCTTGGATTTGCAGATTTTTTTTTTTATAACAACTAGATAGTTCGGTATTCTTTATTTTAAATTTCATATTTTAATATCTACTATTGAAAAACAATATTTCTTTATTACTTTATTATACATAAATATATTACAACTTATAATCATTAACTATTTCAACCAGATAACTCTATCAAATTATTCTTGAAACTTCATTCGTCATCAGGTGGAATTCCAAGTTGTTCATCAGTATAACTAGCAATATCTGGCCATGGAAATTCTCCCTGAAACCAATAAAAATTAATAATGGAACTAAAAGTTTTCAAATAAATAAATAAAAATAATCAATTTCAGATTTTATGAATTATAAAAAATAAATTTAATGTCATCTTTGCATAGGCTATTGTTAACTACTACATGAATTCCTCTTGAGAAAATTAGAACCACCCATCTGCAGAGAATGCTCATTAATAATTACCGCAGAACATATTTTAATGGATTGTCCTAGATACCAAGTAACGAGATCTGGCAAAAAATAGTAGAAAGACTACATGAGGCATTGAAAGAGCTCTAAAACTTTTTAGTTTTCAATACGTAGGTTGCATCTCAGTATTTTAAAAATATAATGTAGCAGTCGTATATAAAAATATAAAGTTGTATATAAAAATATAATATAGCAGAGAAAGAGAGAGGCGAGTACAATACTAACTTGCCTGAATAAGTTATGGCACAACTATACATGTTATGGAAATCGTTATTTTAGTAGGAAAACATTGTTAATGCTTGACAGTTGAGAAATTAAGACAAAACCACATATTCTTATGGTATGTGTAAAAATGAACTCTAATAGTCAATGTACCTTAATTCATAAAGGTATAGGTAGACCGACTTCATCAGTGCACTATACAGGGCGTCCCAGACATAGTGTAATTAAACTTCCTATTATTCACTCTTCTGAAATATGTCATTGTGAGCCATATGTGAATAAAATTGTTTGTTAATAAAGCCTTTCAATTTTAAATATAACTTTAAAAATCAGTTCACTGTCATATAACGGTCTCCTTGTAAATGATTATATTTTATGTCTACTTCATTATACAGGGTGTCCCAGACATATAGTAAAAAAAAAATTGGGTAATACAGCATGCCAAACAGGATAGAATGAAGCAAAAAATGGCAGTTATTTCTACTTTGGTTTAGCGTAGAAAAAAAAACAACAACAATATTTTCTGAATCAGTATAAAATTTTCTAAAAGATGACATAGGTCTAGGATTTTAAATCAACTGTCAGTTGGCCTTTTAGTGCGCAAAACACAAAACATTTAAAATAATGAGACCTATGTCATCTTTTAGAAAATGTAATGCTGATTAAGAAAATATCGTCGTTTTTTTTTTCTATGCTAAACCAAAGTAGAAAAACTGCCATTTTTCGGCTAAAAGAATGATTTTAAAAATAAAAATAAAAAATTCTATCTCCCCAACAGATTGAGATAGGATACCCTTTTCTGCGCCATTCTACCCTGTTTAGCATGCAGTATTCCCCAATTTTTTTTTTTTTTACAGTATTTCTGAGACATCCTGAATAATGATGTAGACATAAAATATAATCATTTACAAGAAAACCGTTATATGACAATGTATAATAATAAAATATATTAGAAAATTTTATATTGCATTAGATAATAATAAAAAATCAACCATTCAGCCTATTTAATTGAAAATAATTTTGTACGGTCACAGATATTGTTATCTTCATGACGGTGTAAATACCAAAACGTAGAACAAAAAATTAAGATGAATAATAAGTAAAATGAAAATATAAATCTGATATGAAATTAATGATAATGATAATTAAGATACATATTTCCATGCATAAGTATTTTCTTTCAGCTACAATGTCAACCATTTTCATAATTCATATTGAAACCTTATCACTATTCTCACTAACGGGTTTCAGTTAAATTACCTTACAACATAAACATTATTAATGAGCCTAAACATTTCTTAATCGACGGAAAACTCATTCAACAATGGCAGCTTAAGTCTTAAAGATAATATTAAAATTAAT
Organism: Aelia acuminata; assembly: GCA_911387785.2. Lineage (NCBI taxonomy): Eukaryota > Metazoa > Arthropoda > Insecta > Hemiptera > Pentatomidae > Aelia > Aelia acuminata. The sequence goes on along the minus strand of OU426984.1, from coordinate 19,530,638 downwards.
AGTGTATACTCTTACATAAATATGATCAGGTTCATGCCACAAGTGCCACAACACCCACCACCACATGAAGCCCATTAATGCATTAGCTCCAATAGTTTGGAATTTCGTTGGAGGATAAGGGCCGCATCGATAGGAAAATCTGAAAAATATAATTTATTTTAGTAACTTATGGAAGCTGATAAGATATAAATATATTTCTTAACTTACTGTCCACCACTATTCCTGGACTGCTGCACTAAATGACCATAAATCGGCTTCTTCAAACTATTAATAGTTTTGAATAAATGTATGCCCCTTGAGAGGGACATATCGAACAATTAATAAAGTAAAAATTAAACTTGACAGAAATTATAAAGAACCTTCTAGAGTAATAATAACCTTTCTAGAGTTATAATCGATCCTAGTTTGATTTCAAACACCTGTTCATATTTAGAAATGAATTCTTGTCATTAGTTAAATTATATTTTAAAATATTAAATTGAAATAAAATAATATAAATTAATTAACAAATAATAAACATTAACATTAATAGTACTCCTAACATATCTGATTACTTGATAACCATTCTGCCAATAAATAGGAGGTTATTCTATTATTGTTTTGAAACCTGGAGACTGTATTTGTCTTACATGCCTGAAAAATTGTTAATTTTTGTGATGAACGCTCTTGTGATATGTCTAAATAAATATTGTAAATCTTTAAAATTCAATTCTCCTTTAACTTTGTTTAGTTATTTCTCTTATAAGATATTTTAATTTAATATTTTAACTTCTTCTATGTTTAATCCCTTCATTTACTTTGACATTTTAATCTAAGTGAATAAGTATTCAGTGATAGTGGATTATTTATATCCAAATTCTATTTATTACTATATTAATAATTAGTGTTCATCTGCCATTGCTGCCACCGATTCTTAGGCATATTTTAAATTATGGACTCTCCTGAAACAGTTGTTAGTAATAAAAGCAAAAATATTAGGATAGATAGACAAGCCATTGAATTTACTGTTAAGTGTGATTGGAAAGGTTGTACCTGTGATTCTTTATCTAAATATGAGTTTTATGACCACATTAGTAAACATGTTCGTGACTTAGAAATAAACATTGATGAAAGTGAAGAAGGTATTCTACATCTTACATTTTATTTATTGTTGTAATTTAGTTCCAAGGTAAAGTATTATTCTATCTATTTTAGAATATTATAGCTGTCTCTGGTCTTCATGTAGTTATGATTCAAAAGATTCTCAAGAAATAACTCGTCATGTGAAATACCATGCTTATTTATCAGGTCTGAAAGCTTTTGGTAAATATGTGTCAGAAACCTTCGAACTTCCAGTAAATATGTATTTCTTATTAACATAACAGTTTGTTTTTGTTTTCCCTTATTATTTTATCATAACAAAGTAAAAATTTTTACTGCAGCCATGTCTCATCACTTCTGAGTACCATGTTATGAATAATGTTGGTGATACTCCATACATTTGTTCGTGGGATGATTGTTGTCATTCGAGTGAAGGAATCCAAGAATTTATTGATCATGTTCACCACCATATTAAATGGATGACGAAAAAAAAATTAATGAAATGTTTGTGGACAGGTAAGCCATATTATATCTTTCGATTCTTATGCTGAGTCCAATTGACGATTTGTTAGATGCAATAGAGTCCTGAAAGTAGCTGTTTGTTCCTAAAAATACAAATCTAATCTAATAAAACTAATCAGGGCCCAGATTAACATGCTGGGAGTTGGCTAGTATTAGTCTCGTGGCCTGTCAAAATATGCCGTTCCCCGAAGTTACATAGCAGTAATGTTACCATCCCTTAATCTTCATTAACACATTAGTAAGTTGTTCAAAACTTAAAATAAAAAAATTACATCATTAAAACTTGATTTAGTTGTTCTAGGAATTTCATTAGTTTATTTTGTGAATTGCATTAATCATATTCTTTTGGGTCCCATTCTATAATATTTCCCAATATTTATACATTTCAACTTCAAATGACAACTCGCTAATGCGGTTAAGGATATATGCGAGTACATATATTCCCTTCAAAAACAAAAACCAAGTAATAGTCAAATGTTTTTTTTGTTTTTTTGCACCAAGATTTGTTTTCAAACCCTATTTCGCCAAACTGTTCCTACAGACTTTAGGGAACTAATTAAAATAGCCTTTAACAAAAGTATTAATGAATGATTATGATAACAGTTTTTCTTTTTTTATAGAGATGATAATAAAAATAAAAAAAGGGGTAATGACTTAATGACACGTCTTTATAACAGGAAGTTTATTTCATTAAGAAAGCTACATAATTTATGGGTTGTGTCTTTATTTATTGATCGTAGCATTTCCTCACCATCATCTATGATCCGCGATCCTAGGCTAATTCTCCTCTGTTTCTCAAACCTTTTACATTGGAATACAATGTGTCTTAGATCTTCAGGGCATAGGCATGTTGGGCAATCACTTCTCTTAACTAGACCCATTAACTTTAAGAATTTATTAGTTCTGCCATGATTTATTCTTAATCTCATCAGCTTAACTAAATTTGGAAGGTTGACATGACATTTAAGAGTCGAGAACCATGGAATTAGACTTACCTTCTGGTGCACATCATTGTGGTCCTTACCTTTCGAGGAACATTGCCACTCGTAAAATTGCTGCCAGTCTTATAATATTTTTCCTCTCACTACTCTGATAATGTCCAATAATGGGATCTTGGCGTTATCTCAGTGAGCCTGATTTCGATTAGCTGCTTTGTCTGCCTGCTCATTTCCCGATAGGCCCAAGTGACCCGGAACCCACTGGAAGTAGTAGTGGTTATTAGCATTATTTAATGTACAAATAATTTTAAAGGAAATGTATGTTTGTGATCAGTTTAGATGGAAAAATTCTAGATGTTTGCACACAGCTGCTGAATCTGTTAAAATAACTATTTTGTTCAAGAAGTATTTTTTTTCAGCGTATGTTATGGCATTTAGAATGGCAAAAAGTTCAGCACTGAATATGCTGAATTCGGCTGAGTCTATAAAGAGAATTTCTGGTTCTTTTGGGGATCAAATACAGCTATGGATGTTCGGTTTTTAGTTTTTGATGCGGCAGTATACACTTGTATGTGTTCTGGGTATCGTCCTGTTATTGTGCTTAGTGCTAGTTGTTTTAAACAGGTTGGAGGGTAAAAACTTTTCTTTTCAACTTTTGCAGATAGATGGGAGTTACTGTGGATTTCTACTAACGATTTAGGAATGGGAATAGTGTATTCTAGAGTAGAATAGTTATTTATTTAATTTAATATTTAATAGTTATTTAAATTTTTATTACATAAACTAAATCATCACTTCAACTTTCATGCCAACAAACTTTAAATACTTCCTCCCCCCAATCAGGTACTTTTCTGTTGATGTTGGGTTCATCTTTTTCTGTGGAGGTGGATCATTAAATAAAATAAATTTTTGTTAACGAAGGTCTCAGAAACAATACTTTCAGAATTTCATTTAGAGTGTAAAGTTGTTCGCATTCACCATTTTAATGTACGCAGGAAAAAACTAGTACTTGTTTATAAAACAATTATTATTAACTCATTATAATTAGCATTTGAAATTAATAAATTATATATATATATTTTTCAGATTGTGAATCAGTTTTTCAGAAAAAGTCTAAACTGACCGATCATATTAAGACTCACACCAAAGAACATTTTATTGCTTGTCCTAATTGTGGCCACACTTTTGCCAATAAGACTAAATTTTCTGATCACTGTTTGACCCAAAAGCCGTTGGAAGGTAATTAATATTTTAATGTTGATAAATTTTTGAAAAATATTTATAATCATGCCCTAGTACCCGGCCTGGCCATTAATCTTAACCTTATCATTCTGTGGTTCTCTTTTCTTCACACCATTTTTCCAGGCAAACACTGACTGTGTATTTATCAAGATATGGTCAAAATTTGTGTTATTTTATACTCGTGGTTTTAGTCCTGATTCCATTGGCTCACCAGACCATTGCTGGTCCTCCTCCAGTAATTTCTGACAGTCTGCGCGTTGTTGGTCAGCAGCTCTCCAGTCTTTCACCACAAATATCCTCCGGCATCCTCATCAGCGTCTGAGACGCAGTGTACCTCTCTCTACACCTGACGCCATGAATGAACTTTCTTATATTTTTCCTAGGGATCTCATCCTATGACTTTTGAGCTACGTAGCCAGCCGCCTCAATCTTCCCAACCCTATTTGCTTCACAGTGTCAGGTTTACTGAGGAAGATATATATTTACTAGAGCTGTAAATACACTGTAGAATTTTTCTCTTAACCTTCCGCTGGGCGCTAAGACTTTTGTAACACCACTGGGCGCTAGCCGTATTTCGGACGGCGTACAAATTTTGTTCTATTTCACTTTCCAAGTGACTTTTAATGATGATTTTATTTACTATAATTATAAGATTGTTCATTTATAGGTAAAAAAGTTATATGAATTTATTCATAATAAGATTAAAAATTTACAAACAATATTTGATTATGACTTACAATTAACTAAACCAATATTTTGTATTCAAACGCGGTCATATTTTAATATTTAACAAAAAAAATTAAAAATAATCTAATTAAAAAAATATGATTGAATTCAAATGAGATATGACATCAATTGGAAACAACATAATATGTTATGTATTATTCCTATAACTAATAAAATTTTCTAGTATCAAAATTGTGACACGTTCCAATAAAATAGAGGATGAGATCAAAGCCAGGATCCAAAGTGGCAACAGGTGCTACTGGTCTTTAAAGAGAATTTTCCAAAACCAAGAAATATCCCGCAACATTAAAAAAAAGAGTCTACAAGATGGTGCTCCGACCAGTGGTGAGGTATGGTAGCGAGGCGTGGACCCTAACAAAACAGCGGGAGAGACTTATAAACGCATGGGAGAGAATGATCCAAAAAAAAATATATGGCCCAAGCAGGATAGACGCAAATAAGTTTCGAATTCCAGGATCCAGACCTAGTTTCCTGTATCAAAAAAGGTAGAATAAGATGGTTGGGGCACTTACAACGGATGAGTCAAGGAAGAATCCCAAAGCAAATAATGGAAGGACGCCCGTATGGTAAAAGAGAAAGAGGCAGACCTAGACTGCGATGGCAGGAAGATTTGGAGGCAGATCTTCGACTGATGGGAGTGGTGGAATGGAGGAGCGCAGCAGAGGATCGAGCCGAATGGAGGAAGATTGTCGAGGGGGCCAAGGTCCTACAGGGACCATAGCGCCAACAGAGTTAGTTAGTATCAAAATACTATATTTCTTCTGTGAGCAAATATAACATTTGTTTATTACACTATAGATTATGTATTTTAAATTATATATTATATCACAAAATTCATTACGAACTGCCTTCGCTAACACCTTCAATGGCATTCAAGCAATCTTCACATATTATTTTGGAAAGTTTACCGCACACAAACGCTGAACACTTTTCACCTGTTTTTGTAGTGTGTGATTTTCAGGATTTACATTTTTTAAACGAACCTCTGGCGTACTCCAATTCCTACATGCATTTTTTTGAAAATTTCTATGACACTAGTGGGTGTTAGACCTACTACGGACGGCAGCAGACATTTTGCACTTCAATGCTCGCTATTCAACTTACCTTTGACGACTGAGATCCACTTTAGCCCTTTTATTGTAGGGGATGAATAGCAGGTAGAATAACTTGAACTCATAAAGTCATTGCAAATTCCCATTTCCTAATAATAGCTAACACCTACCTGCATAGCGCCCGCTGGAGGGTTAAAAGCCTGTAAACTTAGCTCATTTGACATGGATTCTTACATAGTTGGTTTAACCAATCTCTCATGGCTTGATATTATATAGATTTAGATAGATTATAATAAATAATTTATTTTTGAAGAGATAAGATTTGGCTCCGCCGGGAATCGAACCCGGGTCTTCTGTGTGACATGCACTGTATGCTAACCATTGCACCACAGAGCTCGCTTCCAAACGATGCCAAATCCTTCCTCTTCACTGACACCTCTCCCACGATCTCGCAAGTTTTGCGAGTATTTTCGGAAGGTGGACAATTTTTGTCCGATTTTGGGCATCTCTTGATTCTTGACGTGGGAGAGGTGTCAGTGAAGAGGAAGGATTTGGCACCGTTTGGAAGCGAGCTCCGTGGTGCAATGGTTAGCATACCATACCGCGCATGTCACGCGGAAGACCCGGGTTCAATTCCCGGCGGAACCGAATCTTTTCTCCTCAAAAATAAATTATTTAAAATAATTTAAAAACAAGGTGGTTACCCACAATAATGATTAAATTAATATATAATAATTTAAAAATCGACTGCCAAAGATCTGAACCATTTATTAAAAACCATGCCTGTTGTCCACATCCGTGCATCCCGCACAGCTTTCTATAATACAATGTTAAAAAGGAGACACACCAAGCTTTCTCTCTGTTTTACACCACACACACTGAAATTCTGTGAAATCCTGAAATCTGGAGCTCTGAAATCCACAAACAGGTGATGCATATGAATGAAATCTTCTCTGCTTCTTTCCAGGATTATGCGGAGTGAGAAGATTTGATTGATCATTGATGTATCTTTGCGAAATTGGTATTTGGTTTTTGTTGGAGGTGTAAATTCTCTCAATTGCATTAGGAAAAGAATGCTTGTACGTAGCTCATGTTCATTTAATTGTATTAACAATATTAGATTTTCTTGATATGTAAACACTAGAAGCTTTAGGTTAAAGGACTGGCCATTATTGTTATTAAGTTTTATCTAATTTTAGAAAGGATTGTAATCAGATTTTATGAAGAATGTCTCTTGCATGTTTTTGGCATTTTGAATTATTCATTGTAATTATGTCTCTTATTTGATTACAGAGCACACATTTCAGTGTGATTATTGTCTAAGTCTTCATCCAACGGAAAGGATTTTAAGAAAGCACATGGGACAGCACATACACCATTACAAATGCCCATTTTGTAATATGACTTGTAATAAACCATCACTTCTTGCCAAGCACATAAGAAATAGACACTTGGATTATAAATCGTTCAAATGCTCTTCCTGTACATACCAGTAATTATAATATTATTTATAACATAGAAGTTTGTTATGATAATTACCTTAGTGCATGGCTTTATTTGGTATATATACATTTTTTTGTTGCAGGTGCAAATCTAAGTATGATCTTAAGATTCATTTAATGTCCCACGTTACTGGTTTTCAATTTTGTCTTGAGGCAGGGTGCAATTATACTACTTCGTCTCAGTTAGCCTTGAAAAGACATTTCGAAAAGGTTTTAAACTTTTGTAAACTACTTTACAAGGCAAGGCATGGAATTACTATGCTCAAGCTCCAGGGTTTGAACCTGACTCTGCCCTAGTTCTACCCTGGGGTTTGGCATAACCAGCCTCTATCAAGTGGATACTCAGATAAATAATTATTTAAGAATTTTTTATTTATTGAATATTAGTTTTTTATTATTTTAAAATAATTATTAAATAATTTTATTAGAAGAAAAAAGAATGGTTATGGCCGGAAATCGAACCTGAGTCTCTGCATCTCCGTCACAGTGCTCTTATCCATTGAGCTTACCGTAGGGCCTATCCCAGCCATGTCAACCCTCTCTCTTCAACGATCACACCCGCCAGGTCTCACCACATTGCAGCAAAGTAAACAATGGCTGGTCAAATGTCCAAATAATAGGATCTAATTGACATACTGTAATAGTTAAACATTATTTGTTGAATTTTAGTTATTTTAGATAGATAAGAAGCAAATATAGTTTTTTACTTTCACTTACCTATATATGAAATATATAGTAAGTGGAAGTATTGCGATCGTGAAAAATTTCGACTTCCGGTTTTCAACGGAAATACACGTTTTGGGGTCCCCTGAGTCCAATTAACCAAGTCCCGCAAAATGGTCTGTGTGTGTGTGTGTGTGTGTGTGTGTGAACAGACTAGCTCAAAAACTATAAACCGTGCGAACCTGAAATTGGGTATTTAGTGTATGTATATGCCCGCGATGTGACAGCAAAAATTTCATCAAAATTGCTCAAAGGGAGGGGGTACTTTATTTAATAACTTTTTACGTTTTTTCGATTTTCTCAAAAACGGCTCTAACGATTTTGATCAAACTGGGTATTTGATGTATGTATATGCCAAAGATGTGATAGCCAATATTTCATCAAAATTGGTCAAACGGAGGGGGCACTTTATTTCGTAACTTTGTTTCCAATTTTTACGTTTTTTTCGATTATCTCAAAAACGGCTTTAACGATTTTCATCAAATTCGTCATGTTTAAAGAAAATTAGGTGTTCTTTAATATCAGGTAAGCTTTATCATTAAAATTATTAATATTAAAATGTTCTGAGTGGAATGTGGAAAAATGTGTAACTTTGAGAAGTCGCATTAATTTCTAATCTAAGTCAGTTGGTAAGTAAAAGTGGTGTGTTGCCCGCATGCACCAGATTTTTTTTATTATTATTAATTTTATATTCAAAAATGTATTAATTAATTTTATTTTATTTTATTGGTCCTCCCCTTCCTCACCTTGTAGGCTATACGGGGTTTCCCGGGCCAGGGGAGAGGGTGGGGGATTGATGCCGAGTATTATTAAATTTCCCCTGGCTCCGGGTTTTGAACTTGCTATCTTTCGGTTCTCAATCATACGTTGCCTTGGGCAACACATATTTTCTAACGCCTTTGCCCACTCGGCCATCCTGCCACCCATGTATTAATTAAATGCAGATGTGAATGTAAGCGAAACTAGACGATGGGATTTGATGAAATTTGTATGGAGACATCTGAGTACCAATCTGTTTAATCTTCAAAAGACTTAAACTACACGAACATTTGCTTCTTTATTTATATAAAACTAATAATTAATTTTTAAAAAAATAATATTCTACAGCTAATGTTTGACTATGGTGGTGTGTCAGTTATATCCTATCATTTGGATATTTGTCCAGTTCTTAGTTAGTTCGCTGCTATTTGGCGAGACCTCGAGGATAGGATTGTTGAAGAGAGAAGGTTGACATGGCTTGGAGGTTCTACTGTTAGTTGATTGGTTGAAAAAGCCACGACGGAGTTGCATAGACCCAGACTCGATTCCTGGCCATGGCCAACCTTTTTTCTTTCGATAAAATTGTTTAAGAAATTTTTATATTTTTTGGTCTCCTTTCATTACAACAGCCATGTTTTAGAAAAAAGTTATATTTGGATATATTGTAATGTGGTACATTTGCGGTTGTTTTTTTTAGAAACATGTACCTGGAAGGCAGTACGGACCATTTGCTTGTCATATATGCGAAAGCAAGTATACAAGAGGGGCTCTGTTAACCAGGCATCTTTTTAAGAAACACAATATTAAAAAGCCTCCTGGATATTCTCGATTTCTGTAAATAATTTTTATTAATTAGTTATTAATTTTTCTCTCTCTACTTCTTGAGACTATCCAATTTATAACTGTGGATAAGGGCGACCAATTAAGTCTCAACACTATTTTTCTTTAGAGCTTTATTAATGCAAACGTTTCGGCCAGTTCGGCCATCTTCAGTGCTAAATTTGATTGATAAATAGTCTTCTAAAAATCCACCATCAGTGGTTAGTCAATTAATAATTAAAATAAATAGGTATCTGCTACCCTTGTCCCAATAACTGTTTTATATTACAATATAACATTTAATAATAAAAATTACAATATAAAACAGTTAATGGGACAAGGGTAGCAGATACCTATTTATTTTAATTATTAATTGACTAACCACTGATGGTGGATTTTTAGAAGACTATTTATCAATCAAATTTAGCACTGAAGATGGCCGAACTGGCCGAAACGTTTGCATTAATAAAGCTCTAAAGAAAAATAGTGTTGAGACTTAATTGGTCGTCCTTATCCACAGTTATAAATTTTTATTAATTCATTGTAGTGTTCGATTCTTAATTAAACTTTTACGTGTTTAACAAATAGTTTTTTTTTTTTGTATATTAGGTGTAAAATTGATGGAGATGGATACAGGCGCCTTCAAACGGTACGGTTGGAAAGCCTTGATGTCAATGAAATGTCAGAATTAGATGAAATAGAAAATACAGTAAGTAGTAATTTTTTTATGGAGATTATTTGGTTATAACCCATTCCTTCTAGTAGAGGTTTTCAATTCAGTATATCAAACTTAAAAAATTATATCTGTTAGACCCTTTTTAGTTTGTAGAGCCCCTTACGATAATATCCACCTTATCATCTACTAGTAAATTAAAAAAAAAAAAATGTAAAACTAGCTGTATATCTCGGTTCCACCCTGGGAATTTCATTTTTCTACAACTCAAACGGTCTATATCGTAAAAACCAATGTAAAGCGAGATCATAACGATTTTTATAACAATAAAGAATATATCCAGAGATTGGCTGAAATTATGCAGTTTTAATATGGACAGGTGTTTGCACATGGTATGAAAGAACCACTGAGCGAAATTTGGAGAATTTAGGACAAAGAACAAACAAACAGAATTTCATCCTTATTTATATATATTTTCAGATCTCTGTTTTGGGCACCATAACCTGAAAAACATTCAACCCTTAATTCAATTTAAGAAAACTTTTAGTAATTAAGCTGGATGGTACTCAGACTTCTCCATATAAATTCCATCATTGACCAGTTTTGCTTACACGTTAATGTACTTCTTTAAGTATATCTTTTTGCATTCCTATATTTAAAAAATGGCTTATTTAATTTGATTCTAATTGGAGGATAGAGGTTAGAAAAAAAATTAGTCTAAATTGATTGATTAATATATGTTCACTTTACATATTTTACTTAATATAATTATTTTCAAAAACTATAAATTTGATTTAGCTCAAAGAAATTTGGAGAAAATTCAGGAGTATAGATTGATTTGAATCAATTCATCAAATTCCATCTATAACTTCAAAAAAAAAAAAATCTTTTACAGGCATTAAAATTTATTCCTTTTTTTTCCCTATAATAACAAAAATAATAGTATTGTTTTTCTTGATTAGTCTGGAAATAAAAATGTTTTAAAAATATTGGGAATGTCTCTATTTGGATATTTATGAAATTATTAGCCTTGCAGAATTAAAGGTGAAAAACAATCCAAGAATTAAATATCTATTAATAAAGATACCATAAATAAAGTAAATACAATTCATATAAATATTTAACTTATAAAAAGATCAGAATGCTCAACACACTTGAGGTTTTGTTTAGAAATTTCCAATTATTACCAGAAATAATTTTATTCATTATATGTCTCCTTAGCTAATTATTTTTAATTATATTTCCTGTATAACCTTCTTCTTTTTTTTTTCAGTATCTCTCCAAATCCAGTGAAGATATAGATGATCCTTCATGCATCGAGGTTAGCATCTTATAATATTTTATTTATGAAAATTAAGACAGCTATGTATAAATTATTTTACCACATGAGGAAGCCATGTATGGAACTGCTACACAAGTGTGGCTTCTCCTTGTTCAATAGGCCAAAATTTCATTATCACTCCCAAAAAAGAATCTCAAAAAACTCTGATTGGTCCGAAAGTAGTCAGAAGTGATCGAGTCATTTACTGTAGGCCCTGATTTAAAATGAAAAGGACCCCTTGGTATTTTTTTTTTTCTTTTTTAATACGTTATGAGCAAGTGAAGTGAGTTTCATACTGAAGCCAAATGAATTAATTAAATCTTCTTTCTTCATCCAACCCTTGTACCTTCCGGTGTCAGGGCAGCCTGCAACTATTTTCTATACACCTCTGTATCCGCAGAGAGGTGTATAGATCTCACTCATTGTGAGATTTAATAGGCAAAGCACTGGAAATCCTAATAAAAAAGCATTCAGATATTAACCTTAAAGTTAATATCTTATCTAACTGTAGTATTTTTTACAAGGAAAAGAAAGATTATTATTAAGATTATAGACTCCAAACATCACCTCGAAAATATCCTCCATATAAAATCACTACCCAACCTGAACGTAATGAAATCCTCAGCCTGTGTTTTTTGGCATCTCACCAGGTCCGATATGAGGTGCTCCCATTTATTTCTTGGTCGTCCTCCAGGTCGTTTTCTGACTGCTCTTGATTCCCATCCCCTTTTGGGTAACCTATTGATTGGTGTTCTTAGGACATGGCCAATCCACTTCAATTCTCTCTCTCGCAATCGGTCCAATCTCTGTCTTACCGAGAGGTTTTCTAAGGAATTTCATTTGTGTTGCTTATATACGGCTTTCAAACTTCTTGATGCTAGACCAGCTTTCAGCTCCATAGGTCAGTGTAGGGATGAATACTTGTTTATAAACTGTCATTTTGGTTTTGGTTTAGCTGAATTAATTAAATCTAATCAAGACCCTGATTTTAAATGAAAAGTGTACAAAACGGGAGTTGCTTATGTAAAGTTTTAAGCCGCGATCCTAACAAAGAGAGATAAAATTCAAGAACACTTCAATACTCTGCCATTCTCATGATACTCTAGGTGGTGATCATAGAATCTTGGCCCATCCATGAAAGAAAAGCTGCACCTTAATAGTGTCACTGCATATACTATGTACAGCATTTTAACACATAAGTTAAAGCAAAAAAAAACCTATATTTTGTCTTATTGATGTTTAGTCTCTAATGGAAACTGCCTTATATTAAAAATTATATAATTATGAGTAATTAAGTATAAAATGAATAATTCCCTACGCTCCCTAGTGGACTGTTTTCCAACTTACCTAGTTATTCCCAGTGGCCATAGATATAATACCAATATAAGTATAGATAATACAATAAGTAATTAAATGATTACTGGCTAAAGATTCTTAAACATCTATTATTACCAAAGGATTATTTTCAAATATTATTCTGCTCTAAGCTTTAAATGTATTATTATTTTCTCAAATATTTATTTATGTTTTTTTTTCTTTCGTTCTTTGTTTCAGCATCTTAACAATGGCAAAATAGCTTTTACGAAAAAGCCAGAAGTCCCGGCATCTTCGAATGTGATAACTCTCGATGTCCTAGGCGACAAAGGTCAAATTTTATCATCTTGTACCGTCATACCTGAAGATTCTCTTCCTCCTCCAGAAGCTGAAATAATTGCTGTTGGTTCATGAGCAATACTTTTAAAAATAATGCTATACGACATTTTTCTGTCTTTAGGGAGATTATTATATATTTGAAAAATTTGAGTGTATATATATTTATTTATTTTTTAAATCAGTGCTAAAAAAATGAGGAAAATAAATTTATTTGTGCCAGTATGTGGTGTTATTTATCATTAAGATTATTATAGTTGTATTGGAAGATGGGGTCAATGATATGGTGGTCAATGATAAACTCCAAAACAGTAGAAATTATTTCTCTAAGAATTGTGGATGTCTTATTTCTGGTAACATACCAACAAATTAAAAAATATTGGCAAAATACTAAGTTTGCGGAGTTCTTGCTGTAGGTGTCAGGATTGCGATCCATAATTGCTTAACTCATAGGACCAATGGGGAGAGTGTGGATGAACTGTGCATTAAATTTTTGGATGCAAAATTTTTATTTTATAAAGCAGTTTAAATTTGGAAATCCCTCTCTTGAAAATTTACTAAAATTGATTTACGTTCTTATTCACAATTGATACAGAAAAGAATATTAACCTGTTAACCGGGTGGGACGTATAAATACCTCCAACATAAACAATGCGTGTAAGGGACGTATAAATACATCCTTGAAATATATGTTGTGCCCTGGAATGGGTGGGACTTATACAACAGAGGTCATCGATACACGTTTCGACATAAATTATCAGGCTTTTTGTGAGGGATAGTGTGGTCCGTTACGATGGCCTGGTCCCAGTACATCTTTACTTGTTTTTGATCAATAAATGCTTGTGGTCTGTACTTATAATTAGGATTGCTGTCGATCATAATTTTATATTTTTTAGCTAGTTCTTGATTAACTATTTTCTCCAAGTTGTCATTTTCATGTCGCTGCAAATATTCTTTTCCAGGCAGTGCTTGGCAGCCTGATGTGACATACTTAATAGAATCTGTTGCAGCTATACACAGCCTGCACGTTTCTGCAATAGTTCCTCCTCTTAAACGGTGCCTATAAGCCTTGGTAGCGATCACTTGGTCCTGAATGGCTAAGACCACATTAGTGATGCCTCCTTATCTACTCCCGCTGTCGATAGACTGCGAAGAATCATCATTATTATTTTTTACTTTTTCTTCTCGGATTTTCACCGGTAATGGTACATTATCCAGACCTAGGTCAAGGGTGAAGCCTTGAAAAATTTAGTCTTTAATGTTCATGAATTTTCTAACAACAACAATGCTCGGAGTTCTGAGCAACACTATTATTATTATTATTACTAATTACATCAGATTATCGAGGTTCTACTACTATCATTTTACTAAGTTATTGATTATTATGAAAGATTTATAATTTTTTTTTTAATTTATTAGAAACCAGACATAGCAGTTGCCGTTGGGTATTGTGACCTACAAGCTTGACATCTATTTCTGTCGATATCCAACGTTTTCAACTTATTTTTAAGTTCCTTTTCCAAAGTTGATCTCGAATTGATTAGATTTAATAAAGCTTCTTCTGCTTCTTGAAGCTGCCCTTTCATCGAAGTGCTTTGTTCTCCCAATGATTTCACCTCGTCGATGAGGCTATAAGAAAAAAATAATTATTCGAATTATTGTTTCAAGTATAATCATTATTATTTAAAAAAATTAAATTTAAGAAATATTCGAGGTTGAACCGACCTGAACATGGATTTATCTCTGCAGTTCTCCACGCCTGGTCTCATTTGGTAATTATCCAATCTTGTCTGTGCTACTTTCATTGCTTTATCTAATGCTCTGATGCCTTGTTGAAGGTCAAATATTAGGGTCTCACTTTCAGCGTTTCTGCGAACTACCTAAAAATGAAAGCAAGAATAACTACCTCTATAATGCAAAACAAAAATTTGGATCATGCCGAATACTAGTTTTCTCATCTACTTCCTTATTTTTATAAAAGACAATCTTATGATGATTTGGAACATATATTTTAATCTATGAGCCAACATGAAAAATTATATATATCAAGTCGTAAGACGAACGATCACACAAAATTGAATACTCAATTTTTATGATTGGTATTTTGTGGATTATTTTTTTCCTATTATTATGGACCACTGTGTGATATAACAGATCGTACTTCCTCTAAAATTTGAGGAAGAAGAAGATAAACTTATCAAAGGTCGAGATTAGGGATGGGTCTGGTTGTATGAATCAAATCCTTTGTATCAGATACTGAAAAGTATTTGATACAAGGAGTTGATCCAGCCAAAATGAACCGGGTACTGATACTCACTGATCCATTGATACTCGGTATCAGTTGTGTGTGAGGTACTAATACAATGAATACTTGGAATAGCTAACCCCGGGCTATGATCCAGATACTGGCTACTACTGATACAGTTGAATCATTTAGTACTTGAAGTATTCCTTGCAAACTACTAAATACCTGATCCCTTGATTCAGCAATAGTCTCTTTGGTAATTTTATTCATTTATTTTAGTCGGTAACAATAATGAGATAATATAAAGTAATAACATAAATAAAATAATAAACTTGAATTATTTTATATCAAAATAAATTATTGATTGATACTCATATACGATTTTCAAACCTAATGATTTTAATAATTGAATAGTTATAACTATTCATTAATATATATGTAATAAATATAATTCAATAGTTATAACAAGAACAAGTTTATATTTTTTGATGTTTCATTTTTATTTAAACAAAATATGGTTTACATTTCACATATACATATAGAGGAATATAATTAATTTAAAAAATAAAAATATGTTTACTTAGTAAAAAATTCATTGCTTTGTTTATCAGATACGAAAGTATCAATTAAAAGTATCAGATCCAAAAAAGTATCAGTACAATTTGTATCAGATACAAGACTTTCAAGTATCAACCCATGCCTAGTCGAGATAAACGTATCCAATGCGAGGGGTAACTAGCTATATTTATAGGAAAGAAACCAACATAATAAGGATATTAGGAAAATCTACTTAGGCGAGAGCTAACTAGCTTGTGGGGATAGGCCTAAGAAAGAGTCGGGGCAGTACTATTCGTTTATCTCAATAATATAGGCTCTTCAGTGAGTAAGAAACTCTATAAATATCCGGGATTGGTGATATAATTAAAAATATGTACTCCTTTGAAATTGTGGTGATAACTAAGATAATTAAAATCATCAGTTGCAGATACAAATGATTAGGGATAGACTTTGAAGTGCTAAGATATGCTCAATAGCAATTTCACTTGGACAAAGCAAAAATTGTTAAACAAAAGTTTTATATATTTGAAAAATCAGAAGGTTGATCTCTACCCCACCTCAGTTACCTAACCCACTAACACAAAAATTCAGATTACATTAAAAAATATTAGAAATAAAAATCTTTGAAACTAATTAGTCCCATTTTTTCTTCTTTTTTTTGGCGCCCATTCCTTGCCAGGTGTAAAGGTGTAACCAACCTATTCTTAAAATGGTGGAAAGGTCGAAATTAATTCCTTGGGAATGCCACAAATTAACAGTGACTCTCCCATTTTATTATTTGAACAGCTGCTCTTCGGATCAATAATGCCAATGTAGGGCACGCTCAGCGAAAAGTTGTTCCTCTCAGCAAAGTTCACCCTGACCACATTAGGTTGGAGTGATTGGATTTAGTCATGGTGTGATAAATTTAGTACTGATGGATTTCCTTTAACTAAAAAAATTAAAAAAGGATTTCCCCAGGCACAGTTTGATTTCAGTTGGAGTTGACTAATTGTCAATGATGCCCCTAAATTAAAATTTAAGTAAAATGAATAATAACGTAAAATGAATACTGACTACTGCAAGCTCTTGGTGCATAGCGTTAATACACTGCTCGAGATCGGCGATCCCCCTAGCTAAAGTGATATCGACGGTCTCAGCCTGCTGCTTCAGGTCTCGCATGGCATCTTGGAGGATGGGTCCGTTGAGCAGAGCTCTCAGCTCAGCCGACTGTCCTCTCACGGCTGCTGCCATGCCCAGCAATTCTCGAGAGTGCTTTTCCCACCCTTCCTCAGAGGACTGACTAAAAAAGTATAAATTTTATTAGCTTACATTTGAATAACAAACTTATAATTCTTTAATAGTAACAAGATAAACTTCTCGACTAAAACATTTAGGCAGGGGTAGAAAATAGGAATCAATTTTTATTTTTAAAAAGTTAAACTTTTTTCATTTAATCCAGAGAAAAAAAAAATTAGAGAGGTGAGAGATAGTCAACTGTTAATCTTTACGATAGGTTAAATGATAATATGGATTTTCAGTTGAATTTTTAAATTGTTTCGATCAAACTTGTGGATCTTCATCAGGGCTAAAAGAAAACAAATATATGAGTATCTATGCTATGGATGACAATAAATGAATATTTTATGAATATTTTTTTAAAACTGACAATAATATAAAAAATGGTAAGCATTATACATGAATATATAAATAAGTAGCTGTTTAGCAAGATAAAATAGAATCTGATATTTACCTTCTGAGTCAAGGTGGATACAAAGACTGAAGGTAAAATAAGGTAAGAGGTAGTGGTAGGGGATAGTTTCCCGACTTCAAAGGTTTATGACGGGGAAACCCAACACTTTTGAAGTGAAAGGCTACCTGACAACTGAGTGAAAATAAAATATTAAATACTAGCAAAATAGATGGTACTGTATACAAATTGTTATGTCTGGACTCAATAATAACACAAAAATGAGATAATACCTAAGGTAACAATGCATAAAATTTTTTTTAATAAAGTTAATGATTTTTGTTTATCCTACTCTGAGATGCAATAAAGAGAAAATTATATGTAATATGTGCTACATGTGTGAATGATCACGTAATATATTTGAACTTTTGAGCTTGAAAAACACTAGAAAAAAAAAAAATTAAACTCAAATAAATATATACTCAATGTTGATTTCTCTATTTTTCATACTGTTAAATTTTTTACTTACTGTTCAGGAAATCTAGCTGCAGCTGCTCTAAACAAGATTGTGGTTGAATCATTTTTAAGGTTGATATTTTCGTTGGTCAAAATAAATGCTTCGTTTCTATCGGACCAGTCGCCTTCTAAACGTTCCTTCATTGATTTGTTTGCTGCCTGTTGTTCGTCTATTCTTCTTATTGTGTTTGTAATGAGCATGTTTATTTCTGAAATCATTGCTGCCTCCTGCGATGATATAATGATAGCTATGTTTAGAATCGAAGAAGATAATAATATACCATTACATATATATATATATATATATATATATATATATATATATATATATATATATATATATATATATATATATATATATATATATTGGAGTAGCATGTTATTTACTCTTATTCAGACTAATTAATAATGCATATTACATAGTCTTTTGATTGAAAGCTAAGCGCTTGTCAGACCTGCCTAATTTTGTTTAGAAAACACCAAGTTTTTATCAGTATTTTTACCATTGTTTTAAACTATTTAAATTTTACCATTACTAATTGGATGTAACAACCAATAGTGTTCTGTAGGTTGTTACATCCAATTAATAATTTTGTCAAACTTATTTTATGCTAAAAATGGACCTGACCATTCTATACAACTAAATTATTTATATATAGTTGTTTATAATTGTTTACTGAACTCTTCGATCAAACTGCCCATACATACATATCAAAATGCCCACACTACTCTTCAGAGATTAGCATTTTTTTTTTTTTTTATGTTCTTTACAATTAAATATGTTACTTACTTTGATTAATTCCTCTTCTACTTTGTCTCTCGCTAAATCATATCCATCCCTGAATCCCCTCCTAGTTAGACATTCCCCACTGATTGACCTGATGAGCAAATAACACAATTATTAAAAATTAACAGTTTTGATATCAGTTATATCTTTTTTTAATTTTCCGAATATTAAAGAAAAGGTAATTTCTTAAATTAAAATTTTAAAATAATAATTTCAATTAATTTATACATTTAAAAAACAAGAAAGTTTTTTTTTTGTTTATTTATTATTGTTTTTTTTTAATTACCCATAACTTCAATGTTTTACTAATGGTAAGCATTGGCTTCACTTAATGTAGTTAAGTCAGTATTTGTAATGCAATAATTATTATTCCCATCTTTGAAGAAAAACCGACTCAAATAGCTAACAGATATTTTTTTAAATATTTTACCTACAGAGCCCTAGAACATTTCTTGCTTGAATAGCCCGTCGTCTCTGCATTCCGAGAAATCTTATTTCATCCACCAAAGAATGTAATTCTTGTTCGATCTCAGTTTTCCATCGAAGTAGCTCTGAAGACCGTTCTTTAAGTCTGCTTGTTGTGGTTTCTTGTGTCCTATCCGCAACAGTTGATATGCTTTGTAACCCTCTTCGACTATTATAGTCAGCCCTTAAAGGAGACATTGAAACAACACTTTTATAATTGAGTATATAATTTTATTTCTCAAGTTTAGTCAGTACGTTTTTTCTTGGACTTACACTGAGTAAAAGTAATTCCTAAATTTTGACTGTAGTGTAAAAATGGATAGTTTGGTTACTATACTAAAATTGAGAGTAATGAATTAAATGCATGGTCAAAATTCCATACATTTTACAAAACGTAAAAATGAAATAATTGATCAATGGCTTTTAAGAATATTAGAACATAATAATTCTTAAGAACATTAGACTGAATACACTTTTTACCCAGTTTAAGGAGAGTAAATATTTTTTACATAAAAAAATGAATACTTAAATAAAAAAAGTATCTCAAAAACAACTTTCTTTAAAGCTGAATGTGATAAAACATTGCCTTTTAATCCACTTATTGATAACACTGGTGGACAAGGTTTTTTTCACAAGAGATCTGAATAGTGAATCTAGTGGCATTTTCCATCCTGAATTCAGATAGGTAGTCAGAATTTTCCCATCAGGCATAGTTTTTCTGTAAAAGCTACTTTTCAAAATATGATTTTAGCGTTTTCTTTGACCTGTCATAGGAACCGTTACCTCATATGTAGCTATTTTACTCAAGCTGTATTATTGAAATTATTTGCAATTTCATGCTGAAGCGCAATAAAACATGACTGTGCAGGTTCATTGTTGTTGTTTAGACATGTTCAGACCTGTTTTGATTGACAGTATTGAGCTGACTGTGAGATTGTTGAGTAGTGAAATATTTCCTTCCTTTCTGTTTAGAAGTGTATTGTGTATGTTGTATTTCTGTGCTTTATTTTTTCATCATGCCAAGAAATTGTGTAAATCGTGCAGATAATTTCTGCTATATTTGTGGTGAGCTGACCTTCAAGTCTCAGAGGCGAAATTTGACCCCACTTGTAAAGAAGTGTTATAAACTTTACTTTGGCTGTCAAGTTGGTGATTTTGATAAGAGCTGGGCCCCAAATACATGCTGTGTTTCGTGTGTTAGACTGCTGACTGGGTGGAAAAATGGTACATATCATATGCCATTTGCAATTCCCATGATTTTCTATCTATTTTATGATATATTATTCTATCTATATTATGATTTTATCTAAAACAAAATATACAGTTAAGTATCTGAATTTGCAATCTGCAATGAGACCTGTCTTACACAGTGAAGAGTTCCCCATACCAGTATATGCAGATACAACCTTAAGTGATAACTCTGGTTCTGACCTGACTGAAACTCCAAATGATTCAGATGAAAATAAAAATGATCTTACATATGAAGCCAGTAGCTGTTCATCAGAACCATACTTTCCCAATCAGCAAGACCTTAGTGACCTGATTCGCGATTTAAATCTGTCTAAACAGCTAGCGGAAGTTTTAGCTTCCAGACTCAAAGGGTGGAATCTACTCCAAAAAGATGTAAGAATTAGTAGATATCGTAGCCGCCATAGTGTTTTCAAAGTATACTTCTCTGAAGAAAATGGTATTGTGTTTTGTAATAATATTTGTTCAGTTATGGAAACTCTTGGGCTTCAACACCGGCCAGATGAGTGGCGATTGTTCATAGACTCCTCTAAAGTAAGTTTGAAGGCTGTGCTGCTACATATTGGCAATAAACTTCCATCAATACCGGTAGCGCATGCCGCTGATATGAAAGAGACATATGAAAATATGAAACTAGTTTTAGAGAAAATACAATATGGAAAATATCAATGGAATATCTGTGGTGATTTAAAGGTCATTGCTTTATTGCTTGGTTTGCAACTTGGGTTCACCAAATTTTGCTATTTTTTGTGCGAGTGGGGCAGCAGAGATAAGAAGTCTCACTACGTTAGAAAGTCATGGCCAAAACGTGAATCTCTTATCCCTGGCCAGAAAAATGTGGCATGTGTCCCTTTAGTGAAGCCTGAAAAAATATTTTTACCTCCATTGCATATTAAGTAGGAGTTATGAAAAATTTCGTCAAAGCTATGGATAAACTTTCTGATGGATTCTTGTACTTGAAATCGAAATTCCCCAAAGTCAGTAATGCTAAATTGAAAGAAGGAGTTTTTATAGGACCACAAATCCGATCATTAATGGCTGATGAACATTTCGAGGGACTGTTAAATCCACTGGAGAAAGCAGCCTGGCAGTCTTTCAAAAGTTTGTGTTGCAATTTTCTTGGAAACCATAAAGCAGAAAACTATCGTGACAAAGTGGCTGATCTTCTGCATTCTTATAAAGCTATGGGATGCAACATGTCTTTAAAAATTCACTTCTTGGACTCTCACTTGGACTTCTTCCCCGAAAACCTTGGAGCTGTCAGCGATGAACACGGTAAGCGTTTTCATCAGCAAATTTCTACAATAGAGAAGAGGTACCAAGGCAAGTGGAGTTCCAATATGCTGGCTGACTACTGTTGGACTAAAATGAGAGACGTTCCAGATGCAAAATATACCCGAAAATCACTATCTACCACTTTCTAGGTAAGTCAGAATCAGTAGTTATAATTTTGAGTTAGATAGCTAGTTACGGATTTTTTTGAATATTATAAAAAATCCAAATGAATATCACACAAAACTCCTGCCCGATGGGGAAAAACTGTAATTGTATTTGAATTCAGCACGAAAAATACTTTTAGAATCTGTTATTTTAATTCTTGTGAAAGAAAAAAAGTTAAATTTTGTCGACCAGTTTAATTTATTGATGATTATGAGGATTAATTTATGCTGCAAAATTAACAATTTGGGGTAAGCTGGTTATAAAAAAAATATGTTTTGTAAAATGCAACCATTGATGGTGCATTTAATTTATTATTCCCATTTTTAGCTCAGTAACCTAATTATTCTTTTTTACTCTAAAGTCAATTTTAGGCATTAAATTGATTTACTGTAAGTCCCCATTTTATCCCCACAAATATTATAAATTAATACAGATTACACTGTTCAACATAGTTAGGATATTTTGATAATTAAAGAGGTGGAGAAAAAATTGGGTTTTAAAAGAAGGGAGGGATGAATATTTAAGGACTGAAGTAGGTAAGGAAATCCGAAAGGAGGCTCCTTGGGTGATTAACGATTTGGTAAAGGAGGCAGTTCAGTAGGAAGGGATGTATAGATTTAAGTTTTGGGATATAGTATTTAGAGAATTTAGTAGAAGCCGATTCAGAATTAGTAGTATTAGCAGAATTAGTAGTATTAGCAGATTTAGTAGAATTAGCAGATTCATAATTAGCTGCTTCACTCTAAACATTCAGAACAAGATAGACACCAAGGAAATATTATTGTCCGAAAACTGAGTAGAATATAGCAATATAGCAATAGGATCCATGAGAGCGCCTTGGAACACTGAAGATGAATTTAATAAAGCGATTCATCAGCATCTTCAACCTTATTCCCCTGTATAAAAAGCAGCTATAATCAAAATGGGTAATTATAAGAGAGGAAAATAGGAGCTGAGTGGTTTTTCAGGACATACTGGGTGTCCCAAAGATAGTGTAAAAAAAAAAAAATTGGGTAATACTGCATGTTAAATGTGGTAGAATGGCGCAGAAACGAATTTCCTATCTCAATCTGTAGAGGAGATAGAATTTTTTTGTTTTTATTTTTAAAATTTTATTTTTTTCTGAAAAATGAAAGTTTTCTCTACTTTGGTTTAGGGTAGAAACAAAAACATTAAATTTTCTAAAAGATGAGATGGGTCTAGTTATTTTAAATCCACTTTCAGTGGGACTTTTAACGTGCTTTTAACGTTTTAACGTGCTAAACAGAAAACATTTATTAAAACTTAAATTTTTAATAGTTTTTGAAAATTCCTCACTCCCTACTGGAACACCCCAGAACCTGTCAAATTTCCTAAAAACTGCGGAATTCAGTTAGCTATTTAGTGGTGTAACCCATGATACAATTGCACTTCACCTTTTGAGTCTAAAAGAAGTTTTTCTGATGAAAAACACACTAGAGAATGTCACTGCTAGGGCAATGAGGAAGCGCGCTAGATCCTGCATCCAAAGTAATGGATGCCTAACTTCCCATGAGTTAGAGTTAGTTTTACCTTTTTAAAACTAGAAAGAACAATGTATGAATTCTAAATAATATAAAAAGGGTAATAATAATCTAAAATAAAAAACTCCTTAGTTTAAATTTAAAAAATACTTTCTTTAAAATAAATTATACTTTTTTCTTCTCTTCTACTAAAATTTGAAAAATCCTACATAAAAAATGTTGAAGATAAAAAATATTATTATTATAGAACCATATTAAAATGGATTATTGCAGGGCGTGTTCAAAATGTCCTCCATTACTTTGGATGCAGGCTTATCTTTAACATTTTTTATGTAGGTGAAGTGCAATTGTATCAAGGGTTACATCACTAAAAAGCTAATTGAATTCCGCAGTTTTTAAGAAATTTGACGGCTTCTAGGGTGCTCGAGTGGGGAGTGAGGAATTTTCAAAAACTATTAAAAAAATTTTTTAATAAATGTTTTCTGTTTAGCGCGTTAAAAGCCCCACTGAAAGTGTATTTAAAATAACTAGACCCATCTCATCTTTTAGAAAATTTAATTCTAATTAAGAAAATATCATCGTTTTTGTTTCTACGATAAAACAAATTAGAGAAAACTGTAATTTTTCAGAAAAAAGTAAGATTTAAAAAAAAAAAATTTATCTCCTCAACAGATTGAGATAGGAAACTCGTTTCTGCTCCATTCTACCCTGTTTAGCTTGCAATATTACCCAATTTTTTTTACTCTACGTCTGGGACACCCAGTATAATTTATTTTATTGAAATTATTAGACTTAAAAAAAAAACTAAATACAGATAAATTAGATCTTATGACATACATATTAACTCTATGAAGGTCATCAGCTGTGCAGCAGAGAACTTCCTCATTATGTTTCCTCCATTCCCCATCCGAATATCTCGTGATAGAGTAATGGTCAACAACAGGTCGTGTACCAGTGATTCCTGCCATAGGATTCCAATCAACCTTGCCTGTGGCCCATGGGCCTACCGGACCCATAGGCCCAGGCTCTGGTGCTGGGTAGGAATCCAGTTTTTGTGGCAAGAAAGCAGGTTTCGGCTCATTACTTTTTCCATGATCGGCCTTGCCAACCTCCTATAAAAAAAAAAAAAAAATTTCTGTAAGTCTCTTAGTGCCCAAATTTTTCTAATCTCAAAACAATAAATCACTTATTTTTTTATTATTATTATTATTAAACAAATTTTTTGATCGACCAGTCTCTTGGACAAATTGATGATTAGCCAAGTAATATTTTTTTCATTCGTCCAGTCCAAACAAAAAAAAAAAAAAAAGTATGCAAACTGCATTAATTCTTTCAGGATTCATAGTTCAAAAATGTATGTTTAGGTTTGAATTGGCTACGAATTGAAAGTGATTGATTATTTACAAACTAGGCAGTTTTTTACACCTTGAGAAGAAGCTGTGAGTTAGAAAGGTCAAGTATACTTTTGATAATTTTATTTTATATAGATTCAATAATAGATCACATTAATATAAATCAGAAATATCTAAATTATTGTAAAACATATATTTAAAAACAAAATGAAAAAATTAACTTTTTGTTTATATCCCTACATTTCCATAAAGATAATATAATCTAAATATTGTTGTGTTTGATCAGTGAAAGTGCATAATATACTGATACTAAGCATTTTAAATACATATCACTATGAGGGCAGTTAAGATTATAAATGTAATGGCAACATTAAGAAATTTTGTAAAGTAATTAAAACTATGATATGAAGTCATTAGGATGCTGGTGAAGTGCGGATCATAAAATTTGATGGCAAAATATTTTATATTTTGTAAATATTTAAATTAATTTATGGCCACACTAGCATGTTTTTTTATTTTACTTGTGTATTCATAATATATTCTACAGGGACGTCTGTCCCAGAATAGTACAATTATTTTTTATTTCAAAATAAATTGAGAATATTTAAAAAAATTAATATCATAAACAATTATTCTAGTTAATTTAATAAACGGGAAATCATAGTTTCTATTAATTTAAATTAGTAGTTCCTTTAACAGAGGGAATCTGTAATCTTAATAGAAAATAGTTATAATATTTTTACCAGATTTCCTTTTGATTCTGGTTTCTTCACTTGACATTCTGCCATAACCAATTATTTTCTTCAGAATTTTTTAAAGGAAGGTATACAAATAGCTGTTAAGGGTAAATAAAAAAGTCTTAGACAGATTAAAATATAGTTAATTTTAAAATACCAAACAAGGACATTACTATAGCAATGTAGGCTTATTCTACCTAGTAACAGAGTAATGTTGCCATTAATAATTCAGTTAACTTAGCAGACATATGTTTTGATTAACAATATTATACTAGGTAATATAATTAAATGTTCAGGAAATAAACAGCGTAGTTATTTATTTAAATATTAAAGTTTCTGCTATAACCATAAATTACAAAAAGTATCACAAACCTACTGCTAAATTATCTTGAAATCACAAATAAAAACCTTTTCCAGTTCGATTGGAAAGATATTATCTTAAAAAGAATGTTAGACTCTACATTAAAAAAGAAAGAAATCATAAAAAGGGTAAATAAAATGAACACAATGAAGAATTAAATATTATATATTATTGATAAAATAAAAAATACAGAGTAAAAATTATAGTTATAACACATGTTTCTAGTAACATTGTTCCTACATACAAAATTCATAAAAGTTTTATGGAATTGACCCATTACAAATGACTGCACATCATTATATATGTAAAGATTGTATGATAGTTATTTTCTTTATTTAAGGAACATTTTATTTGTAAACTAAAAAAGTAAACCTTTTTCTAAAGAACTATACATAAAATAGAATATACATACATTTTGAACATCACTCACTTAAAACGTAACTTTAGATGTAAGCAAAGTTTGTTTACATTAAAAAATAACAAGCCCCAGATAAACATTTAGTTTTTCTTTTCTTCTTTCTTTTGGGTAGGGAGAAGCCCAAATCTTGCTTTGATCCTTATTCTTTGACTGGAATATTGGTCCTTTGGATTAAAACGGGCAGGATGAGCACAACTGGTAGGGGAACCGTCGGGTGCTACATCACTCAAAGTATATACCCTCTTGTTGTCTTCATCCAAATAATATTTAAGATACATGGTATAAGGTTGTGGATAAAAATCTGCAAGACACGTTTCGAACGAGGAAACAAAAACACGCGACCAACAAAGGCTTAACAATCGTCAGTGAACGTTCTGCAACGAGGTACGAGTCAATAACGTTCAAACAACGATCTTTTGAAATACTTTACTTTAAAAGAAACATCATTATTCCATTGTATGTTTGTGGATGTTTTTATCTGTAGGATTCACAATCCTTCTGTCTCCTTTGGGCTTATTCTTTCCACTTTGATAAATATAGATTTGCAGTGCCTTCGTCGATTTTTGGCCTGATATTGAGTTGTTGTTTGGCGTTAATTAGGGGCGAAAAATAGTATGTTCATCAAAGCTCGTTGGTTGTATGATTATCTGTTTTGGGGAAACCACCCACCCGAATCTCGCAGAGCACCGACGAGAGCGGCACCCAGACCGATGGGGGCCAGCCGAAGAAAGGGGGGCGTCCCGGTCACATACATCAGTGCGTGGCTTCTATTCGACACGAGGCTTGTTCAGAGGATGTGGATAAAAACCATGTTGGCCACCTAACTTCATTACATTAGTACAATACACTAATGTTTACAGCATATTAGTACATGGATTTATAAACTAAAATAATCGGAAGTTATCGGAAAATTAGATATGGGGGAATAGATTGGGGGGAATTATCCTATCACTTCTTGGTCGCTACCAGTGCTTTCGGTAGTTCCGGGGGTATGTTAAGCTGTTGCAATATTGACTTATAACGGCGGCATTCCTCGAAGATGTGTTTGATAGTAAGGTTTGTTTGGCATAGAGGAGGTCTTTCCCGTGTTATAAGGTGGATGTGGCTTTAGATGAGTGGATTGGCGTGGTTAGACGGCTGTGTCCTATTCTCAATCAGGCAATAGCTACTTCTTCTTGGCGCTTATTGCGGTTTGAGGTTTTCCACGGAATCACCGTTTGCTTTACATTCTTTAATTTGCTTGGCAGACTCTCATGCCACATCGATTGCCATCGAGTTTTTAAAGTTTTCTTCAATGGTAGGGCAAGTTCGGAAGCCGTCAGGATAGTAGTTCCTCCTCCTGGGAGAGATAGCGCCTCACCGGCAGCTTTGTCGGCCAACTCATTCCCGGTAATGCCTACATGCCCAGGAACCGAGATGAAGTGGACCAACATACGTATTCCCGCTAGCATTTTTAGGTAATCATGGATTCGGAGTATAATAGGATGACTCGAGTACATGTTATTTAGACCACAAACCGCGCTAATAGAATCCGATATGATTGCGATTTCTTTTATGTTTTTGTCTGTTTTTGACATACAGAAGTATATAGTACAGGCTATGGCATCCAATTCTGCTGTGTAAATGCTGCAAAGATGATATAGTTTCATTTTGTGTGTTGAGGTCGGGGTAATAAAGGCCCTGATATTGAGTCATTCGTTGCCATGAATAGCATTTCAGATAGATTGCTTCGAGCAACATGTCCTGCCCATCTTAACCTCTTGCCTTCGTAACATGAGATATGGACTGTCCAGTTTCCGTCAGCAGTTCCTTACTGGTCATCTTCATTCATTAATACTCTCATCCCAAATCACTACCGTTATCTTTCGGAGGACTTCTCTTTCAAATTTTTCTATTTCTTGGAGGCTTAGTTTGTGTCAAGCTCTCAGAGCCGTATAACAGAACTTGTTTTCTGAATGAATTTTTCATTTATGTCTTCTAAGTATCTTGAATGTTAAATAAAGAAAAAATCGATGTCTTTAGTACCTAGCTATAATAAAATTCAGCTCAAGTATCTGTTATGTATAGTATATCGATATATGCGCCACTAGCGCGCTCTAGCATGTACTGCTCTCAGTTCTCAATAAAGTGTGTGTTGAGCCATGCTTTCTTCTTTAATACATAACATTGGCGACGAAAATTTCGAACCTCACCATGCCAGAGACTAGTAGAAGCGAAGATGAAGCTAAAGCAAAGATTACAGCCTCGTTTGCAACGGCGGTGTCAGGCTTTGAGCCGTTCGATGAAGCTTCCGAACCCTTCGAAAATTATTTAGAAAGACTGGACGCTTTCTTTTCCCTATATGAGGTGCCGGAACATAAGAGGGTATGTACACTACAGGTGTTACTTGGTGCAAGTGTTTATAGTATTCTCAAGAACTTAGTTTCACCGGATTCAGTGAATTCGAAATCTTATGCGCAGTTAGTGTCGGTGCTGAAAGGTCATTTCTCCCCACAACACCTACAGGTTACTGAAAGATTCAAATTTTACAAAAGGGATCAACTTGCAGGTGAAAGTGTAAAAGAATATATTGTGCAGTTAAAAAAACTATCTATGAACTGCCAGTTCGGCGAGTTCCTTGATCAGGCGCTACGTGATCGCCTCGTGGCCGGCTTGTCGGATGAGGCCATGGTAAAAAGGCTTCTGCTTGAGCCCAGCCTCACTTTTGAAAAGGCTAAATCCATCGCGTGCGATATGGAGACGGTAAAATCTCAGTCTGAGGTGCTGATGGATTCATCTGATGTTCATAAAATATCAAAACCTAAGTTTGACCGCCATTTGGAGAGTAGACATTCTACGTCATCAGTGGCTGCGCGGGGGAGTCGGCGCAGTCGTAGCAGCTACAGAGAGGGAACGACTGGTTATCCACAGGCTGAATGTTTATCTAGCGGTAGCAGTCACCGAGAGGGAACGTCAGGTTATCAACAGGCTGAATGTTTATCTAGTGCCTCCTCAAAAATGTGTAGTGCTTGTGGCCGTAACCATTCTCAAATTCAATGCCCAGCAGCCAAATGGGTTTGTTTTAAATGTAATAAACCGGGGCATATTGCCAAATTGTGTAAAAATATCAATCATATAAATATTGTTAGTGAATCTGGCTCTGAGCCTTGGTCTTTGGGAGTGGTTGTTGACAATTCCAAAGTTTATTTTGAAGTTGACACGGGTTCTAGTGTCTCTTTAATACCCTATTATTTTTATATCAAGTTCCTTAAGAATAAAAAATTATTACCCAATTTCGCTACACTCAGAGCTGCAAATCAGTTGCCTATAGGTGTCATGGGCACTGTTGAAGTGTCCCTTTCTATAGAGAATGCATCTGTAAAGGCCAAACTATATGTTGTAAAGGATAAATTGTCTCGACCCCTTCTGGGAAGGGATGTTCTGGATAGGCTACAAGGTAATTGGAGGGAATTATGGCAAAATACATTAAATAAAAGTTTGTGTTTTAATGAACCGGAGGCAGTCAGTTGGATTGAAGATGATCAATCTGGTATTTTGGAACAGATTAAGTCATCTTTCCCTAATACCTTGCCTCAACAACATAGTGTAGCTGCTATTAGACAGTTTAAAATTGATATTTTTCTTATTAGTAATGAAATTTCTCCTATTTTTCACAGGCCATATAGTTTGCCTTATGCATTAAGACCCAAAGTTGAAGAAGAATTAGGCAGACTGGAGTCACAGGGCATCATAAGAAAAGTAAAGTACAGTAAGTGGGCTAGCCCTATTGTATGTATTCAGAAAAAGGATGGTTCCATCCGAGTATGTGTCGATTTTAAGGTAACGTTAAATAAATTTTTAAAAGTCCACCATTACCCCCTTCCATTACTTGATGATATTTTTAACTCCCTTGTTGGTTGTACCGTTTTCTGTGAATTGGACCTTACTAATGCTTATTTGCAGTTAGAGGTTTCTGAGGGCTCTAAGCAGTACCTCACTATAAACACCCCTTTTGGATTGTACCAATATCAGAGGGTTCCTTTTGGCTTAGCTTCGGCACCTGCCGATTTTCAATCCGTTATTGATCAAATATTAATGGGAATCCAAAATGTTAAATGTCTTTTAGATAATATCGTTATTGGTGGTAAAAATTTAAAGGAATGTAGGGAGACATTGTTCTTGGTTCTTAAACGTTTAAATGATTTTAATGTCAAACTTAATTTGAAGAAATGCAAATGGTTTCAGGAATCCATTGAAGTGCTGGGTCATAGGATTGACAGCCAAGGTTTGCATCCCAGTCATAGTAAGATTGACGCTATCAGAAATGTTCCCCGACCCACTAATGTTACCACCTTAAAATCATATTTAGGTTTATTAAATTTTTATAATAAGTTTATAAATTTTTCAAGTGACCTTCTCAGTCCATTGTACAGGTTAACTAAGAAGGATGTTCCTTGGGAATGGACGCCACCTTGTGAAGAAGCTTTTGTTAAAAGCAAAAACCTTTTGTCAGATCACTCCTTGCTTGTCTTGTTTAACCCTGAGCTCCCCATTGTGGTGACTACCGATAGTAGTGAGTATGGAGCTGGTGCCACTCTGGCTCACCTAGTTGATGGCATTGAGAAACCAGTGGCTTTCGCCTCAATGACTTTTAGTTCAGCTGAATGTAATTATAGTCAGCTTGAAAAAGAAGCCTTAGCAATTGTCTTTGCACTAAAAAAGTTCCATGTTTATTTAGCGTACACTCATTTTACTTTAGTTACAGATCATCAGGCCCTCGAATCTATTTTCCATCCTGCCAAGGGTATACCCAAGGCGGCGACGGCTCGTCTACAACGGTGGTCAATTATTCTGTCAGGTTATTCGTACACCATTAAGTATAAAAAAGGAGATTCAATCCCTCATGCTGATGCTCTATCTAGATTGCCCCTTCCAAATGGTTCAGATATATCTTCTTGTTATTCAGTAAACATAGATTTTGAGAAGAAGTTTATTTCTTTCGAGGAGGTGGCTGAAGAGACTAGGAAAGATGATGTCCTCTCTATGGTTAAGAACAAACTGTCTCAAGGCTGGAAATATGAACGTTTAGTTAGTTTGAAGCAGTTTTTTTCAATCCGTAATCAATTGTCCTTGGATAAAGGTTGTGTACTTTACGGTTCGAGAGTCGTTATACCCTCTAGTCTTAGGGGTAAGGTCATAGCAATGCTGCACCAGGAGCATATAGGTGTCGTTAGGTCTAAGATGTTAGCCCGTTCTTTTGTCTGGTGGCCTGGTATTGATGGTGATATTCAGGAATGTATTAGTACCTGCGAAGCTTGTCAGTTGACCCAAAATGATAATTCTCCGAAAATACATTGCCCTTTGCCTAAGTCTGACACCCCCTGGCACAGGGTTCACTTGGATTTCCTGGATACTGGAAACTATAAATTTTTACTTCTGGTTGACGACGTTAGTAAGTGGTTGGAATGTTGGCTCATGACTTCAACCAATCTTAATGCTACTATATGTAAGTTAGAAGAATGTTTTAGTCGTTACGGCTATCCCCATATTTTGTTCACAGACAATGGTCCGCCATTCAACTCAAAGGATTTTCGCCTTTATTGTGAGAGTAATAATATTGAATTTCTAACATCTCCTCCATATAATGCAAGTTCCAATGGTCTAGCTGAGCGATCAGTGCAGTCTATTAAGAAGATGTTGATTCGTTCTCTGCTTTCTTCTAGCAGTAGAAAAAATAATATTCCTATCGAACTCAGATTATTTAGATGTCTGCGCACTTATAGAAATACTCCATCCACTGTTACAAAAAGGTCTCCTTCGGAGATGTTTCTCTCTTTTAATGTTCGCAGTCACTTGTCAATGATTTCTCCCATGGATAAGCCTTCCGTCGAAAAGTCTGAGTCCTTCAATGCCAAGCGTTCATTTGCAATTAATGAAAAGGTTTTGGTGAAAGCCCCGCCCATGTCTTCCCTCAATTGGGTCCCAGGTAGAATTATGGAAAAGTTAGGTTCTGTTATTTATCTTGTGAAGATAAATAATGATAAAATCAGGAAATGCCATATTAATCAATTGAAAAGTAGCCATCTAAAGGATGAAATCCACCCTAGTCCTCGCCCGTTGGACATCTGTGAGTATATGCCTGTGACTCCAGTAGGTGACCCAGAAAAATCTAATGATAAGGACATTAGAGAAAATGAAAATATTGTCCCCACTAACTTAACTCCGGCAAGGGTCTTACCTGTACAGCGCCCCAGGAGGGTCATAAGACCCCCTCAAAGGTATACTCCACCTTAAATATGTCTATTAGTTTAAGATTTTTTTTTTTTTTTTGTATTCATTTTAATTTTTCCTTCTGCCATCTTTTAAATTTTGTATATCAATAAATATTTATGATTGTAATAATATGTGACTTGAATAAGAGAAGGAGGGTGTTATGTATAGTATATCGATATATGCGCCACTAGCGCGCTCTAGCATGTACTGCTCTCAGTTCTCAATAAAGTGTGTGTTGAGCCATGCTTTCTTCTTTAATACATAACAGTATCTTAATTTAGTCATAAATATTGTTCGTACCAAACATCGAATGCGAAATACCGATGTTTTAGTGAAATTGAAGTATAAAATTGTGCACCTTACTTTTTGGTATGATTAAAAAGGACTGAAGAGATATTTAAATACAGTGGGTAAAAAAAGTATTGGCAATTGATGTTTTTGTTATGTTACATTATAATACTTATTAAAATTTCAATGGTTCCTGAATTTTTATAAACCTTTCTCATTAAGAAGTAAAAAAATATAAATAGAAGTGGAGGGCATTTGTTTTTAAGCAGAGCTGGAAGCAGAAGATGTAATCTTTAATGCCAAAAAAGTATTAGCAATTGTTAATTCTCTCAATTGTAACTCTAAACATTAAACTTATCTCATACCAGTCAGTGCCTTGCATCATTGTGTGTCTTTCTTTCGAGCGTGAAGTAGTTTTTTTTACATTACAAACTATGTCCCGCAAATCCAAGGAACTTTCTTTAGTGATTAAAGATAGAATAATTTCTTTGAGGAATAGTGGCCTAACATACAAGAAAATAGGGCAGCTGCTAGGAATAAGCCTTTTCACAGCTAGAAGTGTGGTGAAGAAGTTTGAAAATACGGGTAGAATAGAAAATTTACCAAGAAAAGGCAGGCCAAGGGTTCTTACTGAGCGTGAAAAGAGAGACATTATTAGGAAAGTTAAGAAATCCCCAAAAACCAGTGCACAGGCCATTGCCAGAGACCTTGCAACAACAAGTGGTAAGTCTGTACATGCCCAAACCATAAGAAATGTGTTACATGAGGGACAATTTTATGGCAGAGCTGCACGTAAGAAGCCTTTCATATCTGAAGTAAACCGAAAAAAAAGGTTAAAATTTGCTCAAGAATACCTAGCTAAAACTCCAGATTTTTGGAATAATGTAATTTTCTCGGATGAATCAAAGTTTAATATTTTTGGTTCAGACGGTAGGAAGTTTGTATGGCGTCGGAAAAATTCTGAGTACCAGGAACAAAATATTATTCCGACAGTAAAACATGGGGGAGGTTCAGTTATGGTTTGGGGATGCATGGCAGCCAATGGTGTGGGGAACTTACATTTTATTGATGACACAATGACTGCGGATATTTATATAGATATTTTGCGCCGTAATTTAAGGGAAAGTGCACAAACATTGGGTCTAGAACGCACCTTCATTTTCCAGCAAGACAACGACCCGAAGCACACTGCTCACAAAACCCGGCAATGGCTTCTTTATAATGCACCCCGGCAGCTCAAAACCCCGCCCCAGAGTCCTGACCTTAACCCAATAGAAAATCTATGGAGAATATTAGATTTAAAAATAAGAAAAAGAAAAATTTCCTCCAAGACAGACCTAAAAAGAATTTTGCAAGAAGAATGGCAAAACATTTCACCTGATAGTACAAAAAATTTAGTACAGTCAATTCCTCAAAGGCTTAGAGCAATAAGAGAGGCCCAAGGAGGACACACCAAGTACTAGAAATACTTTCGAATTGACATATATGTTTCTATTTCCGATTATAATGTGTTTATGTTAAATTGCCAATACTTTTTTGGGTGTGATTTTTCACTTTTTTAATATTCGTTTATAATTTGTTGATGTTAAAAAAAATTAGACTGTGTTTTCTATATTCTTTATAAATTGTTATTAATAAAATTGTGAAATTTTTTGATAACATTTGATTTATTAATTTTTATAAAGAAAAATGTGTTATTGCCAATACTTTTTTTACCCACTGTATAGGGAGCTTAAAAGCGACCCCAACAACACTTAATAATATGAGGGCAAAGTGCTCTTCTGTGACAAAGAATCAACAGAAATTATATCTCTTGGAGATCTTTACATTATCTTGCATAACAATCTGTTCGTTTTTCATTAGATATCGCTCAAGTTCGATACATTGAACAATTGATCATAAGGAAAACAATCGATAGTAAGATTCATTAGACAATCGCCATCCCTGTCCGTAATAAGATGTGCTACAGCCGGACATTCTTTTATCTCCAGTATTGCAATGAGCATCCTAATGAAGAAAAACATGCTGCTCACTGGATTAGTTATATTAAAAATCCAAATTCAGGTTTATCTTCATTAACTTTATTTATGGTGTAATCATATCCTTAACTGTAATTCTTTATTAAATAGGTACAATCACATAAATTTTTCTCACATTTTCTATTCATTTTTTTTTTTTCTTATATCAAATAATTTAACTTAATACAGTCCACAATTTTTCAAAGCTGCCAAATGGGTCGAAACTTAATATTTTTTTTTTTTTTAATGACAGATCAAACAACAATTTTTACCCTACTCCTTACACTACCTTGTCTACTTGATGAAAGGTATATGGAGAAGTATCATGGAGGCTGTATCTTGCATTGGGATGATATTGTAATATGGATATCAACACCTGAAACACGCTTAGGGGAACTGATTGGATGAATAGTAACGGCGTTGAGATCGGTGAATTTATTGGAAGTAGCAAGTAGTTGAAACCATTCCTTTACTACGTTAGGATCTTTCGATTCGACACGAGTTCTGACCACCATCCGATGGCAATACAAGAAGTTCCCATGGCACCAATAATTGATCTAAGACGAATAGCCTTTGGATCAACGATGTGAGAGGAATTATTCGAAGAAGGCGACGTAAAGTATCAGAGGGATGACCTGGTTGAAACTGGATTTCCAGGTTCAGTGATGTCACCATAGAATCGATCCATCATAAGTGATTGATCCATTTTGAAAAAAGAGAATATCTAAAGGCGAATCAGAGTTTTAGAGCTTGTAACCTTAGACAAATTACACGTTGTGGCAAGTAGCTACAATTTTAAAATCATGGCATACCCAACGAGGCATGCATTAGCACATGCAGAAGTCATGCAACGAGCTAATCGTCTGAGAGAAAGGTTCTCTGGATATGTATACTCAACAGCGGGTAATGAGATGTTTAGGCATAAGAGGTAAGGAAACCTTTATTGCCTTAGGAATGATTTGTCCTATGATAATGAAAAGGAAGGAATCTAGACGACTAATGTGTGCCCGCCCAATAATATATATAAATTAATCATTTGCATAAATCATTTAAAATTTGATAAACATGGCTAAAAAAGAGTCAACCCATTGACCCAAGTCATCAAACGTTGTATAGTTGTATAATTTGTAAGATGGTGGTAAGTCCGCCACATCTCTATAAACATAAAATATATCTCTCTAATTTTTAATTTTTTTTAAGTGAGGTGAGTGATATTTTATTTTGCGAAGCTGCTGCTACCTGGCTAACAATTACTGTACTAGCTACTATTATATCTAACGTGTCAGGTTTTAAGAGTACAAGTAAAAAAAATATCAGTATCATGACTATTATATGATTCGAAAGGCTAAATTATATACTAAAATGATAAGACATTTCTAATTGAAAATAATAAAATAAATCAAACAAAATAATAGAGATGAGAGATGGTCAACTGTTCTTCAATTACGATAGGTTAAATAATGGTCAGGATTTTCAGTTACAATGATATTTATTATGGTAAGCCAACGTTTCGATCCAGCTTGTGGATCTTCATCAGGGCCAAAAGAAAACAAACATATGAGTATCTATGCTAGAGGGTGACAATAAATGGATACATTACAGAACTGATAATAATATAAAAGATGGTATACATAAATATTAAAATAAGAGGCTGGCTAACAAGATAAAATAGAATATGATATTTACCTACTGAGTCCAGGTGGATACTAAGACTAAAGGTAAAAATAAGGTAGGGGTAGTGGTAGGGGGTAGGTTTGCCGACTTCAAAGGTTTATGGCGGGGAAATCCAACGCTTTTGAAGTGAAGGCACATGACAACTGAGTGAACAAAATATTTAAAAACTAACAAAATATATGGTACTGTATACAAATAGTTGTGTCTGGACTGAATAATAACATAAAAATGAGAAAATACATAATGTAACAATGCATACAAATTTGGAAAATATATAGAAAGAAGCATACAATACAAAAAATAATAAAAGTATAAGAGGTACAGAGATAATTGCAGGTACCTATGAAATCAAAACTAGGATTTGAGGATGCGGAAGATGTTAGAATAAGTGGATGAAATTATCTCTTTATCTGTTTTTTGATTTACCGGGTTATTAGTTTCTAGATGGATGAAAATGGATTCTGAGAGGAGACGTTTGTCGTGGTTAGATACAGTTGCTAATATGGAGGGGTTCTCAAAGTCAAAGGAATGGTTGTGGGCAATGGCATGTTCTGCTAATTTAGATGTAGACGAATTACGCGTGGAAATACTGTATTTATGTTGATAAATACGTTTTTTTAAATAATTTTTGGTTTCACCTATATAGCAACTGTTGCAATTAAGCGTGGAGCACTGGATACGATAAACAACATTACACTTGTCTAGGAGAGGTACAGGGTCTTTGAGTTTTGTATAAAGATTTTTTAATTTATTGTTATTTTTTAATACTAGGCGCATGTGTGGGAAACTCGATGAGAAGGATTTTTTAATTTTGTTTGAGAGAATGGGGATATATGGGATAGATCTGTATTGGAAAGTAGAAATCGGAAGTTGTGAAGAGTTGTTAGAGAGATTTTGAGTTTTAGCATCGTTATTAATAAGTGTTTTTATTAAATGTTCAGGAAAATCGTTAGATTGTAAGATATTTTTCAGGCGGATTTTGTTATGACAATGAAATTGTGGATCGGACAAGTTCAGGCTACGGTGGATGAGGTTTTTTGCGACGTTGATCTTTTGGTGATGTGGATGTTGGGAAAAATAGTTAAGGAGTCGGCCAGAATAAGTGGGTTTGGTGTACCAATTAGTGGATATAGAATGGTCCGGGTTTCTGGTAATGGAAATATCTAGGAATGGAAGGGTACAATTGGTTTCCAATTCTATAGTGAAACGGAGACGTGGATGGTAGGAGTTAAAGGCGGCGAGAATATCAGTGATAGAGTTAGGATTGAGAATCAATAGGAGGTCGTCTACATATTTTTTAATGAAAAAAATATCGTTGGGGAATTCAGGTATAACAGAATCAAGGAGGTCGTTGAGGACAATACCGGAGAGGTCGGGAGCTAGACAGCTACCCATTGCAAGGCCAGAAGTTTGGAGAAAATATTTATTTTGAAAACAAAAATATCCAGAATTACAGCATAAAGCAAGGGAGTCAATGTAGGCAGATTTATTGAGTTTACTATGGGATTCTAACAAGTTCCATTTTTCTTCAACGATTTGGAGGGCACGATCCGTCGGGATGTTAGTGAAAAGACTCTCGGCGTCGAAAGAGGCTAAGATAAAATTATCGGGAATATTGATGGTTTTTTAATTGTTCCAAGAGATGGAAGGAATCAATATTATATAAATATAAAAAATATATTATATAAATATAAAAAAACCATCAATATTCCCGATAATTTTATCTTAGCCTCTTTCGACGCCGAGAGTCTTTTCACTAACATCCCGACGGATCGTGCCCTCCAAATCGTTGAAGAAAAATGGAACTTGTTAGAATCCCATAGTAAACTCAATAAATCTGCCTACATTGACTCCCTTGCTTTATGCTGTAATTCTGGATATTTTTGTTTTCAAAATAAATATTTTCTCCAAACTTCTGGCCTTGCAATGGGTAGCTGTCTAGCTCCCGACCTCTCCGGTATTGTCCTCAACGACCTCCTTGATTCTGTTATACCTGAATTCCCCAACGATATTTTTTTCATTAAAAAATATGTAGACGACCTCCTATTGATTCTCAATCCTAACTCTATCACTGATATTCTCGCCGCCTTTAACTCCTACCATCCACGTCTCCGTTTCACTATAGAATTGGAAACCAATTGTACCCTTCCATTCCTAGATATTTCCATTACCAGAAACCCGGACCATTCTATATCCACTAATTGGTACACCAAACCCACTTATTCTGGCCGACTCCTTAACTATTTTTCCCAACATCCACATCACCAAAAGATCAACGTCGCAAAAAACCTCATCCACCGTAGCCTGAACTTGTCCGATCCACAATTTCATTGTCATAACAAAATCCGCCTGAAAAATATCTTACAATCTAACGATTTTCCTGAACATTTAATAAAAACACTTATTAATAACGATGCTAAAACTCAAAATCTCTCTAACAACTCTTCACAACTTCCGATTTCTACTTTCCAATACAGATCTATCCCATATATCCCCATTCTCTCAAACAAAATTAAAAAATCCTTCTCATCGAGTTTCCCACACATGCGCCTAGTATTAAAAAATAACAATAAATTAAAAAATCTTTATACAAAACTCAAAGACCCTGTACCTCTCCTAGACAAGTGTAATGTTGTTTATCGTATCCAGTGCTCCACGCTTAATTGCAACAGTTGCTATATAGGTGAAACCAAAAATTATTTAAAAAAACGTATTTATCAACATAAATACAGTATTTCCACGCGTAATTCGTCTACATCTAAATTAGCAGAACATGCCATTGCCCACAACCATTCCTTTGACTTTGAGAACCCCTCCATATTAGCAACTGTATCTAACCACGACAAACGTCTCCTCTCAGAATCCATTTTCATCCATCTAGAAACTAATAACCCGGTAAATCAAAAAACAGATAAAGAGATAATTTCATCCACTTATTCTAACATCTTCCGCATCCTCAAATCCTAGTTTTGATTTCATAGGTACCTGCAATTATCTCTGTACCTCTTATACTTTTATTATTTTTTGTATTGTATGCTTCTTTCTATATATTTTCCAAATTTGTATGCATTGTTACATTATGTATTTTCTCATTTTTATGTTATTATTCAGTCCAGACACAACTATTTGTATACAGTACCATATATTTTGTTAGTTTTTAAATATTTTGTTCACTCAGTTGTCATGTGCCTTCACTTCAAAAGCGTTGGATTTCCCCGCCATAAACCTTTGAAGTCGGCAAACCTACCCCCTACCACTACCCCTACCTTATTTTTACCTTTAGTCTTAGTATCCACCTGGACTCAGTAGGTAAATATCATATTCTATTTTATCTTGTTAGCCAGCCTCTTATTTTAATATTTATGTATACCATCTTTTATATTATTATCAGTTCTGTAATGTATCCATTTATTGTCACCCTCTAGCATAGATACTCATATGTTTGTTTTCTTTTGGCCCTGATGAAGATCCACAAGCTGGATCGAAACGTTGGCTTACCATAATAAATATCATTGTAACTGAAAATCCTGACCATTATTTAACCTATCAAACAAAATAATGTGTAATAATAATATTTGCAGGAAAGAAGGGAAGGTGAATCCTTCAAATTGGTCACCTGTTTAGCAGGAATATACGACTTATACTCGTACGGCCTAATACGTTAGATATACCTACAGTGTAATTAATTAATTAGTAATGTGGCTATTTAACTGCAATGTCAAGGCTAACTAATTTACGCTTGCGAGACCTGGAAAGTCACTAAATAATTGACAAAGACGCTGCAGACATTCATTAACAGGTGCCTGCTGAATATTCTTGGAGTGTGGTGGCCTGAAACTATCTCCAACACTGAATTATGGGTACAACAGCCCAGACAAGAACCCATTGATCAGGTTATCAAACGCGGAAAATGGAGATGGCTGGGATATACTCTTCGGAAATTGCTCTTGCTGTCGCATCGCGATCATATACATACATCAAACAACAAGTTTGATGAAAATCGTTAAAGACGTTTTTGAGTAAATAAAATAAAACTCGTAAAAATGGGACAACATTTATTAGGTAAAGTGCCCCCTCCAATTAATGAGTTTTGATGAAATTTTGACTGTCGCATCGCGGGCATGTACATACACCAAATACGGAGTTTAATCAAAATCGTTAGAGCCGTTTTTGAGAAATCCCAGAAAAAAGGAAAAAATAGACAAAATTCTTTAAATAAAGTACCCCTCCGTTTGATCAATTTTGATGAAATTTTTGCTGTCACATCGCTGGCATATACATACACCAAATACCCAATTTCAGTAGTTTTTGAGCTAGTCTGTTCACACACACACACACACACACACACACACACGCACACGCACACATGCACACACGCACACACGCGCACACGCGCACACATACACACACACACACACACACAGACCAT
Organism: Aelia acuminata; assembly: GCA_911387785.2. Lineage (NCBI taxonomy): Eukaryota > Metazoa > Arthropoda > Insecta > Hemiptera > Pentatomidae > Aelia > Aelia acuminata. Next base: position 19,489,651 of record OU426984.1, on the reverse strand, counting down.
TTCGCGGGACTTGGTTATTGGACTCTTGGGACCCCAAAACGTGTATTTCCGTTGAAAACCGGAAGTCGAAATTTTTCACGATCGCAATACTTTCCTTACTATATATTTCATATGTAGGGAAGTGAAAGTAAAAGTACATACATTTTATATCAATTAAACATGAGGTTATAACAAAATCAAAAACAATTTATTGCTGAATGTTCTTAGCTGTTAATAACCGATATATTCTAAATGGTTACAATACAATTTAGTTATTCATTAATAAATAGGATAATTTTATGATGGAAATTTATTTGATAATAAATTAAATAAAGAAGTATTGTTCTGACTTTTCCAGATATCTAAAAAACAAAAAAATCTTTATTTAATTATATATATATTTAAACTTTTATTTTTGAAATGGTAGAATGTTCATAAAGTGCACATTACATACGGAATTGTGCGGAGTACCCTTCTAACTACCTATAACTTTTTGCACAGCATTTTGTAAAAGGAAGAATATATACATATATACTCGTATATAGCAATAAAAAAGTTTGTGGCTGTTTTGAATCGGAAATCTCTTCTTTAAGAGTCCACTAAAAATATATAAATATAGATTCATTTTCAAGGTAAATATTCTTATCTGCTTATCTATCAAATCAAACATCACGATTATATTTTAAGAAAAACATTAGTGATTGATACGTGAAGTGAGAGGAGAAGTAGGAGTTTAATATTCTACTCAAGGAGACGTTTTTTATTTTATTTTTTGTTTACTGTGCATTAATTGCCCAAGTGTCACTCTGTTGACGTATGCAACTCTATTTAAATCGTTCTTATCTGTTTCCTCTTTGCACCAAGTAGATCTTTCCATTGCAGTTTTCGTTGCAGTTCCAAGGAGGAAACATGTTACAAGATATAATAGCGAAGAAGAGGTCGGGACTGGAGCTGAGCGATGATGAAATCAAGATATTTATCGAAGCGGTTGTTACAGGAAATCCAGTATACGATGCACAAATCGGTAAGCTAGATAAAATATTTTGATTTTTTCTTGCCCACAATGATAAGGCGTAGGTTCTAAATAAACTAAAGTTATTTAGTATATGTATATACTCACGATATGACAGCCAAAATTTCATCAAAATTGATCAAACGGAGAGGGCACTTTATTTTATAATTTTTTTTACAATTTTTACGTTTTTTCGTTTTTCTTAAAAACGGCTTCACCGATTTTGATCAAATTCCTCATTCTTAATGAAAATCAAGTCTTCTTTAATATCAGGTAAGCTTTATCATTATTAAGATGAGGGGGATTAAATGGGGAAGGCGCCTTTTTTCTTTTCGTTCTCCCTCAATACAGCATTTATTTTCGGTTTCCGACACTTCTTGCTATTGATCATCCGAGGTTGATTCCTTGTGTTCATTGATTGTTTTATACGATTTTGTGCATTATTACTTTCACTTACCTATATATGTAATATATAGGTAAGTAACGTATATGCCAAAGATGTGACAGCCGAAATTTCATTTCCCGTATTATCACTAATGAAAATTAAAACTTTTATATAACAGTAAGTGAGAGTAAATGCGTGATGCTCAAATTATATAAAGCGTTAAAGGAGTGAAAAAATGGCATAAGATAATCTTTAATTAATTATATTTTGGTTTCAAAATATATTTCTGAATGAATGAAGTGATTAGATTTCCCTTCAAATAAAGAAATAAGCAATAATGAATCGAAAAGTAGCGAGAACTTTCAAGTTTTGCAATTTCAAATACTATATAACTGATGGAGGTGTAATAATATAAGCATGTGGAAAAATGCGTGAAGTTGAGGAATGGCGTTAACATATTAGAGATACTCGTCAATTTCTAATCTAAGTAAGTTAGTAAGTCAAATTTGTGTGTTACGCGCATCGCACCAGATTTTTTAATTATTTGCTATCGACTTCAATGTAATGAAAATAATTATATACCTTACAGATGGGTGACCAGACGTCCGGCTTTAGGACATGCCCAACTTTTTAAGCTTTGTCCTCCATTCCTTCCGGCATTTATCCATTCTTAATTTAAAAAATGAAATTTTAATAAAAGTATCTTTAACCGACTTCGAACGAAAGAGGAGGTTACTCAATTCGATACGTATGTGACTTTTTTTTTTTTTGTGCCTTTTTTTTTTTTTTTTTTCTATGTATGTTCACCGATTACTCAGAGATGGGTGGACCAATTGGAACGAAACCTTTTGCATCTTGTAGAGTATTTTCCCAAGGTGGTCCCATTTAAACCTTTTTGGGGTTCCTAATTTATTTAAGAAGTTATCGGGAAAAAACATGAAAATAATTATTTAATTATCGCTCAAATTGTTTAATTATTGGAAAAACATATGACATATATAACATAAGGTATGCTCCAACAAGCTATTAAAACTAATTGATAACTAACAAATCCAAATATTGTATTACTGCTGGATGAATCAAATGGGAAAACCAACCAATCAAATTCAGAATCAAAAGAGTGTGGGGAGAACATGAGCAGTCTGTTAGTTATCGATGAGTTTTACGTGCTGGTTGGAACAAACCTATATATAACCTTAACTATTTTTTCAACATTAGATTTAAATGAAGATATAAATATCAGCGATATTAGCATAAATAATAGATAGATGTATATTCACCGATAACAGTAAACCTTCTTAATTTAGATCTAATCGACGGTTGGACAACATAATCATAAGACAACAAAATTCGTAGAATTCCAAGAAAGACTGAGTATTTAATCGGTAATCGTTTTAAAGCAGAATTTAAGACTTCTTCAAGTTCCCGAAGGATCGTTTAAATTTAAAATCGTAGCTATTATTGATTTAAATTAGATTTTGCTTTCTATCTTTTATTTATTGACTATGCACATTAAAAAAGAATACAATAATTCCTGGAAAAGCTCATTTTCAGTTGACTTAATAAAGGATTCAGATACCTCTGTCTTCTTCCGGATACACTCGGTTACTGTTGAATATCTTGCCGGAGGTCTTATGCCGATCCTTTAAGGGTGATACTTCTGTTATATTATCCGGATTACTAGTATCGGGTTTTAAATTTGTTTCTTCAAATATCGAGGCTTTTGCTGGTGTTCATCCATCAATAAAAACTACAAAATAAAACTTGATAACTACCCGAAAACAACCTCATTGTATGAAAGTCCCCTCAGCAAAAATTTGGCAGTCATGGAAATGATTGTTAAAAATGATGATAAATGCTACGCCTCTAGAATTGAAGCAACATTGTTTAGCAATTTATTTTCTGAATAACGTTTTATTACGAAGGATATAATTCATAGTACTTCGGTAAAAAATTTAGTCTAAAATTCATCGAAAGGAATTACGAAAATAATTGAATCAACCTTTGGAATTAAGTCAGTAGTCTAATACGGAGAATAATAATATCCTTCGTAATAATAAATTAACCATATGTGAGTCCCAAACCCTGTTGATTCTATCCTAGCGGGGCAGTCTTTTTGATATCGATAAATTTTATGGTTGCCCCTTTTTTTGGCAGGGACTTCTATCCAATGATGTAATCCAATGAAGTCGTGTATAATATCGCCATAGTTTTCAGAAGGATATTCAAGCAAACAAAATTTAAAAATTACTTTCAAATTTACTATAGGTCATATTAGCATCCTCATCGATTCTCCATTAACGATATCATGTCTAAAACCGGCCAAAATCTCGACTGTTCAGTGACTTATCTACTTCATCTTGGAATGGCCGGATTTATGTATTTATGTATATTTAACTCAACACATCTCGGAACACTGATTCTCTACGTAAATGACAAGTACTGACGACATTAAGCAAAGGAAAAATATTGTCATTGTGGAAAAACATTTTATGTGTTCCCTTCCCAAATGAACATTGATCTTTAAAAAAAAAAAAAAATCCATTTATAATCATAAAAAGTAGTGTGTTGAAAGTTGTATAATACACGCACCGCTTTCCCACTTTCTGTGTGTATTCATAAAATTGAAAAGGTAAAGTGTATTTCATAATAATTTTATACAATTATTGTATAATAAAAAGACCTGGGAAAGACAAACGTGGTAGAGCGTAAAAAGATTTCGAAATTTTTAAACCAACGTTTATTTTATCAACGACCAATTACCAACGAAATTTTTAAACCAACGTACGGTTTTCTACATTTGTTATCTTCTCCAACTAAAAATTGTGAAATAAAAAACATTTTATAAAAAAATATTAAACCGACTTCGAAACCTAGGAACCAGTAAAAATAAATTCACTGAAAAGTATGAAATAATTACCTTCTGATTTTTATGAATACACAGCAAAATTGAAAATGGTATAAAAAGTGGAAAAGTGCAATAAGACGAATAATTTTATTTTGATTTGTACAAATACACACTAATTGTTAATAAAAATTATTAAATTTAAATATTAAATACTATGTTCAATACAACACAATATTTTCGGAGGCGGCGCAAAATTTAAAATATTTAACACTAGACATTATGAAAATCTTCTAAATGGATCTTTTCTTCCTATCTATTACTTTCAATGACTACTAATGGGATTGTATCAGTAACATTTCATTTCTATTTTGCGCCGCCTCCGAAAAGATTGTGTTGTATTGAACATAGTATTTAATATTTAAATTTAATAATTTTTATTAACAATTAGTGTGTATTTGTACAAATCAAAATAAAATTATTCGTCTTATTGCACTTTTCCACTTTTTATACCATTTTCAATTTTGCTGTGTATTCATAAAAATCAGAAGGTAATTATTTCATACTTTTCAGTGAATTTATTTTTACTGGTTCCTAGGTTTCGAAGTCGGTTTAATATTTTTTTATAAAATGTTTTTTATTTATATTTAATATTAAACAGAAAACAGAAAATAAACCTGGTTCTCTACTATACTAATATTTTTACTTTCACTTGCCTTCTGTATGAAATATGTTGTAAGGGAAAGTATTGCAATCGTGAAAAATGTCGACTTCCGGTTTTCAACGGAAATACACGTTTTGGGGTCCCTTGAGTTCAAATAACCAAGTCCCGCGAAATGGTCTGTGTGTGTGAACAGACTAGCTCAAAAACTATAAACCGTACGAACCTAAAATTGGGTATTTAGTGTATGTATATGCCCACAATGTAACAGCAAAAATTTCATCGAAATAGGTCAAACAGAAACAGGGGACTTGTTTGTTTAATGTCACTTTATGCCAGTAAGGCTAATCGGAGGATGCTACAGTAGGAGTCCTAAATTTTGCCTTATCAGGTATAATTAGGATAGGGATGTTTAACGAGTACCTGATATCGTACAGGCTTGGGACCACCATTTTACGTTCTATCCGAGGGACGGCATGGCAAAGGATTTTTCACTCCCATTAAAAAATCCTAGGGCCCCGCTGGGCGCGAACCTGCGACCTTTAGTATTGTAGCTATGCTAACCACTATATCACAGGTGACACCGCAGTGGGGACTTTATTTCATAATCATTTATGTTTTTTTCGATTTTCTCCAAAAAGGGCTCTAACGATTTTGATAACTCAGGGTATTTGATATCTGCATATGGCCGCGATAAGACAGCAAAAATTTCATAACTTTTTTACCCATTTTTACGTGTTTTTCGATTTTCTCAAAAACGGCATTAACGATTTTGATCAAACTCGCCATGTTTGAATAGAATCAAGTATTCTTTAATATCAGGTAAGCTTTATCGATATTAAAATGTTCTGAGTGGGCATAAATGGGGAAGGGGCCTGTTTTGTTTTCCTATAAAATACCTTTGATTTTGTTTATATGAAGAAATTATCCGTCTCTAGTTTCGCCTAAAAATAAGAAATGGCTAAATATGAAATATGAAAAAAATCAAGTAGACATATACAGGAGAAAAAATGAAAAATATGCCAACTCATAAAACACGTCGAGCCCACGCATGCGGAGTTCGCTTAAATGACAGCCCATTGTTTATAATTGAAACCGTTCTGTTTCTTTAATGGAAATTGTTTGTTTCATGGTAACTAAATGAAGTTTTTAACAACTACATAGAGAATTAGAAAATCAGACGAATTGGAGTGTTATGCTTGCATAGCTGAATTATCACAAGTGAAAACATTTATTTAATAATAAAAAGGTCTAACCATATCCCGAGAAATTATCTCTGTGTGTGAACAGACTAGCTCGAAAACGATAAACCGTACGAACCTGAAATTGGGTGTATTTCATGTAGGTATGTATATGCACGAGATGTGACAGCAAAGATGTCATCAAAATTTATCTAAGAGAGGGGGCAATTTATTGAACAAATTTTGTCTCATATTTATGTTTTGTTTCTTGTTTTTTTCGATTTTCCCTAAAACGGCTTTAATGATTTCGGTTAAACTTTTCTGTTAATTGAAAATAAAGTATTCTTTAATAACAGGTATGTTTTATCATCATAGAAATGTTCTGTAGGGGTTAAATAGCGAAGGAAAAACATTGTTTTTCGTATAAGTACCTTTTATTTAGTTTATATGGAGAAATTAACTGTCTCTTATGATGCCTAAAAATCAGAAATACAAGAGAAAAGAAAAATGTTTTGAGACTTCGATAATTTAACAATAAAAGATTTTATTGTACTTTAGAGAGTAAATACGTTATGCTCACATTAGTTAAAGTAGTTTACGGAGTGAAATACATGGGTCATTCTCACCAAAGTGGGCTCTTTTTACGGCGTTGTTATTTTAAATTTTATGGTTACAAATAAACATTTTTTTCGGTGTAGTACTATTTCTTTGGCTGTAAGAAGCAAGGAGTCGAATTGGCAGAACACCAATTCACGTTAAACGTGATATAAAGATGATTAAAAAAAAATATGGAATGAATTGCCAGACCTTTAGGATTAAAAGGGTTGTAACACTGCAAGATTGCACTGATGTCGTCTTTGTTTACATTTCGTTGAAATAATGCCTCTATAATAAAAGACATATGTACATACATTTTTCATGGTAAATCGCTTTTTTGAAAAAAAAAATCTGGATATTTTTCGGTAGGCTTTCATATTGCCTTTCAAGTGTTATGTTTTCTTTGCTTCCACATATGCATTGAGGAGTGGGTGGGTCTATATTCTCACCAGCGGTTAAACGAGGAGATTTTGTATTATCAAATCACCTCCCTTTTAAGATGTTTCTTTCTTAACAAATATACATTAGAATTCGTTCTCCATCGCTTCCGTTTCAAGTGAATTTCATGGGGAGTCATCTCACAAACCAATCTTACTTCTTTTTTTGTCGCTTCATTTTTTATTTTTGATTCTCTTTTTCAGAATAATTGGATCATTTTCTTGTTTTGAAATCGGAATCTTTCAAATACCACCTCTCTTGACTTGTATTTTATTGGGGGATTTTTTTTAACTATCTAAAAGAGTGATAAAAAAAAATTTCTTATTTTCTTTCATTTTTTTTTTTTAATTTCTCATAGTTAAGGACTGATGATGCTTTAAAAAAGTTGAGCAGCAAAAGAAAGCTTCAATCCAAGTCGCTATCTTCATTATCCTGCAGTATTTGATTTACAGTAGGACAGGGTAATGAATTTTTAAGGTTTATTTGATAACCGTTGAAAGGGAAAAAAAGATATCATAATGATACTTAAAAAACGAAATCTGTGCTACAAAATCATTTAGATTTGAAAAATTGGAAAAGAAAAAACTTACCTGACCAAAACTATAGAGGACAGGGGAATGAAGACTATTAAACATAACCTCTCAAGTTTGAGAACTTATTTGCTTCTGGAGAGCTCGAATTTGTACGGAGATTAGGTTAACAGTTGGGATTGCTTGGGAAAAGACCCCTTCCTGCTGCTTATATACTTTTTATGATTTCCCGCCAGAAAAGTGAGGTGAAAATCTAATTTTAAAAATTGACAGGGGAATGAATGAAAACCTGTGGGACATCATAAAAAGTACTATTTTTCAATTCTAATCCTTTATCATCAAGGATTGGACTGCTTTAATGAAATTTTACTGTATTTTGAACAAATTGGACAGAAAATTGACCTAGTAGACGAACATAGAACTCTTACTTTGAGCAGAATCATACCTCGGGACATGACAGGGGAATGAATTTTGACCTTTTTTTGGTGTTTTTAAGGTACGTGTGTTATATAATTAAAATAAAGCCGTACGGGGTCTAGCTTAACAACTCGCCTGGATTTAGAAAATTGATGTCTTAGAGTCCTAAGCTTTTCTAAATCGCTATAGACGGCCTGGGACACAAAAGTGCCCTCTTACGTGAGAATGACCCACATATGGTACTAGGTTGTTACAAAAGTCCTTGTGCATATCAAGTTGTTTACATTGAGGTCTCTAATTTAATCCTTATTTAATCTCTGACGAATACAATTCTTATGTCAATGTTTACATTAACTAATCCTCTAATTATCTATGTACGCCAACTGTCCCTGCCTTTCATTCAGTTTATTAAATTTCACTAGAAATGTCGGAAGAAAAATTTGTCATCCGCGGCCTTCTTAGGCATTATTGGAAAAAAGGTTTTAGTGCAAAGGCCTCAGCCGAGGAAATTTGTGCAGTGGAAGGGGAAAGTGTGGTGCATCGAAACACGGCCGCATTTTGGTTCAGGCGGTTTAATTCTGGGAATACAAGCCTTGAAGATGAACCTAGATCAGGTCGTCCTAGATCACTTCGAGCTGGTTCCAGAGGGCAGGGCTATCAACGCTGAGCTATACTGTGAACAGCTCGATAGGGTATATGAAGTTTTAAAAGTGAAATACCCCGCTTTGATTAATGGGAAGCAAGCGTTATTTCAGCAAGACAACGCCCCTGCTCATCGCTCACGATTAGTTAAAGAAAAATTTTCAGAAATGAACGGGATTAGCGTCTTGCCCCACCCTCCTTACAGCCCAGACGTCGCACCGTCTGACTATGGACTTTTCAGGTCAATGGCGCATTTTTTGAAAGGTTGGCGCTTCGAAAACTTCGATGATGTCAAATCTGGATGCGAGGAGTTCTTTGCCTCGAAAACTGCAGAGTGGTATCAACATCAAATACAACTTTTGGCTGAATGATGGGTTAAAGTAGTTGAAAATGATGGCCTGTATTTTGAAGAATAAATTTGATTTGTAAATTTTGTACTCACATTTGAATAAAATTAATTTTGTGAACAAGGACTTTTGTAACAACCTAGTACAAGATAATCTTTAATAATCACATTTTATTTTACAAAATTTAGTTCAATAATAGATATCGTAATGAAATGGAAAGTGGTTTTAGAGTGACAGTAATCGTTTTCGTCTTCCGGAATGACAGAAGAGGCAAATACTTTAAAATTAAGTTTAAACTTACCATGAGCCGTAAATACACCTTCAATCAATTCACCTTCACGGTTTAATTACAGTAAAAAACAAAAAACAAAAAAAACTCGACTATTGATGAAATGCTAAACATCAACATAATTGCTTCAGGCTCCTTTAAAAAAGAACAATTGAAAATTATTGAGAGTAATTGTAATATTCTTTAGCTTATGGAGAATAACAAACATAAGTGAAAAAAAAGTATTTTCTGTGAAGTTGCTAAATGAGGTTTACACATTTATCAAAACACGTTGATTTTTACTCTTATCAGATTTGGGAAGTGAATGTTCAATGGTACGCGCAACGCACCAGATTTTTTTTTTTTCTACTATTGTCCAACGAATGTTTTTGGATTTACGCATATGGGTCATTCTCCCATTTTATTCAAATTTCATTGTTCTAATTTCAATGCGAAAAAATTAAATTTTCCAATGATTTTATTGTTAGAAGGTAGGCTGCTAACGGTGTTTACAAAAAATGCCTTCTTAGAAACATATATATATTATTTCTCAAGACCTTTTTTTTTGTCGTTACGCCATAACATCCTTAATAACTTATCAAAATTTCATGAACAAGGCATCATTTAAAAGCTTTCCTTAACCGCTATACCGGAAAAATATGCAATTCACTCATTTCGCCTTCGATTGTGAGTTATAAGCGCAAAACCGCGCAAACAAACAAAACAAATACTTGTCAACTAATTAAGTCTTTGTAATCTCTAAATATTATTTAAAAGTGCTCAAAACAAACCTGAAAATCAATTTCCATAAAATATTTAAATAAGTTTAGAGTTCAGGTTTTACTAAACTCAACTCAAAGTCTATCTCCCTCATTCCACACGAGTGAGGGAGATAGGTTTTTGAGGTTATTTTAAAGTAGACCATTCCATGTCAGTATCTTATGAAAAACATTTATGGGTTATTGAAATCCCTTGTAAACCTACAAATTAACCGTAATATAAAGTGAATCAAACTCACCTTTTAGGAAATATCAGTGGGTGAGGGAGATAGAAAATGTAAGGACACTCACTGTTTTAGCCGATAAAAACACCCTCACGAGGAAACGAGAGTAGAACTTTTGTGAAAAAGTTTATCCTTGTTGAGACGGGATTCTGTTACAATTTTGTCAGCAATAAATTATAATGAAATAAAGGTTTACAAAGTTTTGAGGCCCGATTTCAAAACAATGTGAGGGAGATAGGTTGCATCTATGGGACAGGTAGATTATGGATCATAACTTTTATTCTATAATACGAAAATAGCAATATACCGTAAAACCAAATAATTAAGACCTTCTAACAATTATGAAAAAAAAAAACTAGGTCATAAATAAAAGAATATAATTCCTTTTTTCCGCCATCAAAGTCAGCAACTTGAGCTTTGGGACAGGTGAGGGAGATAGATACTGACATTTTAAGTTTAAATTTACAAAAGTCAGATTCAGACAATGGAGATGAGATACTTGAGGAAGGTTGAAGGAAAGACAAGGAGAGATAGGATCCGCAATACAACTATAAGATCGAACCTCGAGGTACAGCCGGTAGAAACTATTCTAGAAGAAAATAAACTGAGATGGTTTGGGCACCTCCAGAGGATGAACATCGAAAGAACGGCAAGGATTACGTATGAGACGAGAGTTGACGGAAGAAGACCAAGAGGAAGACCACGGAACACCTGGGAAGAAAGTGTACGGGAAGCGTTTAGGAAGCGAGGACTGGACTGGAGCAAGAGGAGAGAACTGGTACAGGAGAGGTCAAGCTCTATAGAGGGCATCCCCACACTGCACAGCGGTAGAAGGGGAAGGAATATGATGATGATGATGAAGTTTAAATTTAGGCCTATAAACAAATTGTTACTGAGATAAAAATTTTTGAACAACAAGCTGTGGTCTTCTATTAACCAGTGGATGCAATTGAATTATTAGCAATTTCACACAAATAATATAATCGCATTGGGACATGAATTTGTATGTATTGGGAGAATGACCCATATATGTGTTTGTTTAACGTCTCTTAAATACCACTAAGGCTAATCGGAGGATGCTTCAGGTTGCTATGCTAACCACTACACTACTGGTGACCCGTTTACTTATATATGATTTGTATAAAAACGGTGAAAATATTTTTTCTTTGTTTAAATATAATTTATAAAGATTTGTTCAGTAGTTTGACATCCCCCCATATCTTAGCTGTAATTTACTAAAACTGCTGAGCGTATCGTCATAAACTGCACAACATCTGAGACACTCCTGAGCAAAACTATACTCTGTACTATCTAAGATAGATTTTTCACAAGTTACTTGTATTAACAACCCGAACTACAAAGAGTTTGTGCAACTGTGTAAAACAGGACTGGAACCAGCCTATACTAATCCAATCTAAGAAAATTCGCTCCAGGAAAGCCACCGATTAGATAAAGAGGAGCAGAAACAGAAGAGAAGAAAAAAGAAGCCAATGAAGACGAAATAAAGAGAGAAAAAAATCTTCGAGAATAAAGGAGCAACATTAACATAAACACGTACCCAGCATTATATGTTAATATTGCAGAAAGCCGCGTGCTGAAATGCAGGCAGGGTGATTAATATATAAATAAACCCGTTTATTACCTTCTCAATTCCAGCCTACTAATACAATGTTAAATTCAAACGCCGGATCTTCCCGTACGCTCGAGAAAAGTTTAAAATAATTTCATTTTTCAGCCCTTAAAAGTGTAAGTTTTTGAATTTGAAGATTCCCGTAGTACCACAGGATTTTATTTTTATTTTATTTTTTCTTTCAATATAAAGTAAAAAATCTGTTAACTTAGACTTCTACAATGTTTCATACAGTAACGCTTCTGTGGGTTAAAGAGTATTTATTGAAAAAAAAAATATACAATTATCAATGCCAACCAATTAATACAACTCAAATATTCGATCAGGTTACAAAATTGATAACGTTATAGGACACTAATCATATGACTTGAGCTTCGCAGTCAAGACACAGACCCAGACTGTTCAGTCGATCGCTCCTTATATATAGTTGAAAGGAGGGTCTAGAACGTTCTCGAATCTCGTGGAACGCCGTAGATGGGGCTCGAAAAATCTAGACCCAAACAGTTCGCTCCAATCGATTAGTTTTGTTCCAACAAACGGTCTGGGATATCATATCATATGTTTTTCTCTATTTTTTTATTTAACGATTTAACATTACAATACATTCTTCACTCTATCTATTAAATACCTCAAATGTATTCCTATTAAAAAAAATCTGGTGCGTGCCCGCAACACACAACTTTCACTTACCAACTTACTTAAATTAGAAATTGGTGTGTTTTGTTGATTGCCACTTCTCAAAGACACATTTTTCCACATTCATTTCTTATTTTTTCTTTTTGTTTGCTCTAAAAAAAACACTAGTTTTTTTTATTATTAACTAAAAGCTTGTGGTAATTCGGCAAGCATAATACTCCAAGTCGTCTGATTTTATAATTCTCTATAAGTTGTTGAAAACTTCATTTACCATGAAACAAGTAATTTCCATTGGCTTTAATTATGAACAATGATCTATCATTAAAGGCGTACTCTGCATGAGTGGGCTCAACGTATTTTATGAGTTGACTAATATTATTCTTTTTTTCTCCTCTATATGTTTACTTGATTTTTATCATATCTCATATTTAGCCATTTCTTATTTTTAGGCGAAACGAGAAACAGATAATTTCTCCATATAAACAAATACAAAGGTACTTAATATGAAAAAAAAAAAAGACACCATCCTCATTTAAGCCCCCTCAGAACATTTTAATAATAATAAAGCTTACCTGATATTAAAGAACACCTAATTGTCATTAAACACGACGAATTTGATGAAAATCGTTAAAGCCGTTTTTGAGATAATCGTAAAAAAGGTAAAAAGTTGTAAAAGAGTTATGAAATAAAGTGCCCCCTTAGGTTGACCAATTTTGATGAAATGTTGGGCATCACATCTTTGGCTTATAAATACATCAAATACCCAGTTTGATCAAAATCTTTAATGCCGTTTTTGAGTAAATAAAAAAAAAACACGTGAAAATTATATAAAATTTATTAAGTAAAGTCCCCCCTCCGTCGTAATAAAGTCGTATCTCGGGCATATACATACATTATATACCCAGTTTGATCAAAATCGTTAAAGCAGTTTTTGAGAAAATCGAAAAAAAAAAAGTTATTAAATAAAGTACCACCTCCGTTTGAGCAATTTTGATAAAATGTTTGCTGTCATATCGCGGGCATATACCTACACTAAATACCCAATTTCAGGTTCTCATGGTTTATAGTTTTTGAGCTAGTATGTTCACACACACACACACACACACACACACACACACACACAGACCATTTCGCGGGACTTGGTTAATTGGAGTTAGGGGACCCCAACACGTCTATTTCCGTTGAAAACCGGAAGTCGAAATTTTTCACGATCGTAATACTTCCACTTACTATATATTTCATATATAGGTAAGTGAAAGTAAAAAAAAAAAAAAACTACCACTACAACACATGAAGGGTCTCGGGGGCTGTACTGTGAAGGGAAGTACTGTTTCTTGGTTACAGGTCGTGCAATGAGGTGATTTGATCGTGACCACCCCCAAACATCAGGTTTTTCCCCTTAATCTTTCAATTAAGAGAACTGACTTTATAGAGGCTGGGTTTGCCCCATGAGGGTCTCTCCGCCACGAGACGATCCTTAACAGAATATTAAAAAAATACCCTGCCAAGTCAGATTCACAGCAATTCTTTGCCTTACCAATGAGCTGGCACGCTCCCCAATTTATTTCTATGACAATAGTTTTATTTTTATTTTTTAATTGTTTTAGGAGCCATGCTAATGGCGATAGCTATAAGAGGCATGACAGCAAGGGAAACAATGTATTTGACTAAGGCCATGGTTTCAACGGGTAAGCTATTTTAATGTTCAGCAATTAGTACTAACTAACTAAATAAATATAAGTGGGTGATTCTCAGATGAATTGACCCGGTAATACATTCGTTTGTCAGATATTTTTTCATATCCAAAAAATATTTTTGGATATTTATCTTATAGTTTTCTGTTATAGCAATACGATGGTAACATTTAAATGAACCTAGGCATCATAAAAAACGAAATATCTCAATGTGAATTTTGAAAATGTCACGAGTGTTACAGTCCCCAAGCTGGATTTGCTTAGTTCATCCCATCCTGAAATGAACCACTGATAATCGATCAAATTTAAATTTGATTAAAAATGAAGTATTTCATTGTAATACGATGGTGTTTCAAGGTATGAATGATATTTTTAGTTACAGCTAATACTTCGAATGTAAATCAGGAAAATGAATCTGTCCCCAAGATTAGTAGAAAAGTTCAGCACAGTGTTGTCGGTTGTTTTGGGCAACACTGTTCTTTAAAAATGTTGGGAATGGCCATGATAACCTTTGTTTATAATACTGGCTATCAGTCGATGTGGAAACTTGGTGAAGAAAGTATCTAACAGGCAGTTAGCTTGGTACATACAAAAAAATACGAGCTCGTCAGTAAACTCATTTTTGGGTTCGAACTGACAAACTTTGTATTCTTGAACATCTTATTGATGATTGGTCAATTTCACAATTTCACATCAAATTTTAATCTCAAAGCTGAATTTTTTAAACCCAAAATTTAATGTCTAAAAAAGTCAAATGGTCAAATTAATTGAGAATCACCACGTATGAACATATTGTTTTTAAAAACTATTAAAACTTTACTTTCATACATTGTATATAATGTATATTTATTATGACTCTTATATATCATCGCCAGGTGGAAAAGATGGCGCCACGAGGCTGAAGTGGAATGGTGTAGCCGTCGATAAACATAGTACAGGTGGAGTAGGTGACAAGATCTCCATTCCACTGGTACCTATACTGGCAGAACTGGGGCTCAAGGTACCAATGGTAAGCATTTATTACCTTTGGTAATAACTTCCCAAATCATCCGGAAATCCATTGGTATCCTTGAACCGTTCCCAAGATCCCATGATTGCATGTGCTCAAAAACCAGTCAGCTGCTACTTTCCTCTCTCATATCTCCCCATCTTGGTTATGGCTGCCTTGTATTGCCCGGGGATAGTTAGGTTTCCATGAGATGTAATGTTGTAAGCTCTAAGAGGCTAATGAATTGCTCCTTAGGTATTGTTAGGCAGAGCTAAAAATGGCTTTGTCGATTTTTTTTCATCTAAATATATATAAAAATCTCGTGTCCTGATGTTTGTCGGAGGTAAACTCAGAAACTACTCAACCTATCTTTATAAACTTTGGCTCATTGTGTCTAGTTTTGTCCAACTTTAAAGGTAGGCTAGGTTTTATCTCGATTATCAGCTTAAATATTTCTTTTATTGCAAATTAAATGCTTTTTATTCCATGATTGATTGTGATTACTTTTAATTTCTATAAATTACCAACAGATGGCGGTGTATGTTGATTTATTGACACAACACTTCATTTTCTTTCGATATTTAGGGTGGGTAAGAATCCGGTAGTCAAATCTATTTTTTTCGGCTTGGACTTGGAAAATCCGTATTTTCTCATGGGAAATTATGTATTAACTTTTCACATGTGGGGAAAGCATCGAATCTATTTGTTTTAGCAAAAGACATTTTGATAACCTGTTTCTGGTAGAACCTACCGATATCATATATAATCTCATATCATCATGTGTTATATCCAGATTTTAATTAATATTTATTATGGCAAAAGATTAATTTGGTACATTTATGCAAGCTGACTATGGTGATTGCACTAAAATATAATGCATTTATATTCTTTATTAGTTCCTTTTAAACGTGTGTTATTAATATTTAACCCCGTCTCTGCTGAAATAATCCAGTAAGTGCTAAATGAATGGATAATTAATACTTACTATAGTCAAATAAGAGATGTAAAAAATAAAAACTGTCACCCTTCCAAATTTTTTACCGATTTTAAATTTAGCATAAAGTTCTATTTTAACTCCCCTTGATTTTTAGATTAGCTGAAACATTTTTTTTTTTATTAGTGGATTTTGATTTGACTATATTAAAAAGAATGGAGTATAATTAGTCCAACGCTTTATAGCCATTGAGTATAGAATAACATGTTATTATATACTCAGTGATTATAGCTACTGAGCCACAGCCACGCGTGTCCGGGTCTGCTAGTATACCTTACTAGCATTCCCCGTCGCGGCTTTGCCCGCGACCCTTTAAAATAAATTCTGTGATCATTATCATATTATTGATTTAATATAATATGTTAACTAATGTTAAGGAGATTTAGTAGAATCGGAGCTTCCGGTAGGTGGAATGTTGGAGGGGGGAGCTGCCGGCTCGGTAGAAGAGAGGGAGACGCGCAATGAAGAGAGTTAGTAAAACCGCCGAAACAAAAAATTGCTTACTCGTCGTAAACGCTTCATTTTTCGTCTTTAAAACATGGTTTTAGCCTCTTTTATATATAGAGATGATAGAGATCGAAATAAACACGCACCATCCCCAATCATGGGAAATACAGGGTGCATAATTTGATTACCGCTAATATTTAAATAATCAGTAGCCATATTTTATGTGAATGTCTATTTTAATAATATTGTAACGTTAAATCGACATTCAAATAAAAAATATATGGTTTAAAATCTCAAAAATAGATTTCCGTTAGAGTAACACGACAATTTCGCTATTTAAGCCCCTTAGAGGTTACATTTTTGAAATTCCTTTCTTAGTGGTTACCTACATCACATTTTTAATCGAAATTCCTAACTTCAAGTTTCTATCATTAGTAGTTTTTGCTCTGCGTTGATTCTGTCAGTCAGGACAAAGCCTCTTATATATATAGAGATTTTGATTAAACAAAAAGTGTTTCATGTATTAGACATTATCATATATATTTATGCATTTTTATTTATGATTCTCTATATATTAACATCTCTATCTATTTCCCAATCTGACACCCTTGTAATTATAGTTATCCGGACGTGGTTTGGGATTCACTGGAGGTACGTTGGATAAGCTGGAAAGCATCAGAGGTTTCCGAGTCGAGCTCTCAGAGAAAGAAATGTCTTCTGCTTTGGACAAATGTGGCTGCTTCATCGCTTCTACGACCTCTTCGATTTGTCCAGCTGACAAAATAATGTACGCCATTCGGGACGTAACGTCGACCATAGACTCTATACCGTTGATCGTTGGTATGAAATAAGTATTTTATGTTCTATTTAAAAAATTTCTTGTTGTTTAAATTGTTTAAAAAGCATTCCTGTAAGTCCTCGTCACGCAACTAGAATATTTTTTTTTTTTTAATCATGTGATCATTCGCCACACCTCTCTACCGATGAGCAGTGTGAGGTTTTTTTTTTCTCAAGTGCCTTTACACTGTGCGAACCTCACCCTCGAACAGGAAGTCCCCCAAAAGTTGCCGAACAGCTATTTACACTGAAACGTGCTTTCGAGCGAACAATGATGTCGGACCGCACCTATACACCTTATTAGAATAACTTTCTTTACAAGGAGGGCTGCCTTGGCACTAAAATTCGATATAATTATCAAATAAAAATTATGTAAAAGAGCTTCACAAAAATTCCAATGACAAATATTCAAAAATCATAATACCAATATTTTTTAGAAAAATTAATGGTTATTATACTGATGTATATATATATATATATATATATATATATATATATTCTTTCTGATGGCGCATTAGGCCTAATGAGACCTTTGGCCGCGCGGTGTGCTCTTCTTACAGACATTTGTGTTGCTTGTGTGAGCCTGAAGGGGGTAGCCCAAACCTTGAGGTGCCTTTACACTCTACGAACCTCACCTTCGAACAGGTTCTCCCTCGAACCTTGCCGTACCGGCGTTAAACGAACAGCCTTTTTAACTTAACGTGACGTTAAGCGAACCAATATGGCTGACGCACCAAACGCTAGCTTATGATGAAGAAAAAAATCTCCATTATCAATATATCTTATATTACCTGAAAAATCAAAAAATAGGAGACGAATTAGAACGGCGCACTAATTTCATAAGCAACTTCTGTCACTTGGGTAAAACCCAAATCAAAAGTGATACTAGCGCTACCCCCGAACGCAGGCGAACAGATGAAGTACCTAGAACACCCGAACAGTCGACGTGAAGGCTGTACGAAGGTAAACTTCGTAGATTGTAAAGGCACCTTTACGTTGGTGCAAGCCATGGTCTCCCTGGGGGCCAATTTGGCAGTGTCCTTCCCACCGATAGCGTCAGCTCTCTCGGGCTCAAGGACACAGACAAACTGGTCTAGGTCCAAGGACCATGGCAACCAAGATTTCTTTCCCTGAAGAATAAAGTCTGTACCAAACCTCCGGGCGGTTACTCACATCCTGGATAACCAAACCGCGATTCTTGATAAGATAAACGGGGAAGGTTTATCACTTCTACGCCCGGATTATACTAATATAGTAGCTATAGTAATTAATATTATATTCATCAATAACTAATGCTTCAGGTTCTATACTGTCTAAGAAAATTGCTGAAGGGAGTAATTATTTAATACAAGATATCAAAGTTGGCAAGGCAGCATTTTATAAGGACGTCGAAAGTGCAGAGGAGTTGGCTAATTCAATGGTATGAAATTTGAATTTATTTTATAATTTACAGATAAATAATATAAAATTTTATATTTATAGCTATAGAATTTAAAAAAAATATGTGTGTGTGAGTGTATATGAGGATAAGGTTAATGGGTTCCCATTTATTTTTTTTACGATATAAATTTCAATAACTCTTGAATAAATCTGAAAATTTACCTGGAATCTAGTAAAAATAGAATGTTATATATAGAGAATGTTAATAATAAGCTAGACCAACTACTTAAAATGTTAAAAAAGATTTTTCTACTACGTAACTTTTGAGAAAATTTCCAGTTATCATCACCATTTAATATAAGGAGGATCCTCTTAAAATTAAGCATATTTACCAGCACGAAGAATGCCCAAATCTGGTGACCCCCATAAAAAGCGGTCAACGACTGGTAAACTTCATTAGAAATAGTTTACAGATTACGTTTATTTGATTATAATAATGTGCACAACAAAAATGTATGAATATTATCATGCATTGTTAATATATTGTATTATATTAAGGGAGTCCATAACACCACCCTTGCCTCTATGTGTAGCAAAATAAAACAAAAAAACCTTTCGGATTTTTCTCAGTAATAAAATGTTTTATATATTTTTTTTTTATCAGATAGCAACAGCGAAAGAATTCGATGATTTCAAGATGGCCGTTTCCCTTACCAAGATGGACACGCCAATAGGCAGAGCAGTGGGCAACAGCTTGGAGATAGAAGAATGTATCCAGATACTCAGAGGAGAAAGTTCTCCTTCAGATTTAATGGAGCTCATCCTTACCTTAGGTATTATTATTATTATATAAATATATATATATATATATATATATATATATATATATATATATATAAATATATATATAAAGGTACTTGCCTGTTTTTGGCCCACGCCAAACCCAACCTGTTATCATTGGTATCTGCCGAGTTGTTTGGGGGGGGGTTTATTACCCCCAGCTCAAAAGGGATAACAAACATCAAAGGGGTCCTTTTCAGTTGAGATCGGGACCACACTAAGCGGCTTTTTTTTTGGGGGTGTTATGACCAGCCCCCCCCCCCGTCTCATAATCACCTGGCTGAGAGCACTGTTTTTAAAGAGATTATGGCCTTTTATTATGAAGGAGTGCGATCTAAACAACCTAAAGTGTTATGTTTGTGGTATAGTTACTACCTAATTTCCATTTTACATATAATGCATTTTTGCATTGGGCCATGACCGCTTTGACTCCCCCCTCTGGTTCCGCCCTTGGGAATAACAGTCATTGCGGGGCAGCTACTAGAAAAGTACACTTTAATTCTAATAAATGATAATTGAAATACATGATGTCACCACATACCTATAAGTTAGAGTTTAATCGCAAATGTTATGACGGGGAAAAAAATTCCTTTGAATCTAGAAAACAAGTGTGTAGGGAGAGACTATTAGAATTATAGATATAGAAGTCTCAAAGTCTCGAAATTATTTAAAAAACTCTCCTAATCATGCAGGTAGAAGCCAAATTTTCGCCTATTCATGCATCTTCAGGGCTACAAACGTTCAACAAGCAAAACAGTCTGTGTCAGTGAGTCTGTTTTCTGTCTTGCTTGTGGAACGTTTATAGCCCTGAAGATGCCTGAATAGGTGAAAATTTGGCTTGTACCTGCATGATTATGCGAGTTTTTTGAATAATTACGAGACTTTGAGATCTATTTTGAACCTAGATCGAAAAATGAATTCTTGAACATAAATAATAGTGAATTAAGGAAATCGCGTATATTTGTTTAACGTCACTAGGGCTAATCGGACATTGCTACAGTGGGAGTCCTAAATTTTGCCTATCCAGGTATAATTAGGATAGCGATCTTTAACGAGTACCTGACATCGTACAGGCTCGGGACCTCCATTTTACCCCCTATCCGAGGGACGGCATGGCTACGGATTTTTTACTCCCATTAAAAAATCCTAGGGCCACCGCTGGGCGCGAACCTGCGGCCTCTAGTATTGTAGGTTGCCATGCTAACCACTATACCACAGGTGACCCCATCACTTATATTTTTTTTATATATATAAAACAACTACATATACCTACAGACAAATGGTTGGTGGAATATTAAAAATGTGCAGTTAAAAAAAAAACTACATTTTTTTTTTTGGAATCTATGAAATGTCCCGTTGTACCAAGGGAAGTATTGAATCCATTTTTTTTTTTTTTAGCGAGACTGCCAAATTTTATGGTCCCAAAATAAAAATTCCTTCTGAAATGTTAATTAGATTGCGTGTAGGTTTCAAAAATGTTATTCTTTTTTTGCCGAACAATCTAAGTTAGGTATTGATAAAAATAACAAGCTGGTTTAGATTTCGACATTGAGTGTCTGATCTATTATAATGCTATTGACACCAATTTAGTACAATTGAAGCTAGTCGGCCGTTGCAGTTTTATGCCAATAAACCAACTGTATTCACTTATGCAACTTAACATAAATAAACTATTATTTAGGCCTAAGAGCTAGGAAAGTAGGTGTGCCACATAGTCCTTGCATAACTAGAATGGTCAGTTTTCACTTCGCCCACTGCAAGCGTTAACTGCCTGCTGTTTTCAACATAACTTATGCGACAAACAAATCATGCAATGAATTATATCCATCAATTACAGTAAGTAGTGTCGCTAAAGCAATACATATTTTCTTTTACTTCCGTAAACAAGAGAGAGCTGATTTGTTTCTTCTTAATGAAAAACACGGTTATTCGATCCACAAAATCATATATTATTTCTCATATATTATTTTTTTTATTTTATTTTTTTGTCCTTACACCATAACTTCCTTAATAGTTCATCAAATTGCATGAATTAGGCATCATTTTAAAGCTTTCCTTAAGCGCTAAACCGGAAATATATACAAATCACTCATTTCGCCTTCGATTGCGAGTCATCCGTAACCAAGTTTTTTGAGGGAAAATCAAAATGGTCCTGGAGGTTTTTAAATGGTATCAATCTTTTCAGGCTTTCGAGGGAAACATTTTAGACCAATAAGTTTTTTCGAATAACCCCTTCGTTTGTGATTTGTAAGCGAAAAACTGCAATTCTCAGCGAAAATTTAGAAATGGTCGCAAGGCTTTTTCGAAGGTGTCATTTCTTTCAGTTTGTCGAGACGAACATTTTTGGTTATATACAGTTTTCCGATTGTCACCGTCGTTTGCGAGTTATAAGCAAAACCATGCGATTTCAGTCAATAGAATCAGCTCACTCGCTTTCCGCGAAACCGATATGTGTATTTAATTAAGTATGTGGCGTTTTCCAGGGTGCGCTCTTTCAGTGACATCTATGCCTGTGTAAAAAAAAATGCACCAACAAACAATCACTGATGACCATATTCAAACTTCAAACATAGTGTTCAAAGAGGTCCTGTAAACACATAAATGCTGTGTAAATACCTTAAACTTATGTCTCAAAATAAATAATCTGCAATTTGAACACATCTATCCTTTACTTCAACCCTCACCTATGCCCATGAGGCACTAAATACGCTCTACACGATACTAAATATAAGGCGTGTAGGTACTTTAATTAAGTGCGATTTAAGTAGGTTAAAGTGCGAATGCTTCGCACGGGTCAGATAGTATATATTATTTCTCAAAGCCATTTTTTTTTGTCGGTACGGCATAACTTCCTTAATACTTCATCAAATTCCATGAATTAAGCATCATTTTAAAGCATTCCTTAACCGCTACACCGGAAAAATATACAAATAACTTATTTCGCCTTTTATACGTAATAGTTATCCGTAACCACGTTAATTGCGAGAAAAACAAAATGGTCGTAGAGGATTCGAAATTGTATCAATCTTTTCATGTTTTCGTGGGGAACATTTTCGGTCAAATATTTTTTTTCGAATATCCCCTTCGTTTGTGAGTTGTAAGCGAAAAACGAAATTGCGGAAATTTTAAAATGGTCGCAGTGCTTTTTCTAAGGTGTCATTTCTTTCAGTTTGTTGAGACAAACATTTTTGGTTATAAAAAAAAAAAATTGCGATTGTCACCGTCGTTTGCGAGTTATAAGCAAAACCATGCGATTTCAGCACACTCGCTTTCCTCGAAACTGATAAACTCATACTAAAAATACATGCTATTATCATGTCAATAAGAAACCTAAACGCTAAGCAGGACTTAATTAATGGCGCCAGATTGGTTGTAACTCACTTGAGCAACTACACTATCACAGCGAAACAGATTGGCTATGGTCAAACTCACCCCTTCTGATCCTATCGTCCCTTTCAAACTGAGTAAGAAGCAATTTCCTTTAAAAGTCATCTTTGCCATGACTATAATTAAGGCACAGGTCCATACGCCTAAAAAGTTAGAATTGTACTTCCCTGATCACTTTTTTTTCACACGGTTAATTGTATGTGCCATTTTCCAGGGTGCGCTCTTTCAGTGACTTCTATGTCTGTGTGAAACAAACCCACTTACAAACAATCACCTATGACCATATCGTAACTTCAAACATAGTGCTCAAAGAGTGAACAATTTAAACACATCTATTCTTTACTTTAACCCTCAACTATTCCCTAACGCCCTAAATACGCACTGTACGATACTAAATATACGGTATGTACTTTAATTAAGTGTGATTTAAAGAGGTTAGAGTGCGAATACTTCGCAGGGGTCAGCTATTTAATTTTCTATTGAAAATAAATATGAACTTACCGTTTCGATCACTGGCACATCTCGCAATGTGGAAATGCCACGGGCCTCACGCTAGTCATAGAATTTCTTTTCGTATACCTACTTTTTACTTTCACTTACCTATATGAAATATATAGTAAGTGGAAGTATTGCGATCGTGAAAAATTTCGACTTCCGGTTTTCAACGGAAATACACGTTTTGGGATCCCCTGAGTCCAATTAACCAAGTCCCGCGAAATGGTCTGTGTGTGTGTGTGTGTGTGTGTGTGTGTGTGTGTGAGTGTGTGTGTGTGTGTGTGTGTGTGTGTGTGTGTGTGTGTGTGTGTGTTTGTGTGCGTGTGAGTGTGTGTGTGTGTGTGTGTGAACAGACTAGCTCAAAAACTATAAACCATGCGAACCTGAAATTGGGTATTTAGAGTATGTATATGCCCGCGACGTGACAGCGAAAATTTCATCAAAATTGCTCAAAGGGAGGGGGTACTATATTTAATAACTTTTTACGTTTTTTTCGATTTTCTCAAAAACGGCTCTAACGATTTTGATTAAACTGTGTATTTGATCTATTTATATGCCCGAGATATGACCCTAAAAATTTCATCAAAATTGATCAACCGGAGGGGGGACTTTACTTAATAAATTTTGTATCATTTTCACGTGTTTTTTTTATTTACTCAAAAACGGTTTTAACGATTTTGATCAAACTTGGTATTTGATGTATTTATATGCCCGAGATGTGACTGTAAAAATTTCATCAAAATTGATCTACGGGACTTTACTTGTTGATTTTTCAGGTAATATAAAATATATTGATAATGGAGATTTTTTTCTTCATCATAAGCGTCAGCCATATTGGTTCGCTTAACGTCACGTTAAGTAAAAAAGGCTGTTCGTTTAACGCCGGTACGGCAAGGTTCGAGGGAGAACTTGTTCGAAGGTGAGGTTCGTAGAGTTTAAAGGCACCTTAAGGTTTGTCAATCATTTTCAAGTGTTTTTTTTTATTTACTCAAAAACCGTTTTAACGATTTTGATCAAACTGGGTATTTGATGTATGTATATGCCAAAGATGCGATAGCCAATATTACATCAAAATTGATCTACCGGAGGGGGGACTTTACTTAATAAATTTTGTATTTTTTTTTATGTGTTTTTTTTTTATTTACTCAAAAAAGGCTTTAACGATTTTGATCAAACTCGGTATTTGATGTATGTATATGCCAAAGATGTGATAGCCAACATTCCATCAAAATTGGTCAAACGGAGCGGGCACTTTATTTCATAACTTTTTCTAATTTTTACCTTTTTTTCGATGATCTCAAAAACGGCTTTAACTATTTTTATCAAATTCGTCATGTCTAATGAAAATTAGGTGTTCTTTAATATCAGGTAAGCTTTATCATTTATTAAAATGCTCCGAGGGGGCTTTTTTTTGGGGGGGGGTTGGGGCCTTTTTTGTTTGTTTGTTTTCTATAAAGCACCTTTGTTTTTGTTTATATGGAGAAATTAACTGTCTCTCGTTACGCCTTAAAATAAGAAATGGCTAAATATGAGATATGATAAAAATAAAGAAAACATAAAGAGGAGAAAAAAAGAAAAGTATTTAGTCAACTCATAAAACTCGTTGAGCCAACGCATGCGGAGTACGCCTTTAAGGACAGACCATTGTTCATAATTAAAGCCGTTCTGTTCATTTGGGAAGCGGCAATTAACATAACGCATTAATTTCTAATCTAAGTAAGTTGGTAAGAGAAAGTTGTGTGTTGCGCGCACGCACCAGATTTTTTCTCTTAAGAGAGAGTTCTATTTGAGATGCATTTGGTTCGGAGCCCGCGGAACTATACCAAGGACAACCAGGAGCTTCATGGAGGATCTTGGTGTCGCCACGTCACCTGTTGTGTAGTGGCCAGCATAGCAGGTTACAAAACTTAAGGTCGTGGGTTCGCATCCCATCAGGGGTCCCTAAGATTTTTTAAAGGGAGATAAAAATCCTTAAGGATAGGAGTCTCTAGCCTGTACGATGTCAGGTACTCGTTAAAGAACCCTATTCTAATTATACCTGGATAGGTAAAATTTAGGACTCCCTCTCTAATCGTCCTAATATAGTCTTAGTTTAAAGTGACTTTAAACTAAAACAAACGAGAATTTAGCATGTCAATAAACTAAAATCTATTTTCGAAATCACCCATCTACTAATTGTAACACTTCCGTTCAGTCAACGAAGGTAAAATATGGCGGGGGGGGGGGGGGAGGGGGGCAGGCGTAGAAGCCAATTTTGGATCAGTTTACTTCTTAAATAAAAAATTATCTTAATCCTTCATAGAAAAGAGAGAGAGAAATACATTATTCATCATAAAAGAGATGCCGCCCAACTACATTGGGTTGCTAATACACAGCATACTGTATGTCTATCTGAGACTATTTGTATTATCTTATTGCAATAATATATAATAACAACATCCATGCTTCATAGTTATAATAAAAAGGTTTAATTTTAAATAATTTTTTTTTTGAAGAAAAAAGATTGGGCTACGCCGGGAGTCGAACCCGGGTCTTCCGCGTGACATGCGCAAGTTTTGGAAGGCGGAAGCGAGCTCTGTGGTGCAGTGGTTAGCATACCGCGCATGTAACGCTGAAGACCCGGGTTCGTCTCCGGGTGGAGCCCAATCTTTTCTCTTCATAAAATAAATTATTTAAAATAATCTAAAACAAGGTGGTTATCCTCAAAAATAGATTAAATTAATACAAAATAATTTAAAAAAAAATTGACGATCGTCAAGAGATGTCAAAAATTGGACAAAAATTTGTCCACCTCCCGTAAATACTCGCAAAACTTGCGAGATCGAGGGAGAGGTATCAGTGTAGAGGAAGGATTGGCTCCGCTTGGAAGCGAGCTCTGTGGTACAGTGGTTAGCATACCGCGGAAGATCCGGGTTTGACTCCCGTCGGAGCCCAATCTTTTCTCTTAAAAAAATAAATTATTTAAAATAATCTAAAACAAGGTGGTTACACACAAAAATAGATTAAATTAATATAAAATAATTTAAAAAGGTTTAAGTATTCCTGGCGCATACTTTCTGATAAAATCCTCTTTAAGAATAAATTATTTTATATAATAAACTAAAAATCATCCACCTCCTTCATTTTTCCAGGCACCTACCAACCTAATTAGTTAGTTCTATGAATAATTCATCTTTTCCACTAATTTAATAAAAAAAAAAAACTCTAAGCAGGAAGTAAGACTAATTTCACGTTTTAATTAGTATCTCTCCACAGGAGTGAGCGAATTTTAATGTTGAGCTTGTTTCACACAGAATTCGAAGACTTTTATTCATAACATTTTCATTCGGATTAGTCCTGTTCAAATTGTAGGTGTTGAAACATGAGCGTTTTGTCATTTTTTCCGTTAAAAGGACAAATATTGCTGATAGCTGATTTTAATTTTGAGTAACTCATTCGAAGCGAAATTTACTCAACGAAATTTAACGTTGAGCTTCCATATTTCGCCGATTTGGCCCGATCCCGATACCAGTCCTTTCACAATAAACTCCCAGCCGTTCGAACCCACTAGTTTCCAACATCGCTTCACCTCTATACCAGACAATCATCCTAAGCGACATTCCTCCAATGCTTAACATAAAATTTCATAATTGTTCTAAAACAAGACTAATGTTATTACAGGGAGCCAGTTGCTTGTTATGGCAGGGAGGTCTCCTAATATAGATGAAGGAAGAAAATCAATGCTATTAACTATAAAAAGTGGAACTGCTTTAAGGAGGTTCGAAGAGATGTGCATTTGCCAAGGTGTCGCACCAGAAGATGCTAAGGAGCTTTGTTTCGGGAGCATGAAATCTGTTCTTGGCTCTGCGAAGCATCAGACTGAAATAAAAGCGCAGGGAACAGGTAAATAGAAAATTAAACTTTCTATAATTTTTGACAAATAAGGCATTAATCATCTTTTTTCTTCGCAAAACTGAATTTTCTCAACTTTTTTTTACTTTCACTTACCTATATATGAAATATATAGTAAATGGAAGTATTGCGATCGTGAAAAATTTCGACTTCCGGTTTTCAACGGAAATACACGTTTTGGGGTCCCCTGAGTCGAAATGACCAAGTCCCGCGAAATGGTCTGTGTGTGTGTGTGTGTGTGTGTGTGTCTGTGTGTGTGTGTGTGTGTGTGAACAGACTAGCTCAAAAACTATAAACCGTGCGAACCTGAAATTGGGTATTTAGTGTAGGTATATGCCCGCGATGTGACAGCATAAATTTCATCAAAATTACTTAAAGGGAGGGGGTACTTTACTTAATAACTTTTTAGGTTTTTTTCGATTTTCTCAAAAATGGCTCTAACGATTTTGATTAAATTGAGTATTCGATCTATTTATATGCCTGAAATATGACTGTAAAAATTTCATCAAAATTGATTAACCAGAGGGGGGACTTTACTTAATAAATTTTGTATCATTTTCACATTTTTTTTTATTTACTCAAAAACGGTTTTAACGATTTTGATCAAACTTGGTATTTGATGTATTTATATGCCAAAGTATTTGATGTATTTATATGCCAAAGATTTTGATCAAACTTGGTATTTGATGTATTTATATGCCAAAGAAGGTAACCAACATTGCATCACAATTGATCAACCGGAGGGGGGACTTTACTTAATAAATTTTGTATCATTTTCACGTGTTTTTTTTATTTACTCAAAAACTGTTTTAACGATTTTGATCAAACTTGGTATTTGATGTATTTATATACCCGAGATATGACTGTAAAAATTTCATCACAATTGATCAACCGGAGGGGGGACTTTACTTAATAAATTTTGTATCATTTTCACGGGTTTTTTTATGTACACAGAAACGGCTTTAACGATTAACAAAAATAAGATATGAATGTAGAAAAATGTGTGACTTTGGTAAATGATATTTAGCAAAACACGTCAATTTCTAATCTAAGTAAGTTGGTAAGTGAAAGTTGTGTGTTGCGCGCACGCACCAGATTTTTTTTTTATGTGTGGCTCTACAGAACTTGTAGATCTGTTATCTCTTTCTTTCCAGTTTGTTACATGTAGCTCTGTAGCTCTTAGTAGTTCATTCTATCCATCCATCTGCTTCCTGATGGAATGTTTCGAAGCAACATATTCAGCCCACCTTAACCCTTATCTTGCTTTTATCCACACTAGTTTGTGCCAGGTCTCAGAGCCGAATAGCAGAACCACTGTACATTTTTGCAATACATATACACTCTTGGAAGCCGAATATAAAACGCAGGTCTGATTTGAAGAATTAATTGTTTTATTAGAGGGGAAAATAGTCTCTCCATAAATTACAAACAAGAACGCCTTCCAACTTAGGCCAGAATATAATATTACATTCATATTATTTGAAGATGTATGTAACCTTTTCCAAACAAAACTAATCAATCCAAAAACAAAACATCCATTCGAATTGCGAGCATCACACAACTTTTCCTTATCACCCTTCTTTTGATTAAAAACAGAAATAATTTTTTCATCATACTGCATCAAAAAATGTGTTTCCAATACTCGGTTTGAGTACGTAAAGTAGTAC
Organism: Aelia acuminata; assembly: GCA_911387785.2. NCBI lineage: Eukaryota > Metazoa > Arthropoda > Insecta > Hemiptera > Pentatomidae > Aelia > Aelia acuminata. Next base: position 19,460,460 of record OU426984.1, on the reverse strand, counting down.
TTTTCGGGCCTAGGCATGGAAAATTGGTGCGCTAACCTTACCTACTACTAATATATATTAATAAACAAGTGTTTGAAGGAGGTTGCTTGTAGATATACTGTGCTTCATTTTAATATAAGTAGTATGTAGTCTAATATAAGTGCAAAATAACATGGATATACCAGAAGATGTTTTAGATGAAGCACAAGAAGTTATAAACGAACTACTTCCATCTAAATATGAACACCGAACAAAGGTTTTAATATAATGAATAATTAGGATTGTACTATAAATATTCATGTAAATATATAAGTACTTTTCTTCTATTATAGGTTAACTAGCATTCCCCGTCGCGGCTTTGCCCGCGAGCCTTTAAAATCAATTCTGTGATCATTATCTTGGTAATGATTTAATATAATATGTTAACGAAATCAATTTAAAAAATACATTTGTTGCCTCATTATATCTGTAAGGAAACAATTCACCTCTGCCGTTAGTTCCACAAATCCGGCATGGGTTGAATGCTGAGACATATGAGTATATTAACTACTGGAATCAGAATAATTGAATAATCGATAATCAGAAATGTCACCGTAATCATTTTGAGTAAACGCAGAAAATTTGTCCCAATTTTTGATGACATGTAATACAACAATAAGCCGAAAATTACATTTTTCTTGAGAATTCTCTATAGTATATGATATAGATCGAAATAAACACGCACCATCCCCAATCATGGGAATCACAGTGTGCATAATTTGATTACCACTAACTTTTAAATCATCAGTAGCCATATTTTATGTGAATGTCTGTTTTAATAATATTGTAACGTTAAATCGATATTCAAATAAAAAACATATGATTTAAAATCTCAAAAATAGATTTTCGTTAGAATTAAACGACAATTTCGCCATTTAAGCCCCTTGGGGGTTACATTTTTGAAATTCCTTTCTTAGTGGTTACCTACATTGCGTTTAAAATCTAAATTCCGAACTTCAAGTTTCTATCATTAGTAGTTCTTCATCTGCGTTGATTCTGTCAGTAAGGAAAAAGCCTCTTATATATATAAAGATAGACAGATGGTTTTTAAAAATGTCAATTTAATTTATTTTATTGTATCTGTAAGTTCATAATGGAAATATTAATTAATGAAATATAAAAGTGTTTTAATGTACTCATGTATGAGCAGTATGATGAAAATTATTGTTCATAACACGTACCGAAAGTTAGTTTCCGGTGCTTGGTCTAATTTCCGCGCTCGGCTACGCATCGCGCGTTAACCTCGGCCACGCACCGAAAACAACCACTTTTGGTATTAGTGATGAAAATAACTATTTTAAAATTTACATAAGTTCCATTGGTAAGGAAACACATGAAGGTTTTTTGCATAACGAACATTTTTCGTTTATTGTACTGTTAAGTAGGTACTGCCCTTAGTACTTCATACAGAAGTGTACCATGAATGAAGTTGTCTCCACAAAAGCAATGATAAACGTGATTCATTCCATATGAGGCTTGGCATAAGATGGTTTTTCCCCTCTATATCAAAGCGTAATAACACCATGAAACGCTATTACGTACGCTATACATGATTACTCACCTTCTTCATATACCATTGCAAAGATCTACTCATACTGTATCTAATGATGCATATATATCTAACGATGCAACATGCAGTTGTTCTATACCAGTGGACTCGACAGACCTGATGAAAACCTGAATCGCCGTTCGAAACGTCGGCACAACATGTTATTGCATATATTGTGTTGTTTTACTTGACCGCTCACTCAACCTTTTCCATCACACAACTTATTAAACTATCTATCTATCCATTGACGCTACAGCCCATGAAGGACTTTGGCCTCCGAAAGAATCCTCATCCAATTCCCTCTATCAGCCGCCTCCGCTCTCCATCTCCTCACTCCAGTCTGCCTCCACGTCCTCCAGCCACCTCCCAGCCGGAGAAAACCCAGCCGGTTTTCCTCTTAACCGCTTTCCTCCTGGTCCCTCATATAATAGTTTTCTCGGTATCCGGTTTTCTGGCATTCTTTCTACATATCCAAGCCATTTTATTCTTGCCGTCTTGATGAGCACTAGTGTAGTAAAACTATAGTCACGGCTATCGATGGTTTCGATAGTATGGGTCATAAAACTATCGATAGTCTGACGTGATGGCCGGGGGGGGGGGGGGCGGAGGTGATGATCCTCATGAGGGGGGAGGAGGGGGTAGAATTGTATAATTTTTCATTTGGAACGATAGGCGCTATAATGCACGTTTCCATTTGCACTTTTTTCTTTCATTTTTTATAAGCGAATAAGATGAACATTTCTGTAAATAGAGGATGGGTTCAATTATACCTAGAAATCATTTTGGTACTTTTCTGTTATAGTCACGCCCAGAGAAAATATTTTTAATTTAGTTAGTACATTGCTTTAAATAAATAAAACACATGTTTTCTGAATAAAACACTTTACATGAAATTTAATTAAATTATTTATTTTCATTTTAGTATAAACATTGAAAAAAAAAATTATATGTTAGAAATATCATTGTAAAAATCTTTAATATCTTTCAATATTTCATTAAAAGGATCTTTTTCTGCTAACCTTTGGCGCCACCTAAATTCCGCTAAATAAGATTTTAAAAAATTCCTTTTAGTACCCCCCTTCTTTTTTTCCCCCATTTAATTTTACCTTTGAATGTTAACTTCATCTCATGGTTATTTTTACATATTCTCATTTCAGGAATAATATTATGCTTTTGAAAAAACCTGACCGCAATTTCCTCATCCAAAATATTCCTAAAAATATTTTTTAAATTATACTGATACTCAACCATATTTAATGTGATTAATTATCTAGTCAAAAGAAATGATTCGGCACAGAATTGTTTTCTCTTGACAGTGTTGCCAGTAAGCGAACAGTTGTGAAATTAACTCTTAGTTACCTCCCTAGCAACACTGGCGATAACCCTGCTTCTCCTTAAAGCAATGTACTAACTAAATTAAAAACATTTTCTCTGGGCGTGACTATAACAGAAAAGTACCATCATTTTTATCAATTCCAAGCTTAACCGCAAAGAATAAACACTTTATCAAAATGTCAAAAAAGCTGTATTTATAGGAAAGTTATACCAACCCTCTTCAAGTAACCATGCAACCACGATTCCCAGTTGTCGAAGTAGTTTGATATGACATGACAACATTCGGAACGCGATCCTTGAATGTGTCGGAGTTTTTGAAGAAAAAAAGATGACATTTGTCCAGACGTACTTTGGAACGTGCATACTTCAAAAAATGTTCTCAGGTAGTTGATTCAAAGAGGTCGAAAATATGTTGTTACAAAATGGTGATTTTGTTTCTCTGCCATTAACCAAGTATTGTAATTTTCAAGTCAAGGGACTTGTTTGTAGTGTTTTGTTTGAATGTTATTTCTTCAAGTTGGAAGGTGTGTATGAGCAAACCATTCAATTCTTCAGACTTAAATTTTTTGCGTGGTTAATTTTTTTTTGTTTTATAGAGTAGATAAGCATTTTTTGTTAGAAACATAAATAAAATTACACTGTTACATTTTGTTTATTTTTCATTTCCATGAATTATATAGCACATGGGTGATTAGAGGAAGTCTCGATAGTTTAAAACTATTGATAGTATCGATAGTACTATCGATAGTTTTACATGTCTAATGAGCACAACTTGATTCATCAAGCTCATTTTCGAAAAGAAGGAAAAACATGACGAAGATGTTTTTTCCATGTTCCCTTCAGACACGAATTAATGAATGATAAATACTTTTACTTAAATAATTACAAAATATAACAAAAACATCACTTTAAAAATAATCTTATTAAAAACATACAAAAACTGTGGCAATAAGCCGCCTGTCAAAGTGGCTCATTTCCCATTTCCTGTCTTGTTAGCGTTTTGTTTCAGTATTAATTTTAGCCTCGATCCTGTAAGTTAAATTCTCAGGTACAAGCACGGGCGTCACCGCCGGGGTGGGGGGACAGGACGCGCCCCCCCCCAATATTTTGGCAGGAGAGGACCAATGTAAAAATTAAATAAAAATGCCATTCTACGAATTTATCCGAGTTTAACCAATAAAATATAAATATAAAATATCAATTAATTTCAGCACACTCTATTGTTAAAAGTTATTCAGGCTTATTGTACATTTGATGACATATATTTTTTATTTCTGCTCGAACTGTTTTCTTTTATTGCTCTACATTTCTTTTTTAAACCAAGCAGCTTGATCCTACTTTCCATCAATTTGATGAAGCTTATAGAAGTTAATGAAATTAGTGGGATCAGAATCAGAAGAAAAACTTGGATAAAATTTAATCAAGAAATTTTGGCCCACATCCTTCAACATCAAGACTTAACAATACACTATTTTAATGTATAACTGAGGCATACATTGACAAGTTTTAAGATACTATAAATACTTTTAAAATACAGCGTTGGAGGATGAACTTAAATGCCCCAACAGTTGTTTTCAGGACTTATTATTTCAACTTTTAGCCCCTCGAATATCTACCTACCCTATCTAGGAAAATATTGAGCCGTCCCCCCCAATAATTTGGTGCTGGTGACGCCCATGGGTACAAGAGTTCACTAACAGCTTCGATTTCTTCCTGATTAGCTATTTCCACTATAATTGCTTTTTCCTGAAAACTATTTATAAATTTACATTAATATATACTTTTTTGTGTGTTTTTTTAGGTTTCGTGCAAGAAATAGCTGCATATGACGTTGCCATAGTTTGTTGGGAACTAGGAGCAGGAAGGAAAACAAAATCAGATAAAATTGACTTTCATGTCGGATGTAAGATTTTATTAAAACCAGGCGAGAAAGTCGAAAATGGGCAAACGTGGGCTATACTATATCACAACACAACATTGCCTCAAAATCTACTGAACAAAATGATTTCGGCTATTAAAATATCGACAGAAAAACCGAAATGTGACAATATTATAATTAAAACTATTACTGATAGTTAGAATATAGATTCTAGTTATAATTAATAAATTAGGGGAGAGCGGGGTTGGTTGGCATAGGGGGCAGGTTGGCCATCGGCTTATAGTTTCCGTCACACCTGTTGTGAAGGCCCCACCATTGTACCATGTGACCGCCTCGACTCGGGAGTCTTGTCCTGAGTTTTCAATCCGATGCTAACAGTGTAGAGAACAGTGTTCTTCATTGATTGATTTTACAACATGTAAGTAAATTTTTATAAGTTTAGTAGATATGGTTTAAAGGAATGTTAAAACATTTGACTCCGATTCTGTTCACATAGCCCCAAACTCCTTTGAAAAACCTAACCTTTCGACCAACCAGTTTCTTGTTCGATTGTTCTCCCCTGTCCTGAGAGCCATCTTTCATATTAAATCTCCTGTGGGGTTAGTTGGCTCTCTTCAACTTTGTTGGAGCTGTAGCAATTCACAAAAGCAAGGTAAACATAAACAAAGGTGAAACTACCAATTGTCTTTAGTTCCAGCGAGGAGGGCGAGAGCAATTTTTCTTATGCAGAAAGTGACAACATTCTAAACTTCTATCTTATTCTATTGTCACTCTATTTTCCCTTAAAAGCTGGTTAAAACCGATTCAAAATTATTATACTATTATAGTGCAGGTTTTAATAACAATAATATGTGTCAGGCAGTACTTGAATGAGATGGCTAAACAAACCTACCTTCTAGGCCAACTTCCCCCACATAGGGGGTTAATTGGCATACTCTGGATTGACGAATTCTTCAATTTTCTATAATCGTAGTATTAAATATTATGTGCTGAAAAAAATACTTGAAGTACTCTAATACTTTGAGTTCACAGTGGTATCAGCTATATTGGGATTATATTAACAGAAACGACTCAACAATAAAAAAAGTGAAAACTGTTGCCAACCAACCCAGCTCTCCCCATCACATATAACTAATTTTTTCCCGTCACTATTTACAGGAAAGTTCGCCTAGGCTAAATTTGGAGGAACGATCATCATTATCAAACATAACTAAAAAAAATATTAAATAAAGTTACCAAGAATACCAGATATAGAATTTGCTCATATAATTCTATTGTACACAAAAGAAATAGCAATAAGCTGACACCCCTCCCATTTTGTTTTTTATTTTTGTATAAAAAAGCCGTTCCATTACTGGTGGTGGATAAATAAACATATATACAAATAAAAATATATATTTTGTAATTTATTTTTGTCCCTCTTCCCCCCCCCCCCCCATTTATCCCCTTTGCTTGATATTCTCTCTTTATTTGCTAAGATTGAGGTTTACAAGGCAATTATTACTTAAACATTCAAATTTATGCATATACCAATAATATTATTGCAAATAAATTTAGTGACGTAAAACTATCGACTATTGATACTATCGATAGTTTTAAACTATCGAGGCTATTTATTGTTTTTTTAGCTATCGATTGAACTATCGAAAAAATTGTTAATGACAAAAAAGGATAGAGTGGTAATTTCTGCCTCTAAGCACCCATGGGTGTCCCAGACATAGTGTAAAAAAAATAGATGGGTAATACTGCATGTTAAACGGGGTAGAATGGCGCAGAAACGAGTTTCTGTCTCAATCTTTTGAGGAGAATTTTTTACTTTCACTTACCTATACATGAAATATATATGTAGTAAGGAAAGTATTGCGATCGTGAAAAAATTTGACTTCCGGTTTGATTTGAGTTCCTGCCCGCGATGTGACAGCAAAATTTTCATCAAAATTGGTCAAACGGAGGGGGTACTTTATTTAAAGAATTTTGTCTAACTTTTAGGTTTTTTCGATTTTCTTAAAAACGGCTCTAACGATTTTGATTAAACTCGGTATTTGGTGTATGTATATGCCCGCGATGCGATAGTCCTAATTTCATCTAAAGTGATTAATTGGAGGGGGCACTTTACTTAATAAATGTTGTCCCATTTCACGTGTTTTTTTTTATTTACTCAAAAACGGCTTTAACGATTTTGATCAAACTTGGTATTTGATGTATGTATATGCCCGATGCGACAGCCGAAATTTCATTAAAATTGGTGAAACGGAGGGGGTACTTTATTTAATAAACTTTTTTTATGTTCACGTGTTTTTTTTTATTTACTCAACAACGGCTGTAATGATTTTGATCAGACTGGATATTTGGTGTATGTATATGCTCACGATGTGACAGCCAAAATTTCATCGAAATTGGTCAAACGTAGGGCTCTTTATTTCATAACTTTTTTTTCCAATTTTTTTTTCGAATATCTCAAAAACGGAGATTTAATTTTGAATTAATCATTTTTATTCAAAATCAAATCATCTTTTTTATATTATTTATAGAAATGGCAATTAAAAAAACATGTCAATTTCTAATGTAAGTAAGTTGGTAAGTGAAAGTTGTGTGTTGCGCGCATCGCACCAGATTTTTTTGTTTTTATTTTTAAAATTTTAATTTTTTTCTGAAAAATGACAGTTTTCTCTACTTTGGTTTAGCGTATAAACAAAATCGATGATATTTTCTTAATGTCATAACCTCATGTAAACTCATGGGAAGTTCGGCATCCATTACTTCGGATGCAGGCTCCAGCGCGCTTCCTCATTGTCCCAGCAGTGATATTCTCTAGCGTGTTTTTCATCAGAAAAACTTCTTTTATACTCAAAAGGTGAAGGGCAATTGTATCATGAGTCACACCACTAAAAAGCTAACTAAATTCCGCAGTTTTTAGGGAATTTGACAGCTTCTCGGGTGCTCTAATGGGGAGTGAGGAATTTTCAAAAACTATTAAAAATTTAAGTTTTAATAAATGTTTTGTGTTTAGTGCGTTAAAAGTCCCAACTAAAGTGGATTTAAAATAACTAAACCTATCTCATATTTTAGAAAATTTAATGTTGATTAAGAAAATATCATCGTTTTTGTTTCTACGCTAAACCAAAGTAGAGAAAACTGTCATTTTTCAGAAAAAAGTAAGATTTTAAAAATAAAAACAAAAAAAAAATCTATCTCATCAACAGATTGAGATAGTAAACTCGTTTCTGCGCCATTCTACCCCGTTTAACATGCAGTGTTACCCAATTTTTGTTTTTTACACTATGTCTGGGACATCCAGAATAATTCACGGAAATGAAAAATTAACAAAATGTAACAGAGTAATTTTATTTATGTTTCTAAAAAAAAATAATGCTTATATCTATCTATATAAATAAAGTTGAAATTATGTTTGTTTGTTTGTTCTTTATAGAAATTCATACCGTTTGTCGTAAATTCTCCAAATTTCGCTCAGTGGTTCTTTGATACCAGGTGCGAACACCTGTCCATATTAAAATTGCATAACTTCAGCCAATCTCTTGGTATATTCTTTATTGTTAAAAAATTCGTCATGATCTCGCTTTACAATGGTTTTTTTTTTACGAAATCGACCGTTTGAGTCGAAAAAAACGGCCTAAAAAATCATTTTATAGATTTTGAAGTGGCCAACAAGGCCCGGTAAGACCGTCCCTTGGTAGGCGTCGAGTTCTGGGATTTTTAAACCATATATTTTTTGTTGTTTTTTTTAACATTAAAATACGTTTATTTAAATGTATGGTGAATTTATTTTTTATAAATGCCTCCTAAGAAGCAAGCTTCAATAGGAGTAGTGAGCTCAAAAGCTAAAAAACAACGTCAAATACGAGCAGCTGAAACTCTCGACGAACATCAAAATAGGATTGAAAAACAGAGGCTTAGACAGGCAGAATCGCGGGAAACTGAGTCGACCCAGGAATACGAGGCCCGCTTTGCGCCACAAAGGCTTAGGCAAGCCGATTTGTGAGAAGCTGAAACTGCAGGCCAATATTTCTGTTTGTTTGTTTGTTCTTTATTACCGTTTATCCTAAATTCCCCAAATTTCGCTCAGTGGTTCTTTTATACCAGGTGCGAACACCTGTCCATATTAAAATTGCATAACTTCAGCCGATCTTCAGCTGATATTCTTTATTCTCCAAATTTCGCTCAATGGTTCTTTCGGACCCGGTGCGAACACCTGTTCATATTAAAATTGCATAACTTCAGCCGATCTTCAGCTGATATTCTTTATTGTTATAGAAATCGTAATGAACTCACTTTACAATGGTTTTTTACGAAATCAACCGTTTCATTAGAAAAATGAAATTCCCCGGGTAAAATCGGGATATACAGCTATAATCTATATAAATAAAGATAAAATTCTGTTTATTTGTTCTTTATAGAAATCCATACCGTTTGTCGTAAATTCTCCAAATTTCGCTCAGTGGTTCTTTCATACCAGGTGCGAACACCTGTCCATATTAAAATTGCATAACTTCAACCGAAATTCCCCGATCAAACCGGGTTATACAGCTTAAAGATGAATTTCTGTTAGTTTGTTTTTCTTAATAAAAATCCATACCGTTTGTCCTAAATTCCCCAAATTTCGCTCAGTGGATCTTTCTTACTAGGTGCGAACACCTGTCCATATTAAAATTTCATAACTTCAGCCAGTCTCTGGGTATATTCTTTATTGTTATAAAAATCGTTATGATCTCACTTTAAATTTGTTCACGTTTATTAGAAAAATGAAATTCCCCGGGTGAAACCGGGATATACAGCTAGTACTCTATAGAATTAAATATTAATATTACTTCACGCAAAAAATATAAGAGTGAAAAATTGAATGGTTTGCTCACACATGCCTTCCAACTTGATGGAATAATAAGCAAACAAAACAACTGATTGCCTGCCAGTCCCTTTACTTGAATATTACTTGATTAATAGCATAGAAACAAAATCGCATTTTTTTCCAGTTGAAAAAACCCAAAAAATCAAACAGTTGTTCAAGTTGAATGCAGGTTCCAAGGTAGGTCTAAGCAAATGTCACAACAAACGTCCTTTTTTCTTTAAAAAAACCCGACACATTGGAGGATTGCGTTCCGAAAGTTGTGATGTCAAATCTACTATTTGGACATCTGGGAATCCTGGTTGCATGGTTCCTTGGAAATGGTTGGTACAGCTTTCCTCTAAATTCAGTTTCTTTGACCTTTTGATAACTACTAATGATAGAAACTTGAAGTTCGGAATTTAGATTTTAAACGCGATGTAGGTAAACATTAAGAATGGAATTTCAATAATGTAACTCCTAAGGGGCTTAAATGGCGAAATTGTCGTTTAACTCTAAAGGAAATCTATTTTTGAGATTTTAAACCATATGTTTTTTATTTTAATATCGATTTAACGTTACAATATTATTAAAATAGACATTCACATAAAATATGGCTACTGATTATTTAAATAATAGTGGTAATCAAATTATGCACACTGTGATTCCCATGATTAGGGATGGTGCGTGTTTATTTCGATCTCTTCTCCATATATATAAGATGCTTTGTCCTGACTGACAGAATCAACGCAGAGCAAAAATTACTAATGATAGAAACTTGAAGTTCGGAATTTAGATTTTAGGTAACCGCTAAGAAAGGAATTTCAAAAATGTAACCCCTAAGGGGTTTAAATGACGAAATTGTCGTTTAACTCTAACGCATCTAAATTTCAACAGCTAAATCCTACAGTCCATAAAATTAATCAAAATCATTATGAAACTAAAACACCTGGAGTTAGAGAAGAAAGGCGCAAGCGTACATCTCTATATATACAAGAGGCTTTGTCCTGACTGACAGAATCAACGCAGAGCAAAAACTACTAATGATAGAAACTTGAAGTTCGGAATTTATTTCAAAAACATAACCCCTATGGGGTTTAAATGGTAAATTGTCGTTTAACTCTAACGGGCACCTATGTTTGCACTTCGAGAAAAAATATCTAATTTGGACTCATTTTAAAGATCTTGGTACGAATAGTATAACTCGAAAGCCCATTTAAGTCGAAAACCATGTTTTAAAGCCATTAATTTGTAATTTGTATAATAATAAATATACAATATTAATAATAATAATATTATTATAGTAAATATAATTATAAATTATATTATTATAATATATTTATATTATATAATTATATAATATTATTATATATATTTACTATATTAAAAGCGAGGAAGGGGTGGACAAAAAAAAAAAAAAAAAAAAAAAAAAAAAATGATGGACTATCAACTGATAAAGGTTAAGTGCCTGATTGAGAGATGATATACAGCTGGTTTACTGAGGCACTTTATGCTTTGAAACACTTGAAGGAAGATAAAAATGAAGAATTCTTTACAATGCAACTAAACCAGTTTCCCAAACAAAGATGATATTCTATGTACACTATTTATTTATTTATTTATTACACCCTTCCTTGCCTTGAAGGCCAAACGGGTTTGGCAGTGGTGACATACCCTAATGAGTACGTCATTCCTGCAAGCAAACTTAAATGTCATTTCAACTATCAGGCCAAAAATAGGGGGGTAGGTGCGGGAATATTATTAAAAATCGGTGTAACCGCTCTAACCCACCCCCTTAACCCTATTTTCGGGCTACAGATATCATACCTCGAAAGCGTACAAATTGAACGAGAGCGGAGTGTTAGGCAGTCTAAAAATTGGAAATTAAATCGAAAGAGTAGAAAGGACTAATTAGATCGAAATATTAAAAAAAAAAAAAAAAATCGAGCGTAGCCACGGCTCCAAGGGTAGAAGCTAACTATCGGTGATGGAAATTGGATGAGGCAAAAGATAGGGGGGTAGGTGTGGGAATATTATTAAAAATCGGTGTAACCGCTCTTACCCACCCCCTTAACCCTATTTTCGGGATACGGATATCATACCTCGAAAGCATACAAATTGAACGAGAGCGGAGTGTTAGGCAGTCTAAAAATTACAAATTAAATCGAAAGAGTAGAAAGGACTAATTAGATCGAAATATTAAAAAAAAAACATCGAGCGTAGCCACGGTTCCAAGGCTAGAAGCAACTATCAGTGATGGAAATTGGATGAGGCAAAAAATAGAGGGTAGGTGCAGTTTTTTTTTTTTTTTTTTTTTTTTTTTTTTTTTTTTTTTTTTTTTTTTTTTAAAAGGTGTAGGTGCCCCTTCGTTGGCCATGTTTTAAAGCGTTCACGACGAGTAAGCAATTTTTTGTTTCGGCGGTTTTAGTGAACTCTCTCCATTACGCGCCTCCCTCTCTTCACCGAGCCGTCAGCTTCCCCTCCAACATTCCACCTACCAGAAGATCCGTTTCTGGTAAATCTCTTTAACATCAGTTAACATATTATATTAAATCAATACCAAGATAATGATAATAGCCATTCGAAGGCTTCTCACCTAGAAATCTCTCGCCGAAGATCTCGCGGAACCTATATTCAAGGAAAAATATGCATTTTTCCCTCAATTTTCTTATTTTCCTCTTCGACTTTACTCGCCTGATCGAGGTCATTAGATTCATATCTCACTGTAGGATCCAGAATGGTTGCTGACTTCCCGATCTTCGGCAATGACGCGTGAATTCATCCCTATCCACATAGAAAAACTTCCTCATAGCAAGCATAGCCCCATTCTTTTAGGAGTTTTATCAATCCAAGCTTCACTCAGTGGTGACGGCGAGTTCTCAGGAGCGGATTGTTGGGGCATTCCCACAGCACGTTTGCAGATGATTCAGGCTGGTTGATATTTAACTTCCTTGACCTGTCTGCTGAAACGTGGGACTCCACGCTGGTTTGCATAGTTGTCAAGACATTGGACCATTCATTCGTATTCATCATAAATAGAATACGAATTTATTATAATACCTTGATTTTAATGCACGAATATGAATAAAAAATATTCATACTGCATTATTAATATCAATATAATTGTGCCAACTAATTTTTCTGTAAATACAACTACCTTAACTGGAAAAATTGTAAATTCATATTCACAAAAAATACAGTATATTAACTCTAAAATTTTACATAAAATTTTGTTGAATCATGCAATTCTATTCATAAATAAATTTTAAATACAAAAGAAAATACAAAATGGGTAGTGAAGTTTTGCATATTAATGATAAAATCAAAGTCACGACAATTATTATTATTTTATTTTTTTTTATTAATATTAGTATTGAAAGATTTATTTGAGAATACAAAAAGGGTTTGGGAAAAAATAAAATTATTATTATTATAAAGAATATATGGAAAGCCATTGGCCTAATAAAACAACTCTAACCCCACCCTACTCGGCTAACATGGAAAATAAAAATGAATTAACAATAAATATAAATAGCTTTACGTTAGTGAAATCGCTGTAAATCTTGTAAATCGTAGGTGTTTGGATAGTAAACCGCGGAAGATTAAACAAATGTTATCTATAACAGATTAAGGAACAGGTAAATATTTATTAAATCATATAGAAAGAATGAACTTTAAGCTTTGTATATTAAATTGTTTAATAAACAATAATATCATTCGGCAGATCCTTCGCAAAAGATTAGATAAAAATATAACTTCAATTATTCCTTGACATATATAGATAAAACTATGAATATGAATGATGTGATTGCATAATTACATTGTCATCGTTGTCAAGAATCTGCGTATGTAAACGTTCATACTATTTCTACAACTGGATGACTAACTGCAGCGCCGGACTATCAATAGCTTCATACACAATCCGCTTGGGGCCGTGGAAGAAAAGGCTGTGTCCTTCACACCGATGGCGACAGCCTCTTCGAGTTCAAAGACAGTGCCACATTGGTCTAGGTCATGGATAATGTCAGCTCAGAGTCAGCAGGCCACGATTATCCCGAGGGAGGGGGGGAGGGTAATCGCACGCTTGGACATCCGGCGAGCGATCCCCCATAAAAGTACTCGAGTTGCTTGAAGTGCCCGACGTTGCTTACCTTTATCTATTTTATTAATTCCTGTCCTCTCCCCTGGTCTGAGGTTTGAGGTTCTTCCCGCTCCGTGTCGCTTTTCATAACCTGTTTCAGGTAGAACCTACTGATACGATATCTCATATCATCATGTGTTATATTCTGAATATAATTAATATGTATTATTGCAAAAGATTAATTTGATATATTTTTGCTAACTGTCTATTGTGATTGTACTATCATATACATTATTTCTCAAGGCATTTTTTTTGTCGGTCCGCCATTACTTCCTTAATATTTCATCAAATTTCATGAATGAGGCATCATTTTAAAGCTTTCCTTAATTGCTACACCGTATAAAATTTACAAATCACTCATTTCGCCTTCGATTGCGAGTTGTAAGCGCACAACCGCGGTTTTTGCGAGAAAATGGTCGTGGAGACTTCTTAATGGTGTCAATCTTTTCAAGGAGAACATTTTTTCGATTAACCCCTTCGTTTGCTGTATAAGAAAAACTACAAATCTCAACGAAAATTTCAAAATGGTCGCATGGCTTTATCGAAGTACCATTTTTTTCAGTTTGTCGAGACGAACATTTTTGGTTATATAAACCTTTGTGTATATCGTCACCGTCGTGTGTGAGTTACAAGCAAAAATAAATACGGACTATACGATGCTGCAGGCCCCATAGCCCCCCCCCCCCCCCCCCGGATCCGCCAATGCTAAAACTTTAAGTTGCCGTTACACTGTGCGAACCTCAGTCTCGAACAGGTAATCCTCGTGCCGTGCTGTACCGGCTTACTACGAACAGCTGTTTACACTTAAATGTAAGGTCGTGCGAACAATGGTGACTGCCGCACCTATGGACCTCAATACAAGAATTTTCATTACAAAGACGGCTGACGTGGAACTAACGGATGTTCTGGCTTATGCTCAAACTTATTATGGATAAAACCAACGTCAGAAAATACTAAAAGACGGTCTAGAAGTTTATTTTAACTAACTCAAAAACTCACACAGGCGAACAGATGAAGTACCTACCTGTTCGAGTTCGTGTCTTATTTAGAATAGCCGAACAGTGTTCGGGACAGACTTTCTGAAGGTGAGGTTTGCACAGTGTAAAGGCACTTTGTGCTCACTCACTAATTAATTATATAACTATACAATTATATTGTTTAATCCTACTATAAAATTTACGATGAAATATTAATCAATATCAATGTCCTAACAAGTGCTTATTTTTTTTTGCCCTAAATAGATTAAGTCATTGGTGGTTTCCTGTAGACATTCGGAAGCCATATTTTCGCTCTTATTATTTACTAGCATTCCCCGTCGCTGCTTTGCCCGCGAGCCTTTAAAATCAGTTCTGTGATCATTATGTTGGTATTGATTTAATATAATATGTTATATATTGACAACATATGTTATATATTAACAACATAACAGGGATCGGAGCTTCAGGTAGGTGGAATGTTGGAGGGGGAAGCTGCCGGCTCGGTAGAAGAGAGGGAGACGCGCAGTGGAGATAGTTCACTAAAACCGCTGAAACAAAAAATTGCTTACTCGTCGTGAACGCAACATTTTTCGGCTTTAAAACATGGTTTTCGATGCCCCGTAGGCGCTTTTGAGTTAAACTCGTATCAAGATCTTTAAAATGAGTCCTAATTAGATACTTTTTCTCGAAGTGCAAAAATAGGTGTCTGTTAGAGTTACACGACAATTTCGCTATTTAAACCCCTTAGGGGTTACGTTTTTTAAATAAAATCTAAATTCCGAACTTCAAGTTTCTATCATTAGTAGTTTTTGCTCTACCTTGATTCTGTCAGTCAGGACAAAGCCTCTTATATATATAGAGATTAAAATTTACCAGTTTTGATTTTTTTCTCATTCATTTTAGACCAATTTTAAGTCATGCCCTAACTTCTAGGAACATCTTCATTGCTTCTACGATTAATGAAGGGCATTAATTGTTGATCTTAGGAAATTCAATATGGTTCAGTCATTAAGTCAATATTAATTCACTTTCCATTTTGGGAGAGGTCATTTCCTCTTGCAATAAATCTCTTTTTATTTTGTTTCCATGGTGTTTTCACACAATCTGAATAAAGCTTGAGAATTTCAGTACGAATGGTGAATATTCTACAGATGTCATTACTTCTTTTTTCTTTTCTATTAGTTGAAGAATGGCATTCTTTTTCATGATATTCAACGCTATTTTGTAATCAAGAAACAAAAGTACTGGCGGACAATTATAGTCGATGAATTTCTAAATTCATTCGGGAAAGATAAAAAAAGTTGTTTATGGTTGAGAATCTTTCCGTGAAACCTGTTTGATTTAATCTAATTCCTGTTTTGACTCTCTTATATTGCTTAAAATATTAGGCACAACTTATATGTATGGAATTAAAAGAATGCTTTTGGCCTTTTAATTTTATTAATCATTTTTTATTAGCAGTTTTCAATAATAATATTAGTTTGTTGGAATCCCAGTCATAAAACTTATTTATTAGTTGAAAAATAAAACAGTAAAAGGCTCAGAAAAACAGTAGGATATAATAGTCATGACTAACAGATTATTAGCCTAGTCTAATCTAGTCAAGTAAAACCTATTACTTTATAACTAGTATGAACTAAGCCATAAACTAAACAAAATAAAAAATATGTAGGTTTCTTCACATTTATATCTGTCACACTACAACCCAGCGTAGTTTGTAAGGAAATACTGTTTTTGTCAGCAGTTGCCAAGGACGTTATTTGACCAAGATCAGAAAATCAATTGTTAGATTTTCCCTTAATATATCAATTAATTAAGAGTAACCCCCTCACAAAGGCTGAGTCGACCTGCAGCCTTGTAGAAAAATACCATAATTTTTTTCACTAAAATAAAAAATGCCCAATTTTTTTCTACATTCATGATATTTACGATTAGAAACATTTTGTGCTTTTTCATCTTAAAGCTAAATCATAAGTTTAATTATTTTAATTTTATTATACATTTTACATCATCCGCTGTAAACAATATATCCAACAAAGAAACTTTATTCTAACAATTGATTTTTACCAAAGTATAATTTCAACAAAAAATAATGTTTTTAAATTTTAATAATTATTTTTATTTTTCTACTAAATTTGGTAGCAAGATTTTTATATTATAAGTAATGATTAATTAGCAATATATTTTCATTTTTTCACTGTTTATTTTCTACACAACTATAATGTATCATGAAGATATATTATATTTCATCATTAATAAATTTTCAACACAAAAATTATCTGCTTTAAGACATAATCACTGGCATGGATGATGCTAGAACACTTTTAATTTCTCCTGTTAACAGTTAGAAATATCTCATTATTAAAATTAGACACCAACATCAAAATGAAGAATGAAGTTTACCTATTCCAAGATATTTTGATATAGAATCTGACAAAAAATAAGAAAAGGTTTGTTTGGGGATTTATCATGTGTGCAATGACGGAACGATTGAACAATAAACTATATATAGCAGGTATTAGTTAATCAATTTCTTCACTCAAAAAATAATCCATGAAGTTTATATGATTAAATTGTTTTATAAAGAATCGAAAACGAAAGGAATGAAGCAATAAAAATTGTCTACACAGAATTTGATTTTTATTTTTTGACTACCAGAAACGTTATTATTATTTACTTATGCCTAGCTGTTAAAAAATCTGCTTTTTTAAATTTGCAATATTAAGAAGAAAAAATTAATATTTTATATCAACATATTGCAAAATTTCATTAAGTATTTTTTGCAATGTGTCGGAAATTAAATCGAACATTGAGGCTATTTTTTTATCTATAATGATAATTATTATTATTAATAAAAACATAATAAAGATTGGCATCACTTAATTTGTATGTGCATTGATAAATAATGTTCAAATGCACAAAGATATAATTGATTGTGTAGCTATATCAAAAATTTATATAAAGCAAAGCTTGGAATGCAATAAACCTGTTGACATCAAAACAAAATCTGCGTATCTGACAGATGTACATACACCAAAGAGTAATAAAAAAAAATACTATAATCGAAATAAATGGCACCAACACCATTGCAAATATCAGGAAATAAAAAAATCAACTATCTCTTTTCTGTAATTTTCATATTCATTGTTTACTATGTCATTGTTCAAGATATGAATGATTCATCATTTTTAATTTCTTTTTAAACAATAAGAGATTACCTACCTCAAAGCAAAATAATGAAAAAAATAAGAAATAAATCATGTTATCACAGCACATTTTTGGCATTACCTTCGTCAAATTCTGAATCAATATTTCAATTTTATGCAAAGAAAACCATAAACTGTTAGGTCCATAATTACAAGAATTCTACTTTACTTTAAAATATTGATCACAGTTGTTGAACTACACAGCTTAAGCAGGTGATAATTGTGTTGTGAAGAGAAAAAAAAAAAAAAAAAGAAAAAAAAAACGGTTTAAGTAGATCCATTATGAGCACAGCAAATAGAGAAAACAATAATAATAGAAAATAACCAAATACCTCCAGTTAACTATGTGTGCACTTACATAGTACATTCATATTCCCATCATATTCATTTTGAATAATAAAAATGAAAAACCTGAAAGAACCATTTTACAAATACAATGGTTAATTAAAATTTGGCTTTTTTTTAGATTTTCATGTCTTTTAACACAAATAAATTAGTTGAGATGCAATGAAAAAGATTCTTGTAAAGTGTTAAAAACCGTGATTTTTTGATAAAGGGTAGATCTTAAATATCTATTAACTAGTTAAATAGATTAATTAATAACAGAAAAATGCAAGTAGTTTCTTAAACTTAATAATTAAGTAATGCTTTTATAATAGGAAGTTGGATAATGAACCTTTCAATTTTGCGATGTAATCTTCAGTTTACAAATGAATATGAAGTTTAAATTAACTTCATAATCATCTTTTCTTAATTTTAGTCAATAGATGCAACTTTTTTCCTTCTTTGTTTTTGTGGATTGACACTTGCCGAATAAATCATAAAGATATAAAATCATGATGTTTCTATTTGGTTATCACTTTAATTTATGTGAGAAAAACTTATAAATAACCACTTTTTGATTGAAATACTTTAAAATTATATGGAATAAATTGTATTGCAAAACGATATAATATTATATGGAATACTTAAAACATCGATATATTCTTAGTCAAACACTAGCGCTACCTCTTATCATCTTGTTGAACTACATCAATGTGTTTATGACACATGTTTGATCCTCATGATTTTTAATCTGAAAAAAAATTAATAAACAAATTATTGATAGAAAGAATATAATAATGGATTTGATTACTTTCATCGAAAAAATGCACGAATTTACATCCTATTATTTATTATATTTATCATCATGACATGACATCACAATAATATTATCATATTATATAATATATTTCTAATTCCTTATTTAAATATATAATAGAAAAATTATGCATACTTTTTAGTATCTTATGCATTAATTGCTTCTTGTGTAATAAGGTTTAAGTAAAATTTGTAAATTTATGAAATATTTATAAAGTATCATCATTTTTAATTGTATACATAATTCAGAACAAAAACAAGTTAAAAATGTCTTTTATTATATCTTTTGCTATCTTATGTTATATTTTTTACATGATTAAAATTTTTGAAATTGCAGTATTTTTAAATATTATAATACTTCGATACACTTTTAACAAGGAATTTCTTCTAAAACCAGTTTGCTTTCACATACATATGTATTCATTATATTTTAAAAACCTGAAAATAAAACTTTCATTTTATCAGTTGCAAAGTTGAATGTGAAGGAGTTATAATCTTATAATTATTCGAGAACATTAAAACTTATTTGTTAGAGTATGCCTAATACTGAAAAAATAGCTGTAAAAAATAACGTTAATTTACAATAAATAATAAAACGAGTAAAAATAAAAACAAAAATATCCTCAAATTAAATTTATAAATAAATTAAGAACTTCATGTTCCAGATAAAAAGTTCTTGGAGTGGGGGACACATCAAGGTTACAACTAACTGTAGATATTAATTCTCAGTGACAGAGAAGTAGGAAATGGGTTATGTAGTTTGTTTATTTCTTTACATTTTAAAAGAAATGATTTTTACAAATTAGAATAAAAAGTAACAATGCATTTATTGCTTCTGATATATTGTTTTATGACATTTGGAAGTGGAATATCGAACAGTGAACAACTCTTTGAAATTTACAATAAATGTGGTTGTTTTTCTTATGTAAGTTATCTGTGACTGATCTCACATGTACAACTCTGCTTGAACTTTTACATTTATCTAATGATAATATTTTATAGGAAAAATGCCCCAAACTTCATACACCGAACTGTACTATATCTGAGGATAATTATGAGGGTAATAATTAATTACTATGTAAAATAAAATTGACTAATGAATAAACATTAATATGATATTTTTATAATATTCATATTTTTAACTTTACACTTTTAGAACTTTACCAACAAAATTCCGTATCTCCAAAATCACCTGAGAAATGCAAGTGGTTTATGGAAGGCTTTAAGAAACAGTTAACGGTGTCAGAGAATGGGGAACTCAAGATATCATTATTGTTCTCATCTAACTTATATCAGGAAATTACTCTTGTAGTTCAGCTAAGATATCAAGATCAGTGCTCAGATATTGGCATTAACAGTTCGTTTTACATGATGGACCAGAATCACTCCACCAAGTATGTTACTGTACCAGGAAGTTTTAGCGACTGTAAAAAGGTATGTATATAACTGTTATGTTAATCGCCTATAACTAAGAATAAAAGTGTGAGGTTATTTAACTTACTTTACTATTTATCTGATCATACTGCTTTTAAAAAATTTAAAAATATTTAAACTTCTTAAATGATAATCTTTTTACTCATACTTTCTCTTGTTTCTTACATATGCCTACAAAGGGTAAAAATATTATTAAATTAGATAATTTTATTTTATTTTTTTGAAGTATGAAATGTTGTAAGTTATCTTATAATATATTCCATGCATTTAATTATCATTGATAATTCCAAAGAGTTATTTTTTTTATTATTATTAATTTGCTCACTCAATAAAAGAAATGTTATTTATCTTTTCATGTAAATAGCAAATACGTGTTTTAAAATAAAAACTGCTGTTAACATTAGAAAAATAATAATTACAACATAAAACTATACAAAATTTAATATTTACTTATTAGTTTAAAAGTTTTCTTCAAAACAGTTATTTTTCTCCTTTTGCTCTATTTATTTTTTGGAACATTCATTGCCTATACATTTCTTTCTGCATATTTGTTACCTAATTATAACACTTAACTTATAAATTTGTGATATTTTTAACAATTAAATTTAAGTACATGAAGGATTGTGAAAAATTATTAATTAGGAACCAGATATTAAAAATATTGAAGCCAATTTTCACCATTTTCTTTTCTTTTCATAGATCTTTTCAATTTTAAAAATTAAATTTATTACTTTTACATTTATAACATAATTATTACAATAATTTCATAAATCACATAAAATAAATTTAAACCATTTATCTCCAGAAGTGCATACATACATTTTTGCTATGTGGATTGCACACATATGTCCAAAGTGATCCCAAAGCTTTAATACATCAAAATACCTCGAAAATAATAATATTAAAATGAATTTTCAAATTCAAATAATACATCGATAGCACACAGTTAATTCAAACAATGCTAATAGATAACTTCATTCTGTAAAACAAAAGTGGTAAAAATAGAAAAACTTGAAAATATTTCAAATTTAAATTTTATTTTATATGATAATGATCTTTTAACTACCAATAATCAAACTTGATTACATAACTAACAAGACAAACAAAAATCCAAAGCATTGGCTAGATCATAGTTTTTTGGATTGATCAGTCTAAATATGACTCTTTTTTGCATTTCTCTGTAATCTTTATTATCTCCTGAGTATAGCTTTTCCCAATAGCCTTTCTCGAGAAATGTATGGTTTTGTTTATAGCTATATTAGCAACTATTCATGTTTGAATAGATTTTCATGTTTCTGTGGTAGAAAAAAAAAAAAAATAATAATTGAAAATGGAAACATTCAACATATGTTTTTCATGCTGTTCATCTGACTAAACAGTCCTCCCACCTTTTCCGGAAAAACTACTCGACTTTGGTCTCTTTCTTGAAGCCCTCTCAAATTCTGGGCAACCACTTTCCTCGCTAGAAAAAATATCATCGTTATTGAGTTTACTATCCGACTTTATCTATTGAAATGAATCTTCCGGAAATCATCAAATCATCATCATCCCAATCAATAATTTCTTGCAAGATTTAATCTATGAGCATCTTCCTCCATTCACAATTTACTTAATTTTATTTTGAGATATGTATGACAATGAAAGAATATAAATTGAAAAACTTAAACATTTTAATTGAAACTTTAAAAAAAAAGAAGTTGTTAGTCAACACTCAGTACGTAGGAAATTTAGGTTCTGAGAAGCCTGCTTAATACTTAGGGTTTCGTCAGAAAAGCAGAAAGACTTCTCATTACTTATTTGAATCGCTGTTTAAGTTGCATTATTCTAATCATATCTCAGGTTAATAAGTATTTTTTAAATTATAAACTCCAATAATGTCCTAGCATTGTTTAATTATTTTAATGATAATATTTATTTGCTGGCAGCTATGATTGTTGTTTTGTTTTTCTTAGAACTTTCATTTCAATAGGTCGCACCACTATCAATATTGACCATTGCAACATAATCTTATGATCTCAACCTTGTTCTTCCTCTTACTAAATTCTAAAAGATGGTTTTAACTTTATTAATGTGTCCCTAAGATAAGGACACATTAATAAAGTTCATTCTCTAAGCCTTCTTTTTTTTTTTTTTCTTTTTTTTTTTAATCAAAAGATTGAAAAGAAAAAAAATCTGAAAACAGAAATAACTTTGTTTCTCCATGAGACTTTTTGTGGATGGATACATGTTGGGACATGTGGAAAATGTGGCTGTGGATTAAATTAAAAAAAAAAAAAAAAAATGCAGGACGAATGGCTATGAGAATAGATATGGGTGGAAGGTCCTATATGCAGGTGGTCAACATTGTGGGGACCTTGCTTTCTCATGGAATGTAGCCCCATTTAAGAAGAAGCTTGATTTATAATATAAAAAGTGTTGTTCAGTTAACTTCCATTGTTAGAATAAATTAAATAAAATTGAAAATGAGCAGTTTTCTGAGCTGAGCAATCTCTGAGTATTCCCAGGGGTCACCTGTAGTTTAGTGGCTACCATAGCAGCCTACAATGTTGAAGGTTATGGGTTCGCTTCCCGCCAGGTGGTCCTATGATTTCTTTATGGGAGTAAAAAATCCTTAGGTCTTACAATGAATTTCTTGAGCTTGTGCGATTTCAGGTATTTGTTAAAGATCCCTATCTTAATTATAGCTGGATAAGCTAAATTTGTCTCCTAATATATCATCATCCGATCGGCCTTAGTGGCATAAAGGGACGTTAAACAAAAGAAACTCAAACTTTGAGTATTCCGAATAGCCTCAGTAGAATATAACTCTATGAATATCCCATTTTCAGTAGATCTTATGGGCGTAGTCCTAGAGTGGAATGTGGGAGATCAATCCACTCCACCCCTGAAATTTCAAAAAAATATCTGATTGGTGGAATAATTCATTTATGTATCTGTTTCTTACAAAATGTCTAATATAGCAATATTTATGTGTATGAATTTAACAAAGTTCTAATTATTTTAATGAATAAAGAAGTAACTTAGTGTTATAACTAGGGATAAATAGGGAATATAACTAAGTTTTATAATCCCCTTATGCATGTTTTTCTTTTTTACCAACTTATTTTGCTATTGTAATTGGAAGAAAATTTTAACTTCTTTCTTAAACATTTTTAATTTTTTTTTTATTAAATCCATAAATAATTTTGAATTCTGAGGTTTTTTGGTAGTATTATTTTATAAACTTTTTCTTTTTACTCAAGTAACCTACTTTTATGATTTTGAGGAAGTTAAATAGTAAAAAAATATAAAAATTAGTTATATTTATTTGAGGCCAAAACTGATTACGGTAAACCGTACAGTTATTGGTACCCTTAAGGCTAAATTTCAGTGGTGACATTAAAAAAAAATACTTCTTATGAAGGGATCTAATTGAAATTTCCTATAACTCCTCTTTATCTATCCTTATAAAGACTCAAGAGTTTTTTTTTGTTTCAAAAGTTCAATAGTTTTACAATATGGCAATATTAATTGTTAAAGGTGCCAAATCTAGTTATTGGCACCCTGTGCATTTAAATGTGAAATCTTCCCTATGGTTAGTTTGTTAAAGTCTTACTTCATAGATGACTTAGAGGACCCTTCAAACATTAGACTCATGTATATCTTGTAATAAAATTAGGACTTGTTTACCTATTTCTTTAAATTTAAGTTGGGGTGCCAATAACTGTACTGAGTGCCAATAACCGTATGGTTTACCCTATATCACCATATCTTTTCCAGCGTACAATGAGTCAGTTTTAAGTAGCAATGAATTGGCATGCTGGAAAGGGGAAGGGGATTAGTATGATCATTTGACTTGCATGTTTTAGTGAAATAAGACTGTGATAAACTATTATTGAAATTTTTATTTTTTCTATTTGACAAGGGCAGGTAGGTATTTAGGTAGACAAGGTATTTAATTACAAAGAATTTTATGGTCACCTGTGGTTAAGCATATATTTTTATTGTTTTTAATTTGATGAATATTGCTTGAGATATATTGTAATTTTAGGCATCGTTACCTTGTTAATGGCGCAATTTGCCAAAATTTCAGAGCAATAATGTAATATGAGTGAGGTTCAATTCAATTGAAGAGCTTCACTAACATATAACAATTAGTTTTTAATCAACCTTTTTCTTTAAGCAACAGTTTTTCATAGCCTTAAATAAAAATAATAAAATTTTGATTAAATCTTATTTTTATTTTCAATTATTGAAACTAAATCCATCTAACTTTTTTGCAGGCTATCGAAATATCATTTCCCCACATTTTTTCTGGTTGTTATCAACTCTATATTAACAGAGCCTCAGAATTACCAATCAGTGGTGGCTGTATGTCCAGACCTTTTTTTTTAAGCTCTTCATATAAGAAAAAGACTTTACACAATACACTAGTGAGACACAGCCCTTCATATGTTGTTCAAAGGTAACTGGACATTTATATCAAACATTTAACTATTCTCTGGTTCAGAATTTATCATTTCATTGAATTGATTCTTTCTAATACAGTATGTATACACAGGAATAGTTATAGCGAATAATTTCCTCAATGTTCTTATTAAACTTCATTCAAACATTATTTGATAAACATACAAATAGTAATTGAATGCTTGTTTTTGGTTAGATACTATTAATATTATTAAAAAATAGACAGAGACTATGCCGGGAAAGCATTACTTTGCTTATTTATTTGTTATCATTATTTCCTTGGCCTAAAGTGAAAAATCCTGTTACTGTAGACATTGATTCTATAAATATGCATTCATGTTTGTAAATCCTTCAGTTGTATATCTATTAGAGTGGAATTTTTTTCCTAATTCAAAAAACCCTCACATCTGTAATGTTTTAGTAATAAATTACTTATTAATTTATCTATTGAAAAGTAAATTAGTAACAAGTTTAGTGAAATATTTATTATTATACTTAGATTAGATACAAATAATAAGTAAATATTGATGTGAGTAAAAGAAAAATGTCGGCTTAATATAAATAACCTTACATATAATAAATCAGTGATCCACAAAAAAAATTTTTTTTTTAACACGTTAGGTGCGGCATCGGTCCCCAGGGTCCGATGTCTTACATTCCCTTCTTGACAGTCAATTTTCACATGAAAATGTCCGAAAGTCCGAACACTTCAAACACTCAATTTTGTCGATTTTTAATGAGATTATTGCATTTCACTGCAGAAAATGTTGCTAACAGCTGAAATTCTATTGTTTTTCAGAATCGGACTCCGAGGTCCGATTTTCAATAAAGAATGGCGTAAATCCTGTATCGGCCTGTCCTGCCCCTATTATGTCTCGTTCTAATCCTTACCAAGAGATAATGCCCTTGAGACGCTCATTTAATTTCCTTTTAATCAAAAGATAACGCTTTCATCAAAGTATTCCCATCGGACCCCGACGCCCGATATCGACTGTGGCTCATACTAGCAGTCGGACCCCGGGGGCCAATACCGTCCAATTCAGGATACCCCTAAAATACCTCGCCGCACCTAACGTGTTAATATGCTAGATTTAAAGGCCCAATCATAAAAAAATTAAATAAAAATATAATTTTTAAATATTTTTTATAAGAAGAGAAAAGATTTTCCTTATCCAGGATTTCCTTATCACTAGTAAGGATATACAGGCGATTTTGTCACTTGATCAACGTGACACATATCCTGGTCAAGTCAATCTGTATTGTTCAAAACATAATGTAATTGAATACAAGTGTTGGGTAGAATTTCGTAAAGCCACAGTTTTTATGCATTGCAAGTGATTATTCTTCTATTTCGTTTTCAGATGACAATTAGCATTGGACGGTAGGATGGCATGTGTCAGTAAAACATAATATAACATAAACGTAAGATGAACTGTTAAGGAATGCTTGATTTATTTTCTTAAAGAAATTAAAAACTGTCTCTGAGCTTCGGATCTGACGAGGATAAAGGTCTTTCTCTCCACTGACCTCTTTCCCACCGTTCTCGCAATTTCTGCAAATCAAATGGTGGAGTGGACAAAGTGTCCGTTATGTGAGGTCTCTTGACCATTGTCAATTTATTTAAATATGGATTAGGGATATGTTGACTCTAGTGTCAAGAGCCCCTTACTAGTGATAAGGAAATCAGCGCCTTACTAGTGATAAGGAAATCAGGGTTCAAACCCCGCCCAAGGCCAATCTTTTCGCTTCTTATAAAAAATATTTAAAAATTATGTTAAGAAATTTAAGGTTATCATGACAATAAAAAGAATAAAATTAAAAATATAATGTTAATCTTTTATCCTTTTGCAAATAAGCAGTTAATAATTATGCTATTCAATAACAGAAATAGTTTTACAAATCCCTTTAACTGAAAGTGAGTACAACAAGCCAAATTCACAAAATCATGCATTCTATAATATTGATGATCGTATAATTAATAACATTCTACTGTAGAAGGCTGCTATTCATTAATTTTATGAGAAGGGATTATTCCTCTGCCTGAGAATGATAGATTTATATAGATTTTTCCTTTCTGAATGTCTATTTTCCATCAGATTATGTTTGAAAACTTAAATTAAGACTCACGATATGACGAGTGCTTTCTAATAGCAATTTCAGTGAGACTCATGACTATAATCTGATGGAAGTTGAAAAAAAAAATATATTATTTGTAAAAATGTCATTACTGCTTCAAAAATGAAATCTTACTTATTTTTATGAAATCAAGAAATAATTTCAAAATAATTTACCTAATGTAAACTGAATTAAATCTAAATTCCAAATTAAATAAATTGATGGCAATTTTTTTATAAAAATTAAATAAAATAGACATGAAAAAAATATGAAAAACTTCCCAAGAAATTTACATTAAAAAGATATAAAAGAAATTTGTATTTAAAAAAAAAAAACTTCTGTTTTTAAACTGTGTAGTAAATTTCATGATGCCATCATATTTTATAGCAATGAGCAATGTTATGGTGAGCTGTTGGTATTGTTCTTTTGTGGGAATTATCCGTAATCCTAATAATCTTCATGGGAATCCCTGTTCTTCACCAGAGTAACTGGTTCACTGAATCGAAGGCCTTCTTTGATTCTATGAAGAAGGCTAAATATAATGTGAAGGACTCTCCACGGTGATCCTCCGAGGGTTGATTTGGTCAACTGTGCTTCGGAACTTCCTGAAACCAGCTTGCTCCTTTCAAAGTGTTGTATCTCAATATTTTGTTGCTTCCTTAATCCTGTTAAGTGTAACTCTGTACAGAACCTTGCTGAGCACTGAAAGAAGTGTGATTTCCCACCAATTTTAACAGTTCATTGTATCCCACTTCATGATGAGACCTTACGCCAGTCTGCAGGGAGCTTTTCTTGCATTCAGATCTCTGAAAATCACAGCATACCTCATTCAGGTCCATTTTTTTCATCTTAATAACTTTCTAAACCAGCTCTAAATAAGCTAAACAGCTTGAAACCAGAAAATGTCACTTTTCTTTGAAATATCTAATTTTTTAACATTCCTGTTTTCGATTTTGTCTAAAATCATTCATTTTCAGATAAACTTTTTTTTTTTTTTATTCATAGATGAAACTGTATTATCTACAAGTTCAGAATTTTATAAAATTATAAGTTAAGATGTAAGATAGAATATAACATAATCAAATGATTAAAAAAACAAAAGAATCAACTGACTATTATTCTGGATAAGAATCGACATTTTTTTTTTCCAACTCTTTCTTCCTAAGTAATACATATATTAAGATCATCATGTTATGATAATCTTAAATGCCATTTTATGGAGAATTTGTTAGATGTCTTTAAGTCAACCATGACATTTGCCATTGAATAAGAAAAATATCTGTCTAATAATAATTTCAATGATATGTGTCTTATTCACCTTACCAAACATTTTATATTTTATCAAAGGCTAAACATTTGATCAAATTACTAAAAAAAACAAAATCTTGATTATTTTCGATGTATAATTTATTTTTCTTTTCAACCATATGTCTATTTTCATGACGCAATGAAGCTTTGAGATAAAAGATACAATAAAAGAAGAACTTTGCTAAACATTTGGTATAAAATATTTGTCGTGCTACAGTTCAATCAATTCATACCTACGAAAGAGAAATTGGTGATTACCAACATGGTTTTCAGGGAAACAAATCAGATCTTTGCTCCGTGGCAGATTGATGAAAAAATTTATGTATATAACACTTTGAAAATGATAAGAAGTACAGTTCCATCTTCCATGAAGCCATGCCAGATGTTTAGATCTAGTGGTGAATTTGATAAAACAAAACAATGCAATGGTTTTTAAGAGTTTTGTCTCACATGAACACAATGTTTAAAATAACTAATACCAAGTTATTGAGAATTCCTAACAATTAAATGAATTATGAATGCATATCTCGTAGTATAATATAAATGTTATGAACTTAAAAGATATTCTTAATAAATCATTTATTGAAATTATATCTTTCTCCAAACTGAAAAATGGTGTAAAATTTACTATAAAATAGAAAACAGGCCCAAAAATGAGTCAAAACTTTGGGTATAAATGAAACTAATAACATAAATTCTATAGCAAAGTGGAAATAAATCCTAATAAGTGAATAAAATATGATTCCCATGGCTAAGCTTGTCAAAATGGCAAAAACTATTTTTCTCTAAAAAAATTTCAACAAAAAATCCTTTGCAACTACTAGATATGAGGAGAAGGGTCATTTTTGGTTATTTTAAAATAATAAAACTTAAAAAATATTTGAAAGTATTTGTTTATTTTAAAGATGACAAAACAATGAAGAAAAGAAATAGGAAATATTTGTATCAAGAATATATCGATTCTAAAATAAAATAATTTTAGGTGAAGAGAAATATATATATTGTATTCATATTTTTTTTTTTTAAGAACATGCATGTGGACAAGTTATAAGGTCAAATTTTTTTTCATGTTTGAAATTCTCATATCTTTGTGCTTAAAATACAAAAGAGCAGTTCATCTATATGCTATGTTGATGGTACAATTGGTGTTTCAGAATAATGGTGTTAATTGCATGCCAATTACCAGTTTTCAGACTGGTTATTGTACCTTCTTGTTTGGTATTGGTAAATTGGTGGTGGTTAATGCAAC
The DNA here is from genome assembly GCA_911387785.2 of Aelia acuminata. NCBI lineage: Eukaryota > Metazoa > Arthropoda > Insecta > Hemiptera > Pentatomidae > Aelia > Aelia acuminata. Next base: position 19,430,823 of record OU426984.1, on the reverse strand, counting down.
TCGAGACTTTCTTCATTTTTTCTATTAGTAGATGATAAGGACATTATATAAAACACTTTTTTTTTTGACAAACAATTAAGCAATATAGAGTGATATAGTCTGCATTCATACTTAACTCTGGAAATCTAGTGGTAGGTGATTAGTTCATTTTTTAGTACCTTTGATCAAATCAACTATGTTACCAGAAAAAAATATAAATACAAGATTATAAAAAAATAACTGACTAAAATTCTTTATTACGTTTTTTCAACAAGCATCTTTTTTTTCAACAAACTATCCATTCTCCTCTTCTTTTGATTGGTTGATTTTTCCCCTCCTGTAGACTGCTTGTTGGAACAAACCTATAATAATATAATAATGAATCTGCAATGTTAACACCACCAATCGCTGCCTATAAAATTTCATCTACTAACTGACCCGTTCAAATCCAACTCTGCAAGATCAGCCTCAATACATTTCCACCTTGTCTAGGTCTGCCTGTCAGGCGTCTAACAGTCAGTAAAGCTCTTATTAACCTTGTAAGAGCTCATTAGTCACAAAGCCTAACAATTTTACTCCCCCATTTTATTCACCAGGTTGCTAACACCTCTAATGTATTTATATGGTAGGAGAGATCGGGGTTGGTTGGCAACAGTTTTTACTTTTGTGATTATTGAGTCGTTCCTCTTTGATACCACTGTAAACTCCAAGTATTTAAGTACTTCAAGTATTTTTTCAACACCTAATATTTAACACTATGATCATAGAAAATTAAAGAATTCGTCAAGCCAGCGTATGCCAATTAACCCCATTTGTGGGGCGGGTTGGCATAGAAGGTAGGGTTGTTTGGCCATCTCATTCAAGTACTGCCTTACACCTATTATTGTTATTAAAAGCTGCACTATAATGGTACAATGATTTTGAATCAGTTTTTAACTACTATTAAGGGAAAATAGAATGACAAATGGCTGCATTTTACCATATTTATTTCCATTGAAAAAAATTATATTACAATTCAAACAACAGAAGTTAGAAAAATGTAATGTCTTAGAAGCATCGTTGCATTAGAACTATGTAAACAAATTTTTCATAAAACAAAAAGAATTCAACAAATCTTCAAAAACATTAGGTAGGAAAAATATTCTCTTCAATCGTATCATGAGAAAGTGTCTGCGGTGCACTAGTTTCATTGTCATGTTAGCCAGGTGTGGCTTGTTCAAAAATTCCGCTTAAGTTTAGGCTGTCGTCACTTTTTTCATAGGAAACATTGCTCTCATCCTCCTCGCTGGAACTAAAGACAAGTGGTAGTTTCACCTTTATTTATGTTTATCTTGCTTTTGTAGCAAGGCAACCACAACATGGTTATAACCATGAACAGTAGCAAGTACTACTGCACCAACAAACCCCAGTTGAAGATAGACAACTAACCCCACAGGAGAGATAATATGAAAGATGGCTGCTAGGAGTGGGGAGAACAACCAAACAATAAACTGGATAGTTGAAAGGTTAGGTTTTTCAAAAGAGTTTGGGGCTATGTGAACAGAATCGGAGTCACATGTTTTGCCATGCCTTAAAACCAAATTTACTGAAAATATAAAAATTTATTTACATATTGTAAAATCAATCAATGAAGCAAAGTCTTCTCTATACTGTTAGCATCGGACTGAAACCTTAGGACAAGACTCCCGAGGTCGAGCGGGTCACATGGTACGATGATGGCACCTTCACAACAGGTGTGACGGAAATTATAAGCCAAATGCCAAGCTACCCCCTATGCCAACCAACCCCGCTCTCCCCTACAAATTATAAGTATTCAAGTTATAAAATCTATAAGACCAAAATTAAATAAAAACTATTAATTAAATCTAAATAACAAATCTATCATATTTGTTATTTAGATTCCTGTTAGATTATTTTTTAATGCATTTTATATTTAAGGTGATGAACATGGACTAAATATCCGAAACATCCAACACTCAGTTGACAATAAAAATTTTGTTGAGACTGAAGATGGTTTTATTTAATATTCAAATGAGTAATTAGGAAGTTCCTAAGATATTTAAATGAGAGGAGGTTTTACAAAATCACTGAATTAGCCTCTTTTAGACCAAAGCAGATTTGGATTCAACCTCTTTTTTTGGGTTATTCAACTTAAGCTAGAGAAAGCTGAACATTTATTTTGTAAGTCGTAGAAAGACTGGCCAGTTTTGGTCTAGTTTTTTAAATCTCATAAATTTTTTGTCCCTTTCTTTTTTTGATGCTGGAAACCTAAAAAAATGTTGTCCTCCAATGGTTTCCAAGTATTTCTCGCATAAATCTTATTATATCATGAAATTAATATCAAAATTGAAGGGTTTGCTGCAAAAAGGATGTAGCTCCATCCTATGGCTGTTTTGAGTTCCAAACACTATCTTGACAAAAAAAAACCTCTTTTGTTTGGTACAAGAAGGATTTAGCTCCAATCGTTATTACCAGAATTGATCGAGAAATGGAGCTGCATGTCATGTTAGTTTGTTGCAAGAAAGCAGTAGCTCCTGGAGCTACCTCTTAGTTCCCCAAAATGAATGGCGTGTTTTCTTTACAGGGAGGTAACTATTCACCACTGTTTAACTTCGTTGACCGAATAAAAGGGTTCTTCCTGAAAACCCCTTACATCATTTTTAATGGCAGCAAAAAAGGAAAAAATTTTTAAACAAAATTTAGGGTTTTCACTTATCAAACATCCGTAATCAATGCAGGAAAAATCTTAGCAAGTGAAAGTGTTGGAATATTGTGTAACAAAACAGTACGAATGTTCAACATCCAAAACAGCATCCCCATAATGTTGAACAACCTTCAACAAGCATACGCAAACCACCAACCACTTAAGGCTGCGAAATATAAAGATGTGATGGACCTTGCCCACAAATATGTCCCCCAAATTGACAAGTGGTTTTACGATCGACTACAGCAAGACACCCAAGATGACCTAGACGTTACAAATGGAGAATGTGACGATTGAAACAGTTAAGAAAATATGTTACTTTTTGTTTATAAAACCAATAATATTACAGTACTCTATTTTCAGTTTTCTTTTAATAAAAGACACTTAATAATAAAACATTGTATTTATTTTTACCATTTTTTCTGAATCATAACAAATTCCTCGTTTCTTCATATTCATTTTTTTGGGCAAGAAAGAGGTAGCTCCAAGAATCATCCACGTACCGCCGTCATCTGGGTGATATTTTTTCAATAAAAATACTCTTTGAATATGTAAACATCACAATTGAAAGTAAGCAACAACAATATTTTTACATAAATTAAAATTTTAATGTTTTGAACGTTTTGTTTTGGTTTCCCAAAAACTGGCAAAATTGGAGCTACGTCCTTTTTGCAGCAAACCCTTCAATTGGAAAGTGTACTTAATTCGAATAGCACTTTGCATGACTAAAAAACAAAATATATATTTAATTACTTCATTGGTAAATCATTCATCTTTTGCATATTTCATGTTGTGTCTATATATAAATTTTAAATACAAAAAATTTTAGAAGGACTAACAGATTAAGAATACTAATGAAAGGGGAGTGTGGATGACGTTATAAATAAAAATAAGGTTACATAAATTGCATGTATTATCAAGGATTATTGAACTTTTGTGTGTAATTTGTAACTAAATCAGGGTAACTGGCTATAGCTATATGAGAAAAGGTAATATGGAACTATCAACGTGAAGTAAAAAAACTTCAGTATTCTGTGCATTGAATCAAATAATTTTTTCATTTATTTACAAAGTGCCAAAAAAAAAAAAAAAATAGAGAGAGAGAGATATTGCACCTCCAATGTTCAATAAAACCAAAAAAAAAAAATGAATGTTTTAAATAATTGTGTATCAAATCATAAAACCATGGATTTGATGCTAATAAATATTCTTCCAAAATGAAAATGCTGCATGAGACATTTTATTTTGTTTTTTTTAGTAACTCAACAGCAAACTCTAGAGTTTTTACTTATATTTGACCTTCACCTCACATTTTCACTTATTTATTCAACCGTACCATTGTTTATTCAAATATTTACTCTTTTAAATTTATAGGCTGCTGAAACTCCCATCAAAGAAAGTTTTTCTGAAAATGCGTTAGCGTGGAATCCATCAGCTCACAGTAAAGTAGATTATTGCTATGGTGTGATTTTGTAAATTCAATTTATAAATTCACGCTAATTGGTAAAGTTATACTGAAAACTGACACCTTTCAATAAAACAAAATTATTGTTTATAATTCATTTAATGCATGTTAATATAATTAATATAGATTTTAAAATAAATTATTTTTGGGGGGTTTTGTAGATTATATAAAATAAACAAAGGTTATTTTTATTTATTTGTTTACTTTATTTGGTGAAAGCTTTTTGTGCAAAAAACAATTTATTTGTTGGCTATATTGGTATTGTATTATATATTACTATTATTATGTGTTATTATGTGTTATCCAATATCTATGTTTCTTGTAAATGGAATAGTACAGAAGAGCGTCAATATTGAACATCCATAATTTTTTTTTAGCAAAAAACGTTTAATATTACATTAAAGTATACAATTGACAAAATATTTTATATTTTAGTTCATTGTGAATCCCATGTTTGTGGGTGATTCTCCAAAAACTGGACCTTTGGAATATTCAAATTTCATCAAATAAAATGTTACTAACAATAGGAAGGTACACGATAATGGATCTTGATGAACATTTTTTTGGAGATTCCTGGTCCAAAAATAGTAGACTTGTAATTTGCTAATTGGCTCAACAAAATAAAAATAAATAAATAAATTAAACTATTTTATTTTTTATCTTGAGTTTAAAAAATGATATTCACATGATTCATGTACAATTTTTTTTTTTTTTTCTTTTGCCTGTATATTTAAGGAAAATACAGCCGTTCCAAGATTCCGTTTTAGTAAAATTGTAAAAAAAAGTCTTCAAGCAAACTAGCGTTAAAATTATTTTACATAAAAAATTATGTCAGATTCTGATACAGCACCCTCAAAAACATTGAAAAATGTATACATTTTTTTAAATTGAATTTATGAATGGAGCGGTGAATTTAAGAATGGAGCGGTGTAACTCACTATTAAGGCATTAAGTTGCTGAGCTCTAGGTCCCAAGTTCGAATCTGGCTTGGCTCAGGATATCTTTAATATTCTGTCACAGTTCGTCTCATGGGCCGAGAGACCCTCTGGGGCAAACCCAGCCTCTATAACGTGGGTACTTTCAGTTGAAAGAATAAGGGGAAAAAACCTGGTGTTTGAGCATGATCATGCTGAAATCACCTCCTTGCACAACTGCTGCACAGTACATCCTTACACAGTACTGAACCGAAGACCCTTCATGGGTTGAAGTGGTAGAGGTATTATTGAATGCAAAATTTAAAAAAAATCTGGGTAACTTTTGTGTAAAAAAATCTATAAGAGTAGTTTGCTTGAAAATATAATAATTTTTTTACAATCCCATTCTGCAAAAAAAAAAAAAAAAAATCAATGAAATGCCTATATTTTTCCTTAAATCCATTCATAAATATAAGAAACCTTTTCCAAGTACAAGATACCCTCTCCTATTCAAACCAGAATCGTCACCTTTTCTACAGCTAACCATATATTTTGTAGCCTATTTCTATCCCTACTTCTTTACCGGCTCTCACCAATGTTTTTGTATTTAGTTCTATCGTTTCCACATCATCGCCAAGCAAAACCAAATCATCGGCATAGCCTAGTACAGGTATACTTCCACCCAGATCCAAACCCTTTCCGGTATTTATCATCACTCTAATGACATAATGCATACATAAGTATAAGAATCATGTCGATTTTTTAAAATTCAGATAAAAAATATAATAATATATATTTTTTTTTGTTTACAGCTTCCAAGCAAATTTTGAAAATTCACATCTAATATTTTTTTTCGTGGAATCTTCAAAAAATAGTTAATTAAGAGCCATTAGAGACTGACCCCTTGTTACTGACATTTTATTTAATAAAAATCGAATATAGAATAGAATAGAATAGAATAGAAAAATCCTTTATTTACAAAATAGAATAGGTGTTTACAAATTTAATATTTATAATGTATATAACAATCAGTGCTAACAAATTTCAAAAATACCAGGTCTGCAAGTTTAAAATGTCGTTTATTTCTTAAAATATATACACAGTAATTTAAAAAAAAAGTATAATATATTTTATTCAAAGTACTGGCCCTCGCTTTCTACACATTTTGTCCATCTCTCGGGCAATTTATGGATACCATTCCAAAAGAATGCTTCATCTTTATTTGAAATCCATTCATCGAGCTATTTTCTTACATCCTCCAAATTGTTAAAGTGTTGCTCAGCCAATGAGTGTCCCATCGATGAGAAGAGATGATAATCAGAAGGCGCCAGGTCATGTGAATACGGCGGGTGGGGTAGGCGTTCCCAACCAAGCGAAGAAATCGTTTCCTTAGTCAATCTGGCTGAATGTGCAGGAGCGTTATCATGCTGAAGAATGACTTTGGCGTGCCTGTGAGCCCATTCTGGGCGTTTTTCGATCAATGCGTGACTCAAATTGATCATTTGTTGTCGGTAGCGGTCGGTATTGACTGTTTCGCCGGGTTTGAGAAGCTCGTAGTAGACTACTCCCTTCTGATCCCACCACACACACAGCATTGTCTTCTTCCCTAAACGATCCGGTCTTGCACTCGATGTGGATGGTTGTCCTGGCGTTACCCATGATTTTATTCGTTTGGGATTCTGAAAATAAATCCATTTTTCATCGCCAGTTACAACTCGATGCAAAAAACCCTTTCTTTCGTGGCGTAAAAGCAGCATTTCGCACACAGTTTTTCGTTTTTCCATCTGTCGTTCGTCCAATTCATGTGGAACCCATTTTCCAACCTTTTGAATTTTTCCCATAGCTCTCAGGCGATCGGAAATGGCTTGCCTAGTGACATTCAACTGTTCTGCCATCATTTGTTGGGTTCGGGTATTGTCTTCGTCTAATAAAGATTACAATTCGACGTCCTCAAACTTTTTTGGTCGATTTTCTCGTTTTTTATCAGTAACATCAAAATCACCACGTTTGAAACTTTGAAACCAACGTTCACATGTCTTGACGGTTGGAGCAAGATCGCCATAAGTCTCAACAAGAATTCGATGACATTCAGATGCCTTATTCTTTTGATTGAATAAGAAAATCATGACATGCCGCAAATGCTCTTTATTTGGCTTAAAATTAGACATTTTTAACACCAAAGAAAGGTATGATACGTCCACGTAAACGACTTAAAAACAACTGACTTTTGTAAACAAATGACTAACAAACAAAATAGCGTTTAGAGATAAGCAAATCCTTCAATAGGCCAAGAGCGCATTCTATTGGAATTAAAACGACATTTTAAACTTGCAGACCTGGTAAGTTACGCAGGACAAATGCTGACATGGCTTTAGCCGTCTGTCAGAAGTTTGCCACTTTTTAGGTGCATTTAAAAATAATAATAAAATCACTTTAATTTTCAAGTGAAAAAAAAATTTATATAATTAAAATGAAAATAAAGAAAACTCACTATAACTTCGTACAAGGAAATATACATATATAATATCTACATAAAAGGTATAAAGAAATAATATTTATGTTATTTATTCATATTCTGACAACAATAGCGTCTATATCTTAATGCTTCTTTAACATATAAATAGATTTCCTTTAATTTATTTTCCTTTAGCATTGTTATTAATTCCTCTTTATTTATTAATATATGACCAAAATATTTTTTTCTTATGTAATTGAAAATTGGGCACATTCCGATAAAATGAAATATGTCTTCTATTTCACTTTTGTTACAGATAGTGCAAATGTAACTAATATCTTTTGACCATGGTTTATAATTTAAGTCTAAAAGTTCTCCTCTTACTCTAAATATTGTATTTATTATGTCCAAACTATTGAAATCATTTATATAGCTAACTTTACTGGGAACTAATGATTTATACATAGTATGGTGTGTGGATTGTCGAACTGCTGTTAATTGATTATCTATAAACTGTTGTTTTAGGAGGTGTGTAATTTTGTCAGTTTGTCGACGCCATCTGTCTATTGATATGAAACACTCATCCAATTCAGTATTGAGTCTAGCAGCCATAGCTATCCATTCGGCAAACCACGAACATTTACTAATAACTATTTGTTTGGCAATAATTTTATTCTAACTTTCCATCTTTTGGTGAATCGTCCACGTACATGGGATTTACAATGAACCTTGTTTTGGAGGATGATTTTACATGAAGTCTATGATTGTCATATAACCGACGGTCTGCTGTATATAAATATAAGTTTAGATGAATGTTTCAGTATGTGTTTGGTTTAATCATTGTACAATCAGAATATTCAATGGGAAATGTATTTAATTTATTTTTTTTTTATTTATTTGCTCTTTTTTTTTAACTTTAGGTACATTTAATAAAACTTAAAATTTTTTGCAGTGAAAATCTAATATTTAGATTTATTGGTGAGGGGCTAAAAGAGCCAAAAAGTATTCTAATAAGCCTGAATAATAATGACTGTAATGAAGAACCTGTCATTGTGGTGAAGGAAGCCCACCTGACTTCTGTAAGCATGGATACACAGTTTCCATATTTAGTTGCCTATTAATTTCTCGTTTTGTCCTGTAGCTCTGATTGGTTGATATTCTAACAAAATTTAAGCAAATATTTATCTTTACTGCAACTTCCACAGATATTTTTCTTATATGGCTTGGAAAAACTGAAGGAATGTTTTGCTTGATGCATGATTTTGCATGCTCTCTGTGCTTTTTAAATTTATCCAAAGGAATGAATCTAAAATATGTATATAATCTTTTGTTTTTCCTTCTTCAATTTTTTTTTTTTTTTTTTTTTTTTTTAATGTTGTTATGTTTGATATTTTTTACCGATCATGTATAAGATCAATTGAATTTGTTTTTAGACAGGAATTAGTTTTTACATCTGTTTTTGGAAATTTTTCTCATGGATTAAAACCATTCTCGACAGCAGTGACATTAAAATCAGATATTGATTTATCATTAGAAGATTGCGCTGGAAGTGGTAATAGAGCTGGAAAATATTTTTTGGTAAGAACTTTTATCTGGATGCACAGTTTAACTAGTGTATTATTATTTTTTTTTCAGTTAATTTTAATTAAAAATATCTACGTCGTTTTGATTTTGTTTATCACTTTGATCAATTCATTTTATTTTTCATTTCTTCAAACAACTATAACGTACAGTTCTTTGTTCTTTAATTCATTTTAAATTTTTCATCATACAGTATGATGTCTACAATATTTTGGATTACACCCTCATGGTACCCATTAATCAAATACCCACTAATCCTTTATTGGGTTGGGAGCCCAGGTTGGTTTTGACCATATCATCTTCATAAAATAAGAATGAATATTCTTATGTGAAGCTCTGAAGTACTGAACCTGAGAACTTAAGGGAATGTATTGGTACAAATTTCATTCAAAGATGGAATGATTGCATCAAATTAATATTACTTTTATTTTTGTACAATATGTCAACCCACAGCCACTAAAAAATATTTTGGAAGCAAATTTAGCTTTGTTCAGGGTGTCTATTTTGTCAGCGGAACATATGCGGTAATTATACTGGAATTTTCAATTTTGAACCGAAAGTGCGGGGAATTTTATTCAATCATTTTATTAACTTATTTTCAATTCAAACTATTAAAAATTACTGCCAACCGTCGATTCCGATACGATTGTGACCATTTTGTGAAGTAATATAATAACCGCTTGCCGTTAATTAGGAATGGGTATCAATAGTCAAAACATTGAAAGAATAAACTAGATGTTTTTACAAGATTCGAATACATTTCAGAGATGAGGGATTGGAATTTATAAAAAATATAGTTTTTTTATTGTTTTGTTACTAAAAGCCATCATAATCATATATTATGAGGAATTCTACCTTAAGGAATTACCTTGTCCTAAACATTTTTTTTTTCTTTGAATTTTCTCATTTCGTTCCTATTTCAATAATTTAGAAAACAAGAATAATTGAAATGACTAAACAGCAATGTTTTGGCACATGACTATTATACGGCATGGATAATATTCTCGCAAGTACCATGTTTAGAATTAAAAATAATCAATGCATACATTAATTACATAAATAAAACTGGATTCATGACTTTATCCATTAATATATATATATATTTTTAATCTACTGTAACTGAATAAATAAATTGTAGGAATAAACGGCGGCCACTATCTTGCAGTTTGTGCTACCTCTCATTATATTAATTTTTAAGTAAATTTTTTTTTTCTCTCGGAGGAGGTGTAGTAGGGAGCGGGCATGTAGGACTTATATGGAAATTTCAGAAGCCAGAGCTGCTAGACACCCTGTTTGTTTGTTTGTTTTTTTATGTTTATTTATATCTATATTTACTTTGGGGTAACAAAAGATAATACCTTCTCTTAAACAGAATCAATAGAAAGATGCTATGAAGTTATGTTGAACATAAATATTGATCTGATAATGAAGATTGGTCAAGAGGTCCTTAAGGCATCATATATGTATAAGCCTATATATACGAGTATATATCATACATAATGAGAAAATTAAAAGGTGCCACAACGAAGATAAATCATTGCTATTAGTATCATTGATGGTTTATCAATATACACCTGATGACACCACTGTCCAGCTTCATCGCTTTTGAAAATATATATCATATTTCACATTATTTTCTCATTTAATTCTGTTGTCGTGAGGTTATCATTCCGATTTATCATAATTTATGATATATATATATATATATATATATATATATATATATATATATATATATATATAATAAATTATGATATATAATATACCCTGATATATACCCCCTAATATACCCTGAGGGGATATAATATACCCTGACATAACTGATTTTGAATTGAAAATGGTATTGGCCGTTAACCGCTGCATTTTCTTTTTTTTTAAAACTATCTCCTAATTATTTCTCAATTCTATTAATACTTTTCCTGCTTTAACTTATAATTTTATGAAAATATTTAATAATTACTCATTGCATTGTCATTAAAAAGAGACTTCTGGCATGTTTTAATTAATAATAATTGTTAGTAATTAGTAATAAGAACATTTTCATTATTTTGTGATCGATTCTTTGCTTTGAAAGTGCTTAAATTTGTCGTCTCTTGCTTATATGTTAATGCTATAATTTTTGAATGATTTAATTTATATTTGCATGATTAAAACTTTGGTGTTGTCTTTGAACATTGATTTGCCACTTAAATAAAAAAAATTAATCATGCATTGAAAATGATATAATTTGGAATCCGATTGCTTATTATACAACTAATATTTTATTTTTATCTTAAGTTATTCCAATTATAGTATAATTAATAATTAATAGAAATTATTTCAGAGCATTAAAAGATTCAAAACAAAATAATTTAGTCTATCTTACAGTAAACTATTTATCAAATATACACAAACAATGACGGTGGGCTCAAATATGAGTCGTGAGCTCAATGATAAATTATACTTTCAAACTATCTTCTGGCCTTTCTATGAAGTAGTAGGAAATATAGATAAAAATAAAATAAAATAAAGATGATTTTAAACAGTTTGAAACAATGAACCATATAAAAATGCTAAGCAGATAGTGGTGAAGAATCGAAGTATTTCGTTATAAGTGATCAGCAAGTTTCAGCTCATACAATCCATTTTAAATATTTAAAGAAATCGAATTAGCTAAGAATGAGGTAACTTTTTATGACTCATCCCTAATTAATATTAATAATAGATGTTTCTAGGGAGCGAGGTAGCTCATTGGTAAGGTATTGAGTTGCTGCGCTCAAGGTCCCAAATTCGAATATAGCTCGGCAGGGTATCTTTTAAATTCTGCCACAGTTCATCTTGTGGCCTGAAAGACCCCCCTGTGGCAAACCCAGCCTCTGTAAAGTGGATAACCTTATTTGAAAAATTAGAAAACCTGGTGGATGAGCGTCATCCCAGTCAACCGCTGACCAGGAAACAATAGGGTAGGTGGGGGCAAATACCCGCACGGGGCAAAGACACGCAGTAGGGTTTTGGAGGGAATTCTCGCTGTTGTCATTTTGGCCACTAGGCAGGAGGTTTTTCTTGGTATCCTCCAATAGCACACCAAAATCGGCGGCAATAGCTTGAATGTTGACCTAGAAAATGTTGTAAGTTTATTTGTTTCTGTTCCCATGTAATATTTCTTCTTGTTTTAAATCAATTATTTCAAAGATGGTTCGAGGTATTTCTAAAGACAAACTTACAGCTATTAGCCTCTTTCGTTAACCTTCTTGTTTGTGTTTCAAATAGCTTCTTAACAGTTGTTTACATTGTTGTAGGACTCGTGATTTTGGAAAAGTGAAAATGGGGCAAAGCTAGGCGCTTTAAAAGGGCCAAGTCCTAAAAGAACTTGCCCCTATTGTTCAGTAGTGAATTCTTTGTTCATTAAGAGGCAATAATCAGATTAAAGGTTTAAATACATTGTATATCACTCAACTTAGTAAGTCTTCCATAGTTTAAAGTAGCTACCTACCAACTTATGGGGGTTTTGATCACGAGGGTTTGGTTTGAATTTAGGTTCTAACCAAGAAATGTTATTTAATTGCATAGCTCGAACATTTCAAGAAGTACACTATGCACTGCGGAACTCATCAACTTCTACTGATTTTCGACAACCATGTGGCTCACATCAGTTTCGAGGCTACCACATTTGCCAAAGAAAACCATATTCACCTTCTCACATTGCCCCCCTCCCTTAGTGCCACAGGGCCCAGCCACTTGACTGGACTTTTTTTGGGCCATTAAAAGCATATTAAGATGCTGCAGTTGATATTTGGAATGTTTCACACCCAGTTGAAATAAGGCTACTTACTACTGCTATTTAATGTATACAATGTAGCAGAAACGTTCAAGGTGGCCTTCGAAAAGGCAGGTACCATTGAGAATGCAATAAATGGTTTTAGAGCGACTTGATCCACACCAAACAAACAGAAGGTGCTGCAAGAAGTAAATTAAACACAGAAACAAGCTGCTGAGATGCGTAAAACGTCTGTCAAAGTAAAAATCCCGCAATCGACTGTTGCCAACCTCAAAACCAAAAAAAATAAAGAAAAAGGACAGGAATCAATATACAATTAGTGAAATTTCCCTTCATAACAGTAGTTCTGATTTTGACTCATTTCTCTCATCATTATATAAGGAATCCACAAAAGATGAGGCAACAGCAACTTCACTACTTGCAGTAAAGAACTACGCTCATCTCAAGTCGACGATCGACCCTACTTCCTTATACAATACTGAACCCAAGACCCTTCATGGGTTGTAGTAGTGCAGGTTTTTTTTTTTTTTTTTATAATAGATGTTTCTTCTTTTACCAGCTATTTGTTACTTTGTATAATTACATTTTTGTAGTAACAAAAAGTATATATTTAGCCTTTTATTATTAAATATATATTTAGCCTTTTATCTTTTAGCTAGACTTGAACCTGGGCCTGGGCACAGAATGTGGTAAAATCATATAAATTCATTATAGAAAAAATTAACATAAATACAAAAATAACTACAAACCCCCGAAAATTCCTGATATAAATGGATATCTCTATAAGAAAAAGCAGAATTGAAGGTTTATTTGGATAAATAACAACAAAGTCTCTAAGTAAACAATAGTATGTTTACAAAGGACTTAGGGTCTGTACAGGTTAGCATCAGAGAACAGAATGAGGAAGGGAGCTTTTTTATATGTGGATAACTTCACTGCCAATACAATATGTTTGCTTACTGGAAACAATACTTAAAGTAGAAGAGGTACTACTTAATAAAATGCAGTCAACCTCTGCATTACTGTAATTAATAGTAATCCCTACAAGGATACATCACATTTAATGGAAATCTAATATCCTTACCCTTGGAAAATTGGGGTATGGAAGGAATTAATGGAAAAAGAGGAATTCCAGTGGTTAGAACGCAAAATTGTGTGTTGGAGGAGCAGGTTAGTCTCGGAACATAAAAATAAACAAAGATAATAAAATATTTATCTGAAATGGAATTGATTTCAACAAACCACTAAACCCTATAACCCTCATGGATTATAGTAGTACAGGCTTTATGTTACGATATAGAATATTGTTATTCTTCATAGATGATAATATTATTTAAAAGGATAATATTTTCTTTTTTTCAATGTGATTTATTTGTATTTTTTCTTTATTTAGTTTGGCAAGGGAGATTGCTGCCATGGTCTTGAGCATCCCACTGACAGTGAACCACGTAATATGGTATATTTTATTTTTAGATTTCAATTACAAATAATTATTTTTAAATGTTGTCTAGGATTGAAGATGCAAAACATTTTTCACAATACTGAGTTCTTCAAGAATAGGTTAGATGAAATGAAATATGTGTCCACAGTATTAAGGGCTCAACAATCATTTGAATCTGCAGTTTTTTAAAAATAATTTACTTAGTTATTAGTGCCGTAAATATGAAGCATCCTAGTGCACCGTTTTAAATTGCTGTGAATGGTAACTTATAATTGTTGGTTGCATGACCCTGACCTTTGACTTTTTAGTTTATGTTTCTTTATGAATTGAATTTATTATTTCTAGGATAATCACCTCCGAAAAAAACAAATAATACATTGATTATCTGAAAACAATATTTGGCTTATCGCCAAATAAGCCAAAGATTTGAGGTTTACCCTTGCAAAATAGGATTTTGTTTAATAATACATAGTATGTTTAATATACGTATTTAATAATAAATATGTACTCTATATAATCATAATACGTATCTCACAGTAGGCAAAAATATATTTTTATGGGTCTCGCACACAATGTGTTAATGTACCCATTTGACATTCTGTATTATTCTTGTTAATGCTTGATGGAATGTTAAAAGAAAAACAGAAATTGAGTGGGGATAAATAAAATTGTCAGTAAAACACACAGTTGTGATATATAAAACACATTTTTATGTGAATAAAAATAACAAAAATAAGTGAATAAGAAACTAGACAAATAAATATATAGTTGCTTTTGCACATTCATGTTGTTGAATCCTTTTTACAGAATATTTTCCTATTCTCTGTAATCCTTTTACAGAATATTTAATAATCTCTATAATCTGTAATTCCTACATTCTGTAATCGGAATTCCCTTCTAAAACAATTAGTTTGGATTATCGAGATTACATTGTATTTGGTTCCTTTTATTTTTAGCAACTACTTCTTCAAAGCCATTTGTAATGAAGAGTTGCCTTTTGCATTCTCTCTCCATTGCATACACCATATTTCAAACAAAATCCTATTTTGACAGGGCAAACCTCAAACCTTTGGTGTTTAAAGATTGATCAATGTGTAAATTTTTTTTCAGATTTGATTATCCTAGGAACAACAAGTTCAATTTATAAAAGTTAACAGATGGAAATGGAGTTTTATTTAGATTCTTGAGTAACTCATTTTCAATTTTTATATTACTTTCTCATAATTAATAAAATTAAATAATTGGAACAAAAAATTAAATATAACTTTATTTATATTCCAGACATATTGTCCATGTAAATGGGAAAATGATGAGACGTTAAAATGCACCTTCCGAAACATAACAAATGGAAATTATTGTGTGGTTATTCAATTTATTGACCCTCGTTGTGACACATCATCGCTTTGGGCAACAGATGATTGCGCATGGTCATTTGATATAGGTAATAACATTATTCATTATATTTTAAAGAGTCCATATACTTACTTACTTAATCCTTGGCGCTACGCCACTGCTTTCGACCCACTTCAGCAGCCCTCCACTGCCTGACGCCAAGCCGTCTCATATCCGCCTCGACGTCCTTCAGCCATCTAAGTGGTGGCCTACAAGACCTTCTTGGTCACTCGGTCCTCCAGCATCCTCTTCACGTGTCCAAGCCATCTAATTTGTCCTGCCTTGATGAAGGTCAAGAGATCTGCATCACCGTATAACTCTTTTAGTTCCCTGTTGTAACGCGATCTCCGCACTCCTCCTTTACAGACTGGCCCATAGATCTTTCTCAATATTTTCTGCTCCCACACACCTAGCACTCTTTTGTGATGGGCCGTCATCACCCATGTTTCACTTCCATACGTGACGACCGGGCAGATTATGGTTTTATAGACCATTTCGCGTGCTTTTCTTGATAAACCTCGGAACTTGAGCACTCGCTGGAGGGCAAAGTAGCATCGGTATTCTGGCACCTATCTCTGCTCCAATGTTATTGTCCTCTGTCACTAGGGAGCCGAGGTATTTAAATTCTTTGCACGCCATAAAATTGTGTGGACCGATCCTGATCCGCTCGGGGTCGCGCTGAGGGCGACTTCGTGTGCTCTTCATTTATAATGTTTTATTTTCATTAATGCGCAGACCTCGGATCTTAGCTGCTGTTTCGAATTCCTCTAGGGCTCCCTGCAGCACTGGCAGGGTTCTGGCGACTATTTCCACATCATCCGCATATGCCAAGTGGAGTGTTAAGCGATCAAATATAGTGCCTCCCGGATTAGTTCTTATGGCTATAACTGCTTTCTCCATGCATAGGTTGAAGAGAGTAGCCTTAGGTAGCCTTGGTATCTCCCTGCATTATTCCAGATTCAACCGGGAATTGTTCCATTCGATTCTTCCAAGAGTCCATATACTTACAATAAAAATTCTCTTTCATAAAGCTTATATCATATTGTCTTCACTGATTGATCAATCATTTACAAACACAGTAGTTTTGAAGCATTTATTATTAAATCTAATAGATAGACATAAGTTATAAAGAAAACTGGCTAAAAAAACTTATAGCTAATGCCATATTTTACTTAAAACCACTTCACTGCTGTAAACAAAAATTATATATGCATGTCCTTTTTTTTTCAGAGGCCGATGGACAGGTAACACCCATGGAAATTGAACCTTACAAAGTTAATAATTTATATCCCATGGTTATTCTCTTTTGTGTATTCGTTATTCTTGTAATTGCTGCAGTTATGTTTACGATTCATTATTTTAAAAAAGAAAAGGCAAAGGCACACACTTTTGCAGTTGAAAATATCGTAGAAAAATCTCTTTTTATCAGTGAAGATGAGGAAATTCTTCTCCTGTATCCT
Source organism: Aelia acuminata (assembly GCA_911387785.2). Lineage (NCBI taxonomy): Eukaryota > Metazoa > Arthropoda > Insecta > Hemiptera > Pentatomidae > Aelia > Aelia acuminata. The sequence continues at coordinate 19,413,675 of OU426984.1, read as the reverse complement.
CGAGACTGCGATAAATTCATGACTGCAATGGCATTATTCCGGGTGCTATTGAAGGAATCTTGTGGGTGTAAAGTAAGTACCAAAACTTAAAAATTTGCTTTTAGTAATTGTTTAGGTGTATTGAAAAATTATACCTAAATAGTTATGTTTAATTTAGTTATAAAGGGTGGTCCAACTCGAATGCACGATGTTAATCGTAAATAAAACAAAAAGTTTTAAGAGGATTATCTTAATATTTTTTATTATAAAAGAAGGATCTATGGCAATTTTCAACAAAATATCGGCCTAATGCTCACCACGGCTTCGGTGTCATACTTCTATCCGATAGTCCATATTTTCAATGACTCTGAGATATAATTGCACGCAATTCAATGTTGTTTGTCTTTTGGGCAAATGATAATCCACGAGTGATTGTTAAAAAGCTGATGCATCCACAAAGAAGGACTGGTGCGGTTTATGGGCTGGCGGCGTCATCTTTATGGGCCGTACTTCTTTGAAAATGAAGTCGCGACATGATAACGGACTTCTTGTGACCAGAAATTGAGGGTATGTACCTGCACGATAAGTAGTTCCAACAGAATGGTACCACTTTTTTTTTTTTTTTTGTTCGGTACCCCTACCTGGCCATGTGTGGCATACGGGGGGTTACTCTACAGGTGTAACCAACCTATTCTAACCATGGTGGGAGGGTCGAGATTTATTCCGTGGGGCCTCCACGAAATAAAAGTCAACCCTCCCAGGGCGGATTCGAACCGCCGCCGTTCGGCTCGAGCGTGCAACAACGGGTCGCGCTCCTACTCGCTCGGCTATCAGCCAATGAAACAATGGCTCTTTTGCAAGAGAAATTCAATGGCCATGTTATCTCATGTCGTGCGATGTTAATTGGCCGCCACGATCATGTGATTTGACACCCTTGGACTTCTTTCTTGGGGGATATTTAAAAGAACAAATGTACCTCAATAAGCCAAGAACAATTCAAGAGCTAAAGTATGAGATATATCGGCACATTAACGACATTGAAACTCAATTATGTCTCAGAGTCATTGAAAATATGGATCATTGGATAGAGGTATGCTACAAAAGCCATGGCAAGCATTTGGTCGATATTTTGTTTCACATTATTGTCATAGATCCTTCTATTATAATAAAAGATATTAAGATAATTCTCTGAATTTTTTTTTTTTTATTTACAATTAACATCGTGCTTTCGAGTTGAACCACCCTTTAGCTATCTATTTTATTCAATTTGAGGGATTTTATATAAAAACTTTTTTTTTCTCGTTTCAACTGATTTTTAACATAGATCTGATGGTTAATAATTTAAAGGGTTGGTTTGATGCATTGATATGTATATATATGTATATATTATCTTTAAGAGAAAAGATTGGCCCTTAGCCAGAAGCTTACCGGGCCTCCTGCTTACGAAGTGCTGTAGTTTTCACTGAGGCACCAAAATTGCATCCAAGCTGAGTCAATCCTCTCTTGTCGTTGATCCTTTCCCCCCAATCTTGCATATTTTTTATATTATATTTTATTCAGTACTACTTTTGCTATTCCCCTTCTGGCTTTGACAGCTGATAAACACACTGCTATCTGTTGGTCACCATGCGAACTACTAGGACCGCCATCTTTCTCCTATTTCCCCTCCAGTCTTGCCTCAGCATTACGTCATTTTTACGTCACACACTATATCACTCAACTGAAATTTACACATCGATTTTGTGTCAGTCGATATAATTATCTAACTTTTAAAAAACCCGCGTCTCCCCACCCTTTGCTTCATCATACGTCACTCTCTATCCATTTCTCCGACTATTTCGAAGAATCAGTATTTCGGAGTCGCTGAATAATTCAAACCTATACCCTAACGTCCTTCTTCATTTAACAATTCATTTTTAAAAACTATAGGCATAATGAAAAGATAATAGGTTACAGAAAAACAAAGAAGTGGATAATGAGGCAGTTTATAAACAAATTTTATGAAAAAATATTCATAAAAAACGTATATTTTGAAAACGATACGAGGAAATGTATTTGAAATGAATCAACCATCATGAAATATTCAATTTGGGTAAGGAGCTTATAAGCATAACGAATAGTTACATTACTTGTATTTAATATGGTCTAGGTTCAATATTAATATTTTACAGGCTCTGAAGTACTAATAATTTGAAAAATGATAATATTTCGATGAAAAGTAATGTTTGATAGATGCAAAGGTGGGGAGACGCGGGATTTTCAAAACTAATCATATTTACAGAAAGTACGATTAATCGATGTTTATTTGCCATGAATTGGTGAAGGTGGTTAGGGTTGATTAGGGATGGGGAGTGACTGGCGTACCTGTGACTTTGTCACTGTGACTTACCGGTCACCAGTAGTCACTGTGACCAAAATTTACAAGTCACTGGGACTTCAGTCACTGTAAGGCCACAGTCTCTGGAAGATTTGTCACTCCAAGAATTCACAGGGACTCTACTTGTCAGTGAATTGGGTCACTCTTGACTTCACTGTGACCTGGGTCACTGTTCACTTCACTGTGACCGACGCCGCTGATCTCCCACTACACCTCCCTTCCTGACACTGTTCTCAGCAATTTTGGAAACTTCCCGGTCACATAAAAAACAAACCCACTTTATTAAAAAAAAAAACTTTAGTCTTTCCTACCTAAAATTCACAACTTACTTTCACATAGGCATAATCAACTCTCTTATCTTCGATTAAAAAAAAAAAAAAATTATTGCTAAGTTTATAATTCGATCGCTTACTTTTTAGTTAATTATAACTGAATCTTTTTTTATTTTTATTTTTACCATCAAATGGATAAAATATTTTTTAAGGGCAAAGATTTTTCAAAACAAATATAACTTATATTCTTTACATTAAAAAAATATACATTTACAACTATCATACACAAAATAAAATTGTGCCTTTTTCAATATAAAATAAAAAAAAAAATTTGATGTAAAGTAAATACTTGTAATATTTATACAAAATGTAATCTATGTAGTATCAATTGCTTTACGATAACGGAACATTATGGGGTTAAAATCACAAATTTTTGGATAGAGCAAATAATTGTTGCATAGCCCCTAGAAGTGTGAGGCCACCAGCGGGAAGCACATGAATTCATGTGATATAAACCATTATTTAGATTTGTTTTTCTTCGTATTACATTAGACCTTGCATTTTGGAAACTGTTTTATCAGTGCAGTTTAATTAAATTAATCAATTACTAAGTTAACATTTTCTAATAAGTTAATGAGAATTTGAGAATCATTGATTGATACCAAAACTCTCCAATTATAACCTTAGAGCGAGGTTACCATTCACTGTTGACGTCATTCCTTCAACAGTGACAAAGTCACTGGTATTTGTCACTGTGACTTTTAAGGAGCAGTCACTGGTCACTGCATTGACAGAAAATATCTGTCACACCCCACCACTAGTTGAGATGATGTCGGATACTACTAAAAAAAAGGCGTGTAACATAATTCTAACCTAGCCATAAATTCGGCCTTTAATGGCTAAGAAGAGAGGTGGTGGGGATGGTAGTTCGCATGGTGACCAACAGGTAGCAGTGTGCTTATCAGCTGTCAAAGCCAGAAGGGGAATAGGAAAAGTAGTACCTTTTATTCTAATTTTTATTAGAATTAATTTGATATAAATAATTTTTTATTCAATTTTTGATAAATATTGCATATTTATATAGGGGGTTGGGGGGAAGGTAGACTATTCGTCCAAATAGCAATTTTTAATATTTATACATTAAATCAATTATTTTCTCATAGTTACAAATTTTTATTTTTTAAGAGAAAATTTGGCCTATGCCAATAGTTGAACCTCGATCTCCCACCTATCAAGTGCGGTATGCTTCTAATGCACCACCAAAGCTGATGTTACAGAATTGATAATTACTTGCTATTATCAGTCTAGGAGCCAGATCTTATTATTTTTTTTTTTACTTTCACTTACCTATATATGAAATATATAGTAAGTGGAAGTATTGCGATCGTGAAAAATTTCGACTTCCGGTTTTCAACGGAAATACACGTTTTGGGACCCCCTGAGACGAAATAACCAAGTCCCGCGAAATGGTCTGTGTGTGTGTGTCTGTGTGTGTGTGTGTGTGTGTGTGTGTGTGTGTGTGTGTGTGTGTGTATGTGAACAGACTAGCTCAAAAATTATAAACCGTGGGAACCTGAAATTGGGTATTTAGTGTAGGTATATGCCCGCGATGTGACAGCAAAAATTTCATCAAAATTGCTCAAAGGGAGGGGGTACTTTATTTAATAACTGTTTACGTTTTTTTCGATTTTCTCAAAAACGGCTCTAACGATTTTGATTAAACTGAGTATTTGATCTATTTATATGCCCGAGATATGACTGTAAAAATTTCATCAAAATTGATTAACCGGAGGGGGGACTTTACTTCATAAATTTTGTATCATTTATACGTGTTTTTTTTATTTACTCAAAAACGGCTTTTACGATTTTGATCAAACTGGGTATATGATGTAAGTATGTGCCCGAGATACGACTGTAAAAATTTCATCAAAATTGATCAACCAGAGGGGGGACTTTACTTAATAAATTTTGTACCAATTTCACGTGTACATATTTTTTATTTACTCAAAAACGGCTTTAACGATTTTGAAGAAACTGGGTATTTGATGTATGTATATACCAAATATGTAAAAGCCAACATTTCATCAAAATTGGTCCAACTGAGGGGGCACTTTATTTCATGACTTTTTTTCCAAGTTTTACCTTTTTTTCGATTATCTCAAAAACGGCTTTAACGATTTTTATCAAATTCGTCATGTTTAATGAAAATTAGGTTTTCTTTAATATCAGTTAAGCTTTATCATTATTAAAATGTTCTGAGGGGGCTTTTTTTGGGGGGTGGGGGCCTTTTTTGTTTGCTTGTTTCTTTCTGATGAAGTACCTTTGTTTTTGTTTACATGGAGAAATTAACTGTCTCTCGTTACGCCTAAAAATAAGAAATGGCTAAATATGAGATATGATAAAAATAAAGAAAACATAAAGAGGAGAAAAAAAGAAAAATATTCAGTCAACTCATAAAACTCGTTGAGCCCACGCATGCGGAGTACGCCTTTAATGACAGATCATTGTTCATAATTAAAGCCGTTCTGTTCATTTGAGAAGTGGCAATTAACAAAACGCATTAATTTCTAATCTAAGTAAGTTAGTAAGTGAAAGTTGTGTGTTGCGAGCATGCACCAGATTTTTTATAAATAGTTTTAGTTTATTTCTTTTGTATGAAGGTGTAAAGAATAATAAATAAAAATTATTTGATTTACTCAACAAATATTTTTTTTAATAAATAATTTTTGAATGAATAAATTTACTTGGTCATGTAATCAACATGAGTATGAAATGGACTAATAGATGTGTGATGAAAAACCTTACAAAGCAAGAAGACCTGATCTACTTTATTTTTTATTTTAGAGTTTATGATTTTGGTTTTATTAAAATATTATTATACTATATCATTCATGTTTGGGCAAAAGGTTTTAAGTCCTAAACAATTTTTGTTGTCTAGTCTTCTTAAAATTCATAATTGACTATAATTTATTCGTTATTCATAATTTATTACAGTCTCTGTTGAAAGAATATAGTTTAATTTATTATTCTGGAATAAAGAAGTACAGTCAGAAAGAATTTATAATGATTTTCAATAGCTTGGTAAATCGTTGTTTAAGCTTCACACTCCATGACTTAACCCCTTTTGACCAAACACCAGTGATATATTCTAACTACCTTTATATTTATAATGTAATTTATTGCTATTGTTTTGACATCTTTAAGGTCCATGATCCTTGGGATGAAGAGATTTATGACAAAGTTGCAGAATCGATTGAAACTTGGTCTTTGCCATTAATACAAAATAAGAACACTAAAACCATTGTTATTCTTACTGAATGCTCCAAAATAATGGAAGATTCTTATATCGGAGACAATCAATTCGCCACGTACAGGGAACCGAAAGCATTTGATAAAGTTTTCGCACAGTCAATCAAGGCATTGAATGAGTACTTTGCTACAAGATTTGACAGCTACCGAAGGGTGTTTGTTGTGAGGTAAATAACGTTTAATCTTTTGATTAATGTTAGAAATTTTATTTTACTTAAAAAATTTACATTATTTTTCTTCATTTAAGCAAATATTAAAATTTTAATTAATTAATAATATTAATGGGAAGGAATCTATATAAACAAAGATGAAATTCTGTTTGTTTGTTTGTTCTTTATAGAAATCCATACCGTTTGTTCTAAATTCTCCAAATTTTGCTCAGTGGTTATTTCATACCAGGTGCGAACACCTGTCCATATTAAAATTGCATAACTTCAGCCGATCTTCAGCTGATATTCTTTATTCTCCAAATTTCGCTCAGGGGTTCTTTCATACCAGGTGCGAACACCTGTCCATATTAAAATTGCATAACTTCAGCCGATCTTCAGATGATATTCTTTATTCTCCAAATTTCGCTCAGTGGTTCTTTCAGACCACGTGCGAACACCTGTTCATATTAAAATTGCATAACTTCAGCTGATATTCTTTATTGTTATAAAAACCATAATATCTCACTTTATAATGTTTTTTTTACAAAATCGACCGTTTCTTTAGAAAAATGAAATTCCCCGTGTGAAACCGGGATATACAGCAATAATCTATGTATATAAAGATGAAATTCTGTTTATTGTTTAAAGAAATTCATACCGTTTGTCCTAAATTCTCCAAATTTCGCTCAGTGGTTCTTTCAGACCAGGTGTGAACACCTGTCCACATTAAAATTGCATAACTTTGGCCGATCTCTGGGTATATTCTTTATTGTTATAATAATCGTTTTGAACTCGCTTTACATTGGTTTTTACAAAATTTGAGTCGATAAAAGTCTCAGTTTATAGATTTTATAGATTTAAAAAATTAAATTCTCCGGGTGAAACCAGGATATACAGCTAGTTAACAATAAAAAAAACTCTAATATATTATTTTTAAGATTCCCTACTATTTGAAGAAGAAATAGAATATTAAAATGGCAAAGATTGAGTTAAACTTGCAAACATAGTACTTATGTTATATTTATCATTAGAAATGTATACATCTAGAAGTAAGTAAGAAATTTGTAGATGTGCCTTTTTATTAATAAATAAACAATTATTAACATATCGATATAAAACAAAATAAATGGGTTGGCTTTATGACACTATTTACAAATTAATACATGAATGATGGAATATTTTTATTGAAAAATATTATTTCAATGTATATTAATAGATGTTAAAAAAACATCAATCAGATCATTGTTTTTTCTGTGTTTTTTTTGGTCTCCTTACTCGTCGTTTAGGCGTTACGGGTTTTCGAGGGCCAGGTGAGAGGGTGGGGGATTATTATTAAATGTTCCCTGGCTTTAATTGGAGCTTCAAATGCTCTATGGGCAGCCAAACATTATTAGAGTTGGTTATCATGGGCTGGTCACAGAGCATTCCAAAAAAAATGATGTCCGAGAAAATCTATGGGTCGAGAGGTGTCGGAAGACCGAAACTTCGGTGGACAGATGGAGTCGCAAAGGATTCAAGACAACTTCTAGGTAGGTAGGACAACTTCTGCGCAGGATAGAGAGCGATGGGGCAATCTTCTTAAGGAGGCCTTGACTCACTAAGTGGGTTGTTGAGCCAGTGATGATGATGATGTCCCCTGGCTTCGGGTTTAGAACTTGCTATCGTCGGGTCCCCAATCATGTATCAGGTTGTCAGTGTCAACGCATATTTTCTAACGCATTTGCCCACTCGGCTATCCCGCCACCCTCATAAAAAACATATCATAGTTATATACACAAGATATCACAACCAAAGCATTATATTTATTAATAAGTTTATTTTTATTGATCTGATTAATTTTTTTCTCTTAGGCTCGATGAGACACCTGTCATTGACTTCAGTTTTAATTTCAATCGTGCGACTGTTTATATACTGCCACATGGATTGCAGACCCTTGTGAATGATTTGCAAAAGTAAGTTCTATAATGTAGCTTTTTGTTTTCAGAAAATATTCTTATTTATGCATTAATGCTTACAAAATTAAATAGGGAGTTATGATTAAAAAATAAAATGTTGAGTACTCTATATAAAAGAAAAGTATTAAAAAATGTTGAGTACTCTTAGCCAATTCCCAGTGAAAAAAAATAGAGGAATTATAAATAAACAGATTATATTTTTATTTGGGAGACCGTACAGCCTTCATTCGCCATTGCTAGCAAACATATTAAGTTCCACGGCAAAAATGCTTCAGCTGTTTCAGAACCCTAAACTGAGACATTACATTACAAAGAATGAAAAAGAAGACTCGCCAGTGCATCTCCTTGGCGAAGTCCTTTTCTTGAGGAGAACTGTTTTGTTCTTTGCCCACCAATCTGCACAGTGCACTTCACATCTGTCATGGTCAGCTTTACCAAGCGTATTAGCTTCTCTGGGATATTAAAACCTTCTAGTGCCTTATATAGCTCTTCTCGGTTAATGCAGTCGTAAGCTGCCTTGAAGTCCACGAAAAGGTGATGGATATTGATTTGATATTCATTTCCCCTCTCTAGAATGGTTCTGAGGCAGAAGATTTGATCTGTGGTAGATGTCCCTCGTCTAAATCCACACTGGTATGGACCAAGCCACTGTTCTGCGTAGGGATAGAGACTAGGAAAGAGATATTTGGAAGATAGGGAATTTAAATACTTATACATATCTATTACATACATATTCATACATTAATATACGAGGGGTGTCCGTAAAATAAGTTTCCCTATTTTTTTAAAAGTGAAAAAAATGTTTTATTACCATTGTATATTACATCATTAGAAATCTTGAACATTAAACTATTTTTCTACGTAGTCCCCGTTGACATTGATGCACTTCTGCATCCGTGTCACCATTTTTTTGATGCCCTGGTCATAGAGGTCCGCCGCCGCGCTGTTGAAGAACTTCATGACCTCTTCTTCCAATTCCTCTCTTGTCCCGAAATTCGTTCCGCCTAGGTGTTTTTTCAGGCTTGGGGACAAGATGGTAATCACTTGGGGCCAGATCGGGGCTGTAGGGTGGGTGTTGGATGGATGACGTCCAGCCCGCTGTTCATCGTGCACATCTGTGCGCCCTTCTTTGGACTGTTTGCACCATTTGCACACCATCTGGACACTCATGCATGTTTCACCATACACTTCCCTAAGTTGGGAATGAATTTCGGTCGCCGAATTGCCTTAAGCACACAAAAAACGGATCTGGCGGGGGAAGCGATTGGGAGCTCCATCTTTCAAGGCTGTCAAGGCCGAACTGATGGTGGCAGCGAGTTGACCGGGGTTGGGATGTGGAGGGGGGAGTCCAAGCGACACGCTGGTGCCGTCTGAGGGACCTGCCGCGACTTGCACGGCCGTGCCACAACAGGGAAACTTATTTTACGGACACCCCTCGTACATACATATTAATTAAAATAATAATAGATAGGGAATTTAAATAAAAAAATTAATTGGTGATCGGCCGGAAAAATGTATAGGTATGTATTTACATCAAGGATGATTGAGAGAAATTTAGTGATTTTTTTTTGTTTTTTATATTTGAATTAATTATGCTAAACCATGTTGACTGAGAATTTGGAATTGTTCTGTCAAGATGCAGAATCCACACCATACTAGTAAATATGGCTAGTAAAATGTAGCTACCATTGTACCATTGTTCAAACCATTGTAGCAAAAATGGTTTGAACAGAATGATATTAATAGAAGGCCAAATGATTTTTTAAAGGGAGTAAAAAATCCTTAGCTATGCCATCCCTTAGATAGGACGTAAAATGGAGGTCCCGAGCCTGTACGATGTCAGGTACTCGTTAAAGATCCCTATCCTAATTATACCTGGATAGACAAAATTTAGGACTCCCACTGTAGCATCGTTCGATTAGCCTTAGTTGCATAAAAATGGACGTTAAACAAACTAACAAACAACAAATATATTCCCACCCAGATTCAAATCCTTTCCAGTAGTTATCACCTCTCTAATGACATATTCGTTTGGCAGTATGGACATGAAATTAAGTATTGTCTTAGGTAATTTAAGACTGGATTTCAATTTTTCCCCACCCCCTCTCCTTAGTGTATTCTTCTGGTTTTAGTAGTCTTAAGTCTAGTGGCGGTGGTTTGAATACAACCTGAAGTTTTGAATTTATTTAGAAATTATGATTGCCAAATAAGAATTTATTTAAAATTTAGAAATAAGAAGTATAAATTTATTTTGCCAAATAAGAATAATACCAAAGAATGAATCTCAGCATTTCGAAACTGCTTAGGATTACCTTCGGTATGCTCAGTATGGCACGCATGGTCAGGAAAGGGTAGAGGAATGAGAAAGAACCTCCAGGGTTGTATTCCAAGTGGTACCACTAATATCAAGTTTCAAAAGGTAAATTCCTTGAAACAATCGGCCACCACGGCTTTATTGTTTTCAATAAAAGTTAAAGAAAAAATCAATGTCTAAAGCTAGAATCTATTAAAGCCAATCAAGGCACTTTTTAACTGAAAAAAAGGCGATGGGAGTTCGATAACATCAGGGTCACATAACCTCTCAAAACAGGCCACACCCATCAGCCGCTCTTCAGTACCTTTACCCTTTTAGCTTATTTCTATCTTTTTATTTTCAACTGAAAATGTATTTCAATGATTAAATTTTGTCTCCCTACGATAATAGAATAAATAATAACATACCTAATTCTCAATGACAATTTAATTAACACATATTCATTACACGAAATATGAAATATGTCTTAAATTAATTATCTAGGGGATCGTATTAATTGATAAATATTTAGTATGTATGAACAAATTATTTTTGATTTCAGTGGAACTTCCACGCCGATAAATAAAGAAAGTCATTTACGATTGAAGGCAGCCATTCATGAATACCAGGTTTACAAGCAACAGTACATAAATTATTTAAATGACATTCTGAATATTAACAACAATTGTAAAATAATGAAAAGTCTGAAAAATGGAATTATCAGATAATATCTATTAATGACTGTTTAAGATCTTGAATTTTGGTGTTGTAGTTATAAAACAACAAACTGAGATTGTTAAAAAAAAATTTTTGTCAATGCATTTTTTATTTAGCTGATAATTTTGATCTTGTTTTAGTATTACTGATCACCAATTTACTTATATTGAGATGTCAGACTGATTATTTGTAATAAATTGTTTATTACAGTATTAAATTAGTTTTAGTCATGAATTGTAGATAAGTTAGGACTAAAAATATTTTTAGTGATGATTTAAAAAAAATCAGGAGGAATAAATCTCCACCATTTTTTGAATAAGACACTGATTTTTATCAGAACAAAACAGTTTGTTTTATAAATTTTGAACTAAAATCTCCTTAATTTAAAAATTATATCACTACTTCTATACATCTAAAATTACAATGAAGATTGTACAAAAAGTATGTTATTAAAAAACATATTTGGTGCTAAAATAAGCATATTAATTGTACCTACATCTTTATGAAATATGTATGTACGATTTCATGCATTTATATTTATTTTATATATATACTATATATACTATTTTATCGGTAACTATGGTTTTTAGTCTGTAACACTCGAAGGTATAAGAAGTATCATTGGTAGATTGCATAAATTCATTAGGTAATATTTTAGAAAATTAAATCACTTTGACAAATTTTATCTCTGTTAAATAAAAACGTGAACATTCTGTGACTTGGTTGGGTTAATTTTATTTCAATACAATTAATGAATTGGTAAATACTACCGAAATATTAAATTATTTCCTCAACAATTCAGCTTCATCAAAACTGTAATTAGTAACTTTTTTAAATCAATTTTGGATTATTAAACTGTAAAGCTAAATGGGTCGTGATGCCAGATAATAAGAAGAAGAAGAGTTAATGAAGTATAACTTGCCATAGAGTAGGTATCACAAAGGCACAGATATACATTAAAAAAAAAACAATATTTATATTTATATTTAGGTTCAACTGTATAGTGTATATTGATAAATGCCTTCAAGGAGATGCATTTATGAGTAATTAGTTGAATTAAATGAATAAATACTACTCCTATTATAATTAAAGATCAAAATTTATGTTAGCAGTAGAATATATTGTTATTATATGTTTATTTTTAATGTATGAAAGGCAAAAAAAAATTTCTCTAGTACTTTCTCCTAATTGTGTACTAGGCTAGTATAGATAAGTTTATTTTTATTATTTATGTTTATAATTGATAAAACACTCTAAAGCACTTAAAGACCATTTGTTATACTTGAAATTATTTAATCATTATATTATTCTTTTGGCTTGGAGTTAATTAAATAGATGATAATTAAGTGAAACATTATTCGTACGAAGGGGCTCTATATATCTTTTATAATGTTACAGAAAAAATAAATAAATTAAAAAAATATAAAAATAAATATAATAATGCCGTGTATGGGTCTTTTCTGATCAAGCAATTGCGCTTTATCTCGAACAGTACATGTTTTGTGATGTTAAGAGTTGTAAGGGTATTCAATCTTGCTTTATAATCATTTCGCTTGACTAATATCAAATTATGCCTCAGAGGTGTGGAATATATATAATTAAAAACATCAGCCACCATGGATTTATGTCATAAATAAATCGGTATTTAGAATGGTAAAATTAACTAATGGAAGTAATTAATTGGAATTATTGACAAGTCTGATGAAAAGATTAGTTTACTTCATAATGTTTTAAGAGCATGATTAATTTAAATATGACATTAATAAACTCTAAATAAATTTCTTTAATGGTATCATACACTAATCTATAATTTATTAATATTATTACTCCAAACCATTTATTTAAAATGTGTTCAAACTATGACGTAAGAATAAATATTCTTTTGTGATATAACTCCTGTTTATTATTTATGTTAAGAAGAAGAATTATTTAAAGAATGTTGATATATTTAGAATATTCAGATGTATATCATCAAATCGTATATCAATTTATGTTTTCTCTGTTTTCTTATGTATTCTCCTTTCCAACTATTTGTAGAATAGATAATTTTACCTGTTGTTTTGGTTTGATTCTCGGCAACAGGTGAAATTATTGTTCATATAAATTTTAGAAATCTGTTTTATTAATTTTAAATGAAAGTTATAGTTTTTAATGGGTGCACATTATTTAATATTATTATTTTCACTATCTAGAACATAATTAAATACTTAAAATTAGTCAAAATTAAAAGTGCCTTAAATATAATGTGTTGACATGAGTGGTACTCATTTTTTTTTTCTTATGATACATTGTTTGTAAGTTTAATTGATTATTATTATCTTAAATTATAATGCACCAATAATATAAGTTTATTTTTATTTTATATTAAGGAAATTAATTTCACACAATGCTTTAAATTTGGGGTACTTATTATATTATATAATCAGATGTGGCTTAGAATTTATGTTTATGTACAAATTATGTTTACATGCTTACAAAGTTTTGCTCAATTTATGACGAATTTAGGAGGACTTTTATTGAGAATAATTTACTCTCATTGAATATAAGTTTAATGTTTATAAAAAAAACTTTTTAAAAAATATAGGTTTATTAATTTGTTATAGAAGCAAAAATCTCATTTGAAAATGTTTAAATGACTGATAAGATTTATTTTATTCATTATATAAGGTTGAAATCAAATCATGGAGGTAGGTTTTTTTTTTTAATAAAATAAAAAATATTTTACTGTAGAAATTTAAAAAATCATGAATTAATATAACTTCATGAAGATTCTTTATATACGAATTAATATTTTCAATTCATGAAGATGCTTTATATATATATATATTAATTACTGGTTATTCTATTGTTTTTACAGTACAAAGTCATATTATGTAAATAATTAGAGTTTATCATTTCTATAGGTTAAGTATGAATGCGGAGTTGAAATCTAATGAAATATCAAGGTGCTTTAATTGTCTCTTAGTTAAATTGTTTTTTAGGTTAAGGTTCTAAGACACAAGAATTAAGATTTGATGTGAATTATGTAAAAAAGAATTGTAAATTAAATGTGAAAAAAAAATTGTTTTCCTTGTAATTTTATAAAATGTCAAAAATAAACACTCACTTTGTTTTTGTCTTTTATAAATATGTTATTTTCTATCATGCAATCCTCAGAGTAATGCAAAATAATAGGTTTGTTCCAATAAGCAGTTCAACAAAGTTCAAAACTCTTTCACATGAGTGAAACCACTCTTCAAAGGGAAAAAACATTGACACCTCCCCAGAGCTTTAAGAGGCATCCTTATATCCCCCCCCCCCCCCACATGATCAAGTGGATTTCATCCAAAAATAGTCATTTTTGCCCAACTTGAGTCACAGTAAGGAAACCAGCAATAATAATTAAATATTTTTTATTAAAAGAAAATAACACTTCACAATGTTAGACAAACTATGTAAACTGAATTAATCAACAAGGTTACAAAAAATATCAAATTTTAACGATACACTAACACATAAATAAGCCATATGATTCAAACTTCAGAGCAAGACTAACTCTCCAGTCCATTGGGGGATCCAGGGGGGGGGGCTGTGGGACCTGCAGCCCCCCCTTTCCAACAAGCTGGATCCGCCCATGCCAGTCCATCACTATGGTTCATGACAAGCATAGAAGGTTCTCGAAAATCGCTTCCATGTACTAGAGAACAGTTTGTAATTGTTCCAACAAACTCTTTTAAGTCATTTATTTTGTTTTTTCACATTACAATATTTTAAACTTATTTTTGCCCCCATGACGCCAACTCTAGTCTAGAGGTGTGAAAATCTCCACCAAAAATTAAGTTAATAAAATGTTTCTATCTACTAGGACTTGAAATAAAAATGTTTTTTTTTTTAATATATTGTGATTTTGAATTTCAATATTTTATATGCTGTAGGAAGACGAAAAATATGTAGGTCAGTGGGTTCTTAGCAGTGCTGGTACAATCACCTGGAAAAAATTCAGGTGATTGTAGGCGTAACTTCAATTTCCAATAGTAATAATTCAACTATTTGAACTACATGGATATCTTTTAAATCAATTAATGAAAAATGAACAATGAAGTTAGTACATATATTATTAAGTACTAACAAAGTTTCTATTCAATTTAATCCTTCATGCTCATTTATAATTGTGTATAATTTATTTTATGACATATTTAGTTAATATATTAACACGCGTAATTATGCAATGTCATTAGATTGTAAATGTATTATGAGATGTTTTCATGTTTAAAATTTAAACTTATTTTAGTATCGGTATCTATTATTCGGGTTTAGTGGGCTGGTTCTTATTATGATTTGTAAAAAAGTCGGCCGTCTCGGTGATATTACTGTCGATCTATTTTTCTTATTATTCTAATATGAAAAGCAATATTTCCAAAAGCATAGAGATAATTGAGGAAGATGAGGTAGAAAATGCGATCCAAAAAATTTAAACAGGTAAACAAGCAGGAAGGGATGGCATAGATCCAGAACTACTGAAATTCGGAGGGCAAGAACTAATAAAGTTTCTCCAGCAACTCTTCCAAAACATATGGGACACAAAGGAAATCCCCTCAGATTTGGAGTTCAGTGTTATTATCCCTATTTATAAGAAAGGCAGATCCACTGCCTTCGAAAATTACAGGCCTATAAGCTTACTTACGGTGGCTTACAATCTATACACCTCAATCCTGGAAAGGAGACTAAGGCTCATAGTTGAGAAACAAATAAAGGAGGAACAAGCGGGCTTTCGTCCAGGGAAGCAGACTCAAGACCACATCTTCATATTAAGAAGCATTGCAGGAATTCATGGGAGAGACAAGAACATGTATATTAAATAAGCGTTTGATCCTGTCCCTATAAGAGAAATATGGGATGCTTTGAGTTGAAAAAAATGTATGCAGCTATTAAATCAGCTTATCAGGAAGCAAAAGGAGTTGGAGTTGAGGATCAATGAAAGAGAGTCCAACCCTTTTCCCTTAGAAAGAGGTGTAAGGCAGGGAGACAGCCTAAGTCCCCTCCTATTCATCATATTTATGGATGAAATACATAAAATTTGTAAACGCCCTACTTCCTGGACGGTCATTGGGAAATGGAATATGAGGAATGTCATGGTCCAATGTCTGCTATATGCATTGGCGGATCCAGGGGGGGGGGCTGTGGGGGCTGCAGCCCCTCCCTTTGGAAAATTTTTCGTCATTAAAAGATTGAATTTGACTTTCCTTAATGTAAGGAAGCAAGTTAAAGAACAAATAATATGCAAAAAAGGTAGAATTTTAGTTGTGGGAAAGGAACATAAAGGTAAAAAAGCTGATTGGCAGATACAAATGAAGGGCTGTGGGTCTGCAGCCCCCCCCTTTTAGGACTGCAGCCCCCCCCTTTACAGTCGGCTGGATCCGCCCATGGCTATATGCCGATAGATACGAAAAATAAACTGCAGCTAGCTCTTGTGGAATGGCAGGAAGAGCCCCTCCGTAAAGGAATGATAATAAATAACTCCAAAAGTAAAGTCTTTGTGCTGCCGAGAGAGGATCAAGAGAACGTCCAGCTTATTTGTAATGGAGAAGTGCAGGTGTGAAGGAAAGTAAAGTTGTGCAGGAATTTACCTATTTGGGGACATTCAATTCATCTGCAAAATGGGGAAGATTGACCCAGAAATAGCTAATAGTATATCCAAAGCTAACCAGATCTATTACTCTATCTGCAACAGCATATTGGGGCACAGAGATGTTAGTAAGAAAACTAAAAAGCACATATACAAGTCTGTATATCTCCCAATCTCTCACCTATGGAAGCGAAAGCTGGGTTATGCTGGACAAGCAAGCCAGTCCTGAAATGAAATTCCTGAGGAGAGCTGCTGGAAAGACCAGGAGGGACCTTTTCAGGAATGAGCGGATAAGAGAGGAGCTGGAGGTAGAGGAGCTAAAGACCTTACTGGAAAACCGACAGTTAAAGTGGTTTGGCCACGTTTGTCGAATGGAGGATGAGAGAAATCCAAGCAAAGCAATGGAAGCTCGAATCATAGGGAGGATGCCACGAGGCCGTCCCAGAATTTCCTACCAGGAATATATACAGCGGATAGGAGGGAAGAGAGGCAAAATCCTCCAAGAAATGAGGCAGCTAAGTAGGGACCGGGAGGCATGGCTGCGTTGGATTGAGGCTCCTCGACGCTAAACGGCATGAAGAGGTAGACAAAGAAGAAGAAGAAGAATCTAATAATAACAATTGCAATTTATTATTTATTTATTAACTATAAATGAATATAATAAATTTTAAAATTTGCAATAAGCAAATTTTATGGGCTGCTTCTACAGCGTTCCATTACTGGAGTAATAATTAACTTAGATGGTCTCTTGGCCACCACTTTCGTTGTCGTCGGGGTGGGCTTTACAGGTTGTTTAAACTTTTCAAATTTTCTTTCATTGTTATAAACCAACAAATGGAGTTGAAGTATATAACATTTTACATAACATTATAAATATATATTATAAAAGTAAATGTAATGCAAAGAAAAGTTCCTTAGTGAAAATTGCTAAGTAGTGCAGTGAGCGAATAAAAACAAACCGTGAAAAAAGAGATAACCTGATGGAATATAAATAGAAAATAAAGTGTTCTAATGATATTTATCTTTAGAAAATTCGTATATTTTTAACCGACTTCGAAAGAGGTTAGACTAAGCACCTCCCAACCTAAATAAGAAGTCCTATGTACAAGTCCTCGTAACATTTTATCATATTTCTTCAACTTTACTCTAAGAAGTGTTAACAGGAAATGCTCAGTATGAATACTTTCGTATTTTTATTTGTATCTCTAAGCAGAAGTGAACTATGGTTATAATTAAGAAGCTTGCTTTATTCAAAATTTTATGGTACATATTTTATTTAGAGTAGCTGTTTTCAAGTTACAGGCGTGGAAACACGAGTTCCACCAAAACGGTAAAATTACCGATTTTTAAAATTGGATTTTTGCTAAAAAAACCTAAACCGTCTTGGACTTCAAATATGTCATTCTATTTTGAATAGTATAGCCTTTTATGTTGAAGAGATCCATGTTTGATCCATAGCTTGCGAGTTATTATATGCAAGAAACCGCGAAAAAAGTCCAAACATTTCCGGTTGTTAAGGCTATGAATTCTTCCACGTTGTAATTAGGCCCTGTGCACACGGGGATACTAAAAAGAAACTGATTAATGGCGCGAATTTCGAAATGGTTTACTTTGAGTCACTATTTATACTTACAATGGGACACATCACACGGCGCTACTGGTTGGGGACGGATTTGTGATTCAGGGAACTCGTTTGTAACTAGTCACCTGAGTGATTCGCATGTCGGGTTGCCTGGTGATTTGAGTTTCCAGATTTTTACTTTTATAGTAAGGGAAAGTATTGCGATTGTGAAAAATTTCGACTTCCAGTTTTCAACGGTAATACACCTTTGGTGGCCCCCTGAGCCCAAATAACCAAGTCCCGCGAAATGGTCTGTGTGTGTGAACAGACTAGCTCAAGCACTATAAACCGTACGAACCTCTAATTTGGTATTTAGTGTATGTATACACCCGCGAAGTGACAGCAAAAATTTCATCAAAATTGGTCAAACGGAGGGAGAACTTTATTCCATAACGTTTTGCCCATTTTTACGTTTTTTTTTTCGATTTTCCCAAAAAAGGCTCTAGCGATTTTTATAAAACTGGGTATTTGATGTAGGTATATGCCCGCTATGTGACGGAAAAAAAATTTATCAAAATTGATTAAACAGAGAGGAAACTTTATTTAAAAAACTGTTTTCCTATTTTTACGATTTTTTCGATTTTCTCAAACCGGCTTTAATGATTTTGATCAAATTCAAATGAAAATCAAGTCTTCTTTAATATTAGGTAAGTTTAATTATTATTAAAATGTTCTGAGGGGGTTAAATGGGGAAGGGGCCTTTTTTGTTTTCGTATAAAGTACCTTTGTTTTTGTTTGTATGGAGAAATTAGCTGTTTCTCGTTACGCCTAAAAATAAGATATGGCTAAATATGAAATATGAAAAAAATCAAGTAAACGTATAGAGGGGAAAAAAAGAAAAATATTCCTTCAACTCATAAAACACGTTGAGCTCACGCATGCAAAGTACGCCTTTAATGACAGACGATAGTCGATAGACGATAGATATAATTAATAAATATCACTCGACTTTCCCACATTGCTCGAGCGATATCCATGAAAACACTTAACGAACTGGAGATTTCGGTTACTGTTGAGTAGCCTTCTGTGTGGAGTCGTCACCATTCAGTCTGTACTGGCGAGAAACCCAAGTTACCAACTGGTTTAGTTCATTTCCAGTATCCCCGTGTGCATAGGGCCTTAGTTTCTCTACATATGAGTGAGCTAATTTTAAAATTAAATTTCTCGGGTACTTTTCTGTTATAGTCACGCCCAGAGAAAATGTTTTTAATTTAGTTAGTACATTGCTTTTAGGAGAAGCAGGGTTATCGCCAGTGTTGCCAGGGAGGTAACTAAGAGTTAATTTCAAAACTGTTCGCTTACTGGCAACACTGTAAGGAGAAAACTCCTTGTTGGAAAATTCCTTGGCGAATAATAACGTTTTGACTAGATAATTAATCACGTTAAATATGGTTGAGTATCAGTATAATTTAAAAAATATTTTTAGGAATATTTTGGATGAGGAAACTGCGATCAGATTTTTTCAACAGCATAATATTATTCCTGAAATGAGAATATATAAAAATAACCATGAGATGAAGTTAACATTTAAAGGCAAAATTCAATGGAGGTGTCATATAAAAACGTGCAGACAAGAGATTGAATTTATTCAGAAAACATGTGTTTTATTTATTTAAAGCAATGTACTAACTAAATTAAAAACATTTTCTCTGGGCGTGACTATAACAGAAAAGTACCATTTCTCGATTTACCCAAAATTTGGTGCTCTACAACTTTTGTGGAATATAATAAAGGCTTAAAGAACCCGAAGGCCTGATGCCGGCACTACCAATTGCTCCCTACACATCTTCATCCACCTCCCCCGTCCAATCCATAACCATAACCCTCCCCCCCCCAAATATTTTTTTTTATTTTTTATTTTTAAGCGTGTGATGCAATGAAGTAGTTACTTTGCCCTAAGCATAACACTTTTGACTGTTTAGATCGCCCTCCTTAATACAACCTAATTATTAATACAATATTACTATTAATATGGCAATAGTATGCAATTAAGATTAAGATGCATTTATTATTTACATGCATAAATTAGATGCAATTAAGTAGTTACTTTGCCCTAAGCATAACACTTTTGACTGTTTAGATCGCCCTCCTTAATACAACGTAATTATTAATACAATATTACTATTAATATGGCAATAGTATGCAATTAAGTGCAATTAAGATTAAGATGCATTTATTATTTACATGCATAAATTAGATGCAATTAAGTAGTTACTTTGCCCTAAGCATAACACTTTTGACTGTTTAGATCGCCCTCCTTAATACAACCTAATTATTAATACAATATTACTATTAATATGGCAATAGTATGCAATTAAGATTAAGATGCATTTATTATTTACATGCATAAATTAGATGCAATTAAGTAGTTACTTTGCCCTAAGCATAACACTTTTGACTGTTTAGATCGTATTGAATATTCGGGTTTAACACAAATAACAAAAAACTACTTGAACACAATAAAATAACTGTATTAAAACTTCGTGTACATGAGACAACCGACAAGTAGGTCAAAAG
Source organism: Aelia acuminata (assembly GCA_911387785.2). Lineage (NCBI taxonomy): Eukaryota > Metazoa > Arthropoda > Insecta > Hemiptera > Pentatomidae > Aelia > Aelia acuminata. The sequence goes on along the minus strand of OU426984.1, from coordinate 19,392,881 downwards.
AAGAGTATTCACTCACTAAAAACAGAAGGTTACACATACAGAACAAAAGGCGGTAAAAAATGACAGTGTTGCCATGAGGCTATGAACACAAACAAATAATTAAAGACATAGTAAAATGAAATATAAATTATACAAAACATAATACAATAATAATAATTAACATTCAACAGATCGCCCTCCTTAATACAACCTAATTATTAATACAATATTACTATCAATAAGGCGCATCAACTGGTCGACGAGTCCTGGCCCCTCCACTCCAGCTTCATCCAGTCCTCTCTGCTCTATGCTGCTGTCATCCAGCTCCTGACTCGCAGGATATCTCTTGCTAATAATCTCACTTCGCCTAGGGCCTACCCCTCGGACGTTTCCCAGTCGGCAAAGCGTTCATCAATCTTTTAGGTGTTCGTTCGCAATTTTGCACGCCCACTTTAATTTATGCGCAGATATAACTTCGTGAAATGAGCATAGTATGGACTTGATCCAAACAATATTTAAAACTAGAGGTTAATTGTATAACTTCAATAGTAAACCTTGGTTGGAGGGCATTGTTTATACATGCTCCATGTGTAATTTAAATGAGGATGAAGATACATATCACATAGTAGCCATGTGCCCTATCTTCAATTCTTACAGAAATAAATATTTTGGCTCTATTCAGTTAAGTAAGCATCAAATTATAGATTTTTTAAATGGGAAGGATTGGCACAGGCTATATGGATTTATGAAAGGTGTTTTAAGGTACAGAAAATTTTTAATTGCAGAATTTAATTTTAATTAAAATTTAGATTCATAATAGACTAACAGATGTGTAAATAGTAATAAGTATATTTTTACTTTCACTTACCTATATATGAAATATATAGTAAGTGGAAGTATTGCGATCGTGAAAAATTTCGACTTCCGGTTTTCAACGGAAATACACGTTTTGGGACCCCCTGAGTCGAAATAACCAAATCCCGCGAAATGGTCTGTGTGTGTGTGTGTGTGTGTTTGTGTGTGTGTGTGTGTGTGTGTGTGTGTGTGTGTGTGTGTGTGTGTGTGTGTGTGTGTGTGTGTGTGTGTGTGTGTGTGTGTGTGAACAGACTAGCTCAAAAACTATAAACCGTGGGAACCTAAAATTGGATATTTAGTGTATGTACATGCCCGCGATGTGACAGCAAAAATTTCATCAAAATTGCTCAAAGGGAGGGGGTACTTTATTTAATAACGTTTTAGGTTTTTATTATTTGCTCAATAACGGTTTTAACGATTTTGATCAAACTTGGTATTTGATGTATTTATATGCCCGAGTTGTGACTGTAAAAATTTCATCAAAATTGATCTACGGGAGGGGGGACTTTACTTAATAAATTTTGTACCATTTTCACATGTTTTTTTTATTTACTCAAAAACGGTTTAAACGATTTTGATCAAACTTGGTATTTGATGTATTTATATGCCCGAGATATGACTGTAAAAATTTCATCAAAATTGATCTACGGGAGGGAGGACTTTACTTAATAAACTTTGTATCATATTCACGGGTTTTTTTATTTACTCAAAAACGGCTTTAACGATTAACAAAAATAAGATATGAATGTAGAAAAATGTGTGACTTTGGGAAATGATAATTAGCAAAACACGTCAATTTCTAATCTAAGTAAGTTGGTAAGTGAAAGTTGTGTGTTGCGCGCACGCACCAGATTTTTTGTTTATTGAAGGCCTTTATTTTTTATTTAGAGTTTTTTTTTAGTTTGTTTTATTCTTTTATTATTTAATTCTAACCTAAGATGTTTATAGAGGCAACTCCTGGCAGACGGTATTAACCATTGTCATAGTGTGTTTTTATTATTTATTTTTTTATTTTATAACTTTGTGAATTTTACCAGGTAAATATAAACGAAGTCATCGCTGCGCGTAGATCAAAGTGGCAATTCATCTACCAACGACTTATTCCTCTTTGGAATATTCTCAAAAGCGCCTCTAACGATTTTGATTAAGCTCGTCATTTGAACGATTAGGTTTCTATTAATGATTGAATGAATGAATGAAAATATAACTTTATTCTGGGACTTTTAGTCCCCTAAGAATAACAAAAAGGAAACTTGTGGTAGTACATTTGTCTGACTAAAATTAGATCAGTGGGATCAAATTATACATTATATGTAAGATGTTAAAAATAGAAATAATTTTTTACTCATAGTTATAAATATTGACCATTTTTACATCCCTACGGAAGATTGATTATCTAGGAATAGATGAATAAATGGTATTTAAATGAGGCCAAGGAGGATGCACTGCGAATGGTGTTAGGTAAGGAGTTCCAAAGATGGGTTGCACGTACGGTAAAGGATCGCTCAAAGGAGGCTGTTCTACGGGTAGGAACATACAGGTCGGTGGGATGAGATCTTATGTTTAATAGGTGGATGGACGAACGAGCTGTAAGGAGGTCGAGGATATAGCTGGGTTTTTTTGTTCTAAAGGATTGGTATAGGAAGGATCCAAGGAGATATTGTCGTCTGGATTCAGGAAAAAGAAAACCTTGCTCCGTATACAATTGGGAGACATGAGAGTGTCTGGGTGTCGGTGGGTGTCTGCACCTACCCCCTATTTTTGGCCTCATCCAATTTCCATCACCGATAATTAGCTTCTAACCTTAGAGCCATGGATACGCTCGATGTTTTTTTTTTTTTTTTATTATTAAGATTCAAGTAGTCCTTTCTACTCTTTCGATCTAATTGGCAATTTTTAGACTGCCTCACACTCCGTTCTCGTTCAATTCGTATGCTTTCTAGGTATGATAACTCAAGCCCGAAAGTAGGGTTAAAGGGGTGGGTAAGAGCGGTTACACCGATTTTTAATATTATTCCCGCTACTACCACCCTATTTTTGGCCTCATCCAATTTCCATCACCGATAATTAGCTTCTACACTTAGAGCCGTGGCTACGCTCGATTTTTTTTTTTTTTTTTTTTTTTTTTTATTATTAAGATTCAAGTAGTCCTTTTTACTCTTTCGATCTAATTGGCAATTTTTATACTGCCTAACACTCCGTTCTCGTTCAATTTGTATGCTTTCGAGGTATGATATCTGTAGCCAGAAAATAGGGTTAAGGGGGTGGGTAAGAGCGGTTACACCGATTTTTAATATTATTCCCGCTACTACCCCCCTATTTTTGGCCTCATCCAATTTCCATCACCGATATTTAGCCTCTACCCTTGGAGCCGAGGACTACGCTCGATTTTAATTTATTTTTTAAAAATATTAATCGATCGAGAATAAATTTGATAAGGCGGTTCATTAATCTTTTTAATCTCATCTCTAGTTCCCCAGACAACACTTCTTATAGCAGGCATCCATAATCAAAATGAGGAAGGATGAGAGAGGAAACTAGGAGATGACGGGTGCTTCTAGGAAACCGTCTGGGGAATCTAAGGAGCTCTTTTAGGACTGCAATGGATTTCCGGGTAATTTGGGATACTTGGTGGTTCCAGGTGAGATGATTATCAAAGGTGAGACCAGGGTTTTCTTATTACTTTTTAATTTCATATTTTTATTAATATCAATGCTATATTCACAATAAAAATTTAATTTAAATTTATTCGCTCATTTACGTACTTAAGTTAAAAACTATGCCGATAAGAGATGAAACATTACGAAGACTGGACCAGACGAAATAAGTCGCCATGTGGAGTGAAAATCCAAGCTTACAACTGTCGGCCCTTCATATTGGGCATGTCATCTCTAGTTACTTCTATACTCTGTGCATATACGTACACGTTTATTTAACTTTTAAAAATCAATAAGTTTTATTTTAACAATTAACTGAGCCTTAAAAAGTCAGAATGCCTCGACCCATTCGATAATGTTACCAGGCTGCCCCCTAGACAAAATCCTGCCCCTGATCCACAAAATCATTACGTATAAACCCACCATATGAATTCCAAGAACTCTAATTCAGAATTTGAATTACAAAATCAGTAAATAAGAATCAAAAGATTCTGAAATAAGATTATAAAATATGCACCTCACACATAGTTTGAGCAAATTTTATAATATCGTATATATTATTTCATCAAGGCCTTTTTTTTTCGGTACACCATAACTTCCTTAATAGTTCATCAAATTTCATGAATGAGGCATCATTTTAAAGCTTTCCTTAACCGCTATACCGGAATATATATACAAATCACTCATATCGGCTTCGATTGCGAGTTATAAGCTCAAAAGGTGTCAATCTTTTCAGGTTTTCAAGGAGAACCTATGCGGTCATAAAATGGTCGCGGTGCTTTTTCGAAGGTGTCATTTTTTCAGTTTGTCGAGAACGAACATTTTGGTCATATACACTTTGTGGATTGTCGCCGTCGTTTGCGAGTTACAAGCCAAAACATGCGATTTCAGTCAATAGAATTATCGCACTCGCTTTTCGCGAAACCTATTTGTGTATTTACATAAGTATGTGGCGTTTTTGAGGGCGCGCTCTTTCAGTGACACCTATGCCTGTGTAAAACAAACCCACCAACAAACAATCACAAATGATCATATCTTAACTTCAAACACAGTGTTCAAAAAGGTCCTGTAAACACGTAAATATTATGTAAATACTTTAAACTTATGTTTCAAATAATAAATCTAGAATTTAAACACATCTATTCTTTAAAGCAACCCTCACCTATGCCCATGAGGCACTAAATGCGCGCTATAAGATACTAAATATACTTAAATACTTAAATTTAGTGGGATTTAAGTAGGTTAGAGTGCGAATGGTTCGCGCGAGTCAGCAAATTAACAAAATTAACGCTCTAATTTTAGCTTCTAAAAACAGAAATGTTATTTATGTTATAAAATTATATAACTACCTAATAATAAATTTAAATGATACACAAAAAAGACAAAAGTGCATTCAATCCTTCTCCTTACAAACCTATCAGTCTCCTACCAATTTGTGCAAAACTTTGGAAAAATTAATTCACAAGAGGCTTGTTGTTGAGGCTTGACTAGCCAAAAAAAAAAAAAAAAAAAAAAAAAAAAATAAATAAATAAAATTTGACCATCAATTCGGTTTTCGTAATTCACACTCAACAGTATAACAATTACATCGAGTTAACAGACTACATAGCTGGAGCCCTAAGGAGAAAGAATACGCCGCTAGTGTATTTCTGTATGTAGCCCAAGAATTTGATAAAGTCTGGCACCAAGGGCTTCTCTTCAAACTCAAAACCACACTACCTCAAACATACTATCTCATACTCCAATCCTATCTCTCCGACAGATTTTTCTCAATCCGGCAGGGCTCAGAGATTTCTTCGGTCCGACCAATCTTAGCAGGAGTTCCGCAGGGGTCATTAATCGCTCCCTTACTAAACACTATATACACATCGAAAGTTGAATGCAGGGGTTGATGGCTTCAAGGGTTTTCCGCCTTTAAGCATTTGCAAACAACAACAACAACTATATACACACATGACATTCCCGAAACATTTAAAGCAACCTACGCAGACGATACAACAATTTTAACAAAACACCATGACCCTAGACCGGCTTCATTAAATTTACATAACCACTTGGTACATTTGAAAAAATATTGCTCACTTTGGGAAATGAAATTAAACCATGACAAATCACAACACATAACATTCACAATCAGACGAGATACAGGCCTACCAGTTTAAAACGGCGACCACCAAATTCCTCAAACAGACTAAGTACGATAACCTGTACAGAATAATGACTTGGGGCCCTTACGTCAAAATGAAAAGACACACATTAAACAAACCACTGAAAATACTATATGGTAAACCGTACAGTTATTGGCACCCTTAAGACTATATTTCAGTGGTTACATTAAAAAAAAATACTTCTTATGAAGGGATCTAATTGAAACTTCCTATAACTCCTCTTTATCTAGCCTTATAAAGACTCAAGAGGTTTTTTTGGGTCAAAAGTTCATAAATCAATAGTTTTGTAGTCAAATAGTTTTACAATAAGGCAAAATTTATTGTTAAAAGTGCCAAATCTAGTTATTAGCACCCTGTTGATTTAATTGTCAAATCTTCCCTATAGTTAGTTTGTTAAAGCTTTACTTCATGACTTAGAGGACTCTTCAAACATTAGACTCATGTATATCTTGTAATAAAATTAGGACTTGTTTACCTATTTCATTAAGTTAAAGTTGGGGTGCCAACAGCTGTACTGAGTGCCAATAACTGTATGGCTTACCCTACTCAATATTTTCAAAATCATCAATATTGAAAATCAGACTGAAACTTGAGGCTTAGAAATTTATGGTTCATCTAAAAAGACATACAAAAACTACAAACCTTTCAATCCAAAATTTTACGATTAATCACGAACGCACCTTTGTACCTTCGTAACCAAACACTAAATCCTGACTTACAATTACCAACTATCGACGAACAAATAAGAACCCTCTATTTTGGCTTTCATATCAAATTATATAGACATGACAATAGATTTATTAATGACAAGGCTACGACTGACATGCCTTATATGAGGCGAATGAAAAGGAGTTGGATGAGAGACCTCCTCCCCTTGACAAGACCGGGACTATGTGCCGCTGGGCACTATCTTCCCTCATGCCTTAAAATGCCAACAAACAGCAGTTTATATCTGATTTGCTGATTGTCGCTTAGTTGCGACAGGGGCAAATAAAAGTCTGAAGTTAAGCAACGATAATATTATTTTTACAATTATTATTAATGTCATCTAAGTGAATATTACATTTTTCATTTAACTGTCACGTAAGTATTATTTAATAGTATTTTAACCATCGGCGTCTTTGGTTGGTCCCAAATTATGGGGGGGGGGGGGGGCAATATTCTGCTAGATTGGGTAGGTAGAAATTCGAGAGGCTAAAAGTTGAAATAATAACACCTAAAAACAACTGTTGGAACATTTAATTCATACTCCAATGATGTATTTTAAAGGTATAGATAGTCTCTTAAAACTTGTCAATTTATATCTCAGTCAGTAGAATATAGGTAGTTGCTAAGGCTTCATGTTGAAGAATTTGGACCGAAATTTCTTGATTGAATTTTATCCTTTTAAGTTCTCCTTCTGACCCTGATCCTAATAAATTTGTTGCTTTTCATCAACTTCTATAAACTTCATCCAGTTGATAAAAATTAGTACTAAGCAACTTGGTTTAAAAAAGAAATGGTGACCATTCCCGGAGATCTTCTTCTCTTCTTTATCCAACCCTTGTACCTTACGGTGTCGGGGCAGCCTGTAGCCATCTTCTGAATATTTCTCTATCAGTTGCCAACTTCCTAAGCTCACCTAACGTGAGTCCTCTTTTCCTGACCAACTCTGTTATAAGATCCTCCCACTTATTTCTTGGTCTTCCGCGTGGTCTTTTCCCTTCTGTTCTTGATTCCCACACTTGTTTGGGTAATCTATTGACTGGCATTCTTTGCACATGGCCAAACCACCTCAATTCTTTTCTATTAATGTTTAATAGAGGTTCCTGTCCTGTTTCTTCTCTTATTCTAGGGTTTCTCACACGGTCCCATCTTGTCTTACCTATAGCCTTCCTCAGGAATTTCATTTCTGTGGCCTGTATACGGCTCTCATATTTCTTGGTGCTAGGCCAGCTTTCAGCTGCATAGGTTAGCGTAGGGATGAAGACTTGCTTGTATATAGTCATCTTTGTCTTCAGCTCCACTTCTCTCTTTCGATAATGACGTTTCGGAGTTCGTAATAGATATTAGTTGCTTTTCTTATACGCTGATTTAATTCGGAGTTCAACCTGCCGTCATTACAGATTTTGACTCCTAAGTATTGGTATTCGTCTACTTGTTCCAAATTTATATCTCTACAAGCCACAGTCTCTTCTTCCCTTGAGCCACTCTTGGACACAACCATATACTTTGTTTTGTTCGGGTTTATGGTCATGCCTTTCCGACTTAGAGCTTCCTCCCACTGCTGTAGTGCATCTTGCAAGGCTTCTCTACTTTCTTCAATAATGAGGATGTCATCGGCAAATACTAAACTCTGTATGTATACGGGGTGCATTTTCCAGTTTCCTACTTTTAGTTTGGGGTTTCTTTGTTTAGCCTCCCATATTATTCTGTCCATGAATATTACAAACAGTAATGGACTTAGGCTGTCCCCTTACTTTACTCCCTTATCCATTTTAAATCTTTCTGATTTTTTGCCCCGGAGATACAACTTTATAACAGCATTTAAAAAACAATAAGGTTGATATAATTCATCAAATATACAATATATCTGACGATGACGAGATTCGCTTACCAATTTAGTTTGATTAAAATTGAGGTGGTTTTTTAGATACTATTTCTCAAAGTCACGCATTTTTCCACATTCATTCACTTATTTTTGTTGGTATTTTTTCTTTAGAGTAAACTATTTTTTTATTATTAAATAAAACTTTTTACTTGTGATTATTCGACGATACAAGCATAATACTCCAAGTCCTCTGATTTTATACTTCTCTATGTTGTTGAAAACTTCACTTAGTAACCATAAAACAAATAATTTCCATTAAATAAACAGAACGGCTTTAATAATAAACAATCGTGTCATTAAAAGCGGACTGCGCATGCGTGAGCTCAACGTGTTTTATGATTTGAAGGAATATTTTTCTTCTTTTCTCCTGTATATGTTTACTTGATTTTTTCATATTTCATATTTAGGCATTTTCTATTTTTAGGCGAAAAGAGAGACAGATAATTTCACCATATAAACAAAAACAAAGGTACATTATAGGAAATCAAAACAGACCCCTTCACCATTTAAGCCCCCTCAGAACATTCCAATAATGATAAAGCTTACCTGATATTACAGAAAACTCGATTCGCAATAAACATGACGAGTTTAATCAAAATTATTAAAGCTATTTTTTGAGAAAATCGAGAAAAAAAACAACGTAAAAATGGGGAAAAAAACAGTTATGAAATAAAGTAACACCTCTCTTTTGGTAAATTTTAATGAAATTTTCGCTGTCACATCGCGGGCATATACATATACCAAATACCCAATTTCAGATTCGTACGGTTTATAGTTTTTGAGCTAGTCTGTTCACACAAACACACACACACACGGTCCATTTTGCGGGACTTGGTTATTTGGACTCAGAGAACCCCAAAACGTGTATTTCCTTTGAAAACCGGAAGTCGAAATTTTTCAACTATCGCATTACTTCCCCTTACTATATATTTCATATATAGGTAAGTGAAAGTAAAAAGCGATATGGCGCCAATTTGTGAAAATAAAGTATCAGATATAGTACAATAAATCAATAGAGTATGCTGTACTCAACTTATATTTTATTAATTTTGGATAGATGATAGTTGACCGGATATAGAATTAGGTAGAAAATAGTCCGGGGAGGCGGTCAATAAAATACAAAATAGTATAAAACTATTTTATTGTTGCCGACGTTTCGACCCATCTATGCAGGTCTTCGTCAGGGCTAAATAAACAAGACACAGACAACAACATGAGTAATTAGGACAAAGAATATGAACTGGCTAGATAAAATATAAAAAATATGAAAACAAAGAATATGAACTGACTATATAAGATATAAATAAATGTAAACTATAAGGTTAAGCATATAATTTATATACACATGGTGTAATATGGTTATTGACACTGATACTGTTAACACTGATGCTGTTGATACTGATAATATAGGTGGTGTGATAAGATGAAGTAAGGTGCATAGTAGTGGATAAGTTATGAGAGTGGTGTACTATGGGTAGATATGGTGGCAAATTGGGACAGAGTAGAAGAGGGATTAATATATGATGGATTATAAATATAGTAAATGAAGGAGCTTAACTTATGACAGGGATGGATGTCACGGCCAAAGTGAGGGCTGGAAGGGTCGAAACAAGGTAAGATTTGTAGGAGTGGGGAAAGATGTCAGCAAAAAAGTGTGGGCCGCAAAGAGGGTTAGGATTTGTTTACTTAAACTAACTTTACACAAATACATAACATTGGTTACAAGAATAAATAGTGGCATATTTAACAGCATAACAAAATTGAGAAAACTTATAACTAGCTGACTATATATGTATGTAATTAATATTATGTGAAAACATTAAAATTGGATTAAACAGAAATTTAAAATAAAGAATTACATTACTGTTGTTATAACTAGGCTATTTCTGTATTCGATAGGAACATATTAATTATCTATGTAGCCTTGAGTGTTAGAAATTGTACAATACAAGCAAATTTTATCGAAAACATTTTTCATTTAAACTAGATGTTTTTGAGTTAGTGCCGTTGGAACACGGTTTCCACCAAAATCGTAAAAATAACAGATTTTTGATGAAACGACCCGGCTAAAAGACTAAACCGATTTAAACTTCACATATATCATTCTATTTGCAATAGTTAAGCCTCATATAGTAAGAAGAAAGCAATACTTTGTGATCTGTATTGGTCTTATTGATTCAACCAAAACAGTCCGGTTAATTGACGTCCGGATAATAAATGTTTAACTATATTATTGCTCTTATTATAATATATATTATATATTATTGCCGATTCAGATAGGGGTGCTACTCGTCGCCATGAGATGGCTGCATCATGAATGGGGATATGGGGTCCACTCATTCTTTTCCATTCTTGTTCACCTCATTACCTCAGTACAGGAGAAGGTAGTAATTCAAGCTAATGATACAGAAAGTATCAAGGTGTGTGTATGTGTAGGTGTGTGCGGTGGCGGTGGTGGGGGGAGGGGAAGTACACACCTTTACAGAGGGAGCAGGTGCGCACCCCCCGCAATGGACTCGCCCACAGCTGACTCCGTACTCGCGATAGTAAGGAGTGGGGGCAGCCAGTCTGTTGTGCTCTGTGATCGGGGGCGGTCATGTCGTTCCTCGCCCGCGTTATCGTCCTCTAGCTCTCTCCTTTTATGTTATCCTCCAGTTCACGTCTCAGCCTCGAAGGATACTCCCCCCGATAGGCCTCAGCCCGAGCGGGAAATATGCTCAAGTTCCTCACTCACAAGCTGAGAACCCACTCCCTCAACGAAGACAACCCACATCACAAGGTAAGCGCTATGCGGACATTGTTATCTCGTAATTTCAACACTCGGCCAGACGTGTTTCCGATTCACCTTCTTGAAGGTCACCGGCGAACAGCCGGGACTCTCAGCCAAGATGGCGACAGCTTACAAACTAGAACAAAGGGGATCCTTTTCAGCACCTGTTTTGCCACACGATCTTTATCAGTAAATCTGACCACAACCCAGTAAACATATAACATGAATTAAACAAAATACAAACCTGTTATTTAAATATTATACTTATACATACTTAAAACAAAACCCGAATGACCCTACCCCCCAAAAAACTTAAAAAAACAACATAATATTATTAAATAATAATAAAAACAATAAAAAACAAAACAAAACCAGAACACTCATAATGTTTCGATTTTAGGCTGAAGACGAAGATCACGATTCAGGGACGGAATCTGACGACGAACACGGAACAAGCGACGAACCAGAAATAAGTAAGTACTTAAATTTTTTTTTTTTGTAAGTGTTCATGAAAACGTATTTTTTATTGTTGTTGGTGCAACAAACGATTCCTTGGAACTAAACATGTTTTCGATCTAATAATCAAATTCGAATTAGCTTGAATCAATTTTATTCAATTATAACAGGAGGGTATATTTTTTACTAAAGTTTTTTATCTGTATTTGTGGCCTCAATAAAATATAAATAAATAAAACTATTAGAAAACGTACTATCACTTCATTAAAAAATATTTAAAAGTTCAATGTGTAGTATTTATACATGTTATTGTTATCAAAATATATTGATAATATTAATTCATAATGTATCTTATTGATATGTATTATTTTATTGATTTTTTTTCTCAATGAAGAACTGTCTTTACTATTGATCTATTCCAAAATATTTATGAAAGTAATAATAATACTCAACTAAATTTTTAGAAAAGGCCTTTTCATTTACTATATTTTTATTTATACGTGCCCTCAATGAAATATAAATAAATAAAACTTGTTTCTTGAACTAGAAAACGTACCATCACTTTATTAAAAAACATTTAAAAGTGTAATGCGAAGTATTTAAACATATTATTATAATCACAAAAATATATTGAGATTAATATTGTAATATTATAATACTCCCTCTCTCATTGAAAATGTGGTTATTTTTTATTTTTTTTTGTTCTAAGAACTAAATTGTAACGTAATGAATAACTTTTCAATATAATAATAAAATTCATAATGTATCATAATCATATAAATTATTGTATTTTATTTTTTTATTATTAAATCAATTATAAAAGTAACTCAGAAGAACAGTCGTTACTATTGATCTATTCCAGAATATCTGTGCAAATAATAATAATATTTTACTTAATTTTTAGAAAGGCCTTTTCATTTACTATATTTTTATTTATACGTGCCCTCAATGAAATATAAATAAATAAAACTTGTCTCTTGAATCTAAGAACACATCATAAACAGATTAGGATACACTTCTAGTGTAATATACATATACAGTGTCATATGAAGCGTTTAAATATTTATATACTCGTCGCCTACAAATTTGATAACATAATTTTTTTTTCTTTTTAAAACTCAGTTCTTTAGCAATGATTAAATTTTCAATATTCTAATCAAATTCATAGTGAATCGTTTAAACATATAAATTATTGTTATTTTTATTGAATGAATAATGAAAGCCACTGAATGAAGAACGAAAGTCATTATTGATCCATTTAAAAAGTTTCGAGATAATAATAATACAAAATTTACCAAATTTTTATATAATTGTGCCTTGAATTAATTATAAGTAAATAAAACTGATTTCTTGAATCATGAGACTTCATTGGAATTGATTTCATTAACAAAATACATTGTGGTTATTATTATACTCCACCCCTATTTAAGAATATTAAGGTTTTTTTTTTTTCTCAAAAACTCAATTTTTTACCAAATAAATCAATTACTATAATTCATTAATTGTTAAAATTCTATCAACGACGATTTTTTTATATGATTTCGAAGTTAGTATAAAATAAATTATATTGCTTAAATAACTTTAAGCCAATAATAAATTTTCTTATATTAAATTAGTATGAACGTATGTTTCATTTCCAAAAAAAAAAATTAATTTATTTTTTTCCAAATTTTACGTTTCATTAATTTTTTTTTTCAGTACATTAGGATGTGATTTTTTTTATTCATTTTTTTTATTTTTTATGTGGTTTCTGTATTTAGTTAATGTATAAGGTTCTAAATTATTTTTTAATGTGTCAAAGATAGTTAAAAAATGTTTAAAGTATATTTTGTTTGAACTTGAAAACTTCAAGGATGCACACTTGAGAAATATGAGAATTGACACTAAATTATTTGTTATTTCAAGAATGAAATGAAAAATAAATGTTTAACAACTTTTAAAATGTTTTGTACGTCTATTCTTGATTGAAGGAATGTAATAATGAAAAAAAAAATAAAATTGTTGCTAATTTTATTTTTCTCACTTTTGATCCATATTGCTGCGATTAAGCATGGTTACGAAAAACAGTGCCCCCGGAGGGCAATAATTTTTAAATTATTATATCATAATTTTGACATACATTAACATAAAAATAGAGAAAAAGACCAAACATTCATATTATTTCTACTCTTAGGATGAAACGGGTTAATAACATTAAATTTCACATTATTTAGGAAAAAAAGGAACTCTATTATTACAATATTAAACCTCTTTTCAATCCTATAATTAAAAAAAATCACAGGAAACTATATTTTTACCAAGTAGGTAAATTATAATGATGTTTTATTAATTAATAACATTTTTTATAAAAGAAATAGATATATTAAAAGTAAAATTCATTTTTTTTTCAACCATATTATTATAATGGTGTGATAATAAGTTGTATGGGATGTATTATTTCTTTCTTTGTCAACGACTCGACGTATACATATACATAACAGATTAATAAACATTATTAATTGTAAACTAATTTGAATGGATGTTAATCTTGATAAATATCAATGAATGATACTAAACGTGGCCCAAGGATTTTTTAAATGGGAGTAAAAAATTCTTGGCCATGGCGTCCCTCGGATAGGACGTAAAACCTGTAAGATGTCAGGTATTCGTTAAAGATCCCTATCCTAATTATACCTGGTTAGGCAAAATTTATGACTTCCACTGTAGCATCGTTCGATTAGCCTTAGTAGCATGAAGTGACGTTAAACAAGCGAACAAACAATTTCAATGAATGTAAAAATAGTTCTTAAATTATGATAGATATAATTTATTAATATTAGGTAAAATTACGATGTATAATTGAACTCTATAATGATGTTATTATAGTCCTGAAGATGTTGAGGTATCAATACAGATATGGCCAAATTTTTTTTTACAAATTAAGAAAGTGTAAAACTATAGGATCTTATTTGATTTTTTTATGCTGAATGAAGTGACATGATTGTTTACACTTATATTAAAGGATATATAAGGTTGGCGGCCTGCTAAAAATGTATACACTCAATATTTTGAAATGAAAATAGAATTAGTCATAAAATACCAAACAAAAGCTGGCCAAATTAAATTGTACACATTTTCTTTTAAAGGATTATCGCAGTTAACAGTGTCTATTGATTCAGTCTTCTTTCTCACTCCGAAAGTAGAGTATCTGTGATTAAATGAAAATGTATTCCAAAGATTTAGTTTCCCTCGTTAAAAAAGAAGTTGAAAAAGGCTTAAGTTATAGGGCTGTCGCCGAAAAGTTAAGTCTACCGCATACTTCGGTGGCCTATATGGCAAAAAATGATTATGACCGCATTAAAATGAAAAGAGGACCCAAACCAAAGATTACTAGACGTTCGGAAGCGCGTGTCAAACGAAAAATTCGAAGGTTAGCCAAAGAAGGCGAACTTGTGACATCCCGAAAGTTGAAGGAAAACCTCAATTTAATTGCCACCACTAGAACAATTAGAAGATTTCTTCCTGAGATAGGTGTAAAATGGAGAAAAGTTGATAAAAAACTACCTATCAGCAAAGCGCATCGCGAAAATCGCGTTAAAAGGCTCGTGAGTGGCTGTCCTTAGGGGATTTTATCTGGAAACGTACAGTTTTCACAGATGAGAAAATTTTTTCAAAAGACGGTTCAGATAACGAATTTAGTTATGTGGAAAATAACTCTAAAACAGTATTTAACCGTCCCAAACGGCAGATGCGAGGTGGTGGAGTGATGGTCTGGGATGCAATTACAGCGTCAGGCGATTATCTCCCGGAAAAAGTCTCTGGAAGAATGAACAGTCAGCAATATTTAGCACTTATACGTGAAAAGGTATTAAACTGGATGAATTCTAAGTTCCCGGAACGAGATTATTACTTTTTACAAAACAACGCGCCATGTCACGTCTCCCGAGTAACAAAACAAGGGTTGTCTGATATGGGTCTGCAAGTTTTAGAGTGGCCATCACGCTCTCCTGACCTAAATCTGATCAAAAATTATTGGATGTCACTATCCACAGAAGTTTATAAAAAGGGAGCATACCAAACGGACAATGAGTTATGGGAGGCTATCCAAAAAGTGGCGAAAACTATTAAGGACAATAAGCCAAACTTGCTGAAGGATCTATGCAATTCCATGAATAGAAGATTATTAAAAGTGATTGAAGACAAGGGAAATACTATTAAATATTAGTTCTTACTAAAGTTTTTTTATATATTTTTTAATGTTTCTAATATGTACAAATAAATTTGGCCAACTTTGCTTATATCAATTTTTCTTAAAAAATTATTATAAATTTGTTAACATGAATAAAATTCATTATAAAGCAATTTAGTTTTTTGTACTTGATAACCTATTTATACAATTTTTTTTATCCAGAAATCCATGTATTATAATAGAGAAAACTGGTGTACAAAAAAAATTGGCCAGGAGTGTAAATGTTAGCAACTAATGAAAAATTAAGGCCCAAAAGATCATGAACGTTATAAAAAAAAAAAAAAAAATAAATAAAAAACTTGACTCTTAAATCTGATAACTTAGGTATTTTCTATTAATATTAAGTTCTAGGAAATTAATTTTTTTTTTAATTCTAGAAGTTATAGGAATCAAATCGCGAAGGTAAAATTATGTTTGGCCCCAATTCTTCAAAAAAATAAAATAAAATAAAATAAATTTAAAATAATCAAATTGGAGATTTTTTCTTTGAAGCAAGTACCTAAAGTAATTCTTTAATTGTGAAAGAGGTAATTAATGCTTTTATTGCTGAGAAAAACATAGTAATGGAGTATTTTCTTAATGAATAACAATGTTGAATAATCATAAATTTCTATTATGTAATTGTAAAATGTGAAACTAGACCATTTTTATTTTTTATTTTTTTTTTATAATCACATAACCAACAGTTATTTCATTAATTACTTTGTATTATGAAATACTGTGAATAAACATTTTTGGTTTCATGTTGATCATACCTGCTTATAAGTCAATGGGAATATTAATAGTGTTTATTTACTTAACGTCACTTAATGCTACTAAGGCTAATCGGACGATGCTACAGTGGGAGTCCTAAATTTTGCCTATCCAGGTATAATTAGGATAGGGATCTTTAACGAATAGCTGACATCGCACAGGCTCGGGACCTCCATTTTACGTCCTATCCGAGGGTAGGCATAGCCGAGGATTTGTTACTCCCTTTAAAAATTCCCAGGGTCACCGTGGAACATTTATTATGAACCCGGGACTTCTGGTATTGTGGATTGCAATGCTAACCACAACACCACAGGTGAACTCCTGAATATTCTATAATGACCTAAAAATTAAATTGTGAATATGACATTTAGAATTTTTTTCTATTTTTACATTTTTTTTTTTCTGATAAAGTCAGATTAATGCCTAAAAGGTTCTAAAACTGCAATATGGTTTAATGATTTATAAAAACGTAAACTGAAGCGAGTATGTGAACATTTTATTTACTTTCAAATGCAAAAATGCATTAAAAGGACCAAAAATCTTATCATTCATGTAAAAAAATATACCAAAGCTGGCAGTAATCTTTTGATCAATGTAATCTTTTAATCATTTGTATGTTTTTACTTTCACTTACCTACCATATATATGAAATATATATAAAATGTACATTTATATATTTTGTTAAATAAAAAATTTACTTTACTACTACTATATGAAATATATAGTAAGTGGAAGTATTGCGATCGTGAAAATTTTCGACTTCCGGTTTTCAACGGAAATACACGTTTTGGGACCCCCTTAGTCGAAATAACCAAGTCCCGCGAAATGGTCTGTGTGTGTGTGTGTGTGTGTGTGTGTGTGTATGTGAACAGACTAGCTCAAAAACTATAAACCGTGGGAACCTGAAATTGGGTATTTAGTATATGTATATGCCCGCGATGTGACAGCAAAAAGTTCATCAAAATTGCTCAAAGGGAGCAAATCAAAATTGGTTAACCGGAGGGGGGACTTTACTTAATAAATTTTGTATAATTTTCACGCGTTATTTTTATTTACTCAAAAACGGCTTTCACGATTTTCATCAAACTGGGTATTTGATGTATTTATATGCCAAAGATGTGATAGCCAACATTTCATCAATATTGATGAACCGGAGGGGGGACTTTACTTAATAAATTTTGTATTATTTTCACGTGTTGTTTTTATTTACTCAAAAACGGCTTTCACGATTTTGATCAAACTGGGTATTTGATGTATAAATATGCCAAAGATGTGATAGCCAACATTCCATCAAAATTGATCAACCGGATGGGGGACTTTATTTAATAAATTTTGTATCATTTTCACGTGTTTTTTTTATTTACTCAAAAACGGTTTTAACGATTTTGATCAAACTTGGTATTTGATGTATTTATATGCCCGAGATATGACTGTAAAAATTTCATCAAAATTGATCTACGGGAGGGGGGACTTTACTTAATAAATTTTGTATCATTTTCACGGGTTTTTTATTTACTCAAAAACGGCTTTAACGATTAACAAAAATAAGATATGAATGTAGAAAAATGTGTGACTTTGGGAAATGATAATTAGCAAAACACGTCAATTTCTAATCTAAGTAAGTTGGTAAGTGAAAGTTGTGTGTTGCGCGCACGCACCAGAT
Source organism: Aelia acuminata (assembly GCA_911387785.2). Lineage (NCBI taxonomy): Eukaryota > Metazoa > Arthropoda > Insecta > Hemiptera > Pentatomidae > Aelia > Aelia acuminata. Next base: position 19,374,762 of record OU426984.1, on the reverse strand, counting down.
TTTTTCTGATCGAATTGTTTTTTTATTTTGAGTTTTTTTAATTTTCTTATTCAGTATACTTAAAGTTCGTTGTTTTGTTATTAAATGCAAAAAAAAAAAAATAAATAAATAAGAAAATCCAAACGAGTTAAAAAAATTAAGATATTATATGATGCTTATAAGATTTAAGGTCTATTTTGATAATGAAACAAATAACTTTATTGTTGCTCTTGAATTCATATGTGATTAAGAAACATCCAACAATTGAACAAATCTGTCTCATCAACACCTAATTAACTTTTTTTTTAGTTTTCAACTATAGACAAATTTAAATAATAATAATTACTATAATAATAATAATAACAGTAGTAGCAACATTTTTAACAAATTTTGCCAGTAATGCTTCATTCTGAACAGTATTATTTAAATATGTACCTATTCTTACGAAATGATTATTTATTTATACGTTAAGGGTAAAAAAAAAAAAAAAAAATGGTTCAAGAAACTGTATTTAATGTAAATAAATAAATATATATATATATATATATATATATATATATATGTGTGTGTGTATGAATTATAAAAGATTCATTACGTTTACGTATTTTACATGAATCGCACTTCAAGTTATTTATTACCTTGGAGCCCATGAATATTTGTTCACTGTGTTTCACTCCTAAATTACTAAACAAAAATCTGAAAAAAATTAGTAGTTTTTGGAAAAAAGCATTCAATATTAATGTAAACGTGAATAGAATTTTTATGTAACATTTTATATCCAGAAGAAATAGTTGAGTAAAAAAAAACCGGTTGAGGGCTCACGGAAATTATTTAAAATTATAAATCTATAATTTTCAAAAGGCATTGATAATAAATTTCAAATAATTGATGTTTTTTTTTTCTTTAGTGTACCTAAAAACTCAATTTTAGAAAGAATAAATTAGTTAAATATCGTATGTATTATAAATGATAATTTTTTAGAAAAGTGGAAATGACATTTATAATTGTCTAGAAAAATGGCTTTCATTTCCCTCAATATTTTTTTTACATTCATAGTTTTATAAATCTTTAAATATTGTAATCTCATAAAAATAAATTAAAATTTTTTTTTAGAGATAATTAACAATAAAAGAACGCTGTAAGTTCTTAGAGCCCCCCCCCCCCCCCTTGATACAAATAAGTAGTCGGATACCCATCCGATTTTTCGTTCCATTGTCCAAATTCGACTTAAATATTTTTTTTTTATATATGAAAAATAAAAAGATTAATAAGTGTGCATGAGTACCAAATAAAATGTGTAATACTTCTATTGTGTATAAACTTTCTTTTGTGAAATGTTAAGATTTTAACAAACTTTAAATAACTAATTACCTTAGCGAGATCTCTCACATTAAATAACTTAATATTGTTTCTTCTTAATTTATTCAAAGAATAAGTGCTATTAGGGAAACATTTCTATGTAAATAAACCATAAAATAAAACCAAAAAGTCTATTCATTAGATACAATTGGTCAATTAAGCAATGTGCATACTTAATTATATTTAATGCATACAGAGTTGGGCTTATTTGTATATACGAAAACTTATACGAATTTATTCATATCTTGATTTTGATGGGAATATTAATACAAATGAATTCATATTACATTTGTTGTATTCACGTGCCTGGTTACGAATAAAATTATATTCACAAATTTTCCTTTGAACAAAAATATATCCTCAGGAAATGTTTTTTTTTATTAGTATTAAAATATTTATTTGTGAATGACTTTTTACAGATTTTCACCTAATATTTATACATATTTTAGTGCGAATATTGACGCATGAAAATACAATTGATGTAGGTAGTAATGTTTAGAAAACAAAAAAATCATGATATCAGTGAATTATCATTGTTATTTCCCATCTCTGCTCGATTACAATTATGTTAAAGTAACAATTTTCATGTGGTACATTTTTTGTTATGTTAAACTGTTGATGGGTGTGCCTGACATCACTCTACTGGAATATCAAAGAAGGTTTACTTAATCTTTCTGTGTCACGTAGTTTTACTACGAAATTTACACATAAACCGTAATGAATTATTGTTTCAACTCAAAAATAACAAATACATGCTAAAAGTAATACATTGGTCTATTATACAACTCTTTTTGATTTTGTTTTTACTGATCGTAGTTAAAATTAAAATAAATAATAATGGAAAATTAACATAAAAATCTGGTGCGTGCGCGCAACACACAACTTTCACTTACTAACTTACTTAGATTAGAAATTAATTCTTTTTGTTAATGCCATTTCTCAAAGTTACACATTTTTCCACGTTCATTTCTTATTTTTGTTTTCATTTGCTCTATAAAAAGCACTAATTTCTTTTATATTCAAATAAAAGTTTTTACTTGTGATAATTCGGCAATGCAAACATAATACTCTGTCATAAGTCTTCTGATTTTATAATTCTCTATGTACTTGTTGAAAGTTTCATTTAGTTACCATGAAACAAATAATTTCCATTAAATGAACAGAACGGCTTTAATTATGAACAGTGGTCTGTCATTAAAGATGTACTATGCATGCGTGGGATCAAAGTGATTTATGAGTTGACTGAATATTTTTCTTTTTTTCTCTATATGTTTACTTGATTTTTATCATATCTCATATTTAGCCATTTCTTGTTTTTAGGCGTAACGAGAGACAGTTAATTTCTCAATATAAACAAGAACAAAGGTACTTTATAGGAAACAAAAAAAAAAAAAAAAAAAAAAAACCCTACAACATTTAAGCCCCCTCAAAACATTTTAATAACGATAAAGCTTACCTGACATTAAAGAACCTAATTTTCATTAAACATGACGAATTTGATGAAAATCGTTAAAGCCGTTTTTAAGATAATCGAAAAAAAGGTAAAAATTGGAAAAAAGTTATGAAAAAAAAAACTAAAAATCATATAATTAATATATTATTTCTCAAAGCCTTTTTTTTTTTTTTGTCAGTACGCCATAACTTCCTTAATACTTCATCAAATTTCATGAATGAGTCATCATTTTAAAGCTTTGCTTAACCCCTACACCGGAAAAATATACAAATCACTCATTTCGCCTTCGGTTTTGGGAAGAAAATCAAAATGTAGAGGTTTCTAAATGGTGTCGATCTTTTCAAGTATTCAAGAAGAACATTTTCGGTGATATAATTTTTTTCGATTAACCCCTTCCATTGCGAGTTGTAAGTGAAAAACAGCAATTTACAGCGAAAATTTCGAAATGGTCTCAGGGCTCTTTCGAAGGTATAATTTTTTTCAGTTTTTCGTGACGAACATTTTTGGTTAGGTACACTTTTCCGACGTTTCGCGAGTTACGAGCAAAAACATGCATTTTCAGAATAGAATCAGCGCGATCGCTTTCGATAAGTACTAAATACTTGCACTAAATACGCACTATACGATACTAAATATACGGTGTGTACTTTAATTGAGTAGGTTAGAGTGAGAATGCGTCGCACATGTTTACATTAATTAATTAATTAAGTTAACATAATTAATAATGAGTTTAACATAATGGAAAATAATGCTCAACTTCATTCTCCCATCACTCGTAGATAATTAATTGAAGCTGTAAGTATCTATAAGTACGTAAAAATGTAACGTCACATTAAACTTAATTAATATACAGTACCAGTCAAAAGTTTAGACTCACTTGTATTTAATTCATAATCTTCAAGTTTAAAAAAATAATTGTAACTCAAGAGATAAGATTTCAAAAATTATATGATTGTTTCGAATACAATCTATATAAATAGGGATGAAATTCTGTTTGTTTGTTTTTTTTGTTTGTTATTTATAGAAATACATACCGTTTGTTCTAAATCCTCCAAATTTCGCTTAGTGGTTCTTTCATACCAGGTGCGAACACCTGTCCATATTAAAATTGCATAACTTCAGCTAATCTCTGGGTATATTATTTATTATTATAAAAATCGTCATGATCTCGCTTTACATTAGATTTTTACGAAATCAACCGTTGGATTAAAAAAAAATCTCATTTCTGTCTTAACGAACTTTTCTTGACCCACGGCTTTTCTAATTGTTTTTCAAGTTCCCTGGGTGAAACCGGGATATAAAGCTAGTTATAAATAAATTAAATATAAAATTATAGTTGTTACGTTGTCCAATAAATAAAATATTGTTACTTATTTATTTTACAAAATCTAAGGGTGAGTCTAAACTTTTGACTGGTGCTGTATAAACGTATATTTTTTAAAATGAAGGCATTAAAAAAACTTGTGTAAATAAAGGTTTGATATACTGTATAATTTATTATAGTATGTAATTAGTATTGATTTTAATGGGAAAATAAGCTATCCAATCCCCTTTAAATTTATGAATTGGTGTTCGAAGATTAATACCCAAGATAAGTTAGTTATTTACAATTTATTACTTGAGACTATATTTGCTCAGTACTTCATAAGCATGAGCTATAACGTAAAGTAAATAAGTCACATGCAGAAAAAATCCGAAAAATTAAAAAAAAAATTTTTTTGGAACCATCAAAGTAAGCTCTGTTCATAGCTTCAAAATCAGATAGATTTTTTTCATATTTCTTCTTTAATCTTTTTTTTTTAATTTAAAAAATCAAATATTTATTTCAAAGGATTTCAGTTCATCAAAACTTCAATCGAGGCATTTGACATTACATAAAATTAAAAGTTTATCTTTAATTCAAGTTTACTGGAAAATAACACTTCCAATAATTGTTTTGTATTTTTTATTTATTTTGTATTTTCAACTTTTCGGGGCATCCGCTCCATCTTCAGGAAACAACTTAAAATATTTTCCATGCTTTACTGCATGTTGTCAATTGCATAACCTTTATGTACATATCTTCACACACATACTCATTATATATATATACAACACACATATATAAATTATAAAAAACCTGTACCACTACAACCCATAAAGGGTCTTGGGTGCAGTACTATGTAAGGAAGAGTACTGTTTCTTGGTCAGCGGTCGTGCAAGGAGGTGATTTGACCGTGATCACGCTCAACCGCCAGGTTTTTTCCCCTTAATTTTTCAATTAAGGGTACCCACTTTATAGAGGCTGGGTTTGCCCCAGGAGGGTCTCTCGGCCCACGATATATATCTCTCGGCACCATATATAAATTATAATCAATTTAAAATTAACAATTAATTTAAGTCTTTTGGTCATCTCACTGTCACAAACTGATCAGTTGTGCCCAACTAATCGGGTGCCCCTAAACATTGAAAAATAAAAATTAAATAAAAAAAAATACAAAACAATTATTGGAATTGTTAGTTTTCATTAAACTTGAATTAAAAATAATAATAAATAACTTCCGGAAAAATTAAAAAGTAAAAAAAGTAAAAGTTTATCATATTAATTATTACTCGTTCGCATTGAAGACGAAAAGAACAGTAGATTTTTAGGTTGTGAATAAGCTGCATGTTTTAAAGTGATTTTTACATAATAAAATAATAATGAACATTAGCTTTTATTGGCTCCCAAACGGGTTATTGTTAATGATTAGTTTGTGGAAAAAATTAAAAAAAATCTGTAGTTTTGGAGAAATTTTCATTTCCTGCTACGAATACCCTAAAAATCATCAAAATCTATCGTTCTTGGGAGCAGAAAAATTTATCTATAATGCGGAATTTTACATACTGTAACGATGGAATATTTCATTAAAATTTATATTGAAAAAAAAAAAACCGTTGTTTATACCAGAGCAATGCGAAGAGACGATGTTAGTTCGAGATTAAGAGATATATTATTCACTGTAGATATGGCAATTGTTTCCAAAGGATAACAAATCATTATGGCTAATTTATGTGATGAAGGCTCCATGTTTTCCCTGTAATTTGCTCACTGGACCAGAACTCTGTTACGGTGAATCGGGTTCAAAAACTGCTCAAAGAAAAGATGCATTTACTAAGCTGCCCCGTGGGATATTATAATTCATAATAATTATTATTATATTTGAATTTAATTTAAAAATCATGCTTGATTTGTACTGATGAGTGATACAGAACTACATAAATAATAATGATCAAATTGGAATAAAAAAAAAACATATCGATCAGAAAATTAAAAACATCTTTTAAAAGATAAATTTTAATATTATATTTAGGCGATTCATTCAATTTCATTATTATTTTCTATTTCATACTTGTTTTGTTGTATAACATTTTCGGGTCTAGTAAATTAAGGATCTTATAGGGTAAACCGTACAGTTATTGGCACCCTTAAGACTACATTTCTGTATTGAAATATAAAAAAAATCTGGTGCGTGCGCGCAACACACAACTTTCACTTACCAACTTACTAAGATTAGAAATTGACGTGTTTTGCTAAATATCATTTCCCAAAGTCACACATTTCTCTACATTCATATCTTATTTTTGTTAATCGTTAAAGCCGTTTTTGAGTAAATATAAAAACCCCGTGAAAATGATACAAAATTTATTAAGTGAAGTCCCCCCTCCCGTAGATCAATTTTGATGAAATTTTTACAGTCATATCTCGGGCATATAAATACATCAAATACCAACTTTGATCAAAATCGTTAAAACCGTTTTTGAGTAAATAAAAAAAACACGTGAAAATAATAAAAAATTTATTAAGTAAAGTCCCCCCTCCGGTTGATCAATTGTGATGAAATATTGGTTATCACATCTTTGGCGTATAAATACATCAAATACCAAGTTTGATCAAAATCGTTAAAACCGTTTTTGAGTAAATAAAAAAAACATGTGAAAATGATACAAAATTTATTAAGTAAAGTCCCCCCTCTGGTTAATCAATTTTGATGAAATTTTTACAGTCATATTTCAGGCTTATAAATAGATCAAATACTCAGTTTAATCAAAATCGTTAGAGCCGTTTCTGAGAAAATCGAAAAAAACTTAAAAATTTATTAAATAAAGTACCCCCTCCCTTTGAGCAAATTTGATGAAATTTTTGCTGTCACATCGCGGGCATATACATACTCTAAATACCCAATTTCAGATTCGCACGGTTTATAGTTTTTGAGCTAGTCTGTTCACACACACACACACACACACAGACACACAGACACACACACACACAGACCATTTCGCGGGACTTGGTTATTTTGACTCAGGGGACCCCAAAACGTGTATTTCCGTTGAAAACCGGAAGTCGAAAATTTTCACGATCGCAATACTTCCACTTACTATATATTTCATATATAGGTAAGTGAAAGTAAAAAAAAACTTTGTATGAAGGGATCAAAATGAAACTTCGTATAGCTCCTCTTTATCTATCCTTATAAAGACTCAAAAGGTTTTTTTTGGGTCAAAAGTTCAATAGTTGTACCATATGGCAATATTTATTTTTAAAAGTGCAAAAACTAGTTATTGACACCCTGTGGATTTAATTGTTAAATCTTCCCTACGATTAGTTTGTTAAAGTCTTACTTCATAGATGACTTAGAGCACCCTTCAAACATTAGATTCATGTATATCTTGTAATAAAATTAGGAATATTTTTCTTATTTCTTTAAGTTAAAGTTGGGGTGTCAATAACTGTACAGAGTGTCAATAACTGTATGGTTTACCCTATAAAATGTCCACCGAAAAACGTTTACTTGCAGCTACTAACCGACAACTGAGCTCTTGGAAAAAATTCCTATTTAGAAATTAAACTCTTCTGCGTCCACCAAGGCAGTTATTATTTTTATATATATTTTTTTAAGCCAAAATTTCTTAGGCATTTCGGAAATTGGAGATTTTCTGTTACTAAAAATATTCTTCGATTTTAAAAAGTATTAATAAAAGAATATTATGATTTTAAATAGTAAAATTTTTACTCCTGCATAATGATCAAGATATGAATTTTTTTTTCCTTATGGTAAAAAAAAAAAAAAAAAAAAAAAAAAAAGAATCCCTCTAAAAGATTTTACAAAATTCCTTATAAATATTTTGATCAGATTTAATTTTAATTTTATATTTTTTAATTATCGATTTCAAACTCTGTTTATAACTAACTATCTAGGTTACGGGTGTCATTTCACATTTTTCTATTAGTTAATTTTCTATAACTGTTTATTTTATTCTTAAAAATTCTTTTTTCTTTTTTTGGTAGTTGATGGATCGTTTAATACCTTCCTTTTCGTTTTAACTTGCGGGCAATTTATATTAATTTTATTTATAATTAAGTATTGGATTAATTGTTGTAATATCATTATAACATATTTTTTATTTACTTTTAGCTAATATGACTTTATACGATTTTCACCTCAATGCTCATTCAATCTTACTCAGGTCTGATGTAAAGGCATGGAAAAGGTTTGTTCAAGAAAGTTGCTTTCAAGGTGAGCTAGTTTTTCTTTGAGAGTTCGTTGATGAAATTTGTCGAACTTTTTTTTTTTTTTCTTTTTTATTTCCCGAAACTCGTTTTCAAACAGCTGATAATATTTAAGAAAAATCACTTTTACATTTGGCATTATAAGTTATAGTTTATATTAAATATTATTTTTCAAATAGAGACAGTACTTGGATATAATTCATAATTCATTCGACAGATTGAATTGGGTACCTCAAATAAAAATGAAAATGAAGTCAAATGAATAAAAATGATGTCTCAGTAATTTGCAAACGACTAACATTACAACAATTTCTTTCTGTTTTCCAAATCAGTAAAATAAAAAATATAAAAAGAGTAATCTAATACATAGCGATGCTTATGTGCAAAATCCATTCAGACACATCCTTCACTCACAAAGAAAAAAAACATTAAAAAAACGTAAAATCTTTTCAACCCAAAATTATAAGACTAACAAAAATAAAATTCTTATTACGTAAATAAAAACAGTCTACTTACCTAAAATACCTAACATTACATTAGAAATACCAGTTTTTAGAATCTATGTTGTTTAGAATCTAAATTCAGGTTATTCTGGTTTTATTTTAAATCCTGGCCTCGCAAATCTCCTAAAAACTAAGGAGTAACTTAACATATATTGCAACTTGTTCTGTAGAATAAAAATTATTTTATAAAATAATTTATAAAAATCGGGTTTATTTGGTAATAACAAGTTTTTTCGTAATGAAGATTTCAGTTTTTACATTTATATTTACATTGTTTCTGCAATTATATATTTACATTTATTCCTCCAACCTTTATGAAAAACTAGTGAAAAAAAGCTACTTTTTAAGGTATGTATTGATATTTTTTATGTTCCGTGTAAATTGAAAATTGTACCAACCTTCGTTACTCGTTATTAACCTTCGTTATTCGTCGTACTGTAACTTAAAACACAAAACACATGATTTAAAAGAGTTCTTGTCGTTTTTTTGGAACAGTTGGAACAAACTGTTTTAGAACAATCTAGGCTATTCGGGAACCATCTGGAATGTTCTGATTCAGACTAAATATAAGGAGCGATGGACTGGAGAGTTGGTCTGGCTCTGAAGATCGAATCATATGGTTTTTGTGTCACAGTGTCGTTACAAGCTGATACTTTTTGTAACCTTCGTAATAATTTTATTGTATTCTAATTTGTAACCCACGTAAGTGTTACAACATTTACAATATTACAATATTATACATATCGCTCGTTCAAAACAAGTCTAGTCTATCTTTGAAAGAAAAAAAAACAAAAACGATTTTTATGATGAGCAAATTAAAATATCTTTTTCTTCTGTGTTTTGAAACCCGTTATCCGCATTATCCGATTGTTGAATGATTCAGGAATCATCACTATCTCGGACCCTAAGCGGTCCTGCACAGAGATAGTGGAGGGATATTGGAAGATAATTCGTGAAAAATAATGCGATTTTGAGTTAGACCAGTCTTGGATTGGAAGAGTGATATATTTTCGTGGTATGTTAAGTTATTAACGTAAAGACATCAAATATAATAATAATGAAGGCTTAAAGAACCCGAAGGTACGATGCCGACACCACAACTCGCTCCCTGCACACCTCTATCCGCCGACTGCCATCCAGACCCGACTTCGACAGATCTGCCTTCATGCAATCCTCCCATCTCCGTCTCGGTCTACCCCTCGGACATTTCCTAGTCGGTCTTGTGTCTATTAATCTTTTAGGGATTCGTTCCTAACTGAGTTTCGTAATTTTTCATGCCCATTTTATTCGCCTGCAATCACTTCTATTATATTTAGCGGGTACGGTTCACTTAGTTCAGCGTTGTGTATGCCTTTTTAATCTCCTCACATTTATGGACATTTCGTATGTAGCCGTTTCGCGTATATGTCTGTTTGCGAGTTTGTAAAGAGTCTTTATGTGTTGGTCGACTGTTGGCATGTTGAAGTCATTATGTAAGATTTGAATAGTCACTTATAGTCCGGGAGCTGAGGGCCAAAAAGGTGCCTGATTTGAAGAAAATTTTTGATCATATAGGCTGAAAGTATTCATTTCATAGACAACAAATGTGAACGTCTGCCACCTCAGATCGGTTGCCATCAAATTTTATAGGCGAATAAAATCGACATTTTCGATTTTTTTTCTTCAATTTTCCGCTAATAACTCGAAAACGATTTATCGCAGAAGAAATTGTGTTCGTTCTAAAATAAAAGGGCATTAAATTTCGCGTCGACTGAGATCCTCACAGTTAAAATCGGGTAAGTCTTTTCGCCAAAACCGATTGTCAATTTAGCCACTTTAGAGGAAAAATGAATTACACTCGTGTCCCAAAGCCTGAGTTACTCAAAATAAAAAAAAATGTTACCTATAATAGTTGTACAATATCGAATTCTGTGTAAAATTTCAAATTTAGCCCACTTCTGTGGAGACAAAGTAATTAAAACGTGAACGTATTTAGCGCCTTGTGGTCTAAAATCCATGAAATGTTTTGGGATTTTTATTTCAGTTTTTCGCAAATAATTCGGCAAACACAGATCACAAAGTATTGCTTTCTTGTTACCATAAGAGGCTAAACTATTGCAAATAAAATGATATATTTGAAGTTTAATTCGGTTTGGTGGTTTAGCTAGGTTCGGTACATCAAAAATCTGTATTTTTTACGATTTTGGTGGAAACCGTGTTCCAATGCCTAAAACTCAAAAACATTTAGTTTAAATGAAAAATGTTTTGAAGTATCATGGGATTTGATAAAATATTCATAAAAATAACTACTTAGACAGGTAGATACTTGGCGAACTTCACCTTTTATTTTAAGACATGGAACAATGTTGTTTAATTAGTTCAAACTGGTTAATACTTCAAAGTCTTAGCAGGAAGTAACTACTCCGAATTCTTTCATGTTTTCATTCGTATTTCTACGCGGGGTTCAGCTGATGTTTGTAAGGAGCTTATTTCATGCTAAATTTGATGCTCTGCAACATTTATCAAATATATTTTTCATTTAAGTTTTTTTTAAATTTACATAGATGTTTTTGAGTTTTAGGCGTTGGAACACGGTTCCCACCAAAATCGTAAAAATTACAGATTGTCGATGTACCGAACCCGGCTAAACCACCAAACCGATTTAAACTTCAAATATATCATTCTATTTGCAATAGTTTAGCCTCTTATGGTAAGAAGAAAGCAAATACCATTCTATTTGCAATAGTTTAGCCTCTTATGGTAAGAAGAAAGCAATATTTTGTGATCTGTGTTTGCCGAATTATTTGAGAAAAATTGAAAAAAAAATCCCAAAAAATTTCTCGGATTTTAGACCACAAGGCGTTAAATACGTTCACGTTTTAATTACTTTGTCTCCACAGGAGTGGGCTAAATTGAAAATTAATAAGATCGTTTTACACAGACTTCGATATTCTTCAACTATTATAGGTAACATTTTTTATTTTGGGTAACCCTCTTTAAATTGCAGGCTTTGGAACATGAGCGTAATTCATTTTTCCGCTAAAGTGGCTAAATTGACAATCGGTTTTGGCGAAAAGACTTACCCGATTTTAACTGTGAGGATCTCAGTCGACGCGAAATTTAATGCCCTTTTATTTTGGAACGAACACGATTTCTTCTGCGATAAATCGTTTGCGAGTTATTAGCGGAAAATATAAAATTTGATGGCAACCGATCTGAGGTGGCAGACGTTCACATTTGTTTTCTATGAAATGAGTACTTCAGCCTATATGATCAAAAATTTTCTTTAAATCTGGCACCTTTTTGGCCCTTAGCTCCCGGACTATTACCAAGATGCTTTAGAAATTAGTCGTCATGTCTCGAAAAATGTTTCTTTTTGTTGTGACTGTTTTCTGATTTTTTTCTTGACTTTAACTATTGTAAGTTGCTATGCTAACCACTACACCACAGTTAAAAAGTTCTAATTTTCCAATTAACAAAAAATAAATAAGTAAAATAAAATAAAAAGCAAGTATAATTTTTACGAAGTTTTAAAGTGCTTTCAGCATTGTATATTACATTGAATGCAAAATGAGCATTATATGAATGAATACTTACATATGAAATGTGAGAACAACACGTTGCCTTTATTTATTTGATGAGCTAAACTACTAGAAATGATGGAATCCATTTACATATCCTTATATACAAACAAACAAAACTAGTTTCTAGTCCTAGTTTAATGTTGACGATGGACCTTGTAGCCTGGCTCTTATCTTTATTTAGTCGGAACCACTAAATTATAGGATTGTGTTTACATTTCATAAAGGTTAAGGACAAATATTTTCTACGTTTCCGATATCATATTAATCATGTTACTTGATATACTTATAATTTTTAAGGAACTTTTTCTGGAATATACGTTTTTTTATTCTTATGAAAAAAAAAAAAATTGAATCACGGTCTCATAATAAAATTTTAGGAAACAAATACAAAAATGAAGTGTTTGGTTGGCAAATACAGTACCAGGTTTAAAAAAATAATTGACCGACTTGAAACCTTTCAATCAAAAATGTTTAGACTCATAGTTGAAGCACAATGGTACGTCACTAACAAACACTACATACTGACTTAAAAATAGAAACAGTAGACCAACATATAAAGACACTTTATAAACGTTTTCACACTCATTTACAAGGCCACTTCAACCGACCTATTAGAGACATAGCAACAGGTGATATACCAATAAATAGGAGATTAAAAAGGCGTTGGATGAGAGATCTCCTTCGTTAACAAACCAGATTAACTGACACAAGCCAGGGAAGAGGTACCGCTGGGTGCCATTCTTCCCCATGCCTAACATGCCCTTATTTAAATTAGTGTAGCTCTCAAATTTGCTGATTGTCGAAGTTGTTGACAGGCGCAAATCAAGATATGAAGACAAAAAAAAATAATTGTAACTCAAGAGATAACATTAAAAAAATTATATGATTGTTTCGAATACAATCTATATAAATAAAGATGAAATTCTGTTTGTTTGTTTGTTCTTTACAGAAATCGGGTCTTTTTCGTTTAAAGCACGCCAACCGAATCTACAGTTACAAATAACACATGTTTTTACTGTCAGGAATGTTCTCGACAAGCGTAGAAGGTACTCGAACAGTCACAAACAAGTACTAGAACCCTTTTCCAAATATTCCAACAACAAGTCTAGAACTAAATTATTTTATTGTATATAATATTTATAATTATTTTAAATCATATGTTTTGTTTCATGTTATGCTTTTATAGTAAACTAGCTGTATATCCCGGTTTCACCCGGGGAATTTCATTTTTCTAATAAACGTGAACAAATTTAAAGTGAAATCATAACGATTTTTATAACAGTAAAGAATATACCCAGAGACTGGCTGAAGTTATGAAATTTTAATATGGACAGGTGTTCGCACCTAGTAAGAAAGATCCACTGAGCGAAATTTGGGGAATTTAGGATAAACGGTATGGAGTTTTATTAAGAAAAAACAAACTAACAGAAATTCATCTTTGAGCTGTTTAACCCGGTTTGATCGGGGAATTTCATTTTTCTAATGAAACGGTTGATTTCGTAAAAAAACATTGTAAAGTGAGTTCATTACGATTTCTATAACAATAAAGACTATCAGCTGAAGATCGGCTGAAGTTATGCAATTTTAATATGGACAGGTGTTCGCACCTGGTATGAATGAACTACTGGCGAAATTTGGAGAATTTAGGATAAACGGTATGGATTTCTATAAAAAACAAACAAACAAACAGAAATATTGGCCTGCAGTTTCAGCTTCTCGCAAATCGGCTTGCCTAAGCCTTTGTGGCGCAAAGCGGGCCTCGTATTCCTGGGCAGACTCAGTTTCCCGCGATTCTGCCTGTCTAAGCCTCTGTTGTTCAATCCTAATTTGATGTTCGTCGAGAGTTTCAGCTGCTCGTATTTGACGTTGTTTTTAGCTTTTGAGCTCACTACTCCTATTGAAGCTCGCTTCTTACGAGGCATTTATAAAAAATAAATTCACCATACATGTAAATAAAGGTATAGTAATTTAAAAAAAAAAAAAAACATATGGTTTAAAAATCCCAGAACTCGACGCCTACCAAGGGACGGTCTTACCGGGCCTTGTTGGCCTCTTCAAAATGTATAAAATGATATTTTAGGCTGTTTTTCGACTCAAACGGTCGATTTCGTAAAAAAAACCCATTGTAAAGCGAGATCATGACGTTTTTTTTAACAATAAAGAATATACCATGAGATTGGCTGAAGTTATGCAATTTTAATATGGACAGGTGTTCGCAACTGGTATCAAAGAACCACTAAGCGAAATTTGGAGAATTTAGGACAAACGGTATGGATTTCTATAAAGAACAAACAAACAAACAGAGTTTCAACTTTATTTATAAGATAACTTAAATGTTCATGTTATGCATACCTGTGCATTTATATTCTATTTATTTTGGTTAATATCAAATATCAAAACGGAATCGTCCTGTTACATTAATTTAAAAACAAGTAATGCTCCATGGTTAAAAAAAAAAAAATAAATAAATTAATGTAAATGAAAACAACAATCTATTTTGAATCCTAGCCTGAACTATTTTGTGGTTTTATTGGTTTGGTTTTAAGTAGGTCGCTTGTGTCGTACGGTTTCCATTGTGATGTTAAAATGTCTGGTGTACGTTCAGACTAAATATTTAAAGCATTTCAACGATTTCGTACGAGTTTATTTTGCATACACTAGTTATAAATTGCTGGATCTTCATTCACGATTTGGTTCTGAAAAAAAAAAGAAATGATTTCTCAATTATTCAAATCGTTGTAAGTGATTTTTTATGCAAAAAAGTTTATATTTTTTGGACATTTGTATTATGAAAAATATTCCAAGTAAAATTCTGCTTAAAAATGATCCTATGCATAATTTGAGACATGTTTTCTAAATAATCCAGTTGGAAGTAAATTAAATAAATTCTTATTCAGTCGTGAATGAATTCATTTATGAGATCAAATGTGGTTTAAATAAAATGATTTTATTAAGTTTTAAAACTTTGGGAAAATACTCATAAGGGATGTAATAGTAAGAACCAAAAAAGTTACAATCATTAAAGGGTGCGCGCCCCAATTTCCGTACAATAAATTCCCATTTTTTTTTATTTTTTTTTTGCATTTTTACATAAAATATTTTATTTTTTATTTTCTTCTAAATTTGGAAGATACATTGCTAATTTATCATCAATTAAAATATTTTATATTTTTATGACGTTAGTTTTATGAAAAATACTCCTAGTAAAATTCTGCTCAAAAATGATCCTATGTATGAATCCAGTGAGACAACCCGTTATCTAGATAATCCTGTTGGAGGTAAATTAAAAATCCATTAGTGCGTAAGTTCGGCCTATTTCTCAACACTTTTTTTTTATGACTTTTATTTTTTTTTAATCTCCACAATTACTTACCTTTTATGCTTAATTACAGTTGTAACACTCGAAGGGAAAAGCAATCAAATCGTGAAAAGGTAAAGATAAAAAAAAATTAAATAAAGAATAGTTGTTGAAAATTAGACCGAACTCAGTCACTAATGGATATTTAATTTACTTCAAACTGGATTATCTCGAGAACGGGGTTTCTAACTCGAATCACGCATAGGATCGTTATCCAGCAGAATTTTACCAGAAATATTTTCTATCAAAAAGATTTTCGCTAAACCTTTTTGTCTAAAAGGTGAAAGCAATGGAAAAAAAAAAGGAATAGGTACAGGGGGTGGATGGGACTTCTTCTTACATTTTTTACTACACCGGTTTTGAGTATTTTTCCAAAGTTTTATAACTTTATAATTTATTTCCCCCATTTTATCTAATTTTCCTGCATTGCATATTCAAAGCTTATTTATTATTTACTTATAAAACATTCAGCTCTTGAGACTATATTGTTCAACAGGATACTAAGAAAGGGACCAAATTAGTATTAGGGCAATGCATTAATTGTTGAAAACATTCACTGCATTTATTGGTCCTCAAAACCTTCATATATATATATATATATATATATATATATATATATATAGAGAGAGAGAGAGAGAGAGAGAGGCCGCTAAAGGTTCTGGGAGGTGGCACAAAGATTTAAAAAAAAATAAACGTTTTTGACATTTAATGCATTGTCTTTATATGTATGTGTATGTGTGTGTGTGTGTGTGTGTGTGTGTGTGTGTGTGTGTGTGCGTGTGTTTGTGTGTGTGTGTTTGTGTGTGTGTGTGTGTGTGTAGTGTATGTACAATATGAATATAGTATACTAGGAAAAAAGAGAATAAAGTTGATTTTTTTTTTATTGAGCTACATGGGTTTCTAAGGGTGTAGTGGTTAGCGTAGAAACTTACTAAAGCTCGCGGGTTCGCGTCCCGAGATGGTCCTATGATTTTTTAATGGGAGTAAAAAATCCTTGTCCATGCCGACCCTCGGATAGGACGTGAAATGGAGGTCTCGAGCCTGTACTCTGTCAGGTACTCGTTAAAGATCCCTATCCTAATTAAACCTGGATAGACAAAGTAGCATCGTCCGATTAGCCTTATTGGCATAAAGTAACGTTAAACAAAAAAAAAATGGTTTCTAAAACACCTGAGAGAAAGCTTTCATAGATATTCTATAATTTATTAAAATGAATTATATTATAAATAAATAAAATCTTATTTGAAAGGAGCATGAGAAAACTGGGATATCAATTAAAGAGTCTGTCTTTCTTATCGTTGTTTGAGCTTGTATATATACAATTGTGTAAGAGGTCGATTTAAACATTTCTAATGGTGTTATTTATTCGAACCCTATTAGTATTATTCGTTATATTGTATATATTATAATAATAAGTGTTAATTGTATTGTGTGAGGACTCTCAGATTATGTTTTCTGTAATGCGTTTTGAGTATAAACTATTTATGAATACTATTCAACGAACACAATATTTGACGCTATTTAATTTATAATCATTATATTTAATGATGAGTTTACACGATAAGTTAATTGGCCAATGGAAAATATCTTTTAGGTTTAACGGTTAAGCTTCAATGCTATGTTATCCATTATTTTATTTATAAAGAATTTATATAATTCCCTTATCCTAATGTTCTAACAACCTAGAAAATAAATAATATGTATATAAATCTTATTATTTTTAAAAAATATTGTAACAGTTACGTGGTTTTAAATATCTTTCATTAGACGTTAATAATAATATACAATGTCAGACAAGCAATAGTAATTAACAAGGTTACAAAAAGTATCAAATTGTAACGACACAGTAACAAAAAGTAACCATATGATCCTCAGAGCTAGACTAACTCTCCAGTCCATCGCTCCTTATATTTAGTCTGCATTAGAACAGTCTAGAAGGTTCTCGACAAGGGTAGAAGATTCGTGAAGAGGTACTAGAACAGTTTGTAACTGTTCTAGAACTCTTTTCGAGCATATGTTTTGTGTTTCATGTTACAATATTATTATTTTTCCCTTCATACCTCAATTCACATCTGTTTCTATACTGAGAAAATCAGCAAATGTTTTCGTCAAATAAAGCATTGAATACTTGATTTCAAGGCATTTGGAAAGATAGTACCCAGCTATAACCTATTTTTTGGTCTTGGTTCAGGATGGGAGGGGGTCTCCCATCCAGTTTCTTTTTATGTGTCTCCTAAAAGATATGTTAGCCGTTCTCAAAGCACATTCTCGGATAGTTAATGAACTATTTATCATAAACCTTTAATTATGAACCTTTTTCCAAGAGATGTATTAATCCATTTCCTAATGGATGCTTCGGGATTGCAATAAAAACTATCTCCTAGTGGTGTATAACTAAATTGAATTTAAAAAAAAAAAAATATTTTTGGGCTTGAATTGAAGAAATGTATATGACAGGTAAAAAGGGATAACCTCGCATTAAACCTTTCGTGAAAATTTCATAATTCTCTTTAAGGTGCCTTTACACTCTACGAACCTCACCTTCGAACAGGTTCTCCCGCGAACCTTGCCGTACCTGCGTTAAACGAACAGCCGTTTATACTTCACGTGACGTTAAGGGAACCGATATGGCTGACGCACCCAACAAGAAATAATCTCCATCATATAATCTCTTTATAATATATTATAAAGAAAAAATCTCTATTATCAATATATTTTACATTATATGAAAAAAAAAAAAATAGGAGACGAATTACAACGTTTCACAAATTACACTAGTATCACAAACAACTCCTGTCACTTATGGAAAACCCAAATCAAAAGTGACACTAGCGCTACCCCCGAACCCAGGCGAACAGATGAAGTACCTAGAACACCAGAACAGTCGACGTGAAAGCTTCACGAGGGTGGTGTTCGAAGGTAAAGTTCGTAGAGTGTAAAGGCACCTTATAAGGTATGGGAAATTTGAATAATAAGAAAAATATAACGTTTAATATTCGAAAAAAAAACGAAATAGTTTTCCCACAATTTAAATCACAAATAGTTTTCACGATGGTTCTTATCTCTGACTGAAGCATCACATTTTTTTTTTTTAAATATTCTTTTCTAAAACTCTTAAACTAGGATAGAGATTAAAACACAATTCATATTCCTTCTACTTATGACAATTTACATGTCCAAAGTCATCACATGTATACGCTACACCTCTAAAATAAATAAGGTGAAGGCTTCGCGAAGGTTGTTCGAAGTTAAAGTTCGTAGAATGTAAAGGCACCTAAGGATTACCTATGAAAGCATGAAAATAAATTGTGGACATCTTAACGTATGTTCAATCACTTTGAATTTTCTTATTTTTTGTTTTCCTTAAGAAAAACTCTTCATTTTCATTGGGTTTTCCTTTTTACATTGCAGTAAACATATTTAAGAGTCAGGTGTAGTTTGGGATGACGTAGTAGTCATCCGGATCTCACGTGATGTTAAATAGTTTTTAATTCTTTATACGAACATTTTTTTTTTTTCACTTCATGACTACCCGACATAATCATATCCCTGAAAATTTAGTGTAAAAGTTATCTTGGTTTAAATAATTTTTGTTCGAACGAAAAAAGTAATACACAATGTCAAACAAACACTACAAACTCAAATTATTAACAAGGTTACAAATAGTATCAACTTGTTACGATATGATTCGATCTTCAGAGTTGGACTGACTCTACAGTCCATGCTCCTTATATTTAGTCTGAAATAGAACATTTCAGATGGTTACAGACAAGTATAGAAGGTTCTCGAACAGTCTAGAACATTCTCTAAACCTGTATTAGAACAGTTTTGTTCTAAAAGTCTTTTTAATCCTTTTTTTCTGTTTCACGTTACAATAGTAATCCTATTGTTAAAAAACCGAATTTATTTTGTTTTATATCCCAACGAATATCTCAACTTGAATAAACATTTTTCGAATAAACGCGGAAGGTAGCGTGTGCCCTATATTTAGTTATAAAACGAAATATTTTTCTTTAAATCTCTTACTTACAGTGAGGAGGAAAATAAGTTGTTTATAAACAGTGGTGGTGTTTCGACAGGTTTGCTCGGGATTGGACGGGAAGTTTGAGTAAAGTTAGGAGTTAGTTTAGTTCGGAGGCAGGCTCGTTGGAACATTTCCTCTTATCGTTATCGTAACATTCTATATATACCCTCTCTCTCTCTCTCACACACACACACACACACACACACACACACACACACACACACACTCACTCCCTCTCGCTCTCTATCGACAGCTTAATACCGAAAAGCGAATGGAGAACTTATCGGAAAATAACTCGATATGAAATACTCTTACTATTTCCTTCTTCTTTTATTTTTTTACTTTCACTTACCTATATATGAAATATATAGTAAGTGGAAGTATTGCGATCGTGAAAATTTTCGACTTCCGTTTTTCAACGGAAATACAAGTTTTGGGGTCCCCTGAGTCAAAATAACCAAGTCCCGCGAAATGGTCTGTGTGTGTGTGTGTGTGTGTGTGAACAGACTAGCTCAAAAACTATAAACCGTGCGATCCTGAAATTGGGTATTCAGTGTAGGTATATGCCCGCGATGTGACAGCATAAATTTCATCAAAATTACTTAAAGGGAGGGGGTACTTTACTTAATAACTTTTTAGGTTTTTTTCGATTTTCTCAAAAACGGCTCTAACGATTTTGATTAAACTGAGTATTTCATCTATTTATATGCCCGAGATATGACTGTAAAAATTTCATCAAAATTGATTAACCGGAGGGGGGACTTTACTTAATAAATTTTGTAACATTTTCACGTGTTTTTTTTATTTACTCTAAATCGGCTTTAACGATTTTGATCAAACTGGGTATTTGATGTATTTATATGCCCGAGATATGACTGTAAAAATTTCATCAAAATTGATTAACCGGAGGGGGGACTTTACTTATTAAATTTTGTAACATTTTCACGTGTTTTTTTGATTTTCTCAAAAACGGCTCTAACGATTTTGATTAAACTTAGTATTTGATCTATTTATATGCCCGAGATATGTCTGTAAAAATGTCATCAAAATTGATCAACCGCAGGGGGCACTTTACTTAATAAATTTTGTATCATTTTTACGTGCTTTTTTTATTTACTCAAGAACGGCTTTCTCGATTGTGACCAAACTGGGTATTTGATGTATGTATATGCCAAATATGTGATAGCCAAAATTTCATCAAAATTGATCAACCGAAGGGGGGACTTTACTTAATAAATTTACTCAAAAACGGCTTTAACGATTAATAAAAATAAGATATGAATGTAGAAAAATGTGTGACTTTGGGAAATGATATTTAACAAAACACGTCAATTTCTTATCTAAGTAAGTTGGTAAGTGAAAGTTGTGTGGTGCGCGCACGCACCAGATTTTTTTTTTTTTTACAAACGAGAGTCTTGTTTCATTTATGTTTAAAGAGGTCGCGATGCTACAATATGTCTAATAATACTTGCTCGTACAATCTGCATACATCTGTGGTGTAGTGGTTAGCATTACAAACCACAATACTAAAGGTCGCGGGTTCATACTAAATGTTCCGCTGTGGTCCTAGGATTATTTAAAAGGAGTAAAAAATCCTTGGCTATGCCGTTCCTCGGAGAGGAAGTAAAATGGAGGTCCCGAGCCTGAACGATGGCAGGTAATCGTTAAAGATCACTATCCTAATTATACCTGGATAGGAGAAATGCAGGACTCCCCCTGTAGCATTCTCATTAGCCTCAGTAGCATAAAGGGACGTAAACAAACAAACATCTTACGTTTGTTTTTGCTTTTTTGGGAAGTTAAAATATTGAATTAGACAATTTTGTTAAACAATGTTTTTTCAAACAGGCCTCGTATAGTTTAAAAAGTATTACTTGTTTTTACTTTTTTTTGATATTTTAAAAGTTCATCCGTTTAAGTGTCAACACGATTTATTATTGTTCTGTTTATTTCCACACTTAATAAAATTTAAAAATGGCATTACAATATTAGTCCCAATGTGCATCAATTAGGTATATTTTTTCCATCCATACTACATTTTTTTAGCTTCCTACGGTGGCAAACATTGGCAAAAAAAACATAACCGAAAACACTGAGGGATGAAAAACGGACTTAAAAACCTTCCGGAGAAGTTAAAATTTTTCACAACGCCGAACTGAGCGAACTTTTTAGAAGTGATTGCTGCGCGGTGAATAAAGTGGGCATGTATTCGTTAATTCGGTAGTGAACGAATCATTATAAGATTATTAAGCGCGATACCCACGGGGAAACGTCTGCGGGTAACGCCGTGAAGGAGGTGGGAGGATTGGGTTAAGGCAGATCTGTTAAAATCGGGTTTGGACCTGGGGTGGTGTATGGAGGTGTTTAGGGTGCGATTTGTAATGTTGGAATCGAACCTTCGGGTTTGCTAGGCCTTTATTATTTTTGACTAAAAACAAAAGGATTTACTCACGAGATCAAAGTAAAGTTACAAATTAAAACCTGCACAGACTTGCATTGTGGCGCATCAAGCAAATGTGGTCACTTTTGCTTTTGGCTTTCAATTTCATGATGCATTTTAGAAGGTGTACCCAGGAAAGAAATCTTTAACGAGAACCTGACATCTTACAGGCTCCGGACTTCCATTTTACGTCCTATCCGGGGGAAGGCATAGCCAAGGATTTTTATTATTTTTTTATTAGGGTCACCGCAAGACGTAAGACGGGACCTTTAGAGTGTTGTAGGCTGCTATTCTAACTACAAACATACATTTTAACCGACTAGTTAATTAAGTAAAGGCAACAGCTGAAGTGTCAATAAATAGGAAATTAAAAAGGCATTGATTTCCTGCGTTAACATACCGGAGTAACTGTAACCAATCAGGAAAGATGTATATCTGAGTGCATGTCCTTCTGGGATATCAAGAATATTTTTGGTTTTTAATGGTTTGTTGACATGAGCGAATTAAAAAAAAAATAAATAAAAATAAATTTACTAAACTGAATAGAAATTTAGTAATTTAAAGAGGAGCCAGTATTGAACCTTGAGGTACACCCGCCAAGACTGGACGAATTGAGGAGATCTCCGACCCTCATACCGGGACTCATGACATACCGGAAAGCATTGACACACTGACCGCTACATATGCTGATGATACGGCGATTCTCACTAAACACACGGATCCTACACATGCCTCACAAATTTTACAACAACATTTACATATAATAAACGACTGGTGTAAACTATGGAAGATTCGACTTAATCATGACAAATCCAAACACATAACGTTCACTCTTCGAAAAAATACCTCCCCTCCAATTTATATAGAAAATTTCCAAATTTCACAAACTGACACTGTACAGTACCTCGGTCTTACCTTTGACAGAAGGATGACCTGGGGCCCGCATGTTAAGATGAAACGTTAGACCCTTAACAACCGACTCAACCAACTCTACTCACTTTTTTCTAAAACTACAAAACTGGGACTAAGACAAAAATTAAATACATATTTATACTTGATAAAACCAATATGGACATACTCTTCACAGATATACGGAACAGCTAAAAAGACCCACTTACACCGACTTCAAACCTTTCAATCAAAAATGTTAAGACTCATAGTTAAAGCACCATGGTACGTCACTAACAAAACACTACATACTGACTTACAAATAGAAACAGTAGACCAACATATAAAGACACTTTATAAACGTTTTCACACTCACTTACAAGGCCACTTCAACCGACTGATTAGAGACATGGTAACAGGTGATATACCAATAAAGAGGAGATTAAAAAGGCGTTGGATGAGGGATCTTCTTCGTTAACAAACCAGATTACCTGAAACAAGGCAGACAAGAGGTACCACTGGGTGCCATTCTTCCCCATGCCTACCATGCCCTTATTTAAATTAGCGTAGCTCTCAAATTTGCTGATTGTCGAAGTTGTTGACAGGCGCAAATCAAGATTTGAAGACAAAAAAAAAAAAAAAAGTAATTTAAAGATTTGAGTCTGGTGCTATAGAATGTCTCTTGGCCAATATCGTTTCTGCCGACGTGTCGGGTGACCAGGGGTATGTAGTGTTGGAGTGTGAAATGTTCGGTATTTGTCTTGTATGTATGATTTTACTATCGGTATGTACATGTAATTGTGCAGAGTGTGATTCGAAGTAAACCAGAGATCATTTTATTGCAAAATTCGTATTATATTAATGTGATCATGTTTCGCGGAACCCCAAGTATGTCCAAACAGGTTTTAGGATAGTGGTGTAAATCAGTCGGTTGTTTCTTGGGTTGAGTGATGATCTGCAATCCAGGAGATGTGAAAGTTGTCTTACCGTTTGGTGAGTTCTAGTTATTTTTTAAATTCGGAATGTATGTTCCAACTGAGTATTTCTTTTACGTACAGTCTAGGGTATGGTAGGAAATTCTTTGAAGATCTTAGGTTGTTGCTAATTCCCACAGGTGGGCAAGGAGATTTTAGAAGTAGTAAGAAATAAAAATCTGGTGCTTGCGCGCAACACACAACTTTCACCTACCAACTTTCTTAGATTAGAAATTAATGCGTTTTGTTAATTGCCACTTCTCAAAGTTACACATTTCCAAATCCTTTCTGATTTTTATTTGCTCTATAAACAACAATAATTTCTAAATTATTATTAAATAAAAGTTTTTACTTGCGATACAAACTAATAATTTCCATTAAATGAACAGAATTATGAACAATGGTCTGTCATTAAAGGCGTATTACGCCTGCGTGGGTCAACGTGTTTTATGAGTTGAGTGAATATTTTTCTTCTTTTCTCCTCTACATGTTTGCTTGATTTTTATCATGTCTCGTATTTAGCCATTTCTTATTTTTAGGCGTAAAGAGAGACAATTAATTTCTCCATATAAAAAAACAAACAATAAAGGTTCCTACCCCATTTAAGCCCCCTCAGAACATTTTAATAATGATAAAGCTTACCTGATATTAAAGGACACCTAATTTTAATTAAACATGACGAATTTGATGAAAATTGTTAAAGCCGTTTTTGGGATAATCGAAAAAAAGTTAAGAACTGGAAAAAAGTTATGAAATAAAGTGCCCCCTCCGTTTGACCAATTTTGATGAAATATTGGCTATCACATCTTTCTCATATACATGCATCAAATACCCAGTTTGATCAAAATCGTTCTAGCCGTTTTTGAGTAAATAAAAAAAACACGTGAAAATGAGACAAAATTTGTTTAGTAAAGTCCCCCCTCCGGTTGATCAAATTTTTACAGTCATGTCTCGGGCATATTAATACATCAAATACTCAGTTTGATCAAAATTGTTAGAGCCGTTTTTGAGAAAATCGAAACCACCTCCCTATACACACACAGACCATTTCGCTAGACTTGGTTATTTGGACTCAGGGGACCCCAAAACGCGTTTTTGCGTTGAAAACTGTAAGTCGAAATTTTTCACGATCGCAATACTTCCCCTTACTACATATTTCATATATAATGGTAAGTGAATCTAAAAAATTAAACTATAAATGTGTCTTTTCTTGCGAATGCGACAGAAATGGTGAGGAAGTTTGGAGGCATAAGTTTGAAGGTTCGACTTTATATGGTATATAATTAGTTTCTAGTTTCGAATTAACTATTAAGAGATATAGTGGAACGATGGTAAGCAGATTAGAGCGTTGCGGTGGAGGTAAGGCAGACTGAGATAAGCTTTGCCGGGCAGGTGAGCCTCTAATCCCCGACTAACTTTTGCTCCGATTTAGCCCATAGAATATTAATTCGCTAAATTAACCGCTCAGTCATACGTTTCCAAACTTGATCTCTTGGAAGTCTAGTGTCTTGGAAGTGGCATGTTGGGTATATTCGGGTCTCTCGTGCTTTGAATTAGTTGTGAGATTATCGACTACGTTATAAATAATATTATTAAAGAATTTTTTTTTAATAATACAAAGGGTAAACTATACAGTTGTTGACACTCAGAACAGTTATTGACACCCCAACTTTAACTTAAGGAAATAAGTAAATAAGTCCTAATTTTATTTCAATCTATGGTTGAATCTTGAATCTAATGGTTGAAGGGTCCTCTAAGTTATCTATGAAGTAAGACTTAAACAAACTAACCATAGGGAAGATTTCACAATTATATTCACAGGGGTCAATAACTAGTTATTGCACTTTTAACAATAAATATTGCCATACGGTAAAACTATTGAACTTGTGACCCAAAAGAACCTCTTGGGTCTTTGTAAGGATAGATAAAGAGGAGCTACAGGAAGTTTCAATTTCATCCCTTCATAAAAAGTTTTTTTTTTTAAGTTCACCTCTGAAATGTAGTCTTAAGGGTCAATAACTGTACAGTTTACACTATAAGACGAAACTAGTATAAAATGTAGATATACGTCATAGCTCGAAGGGTAGATGCACAATATTGTCGATAAAAATTGGAATTTCCAAAAATAGAGGGCTAAAATAGGAAATAATAACATAAATAATTATATTATGATAATAACGGTTACAAGCGCGGGATAACCCTCCAGTTATATTCTAAAAAAGGGGACACTTTCATGAATTTTTTAAAGCATGCAATGTGCCGTATCCATACTCTATGATTTAAAGATTTCTAGACTTGGATTGTTGGAAAAAACCGTTCTAGTACATGTTCGGGACTGTTCGAGAATAATCAACCTTGTCTGGAACCTTCTAGACTGTTCTAATTCAGACTAAATATAAGGAGGGGAGGACTGGAGAGTTAGTCTTGCTCTGAAGCTAGAATCATACGGTTATTTTTATGTTACTGTATCGTTACAAGTTGATACTTTTTGTAACCTTGTCGATTATTTGAGTTTTATTGTTTGTCTGGAATTGTAAATTATTATTTTCTTGCAATAAAAATTATTTAAACCCTCATAATTGTTTGAAATTTTCCTTCGAACACCACCCTCGAACAGCCTTCACGTCGAATATTCGGGTGTTCTAGGTTCTTCATCTGTTCGCCTGCGTTCGGGGGTAGCGCTAGTGTCACTTTTGATTTGGATTTTTCCCAGATGACAGGAATTGTTTGTGATATTAGTGCGCCGTTATCTAATTCTTCTCCTATTTTTTTATTTTCAGATAGTAAAAAATAAATTGATAATGGAGATTTCTTCATCATAAGCTAGCGTTGGGTTCGTCAGCCATAGTGGTTCGCTTAACGTCACGTTAAGTATAAATGGCTGTTCGTTTAACGACGGTACGGCAAGGTTCGAGGGTGAGGTTCGTAGAGTGTAAAGGCACCTTTAGAAATTCCCAAACAGTTGTCTTTTCTCCTAAATAATAAATCAAACTTAAACTAAAAATAATAATTGTTATAAATATTTTTTTGTTTTTGTTTCGGAATATTTGCTGGTATTAAACTGTTAAGTATTGAGTTAGCTAACAAGTGACTTATAATTTTTTTTTTTCACTCGATCTGATTTCTGTGAACTTAAGGGCTTCTTCATCATTTTGAATATACTTCCCCCAGTTTTTTAACTTTATTTTCAAAAACTTGGTGCTCCATTCAAGTCCGCCGGCAAAATCAAGGTAGAGTATATAGGTAGGTAGTTAATGTAGATATTATTCAATCTTTATCGTGTTTTTATTTTTTGACAATTTTCGCCGGTCCCGAAAATTCGTCCAAAGAAGCTGTCCAGGTCTCCGAATGGTTTTAGTACTCAATTCAGACTGCAAATCATGGAATATATCTCATACTGCTGACATCAGAGTTACTCCGATCCATACCCTGTACCGCACCGATCCTCCCAGGGCGTACTCCTCGAACAGAAGGAAAGCCAGAGGATCCCAGGGGACATGCGATCTACGAACTAATAACAGAGCCCCTGGCGTGCTATCCTCGCGTGCAAGGCTTTATTAAAAAATTCATACCCTCCTGTAGCTATTAATTTACCACCGCGGTCCCCCCCCCCACTTTCGGAAGGCCCTCCCTACCCCTCCCTTTTTGTAACTTAAGCGCCTTCGTCAATATTTAACCTGCAAACTTTTGTTTTTGCATCACAAATTCAATTGGCCGGCAACATTTTAATATTTATGCGCTTTCATTTTTTGTTTTATAATAATCTCTCTCTCTCTCTCTCTCTCTCTCTCTCTCTCTCTCTCTCTCTCTCTCTCTCTCTCTCTCTCTCTCTCTCTCTCTCTCTCTCTCTCTCTCTCTCTCTCTCCCTCCCTCCCTCTCTCTCTCACTCTCTCTCTCTCTCTCTCTCTCTCTCTCTCTCTCTCCCCCCTCTCTCTTTCACTCTCTCCCTCTCAGAACACTATTGTAACACTTATATGGGGTACAAATAATTTTTATTAATCGAAAATAAAAAATGTCAATGCCACACAAAGAATATAAATAATAGATATAATCAAGGAGGTTACTAAAAGTATCACTTTGTAAAGACACTTTTAACACAAAAGTAACCATATTATCGATCTTCCGAGCAAGACTTCAGTCCATCTCTCCTTATATTAGGTTGTTTCATATGAAATGTACGTTTTCAAGGTAAAGTGATTTTATTAAAAATACGATTTTACTTTCCCTATGCAGTTTAGGTGTCTGGAAACGGTTGCATATAATTGTGCTAAGAGTCCTCTTTGGACTTTTGGTAGGGGTTTCCTTTTAGGGTTTACAGTATGTTTGGGGACATCGCTTTCAATTACAGTCTTCCTTGGGACTGGTTTTCCAAGTCGGTAAACCAGGTTTTTCCCTAGCCGAAAACTTAGCAAACCAGCGGTGAATGGTTCGTTAATTTACACTCCCTTCCCCAAACGCCTTACAGTAGTTTCTAGCAGCCTCAGTTGCCGAATGGCCGAGTTTAAAAATTTAAAAAAAAATACAAAAATATTTCACGAAATCGCTTGTTTCCTTTTTAATGTTTGGAAGTATACTAAAAAGTGTGTAATTCATTGGGAAGCTAATGTTAATAAAAGAAAAGTAGATGATTAGTTACTGCTTAATTATGTTATGTAAACATTTCGAAGTAAACGACAGAGACCCGCGAAATCCTCTATGTATTTCAAAAATTATAAAATCGGACATTTCATGTGAAATAACCCAATATTTAGTCTGAAACAGAACAGTCTGTAAGGTTCTATGCTAGCGTAGATGATTCACGAACTGTTTGAACAAGTCTAGAATTCTCTTAAGTTTATGTTTTGTATTTTGTTTCATGTTACGCTATATTGTTACGAATCGTGGATAAAATTTACTGCGAGCTTATCCTGAGCATTATCGTCAGATACCATCGATTCTGAAAAAAAGGTTTTTGAGATATTTTGCAGCCGTCAAAGTTTCACGATTCAATTTTTATTCTTTCATAGTTAAATAAAAAATTTCATTTTTTACGAATATACGTTTCTTATAATTGCGATCTTGATAAGTATAAGTATAAGGGGATACGTAGCAGATCAGATTTGGATAACTGAGAGTAAACTTTTGAAGATTCGTGCAGGAATAAGTACTGTGAACTTTACCGGGAAAAGTTCTAGCTTCAGGAGAAAGATTTCGGACACAAATTAAGTAAAAAAAAATGAATTTAAGGTAGAGGATGGTCACAAATTAAGTATAACCAGGATTTGAGTGTTGAAGCAGACAAGACTGAAAACATTAGATTTTGATTAGTCAACATTTTGAACGTACTTCAGCTAAAATGGAACATACTGTAAGGTAAAACACAAAACATATGATCGAAAAGAGTTCTAGAATTTTTATTTTGGAACAGTTGAAAACTGGTCTAGTACCAGTTCGAGAATCTTCTACGCTTGTCGGAAACCTTCTAGACTGTTCCAATTCAGACTAAATATAAGGAGTGATGGACTGGAGAGTTAGTCTGGCTCTGAAGCTAGAATCATATGGTTAGTTTTGTGTTACTGTATATTTACAATTTGATACATACTGTTAATTATTTGTTGTTTTTTTTGTTTATAAGGAATTATTATTTTCGTTTAATAAAAATTATTTAAACCCACATAAGTTCCAGAATACTTAGAATTCCTTTCGATATTCATTTTATAAAGTGAAAAAAAAAGTGCTTTCAAAAACTGTATATCTTATGGTATGGTATGAAAAAACAATGAGTTTAGAATTGAACATCATGACAATTATCCCTTCAAGACTTCATGCTTACCCTCACTTAACTTCTTACAAAGTTCTACTTCACTCTCTTCAATATTACGAAGATATCCGAACTATTAGCCCACACAAGCCGTTGGAATGGATTATTAACCCAATAGGCGCGCGATGGGCTACGCGAATTACGTAATGGCACCTTTAGCTGTCTCGAAATGGTCGGATCCCATGCAAGCAGGGGAAGCCGAGTCCATTGACCAATGGGCGAACAGTTAACTTTAGCCGGCTGTCGTTCGTCCAATCAGATACGGCGTAGCTAAGTGGGCCTACTCTTACCGACCAATAGGCAAGTTGAGAAATTACGTTCCAGGTGCAATGAGGGTGTCGTTATAGATAAGGGGCTCAATACACGAAGAGCAAGCATGAATTTTAAAAGCAATAAATTTTTTAAGAGTACCTTTTAATAAAACATGAAGCCAACTCAAAATACTGAGAACATTGCATCGAATGTAATAAATATCGGCTGCAATTAATCGATCTCAGAGGATTTTATTTAAAACGATTTTTCACAATCTTTGTTTATTATTTAATGTAGCTGCTTACAGAATCAGTAAAAAGAATTGTCCAGGCATATGGTCCTGTGTCCCAACTGAGGATTCTACAACAATTTTTATATCCGTCTATACATTCATAAAAATGTTGAGGTTCTCAGATATATCGTAAAATATTGTCCAATATCCACGATTCCTATTTTTATAATAATTCCTATTTTTTTTTGTTTTGAAAATATTAATACTGGAAAAAGAATTTAAAAGCAATATACATAGGGGAGAGCGGGGTCGGTTGGCAACAGTTTTCACTTTTTTGATTGTTGAGTCGTTCCTGTTAATATAATCCCAATAGGGCTGATACCACTGTAAACCCCAAGTATTAGAGTACTTCAAGTATTTTTCTCATCGCTTAATATTTAACACTAAGATCACAGAAAATTAAAGAATTCTTCATTCTGTAGTTGGCCAATTAACCCCCCACGTGGGGAGGGTTGGCCTAGAAGGTGGAGTTGTTTAACCATCTCATTCAAGTACTGCTTGAAACATATTATTGTTACTAAAAGCTGTATTGTAATGGTAAAATAATTTTTAATCGGTTTTTAACAGTTTTTAAGGGGAAATAGAATGACAATAGAAGAAGATAGAATTTTAGACTGTCGTCACTTTCTGCGTAGGAAATATTGCTCTCATCCTCCTCGCTGGAACTAAAGACATTTGGTAGTTTCACCTTTGTTTATGTTTACCTTGCTTTTGTGAATTGCTACTGCGCCTACAAACCCCAGTTGAAGAGAGCCAACTAACACCACAGGAGAGATCATATGAAAGATGGCTGCCAGGACAGGGGAGAACAATCAAACAAGAAACTGGTTAGTCGAAAGGTTAGGTTTTTCAAAGGAGTTGGGGGCCATGTGAACAGAATCGGAGTCAAATGTTTTGCCTTGCCTTTAAACCAAATTTACTGAAAATATAAAAATTCACTTACATGTTGTAAAATCAATCGATGGAGCACATTCATCTCTACACTGTTACCATCAGATTGAAAACTCAGGACAAGACTCCCGAGGTCGAGCGGGTCACATGGTACAATGGTGGGGCCTTCACAACAGGTTTTTCAGTCCGTTCACACATACACAGACACACACACACAGACACACACACACACACACACACACACACACACACACACACACACACACACACACACACACACACACACACACACGTTAATTTCGACATGATAATGATTATACCAAAATACAATCAGAGTGGTATAAGTGATCAATCATTGTAGTAATGCTGTGGGTAGGGTCACTGGTTCAACGGATATTACGCTCTGCGATTCCGTTAGTCTGTCCTCACGGTAGCGACCAATGCTTAGCTGTCTTTAATCTCATCTCAACTTTACCTTTTGGACATTTTCATACTTATTCTTTGTTTATTTCTTCTATAAATACAGCTTAAAATTCCTGTTGAAAAACTATAAGGTCCCAAATTTTGTCGAGAATGTGGTTGCCAGCAGTCACATGAAATTAAACACCAAACAATGCGAAAGAAAAGAAAAACATTATTTTCTTTAGATATCTTTGTTGAATAAATGTTCACTTATATTTATGTTTAACACAAGGCATATATAATAAACATCTAAAACCCAAAGTCTTGTTTAAAATAAAATTTAAAAGTGCATTAATAAAAACACTAAATATTAACTACGTTACCTTAATAATAATTTTTGTCATTATTTTTATGATGATATTTGTTTTTGTTAAAGCTTTTTAATCAAAATTATAACACCTAACAGGAAATATGTTAAATAACGTAACTTATCTGTCTCAATTCTTTTATTGCACTTTTTCTTGTCTATTATTATTATTATTATTAAATCAATTCTAACAATAATCCTAATTGCTTCTATTTTTATAAAAATTCTATTTTGTATCTAGTTTGAGTGTGATTTTTGTATATTTTATAGCTCTATCTGTTTTTTTTTTAGTATGAAAATTCATATTTATATAATTTTTCCTAGTTTTAATAATAATAAAAGTTTTTATTTTGATCAGTGATATTACGGGATATGTAAATTTGCTGTCACATCTTTGGCATATACGTATATCAAATACCGAGTTTGATCTACATCGTTACAGCCGTTTTTGAGTAAATAGAAAAAAAAAAACATCTGAAAATGAGACGAAATTTACCATATAATTATAATAATAATAGACTCTTTATTTAATTGTCCCGGGAACTAGTCCTTTTGGAACATAATTAAACAAAAATATATAATAGGCTTTAGAACCTTAGAATATTATAAAAAATAAAACAAAGCAAATGAAATTAAAGAAAAAACTGAAAAAATAATGATAAGTAATAAAGTAATCTTCTTGTGATGAAAAAATTAAATAAATAAATTAAATATCCTCATTGACTTAATAAAAAGAAAATAATTATGTGTGTGCACCTTAAGTATATAAATACACATAAACACTTATTTACTAAAAAATAATGTAACGTTAAATAAAAAAAAAAAAAAGGTTTAGAATTGTTCTAGACCTGTTGTTTGAACGAACTAACAGTTGAAAAAATCTGTCATAGTACATGTTTTTTACTACGATGTTCGAGTACCATTTACACTTGCCCAGAAAGTTCGAGGCTGGTCCTCTTACGACTAAATATAAGGAGCGGTGGACTTGTGAAGCTCAAGTCATATTGCTATTTCTGTATTAATAATTTAATAATTTTTGTAACTGTTTAAATATTTGTGTTTTCATAATTTGTGTGGCATTGAAAATTGTAATTACTATACCGATTTATAATTAAAATTGGTAATTTCTATTTACAATTGTTCGGGAAACTGGATGGATATGAGGAGGTGATTGAACAGGCGGGATTTAAAGGTTGGGAGAGTGTTGGAGTGACGAATAAACTGTGGAATAGACTTCCTTTAGGGATGGGGACCGGATAATGAAAGATTCTTCGAAAGCTGACGTTCGGTGGGCCGGTGTATATAGATCTGAAGACCTAGAGCGGGTGTTTCGAGAATGGAAAGAGGATTGGAACTGAAGATTCGGAGATATATGAAGGAGAGCGGGATCGGACAACTCGGAAAAGGAAGGAGACCAGGCCAGTTTTTCGGTTTTATCTGTACTTATTTTATATGGAACCCTACCATCTAAAGGTGGCTTTACACTGCACGAACTTTATCCTAGAATCTCACCCTCAGCCTTCCCGAACACTATTCGGGTATTCTAGGTTCTTCATCTGTTCGCCAGTGTTCGGGTGTCGCGCTAGTGTCACTTTTGATAGGTTTTTCCCTAGTGACAGGAGTTGTTTGTGATACTAGTGCGCCGTTTGTAATTCGTCTCCTATTTTTTTAATTTTCAGGTAGTGCGTTGAGTGCGTCTGCCATATTTGTTTGCTTAACGTCGAGTCATGTACAAATGGTTGTTCGTGGAACGCCGGCACGGCAAGATTCGGATCAGAACCTGTTCGAGGTTGGGGTTCGTAGAGTGTAAAGGCACCTTAAAATCCTTATTCTGGTTTACATCTGTTACGTCGGGATTCAACTTGAGATTATTTACATTGGTTCGTTTGACCTTACAGTTTGGGGAATGCGAAGAATTGAGTCCGATTTTTCATGAAGAAGTTACTTGTTTTATAATGAAGGTAATTAGTTGACCGTAGAATTATATGTGATTGAAACGGTTGGGGGTGCGGTCAAATGAAACACTATATGTGCAATAACATATTTTTTAACCACCTAAATGTGACTATAGAGGCTCTATATAGTCATATTTAGGTGGCATTTCCATCATAGACATATACTACTACGTAATATAGAGCAGATTGCAGCTACAGTTTATTTTTGTTAAAAATGTTGCTTGGCTCTATTTTGTCCCGACCCCTTCATATATATTGTGCCGACGTTTCGATCCGACATTCAGGACTTCATCAGGGCTGTCGAGTGAACTGTTGGAGATCGACTTACTCATTTTATTTCTTTCCGATAGGTTAAATGATTATCAGGATTTTAAAACATTTTTATTTTGGAAAGCCAACGTTTCGATCCAACTTGTGGATCTTCATCAGTGCTTCTGATCCCAGAGTGATTATTCAAAGACTACCGGATCGCGGCCAGTGTTTGTATCAATCTGGACTCAGAAGCCCTGATGAAGATCCACAAGTTGGATCGAAACGTTGGCTTTCCAAAATAAAAATGTTTTAAAATCCTGATAATCATTTAACCTATCGGAAAGAATAACAGTTGACTATTTCTCACCTCTGTTTAATTTCTTATTGTAATGAAGGGAATATGAGCATTTATTGCAATAATTAAAACAATGGACGGAAAGTATAAAATACCGCAATTATCTCTGATATCACAAACCCTTTATACCCATTAATAATGATCATTTTGTGTCTATGAAATTATAATTGTAAACCCACACATTGTATAATTGCTAACCGCCATGAGAGCCGGGTAATACCCTAAGCGGACGGCCTTGAGGGTCGAATGCCTTGAGTAATTGAATGGCACATGTCCTCTGTGCGGTGTACACAGAGTGCTGTAATTGTTTTTGATAAAACCTTGTTTATTAGCATTTTCGGCTGTTGAACTTTGAGTATTCTTTTATTCATAGTTTTTACGTATTTCATGAAACCAAAAAAAAAAAAAAAAAAAAAAAAAAAAGGATAATAATAAATCTGGTGCGATGCGCGAAACACACATCTTTCACATACCAACTTACTTTGATTAGAAATTGCATGTTTTGTTAAATGCCATTTCTCAAAGTCACACATTTTTCCACATTCATTTACTTATTTTTGTTAGTATTTGCTCTTTAAAGCACACTAATTTTTTTTTTTTATTATTAAATGAAAGTATTTACTTGTGATAATGCGGCAATGCAAACATGATACTCCAAGTCGTCTGATTTTATAATTCTCTATGTTGTTGTTGAAAACTTCATAGAGTTACTATGAAAAAAATAATTTCCATTAAACGAACAGAACATTTTTAATTATAAACAATCGTCTGTCATTTAAGGCGTACTGCGCATGCGTGGGCTCAACATGTCAATATGAGTTGACGGAATATTTTTTTCTCCTGTATATGTTTACTTGATTTTTTTCATATTTCATATTTAGCCATTTCTTATTTTTTAAACGAGAGACAGATTTCTCTATATAAACAAAAACAAAGGTAATCCAATCTTAAATTGTGGCTGACCACCAATTTTAAATTATTTTTAAATAATTTAAAATAATTTTTAATTAATTTTGAAGAGAAAAGATTTGGCTCCGCCGGGAGTCGAACCCGGGTCTCCTGCGTTACATGCGAGGATGCTAACCGCTACACCACAGAGCTCGGCTCAAGGCAGAGCAAATCCTTCCTCTTCACTGATACCTACTCCCCCTATCTCACAAGTTTTGCGAGTAGTAGCGGGAGGTGGACAAATTTTGTCCAATTTATGATACTTATTGACATAAGTCAATTTTTTTAATTATTTTAATTAATCCAATCTTAAATTGTGGCTGACCACCAATTTTAAATTATTTTTAAATAATTTATTTTTTGAAGAGAAAAGATTTGGCTCCGCCGGGAGTCGAACCCGGGTCTCCTGCGTTACATGCGAGGATGTTAACCGCTACACCACAGAGCTCGGCTCAAGGCAGAGCAAATCCTTCCTCTTCACTGATACCTACTCCCCCTATCTCACAAGTTTTGCGAGTAGTAGCGGGAGGTGGACAAATTTTGTCCAATTTATGATACTTATTGACATAAGTCAATTTTTTTAATTATTTTAATTAATCCAATCTTAAATTGTGGCTGACCACCAATTTTAAATTATTTTTAAATAATTTATTTTTTGAAGAGAAAAGATTTGGCTCCGCCGGGAGTCGAACCCGGGTCTCCTGCGTTACATGCGAGGATGCTAACCGCTACACCACAGAGCTCGGCTCAAGGCAGAGCAAATCCTTCCTCTTCACTGATACCTACTGTATGTATCAGTACTGATACCTACTGTATGTATCAGTACTGTACTGTACGCTACTGTGGTGTAGCGGTTAGCATCCTCGCATGTAACGCAGGAGACCCGGGTTCGACTCCCGGCGGAGCCAAATCTTTTCTCTTCAAAAAATAAATTATTTAAAAACAAAGGTAGTTTATAGGAAAACCAAAAAAAGTCCCTTCCCCACTTAAGCCTCCTCAGAACATTTTAATAATAATAAAGCTTGCCTGACATTAAAGAATACTTGTTCTCTCCTTTCTCTTCTTCTTCTTCCTTCTTTTTCTTTTTCTAATTTCTTTGAATGTTCTATTTTTACTATTATGTGTATTTTTTATTATTTCAGGGTATTTATACATCCAACATCTATTCAAATTGTCCTCTCCAATTTTCTTTACATGCGTACAACGTTTCGGACTTATTGTTTGTCCATTTTCAAGTATCTTTTCACGATTAAACTGGCTATATCCTTTACAATAGTCATTTCCTTATTGTTGTTTATTGTAGAAATTAACATTTTTATTATATTGCGATACGAGATCGAATGGATTTTTTCCTTTTCCTTTTTTGTCCATCTTTCCTTTCTCATCTTCTTGCAAAAAATCCATTCGATCTAGTATCGCAACATAATAAAAATGTTAATTTATACAATAAACAACAATAAGGAAATGACTAATGTAAAGGATATATCCATCTCTTTAATCGTGAAAAGAGATACTTGAAAATGGACAAACAATAAGTCCGAAACGTTGTACGTATATAAAGAAAAATAAAGAGGACAATTTGAATAGATATTGGTTGTATAAATAACCTGAAATAATAAAAAATATACTTGATTCTCATTTAGCATTACTAGTTTAATCAAAATCGTTAAAACTTGTCAATCAAGATTGTTTCCTACTCGTTGGAACACTGAACTGAGCCAAATCACAAAGTTAGCGTACTGCGCATGCGGGAGAGTCGTGAGCGTTGCCGAAATGCTTGTTAGAACAAGGTATAGTTCAACAACTAAGAAGCATACGAAGAGTCCACGGAAGAAAGGGGGGAGGGATGTCATTTGGAATGCTTTCCGAGAAAATCGAGTTTTTAGGTTTGGATCTTTAATTACTTGAGTATCTTTTATCATTTTTCTTCAATTTTTTTATATGTCCTTTTCCTTTTTGTTTTGCGTGTCAAAATAATAAATTTGCCCGAAACAGACATATCACGCTCTAAAAAAAAAATGTTTTAGTAAGAAAACAAAACAATTTAAACATAACAGAAAGGGGGATGGGGATGGGGATATTCATGGACGCTCCCCCTTTCTTCCCTGTTTTATTGATGAAATGGTGATATTAATACACAACCCATATAACTTCTAACATGACTCTCCCCCATTCTAGGTTTTTCCGCGTGGACATTCCCACTTTCTTCCGAGTACGTGGTTCTTTCCATCCCTTGTAACCAACCTACTGTCATTTTTTCTGACTATTTCTTTTCACCTACATATTCTACTCATCCAGACGAACAATTATATGTATATAACTAAAATTCGAAAAAAATTGACTCTCCCCCTTTCTTCCGTGGACTCTTCGTATAAAAATGCTAATAACTAAACCAGAAACCGAGGTTTGGAATTAGAAGTGAACTCCTGTAAGGCTGCTACATCAAAAATTTGTTTTTCTCTTTTAAGGGACTTAGGGTTTCAAAACATTAGATATGCCCCCCCCCCCTGGTTCTATCTTTCCCAGTTCCACTGATTTATCTTCCTCTCCTTCCTCACCGCATTATCCTATCTTCTGAAGGGATGTTATAATTAAAAGGCCATTTCGCGACGGGAGTGTGGCTGCCGCTCTGTTGAATATTAACTGAGATCCTCGTTAGGACTCGTTTGTAGGATTCGGATCTTGTTGAGTCTAAACATGGCGGTATACTGAGAAAAAGTTTATTTTATTTATTGTAAGAGTATTTTAAAGTACAAAAATGTCATTGAATTAAAATCATGTCAAATTTTACATATTTCTAATTTAGTAAAAAAAAAATGTAGTGTGGTGTAGTGGTTAGCAAGGTCGCGAGTTCGGGTACCGAGGTGGCCCTAGGATTTTTTAATGGAGTAAATCCTAGTCAATCCTAGTAGTAAATCAATCCTCGTCTATGCCGTCCCTCGGATAGGACGTTAAATGGAGGTCCCAAGCCAGTACGATGTCAGGTACTCGTTCATGATCCCTATCCTAATTATACCTGGATAGGCAAAATTTAGGACTCCCACTGTAGCATCGTCCGATTTGCCTTAATGGCATAAAGTGACTTTA
Organism: Aelia acuminata; assembly: GCA_911387785.2. NCBI lineage: Eukaryota > Metazoa > Arthropoda > Insecta > Hemiptera > Pentatomidae > Aelia > Aelia acuminata. The sequence goes on along the minus strand of OU426984.1, from coordinate 19,336,090 downwards.
AAACAAACAAACAAAAAATATGGACATACTCTTCAGACATTTACGATAAAGCCAACAAGACCCACTTACTTAATAAAAGTTTTAACGTATAAGGTATCACAAAACCCTACATACTGATTTAAATATGGAAACAATTGATCCACGTATTGTTTGTCGCCTTTACCAACATTTCAATAATAATTTAAACATATATTTGTTGTACGTAACTTTATGCCACTAAGGCTAATCGGACAATGCTACAGTGGGTGTCCTATATTTTGCCTATACAGGTATAATTCTTTGATACGCGGTCATAATGGCTTAAGTCATTATTTGAGCATTTGGAGATTATGTCGTAATGTTATAGTATAAAATCAGAGCTACCTATTGGTATTAAGGTCTTACGTCAAACTTTATTGTTTTATAACTATAACAATTACAAATAATATCAATAAATAGATTTTACATAATGTTTTGAATTTTGATGTTGCTCTCCTGAAAAATTCAAAATTTTGACTTAAGCCTTTATGGCCGCGCATCAAAGGATTAGGATAGGAATCTTTAACGAATACCTGACATCGTACAGGCTCGGGACCTACATTTTACGTCCTATCTAAAGGATGGCATAGCAAAGGATTTTATAGTTTCTTTAAACTTTTTTAGGGCAACCGTAGGACGCGAACCCCCTATGCTAACCAGGAACATTCATTTTGACTGATTAATAAAATTCTTGGCAAACGCTGACGTCATTAAATAAGAAATTAAAAAGGCTTAAGAGATCTCCTGCGTTAACAAAGCGGAGTAACTGAAACAAATCAGGAAAGAGGTATTTCTGAGTGCATGCCCTTCTGGGACATTAAACATTTTTTCAAACGTTGACATACGCGAATCAAAGAAAATAAAACTTTTTGTCACTTAAGCCAACTTGAAGTAAAAAGTTAAGCCTGAAAGACAAACGGCTTTCTATAAGTGAATGTCACTTGGCAATTTCCACGAGTGTATTATTATCTGCGAGACCTAAGCATAAACGTAAACGTTTCTAAATTTGTTTTCATTGGATCACCTGTGGTGTAGTGGTTAGCATAGCAGTCTGCAATACTAAAGGTCGCGGGTTCGCGTCCCTCGGTGGCCCTATTATTTTTAAGGGAATAAAATATCCTTTTCTTGAATTGTCGTCCCTCGGATAGGAGGTAAAATAGAGGTCCCGAGCCTGTAAAATTTTAGGTACTTATTAAAGATCCCTATCCTAATTATAACTGGATATAATTTAGGATTCCTATTTGACGATATGGTTGTATTATTTTTATTTAATTATTAATAATGTTTTATTTATTTTTCAGGTAAGTACCAGGCTTCTTGTTTTCATGGCTTATTTAGGTAACTTATTTACTTTTAGAATTTATTTATTGATTAAATAATAGAGTAATTTTTAGAAAGAAATGACGTTTTCGGATTTGGCTTTTTCATTAAATAATCATTAAATTCAAAAGAGGGGTACCTGTGATGTAGTGGTTAGCATAGAACCTACAATACTAAAGGTCGCGGGTTCGCACCCGGCATGGGCCACAGGTTATTTTAAAGGGAGTAACAAATCCTTAGCTATACCGTCCCTTTTGATAGAACGTAAAATGGAGATCCTGATCAAGTAAGATCTCAGGTACTCGTTAAAGATCCCTATCCTAATTTTCAAAACTGTAGGATTAGGACTCCCACTGTAGTATCATCCGATTAGCCTTAGTAACATAAAGGGACATTAAACAAACAAACAATTTGTTTTCATTTATTTCAAATTATCTTTTTACAAAATTAGGTTTCCCAAATTGCAGCGGTTGACTCCCGAAGCCATTGTATGCCTTAATAACACGCTTATCTTTCCGCGAGATCTCTCAAAGAATTCTGTAAGTCATTAACGTTAGTTAGCTAACGACCGGGAGATAAGAGGCCAACATTCTTTTATTTTTGTTGCCTTATCGTAAACTGAATCTCGAAAAGATTTGGGATCATTAATATATACATGTATATATTACATATCTAGCTGGTGGAATATGGAGGTATTCTAATATGAATCCAAATGCTTTTGTAGTCTTTAGTACATAATAGAATATGAAAAAAAGCCAAATAAAAATTTGTAGTTTTACCTATGTGAATGAGATCTAAATACCTGCTTACACGGTGAAGTTTTGAGATCAACTATTGGGATGAAAATGTTTCAATTAACTTCCTAATCGGTTATTAAAAATAATATTCATCCCAAGACAAGAAGTGAAACAAACATTTTGATTTAACCATCCATCCTAATCCAGGCCCAAATGTTAATTTATTAAATGGCCATGATTGGCCATCCTTCGCAAATTATGTGAAAGAGGCCTATATCTATGGTTCTCGTTCAAAACTTTAACTATTAAAAGTATTTATAGAAAATTTATATTTATTTATATGTATGTAATTTAATTAATTACAATAGTAATTAGAAATAAATAAATATTCAGCCCCCCCTGAGAGACAGGCTTCGCTCGTTTGTTTAACGTAACTTTTGACAGCCTTCGCGCTATGTCAGTATATACATTATATTGTATCATTCAGTATTTTTCTCTTTAAATTTTATGTTGAATAAAATAATTTTCTGTATAAAAAAAAAAAATTTGCTCCAGGGATTATACGGATTATGGAGCGAAGGCCTTAATACCTAATTTTCAAGATTGCCATGTCTCTTATTCCTTTAAACAACGTCATATTTCAAAAACATGTTTTTAAGTCCAATGAATATGATGTTTAAAAGCTGAATGAAAAGTATTGATGTTAATGCTACAACTTTATAGGGTAAACCATACATTTATTGGCACCCTTAAGACTAAATTTCAGATGTGACAATTAAAAAAAATACTTCTTATGAAAGGATCTAATTGAAACTTCCTATATCTCCTCTTTATCTATCCTTATAAAGACTCAAGAGTTTTTTTTTGGGTCAAAAGTTCAATAGTTTTACAATATGGCAATATTTATTGCTAAAAGTGCAAAAACTAGTCATTGAGACCCTTTGGATTTAATTGTGAAATATTCCCTATGGTTAGTTTGTTAAAATCTTATTTCATAGATGACTTAGAGGACCCTTCAAACATAATACTCATGTATATCTTGTAATAAAATTAGGACTTGTTTACCTATTTCTTTAGGTAAACAAACTTTAAGTTAAAGTTGGGGTGCCAATAACTGTCCTACAATCCTTCAGATTGTTTTTCTCTTTTTGAAGAACAAAAAAATCTATTTTATTTTTTTATTTTTACAGTTCATTTCGATTATCTGCGTTTTGATTATCTCATTTGACGTTCTTGTTAAAAAGTAATTGATGCTGCTTGGATTGAGTTAAAACTTTAACTTGTGGATTAAGAAGATTAAAAAAAAAAAAAGGCACAGAAGATATGTTTTTTTTTTTCATTCATATGTCTTATATCAAACCTCAAGAAGCCCACAGCATGACGAGCGAAAGCATGGCGACTGTAAAGAATGTTAAAGGGTCAAACCCAAAAAGAAATTATCAATCAAGACCATGGATACCTAAAATAGCATATAGGATGATTAATAGTCAGGATTTTCAGTCAAACATTTTTTTTTTTTTTTTGATAGGCCATCGTATCGATCTCTACAAGTGGATCTGCATCACAACTTCTTCAGTCCAGAGTAATACAGATTCAACAAACCCTGATGAAGATACACATGTAGAGATCGAAACGATGGCCTATCAAAATAAATAATAAAATGTTTGACTGAAAATCCTGACTATTAATCATCCTATCGTAAAGAAAATCAGGTGACTAGTGGGTGACCTCTAAAATAGCATATAATTATGTTTTTGTTATACATATTTACAAACCATGAACAAACTTCATTAGGAGATCAATTGTTAGAAAGCTTTAGATGCGCATTAAAATTTTAAAAATTACTCCCACGGATACGAAATGAAAAGTTTATACTCGATGATTGTTTGCCTTCGATAAAGTTAAACTTCCGGACAGAAGTTTATATCGACAAGGCCATTAATACTCGAGTTCCCTTTCAACAAATTAAATAATTAACAACTCTCCCGAAGAAGTTCTTCCGTAAAAGGAATCCTATCGATTATCGTTTTCTCATTTATTTTACAAAAGCAGCATCGGATGGGTCGTTGAAAATTAATTAAATACGTTTTATTGTCTTGATTTATTTTATTATAATGATATTTCAACCTACGCCTATTAAGCAGTAGATAAAATGTTGAATATTTTGGTTTACATTAATTATTTATGAAAATAACACATCTTCCAATTTTCCGTAATGATAACGGGGAAAGCTCATCTGCAAAATACAACGGTTGAATGGACTATAAAATTTTTTTTATTAATTGTGTTTAACTATGTTATTGTGGCTGCAATAAAATAGTTTAATACTATTTAAAGTTTTTTGAACGCCACCCCGGACTTCATATATTTATTCAGTAATCGGTCAACCATCATTTATCCAATTTACTTATTTCTTTAAATCGAAGTTGGGGTGTCAATAACTGTTGCCAATTTATGACACGGTTTTGAGTGTAAGTAGTTGCCCCCTTCCAAAATATGGGGGGGGGATCCTCATGGAATAAATTGATAAAGTTATTTTTATTACGATTAATCGTTTTGAGTGCACAAATAGATAGACCACACCCTATATATGGAATCATGTAGTATTTTCTGGCAGATCTAAGTTGACGCAATGTTCACTACGGTTTCGTCATTATGACTGAATAAATTCAGGCATTATCCAACTTTTGTAATAAATAATGAGTACATAAAAATAAGATAGTTGCTAAAATAGCTAATGGGGCACCTTCTAAAATTCATCTGCCCTTCTCGGTAACAGAGCGGAGACATTTTATTTTCGAACGAGTCAATTATTTTTAAATTTTTGATGATCTCTCCTTGTTGGAATTGATCAGATACCATGAATAATAAAGAAATCATTTGAATCCGGCTTTCGAAAAGTAGTCATTTATGGTAAGAGAAGCAATCCGACATGTTTCGAATTAATTTTAAATACGGTGCATTATTTTCCGACGCGAATCAATGTTACAAATACAGTTTTAATGAAATCACCGACTAAGCGAAGAATGAATCGATGAAATTAAGAATTCATAACCATCATTGAAATACTATAAGAAGATGTTTTTATAATATTCCCTCACTATAATGGGTGTCCCAGACCTAGTGTAAAAAAAAATTGGGTAATACTGCATATTAAACGGGGTACAATGGCGCAGAAACGAGTTTCCTATCTCAACCTGCTGAGGAGATAGGATTTTTTTTGTTTTTATTTTCTAAATCTTATTTTTTTCTCAAAAATGACAGTTTTCTCTACTTTGGTTTAGCGTAGAAACAAAAACGATGATATTCTCTTAGTCAGCATTGAATTTTCTAATAGATGAGATGGGTCTGGTTATTTTAAATCCACTTTCAGTGGGACACACGCGCTAAACACAAAACATTTATTAAAACTTAAATTTTTAATAGTTTTTGAAAATTCCTCACTCCCCACTGGAGCACCCTAGGAGCTGTCAAATTTCCTAAAAACTGCGGAATTAAGTTAGCTTTTTAGTGTTGTAACCAATTGCAATACAATTGCACTTCACCTTTTGAGTCTAAAAGAAGTTTTTCTGATGAAAAACACGCTGGAGATGTCACTGCTGGGGCAATGAGGAAGCGCGCAAGAGCCAGCATCCAAAGTAATGGATGCCGAACTTCCCATGAGTTAGAGATAGTTTTACTTTTTTAAGACTAGAGAGAACAATGTATTTTTTCAACAACAACAACATTTTTTATTTTTACATTTAAAAAAAAATCCTACATAAAAAATGTTTATTATATCCCTGAATCCAAAGTAATGGAGGAAATTTTGATCACGCGCTGCAATAATCCATTGTAATATGGTTCTACAATAATAATATTATTTTTTATCTTCAACATTTTTTATGCAGGATTTTTCAAATTTTAGTGGAAGAGAAGAAAAAAGTTTAATTTATTTTAAAGAAAGTATTTTTTAAATTTAAACTAAGGATTTTTTTTTAATTTTTATTTTAGATTATTATTACCCGTTTTATATTATTTAGAATTCACACATTGTTCTTTCTAGTCCTTCAAAAATTAAAACTAACTCTAACTCATGGGAAGTTCGGCATCCATTACTTTGGATGCAGGCTCTAGCGCGCTTCCTCATTGCCCCAGCAGTGACATCTCTAGCGTGTTTTTCATCAGAAAAACTTCTTTTAGACTTAAAAGGTGAAATGAAATTGTATCAAGGGTTACACCAGTAGAAAGCTAACTAAATTCCGCAGTTTTTAGGAAATTTGACAGCTTCTAGGGTGCTCCAGTGGGGAGTGAGGAATTTTCAAAAACTATTAAAAATTTATGTTTTAATAAATGTTTTGTGTTTAGCTCGTTAAAAGTCCCACTGAAAGTGGATTTAAAATAACTAGACCCTTTTAGAAAATTTAATGCTGATTAAGAAAATATCATCGTTTTTGTTTCTACGCTAAACCAAAGTAGAGAAAACTGTAATTTTTCAGAAAAAATAAGATTTTAAAAATAAAAACAAAAAATATTCTATCTCCTCAACAGATTGAGATAGGAAACTCGTTTCTGCGCCATTCTACCCCGTTCAACAAGCAGAATTACCCATTTTTTTTTTTTGCACTATGTCTGGGACACCCAGTATATGACACTGTTGGACTGTTCAGGTACTTTAGTAGATCGTAAGTCACTATAGACCATTTAATATCTCAGTAGTTAGTACTTTATGTACTATATGTCTGTTGGTTAAGGATAGTTTAAGCGTCTGTCAAGTAATCTTGATAATAATCCAGATTGAATGTAAAGTTACTTTCTTTTCATTCTAATATGGTTTACCCATCTCATTTCGTACACCAATATATTTATCTCAATTCCTGAGAAGGTATAGGAGTATTATTTAAATAAACTACACGGCACAACATATTATAACGTGAAACACAAAACTTGATTTAAAAGAGGTCTAGACTTGTTGGAACAAACTGTTCGTGACTGTTCTAGTACATGTTCGTGACTGTTTGAGACCCTTCTACGCCTGTCGGGAACCATCTGGAATGTTCTAATTTAGACTAAACATTAGGAGCGATGGACAGGAGAGTTAGTCTTGCTCTGAAGCTCGAATCATATTATTTTTGTGTCACTGTTTCGTTACAAGTTGATAGTTTATATAACCTTTTAGATTATTTGAATCTATAATGTTTGTGAGGCATGGTAACTCATTGTTTTTCGCAAATAAAAATCATTTAAACCCACATAGGTGTTGCAATATGACGGACAAACAGAGGACATTTACTTATTACCGGAAATCGAAATATTCATTCTTAGAATTTTTGCCCTTGCAATTCATTTGAAATTGTTTCATATCTTAGATCTAGTCATTTCTCATTCCTAAGGATATTGAAGGATAGTTATTTACTAAAAAAAAACAAGAACGTTAAATGTACTATATATAAATACATTTTTCTACCATTTACATGGTAAATTACATTCTACCATACATTACATTACAAATACATTTTTTATCATAAATTTAAGCCCCGTCAGACTCATCATTTCAGTGATAAAAAAACCTAATTGATATAAAAATAAAACTTCATTCTTCTTCGAAATAACGAGTTTTCTCGACATGATTCGAGCTGTTTTAGATAAAATCTTAAAGATATTCAAAACATATTAGTATAAAGTGTCACTGTATACTACCGGTTGCCCATCTTTGACGAACCTTTTACTGTCACATCAAGTCCACATCAGTTTCATTTGAGTTCTAGTTTTCGAAATAGTCTGATCACACCCATTCCATTTTGGGAGACTTGGTTATTTGGACTGTGAAAGCATTTATGGTCTCCAATATCATTTATCAAAACAGAAGGTGGGTACAACCCCTTTAACTTTGACAGGTGGTTTCTTTAACTGTATTCCAGATATTCAATATGATTTTCGCTTTGGAAATTTTTTTTTTTGTAAGAATATTGCAATATATGTATGAATTATTATTATTTTGTTTACAGCTTTAGATCGATATATGTTGTGTTAGGAATTTATTTCACAGCTGCTTCAATATGCTCAAATGAACACAGTCGTTATCAGTCATCTATGTCAAGAGGTTGATAACTTATCAGGAAGAAGGGATACCGTTCGCTTCACAGTCAACTGCATTGATTCATTTGCAATTTTAAATATTTCATTTTTTTAAATTTATAATGTAAATAATAACTATAAATTAACTGCTAAATATTATTGCCTCATATAAAATAATTTTTAGGCAAGACCCATCACGGGAACCCAATGCATCATATTTTACATTATAAAAACGAATTATAATTTTATCTCCGGATGAATAACATGTTAATACTTGAATATTTGTAGTTGTTGCATACAATAATGCATACAATACCAGGGTTTGAAAAAATCATCTTTGGAACCGACTAGCTCAAAAACTATAATCCGTACGAATCTAAAATTCGGTATTTGGTTTATGTATATGCCCGCGATGTGGCAGAAAGAATTCCATCAAAATTGTTCAAAAGGAGAGGGCACTTTATTTAATAAATTTACTAAATAATATAACGAAGATAATATATATAAATAAAAATGAAATTCTGTTTGTTTGTTTGTGCTTTATAGAAATCCATACCGTGTGTCCTAAATTCTCCAAATTTTGCTCTGTGGTTCTTTCATACCAGGTGCGAACACCTGTCCATATTAAAATTGCATAACTTCAGCCAATCTCAGGGTATATTCTTTATTGTTATGAAAATCGTTTTGATCTCGCTTTACATTGGTTTTTACGAAATCGACCGTTTGAGTCGATAAAAGTCTCACTTTATAGATTTAAAAAATTAAATTCTCCGGGTGAAACCGGTATATACAGCTAGTTACGAATATAATTCAAAATTATTAAACTATAATTTTATAAAGGCATTGATTACGTTTTTTTTCTTAAATTAATGTACCTGAAAACACAATTTTTGAAAGTTTAAATTAGTTAAACATCTAAGATATAATGAATGACATTTCTATAACCTAGAAAAATGACCCTCTATATTCTTTTTTCTTACATCCACAATTTTATAAATAAATAAATATAGTAATTGAATGATATAAATTAAAAATATATATTTAGAGTCAATTTACAATAAAATAAAACTATTGATTCGTAGAGCCCTTCTTGGTAAAATTAAGAAGTAAATTACCCATTGGTTATTCTATGGTTAAGGTGATGGATAGGAAAAAATCCCCGAAACGTCCAAGCAATAAAATAATACAGAGAGACTAAAGATGGATCATTAACATTAAAATAATGAGATGATAAAACAGTCTACATAGGTAGATTGAATATTATTATAAATTTGCGCCGACAATTCATGTCACGCGTTCTCCTTGAAAGAGTTATGACTGTATATTATTATATATGATATTTATATTAATAATAATTATTATAAATACTGTATATTTTATTAAAACGCGAGCAGATGTAGCATGCGTTGAACTGTTACTATTAGTGTAAGAGGTTGTGCAGTAGTGTGTAAGGAGAAAGCTTCGAGCCATTCTTGAAAGGATTGTAACCTTGACCGCACCTCTGCAGGCAGTCCACTATCTCTGAACCTATATTACTCACATACCAACTGTTGGCAGGCTGTCTATTTAGTGTATAATATATGTATATATATATGTGTGTGCGTGTGTGTGTGTGTGTGTGTGTGTGTGTATATATATATATATATATATATAATCATGTCAATATAAAATCATACAAATATATAAAATCATGTCACGATGTTTGTCGGGGATAAAATCAGAAATTACTCAACTGATCTTTATAAAATTTCGCTCATTGTGTTTAGTTTTGTCCAACTTAAAATATAGGACAGTTTTTATATCGATTATTGGTCTCAATAATTCTTTCTTTTTACAAATTAAATGCTTATTATACTACAATTAAGTGTGATTATAAATTCTACAATTAAGTTCTATAAATTTCCAATAAAGGTCGGTGTAAATTGATTTATTGTCGTAACACTTCATTTTCTTTCGAATTTATTTTTTCTGCTTTGGGCTCCGGATTTTTCCCAGGGTAAATTATTCGTCGCCTTTGATTAATTGATTAATTTAATGATTAATATTTATCTTTATCAGTGGAATTTTGAATTGCCTGTATTAAAAAGAATGGGATACAATTAATTCCACGCATTATAGCTACTGAGCCACAGCAACGCGTTAACACAAAGCAAAGTTATAGATATTAATTTATTTTTTTTAGAATCATTTATGCTCACCTCATTATGAATCATTTCTTTATTTTATTGCCCCTTGGATTTTTAAAAGGAGTAAAAAATCCTTGCTATGTCGTCCTTCGGAAGGGACGTAAAGTAAAGGTCCTAGCTTGTACGATTTCAGGTACTCTTTTAAGGTGCCTTTATATCCTCCGAACCTCACCCTCGAACAGGTATACCCCGAACTTTGCCGTACCGGTGTACCACGAACAGCTATTTACACTTAGACGTTAATTCGAACGAACAATTTTTTTTTAGTTAGCTCAAAAGTTAACTCAAAAGCGACAATAGCGCTACCCCCGAACACACAGGCAAACAGATAAAGTACCTGTGACTTATTTAGATTAGCCGAACAGGTTTACAAGGTTCGCACAGTGTAAAGGCACCTTTAAAGATCCCTATTCTAATTTTACCTGGAAGGGCAATATTTAGGACCGCTCTGTAGCATCGTCCTATTAGCCTTAGTGGCATAAATTAACATTAAATAAATAAAAATAAATGAAGATTGTTTTGACCGTTTTATAATAAATTTTTAAGGTAGATGATAATTTATAAAATAAAACTATGTCAATGTAATAATAACAAAATGTGATTGTTTTGTAATAATATTAAGAAAGTAAAAAATGAGACATTTTTACGTAAATGTTCGATACGAAGTGTTATTATTTGGAAGAAGAAAATTAAAAAAAAAAAGATATGTTTTTTCGAAGCAATGTAATATTTATTACATACTAATTTATTCGTCCTCTCTAATATTCTATTATTATATACTATTCTGGTTAGGTTCCAGTTTAGAAATCATATTTTCTATTTATTTATTTAAGTATTTTATATAGATCCTTTTATTAACCTCAAACGTTTATAATATTCTGTTCAACTTTTCGGCACTAAACTATTTTCAGCTGGTCATGTCGGGTATCTCTTGAATTTGATGTCTCGGCATGCAATAAATTAAAACGAAAATGGATTTTTTTTGGACATGTTCATGTCGTGTTCTCTAACGACTGATCAAATTATACATATCACTTTACAGAAAGTAGTTGTAAAGATAAAAATCGAAAATAACCACAAATTCTATAAATATTCAAAAATTCAAGCAACACTCTGATATTTATTCTGAATGTTTTCGAGATCAAGGTTCGTTGGAATGTTGGCAGTCTCGATGAAATCCTTCGCCAGAAAATAATTCATGCCAACACAACGTGCAACTATGGGGGACACCTTTAGATGTTGTAGTACTACAATATTTTTCTTTTAACTTTAGTATTGTATAGACTTATAGTTTTCGTAAAAACGAAACGGTAGTTTTGTTTGAAGTTATTTCTTGAAGAATTATCGAAAAATATGAATTACCCAATTAAAATGTCATACTACTGTATTTTTAAAAATTATTGGAAAAGTGAAAAAACTTTTATACTTTTGCATTAAAAGATTTCCTTAACTTCAATTATTTTCTCCGACATATACTCCTACTTAGAATACATTTTCATGATTTAAAAAAATCTATGTTCATTCGACAGATCTGATAAATAAATGTTTTTTTTGTACGTGTAGGGTTTCTCCTGATTATAGAACACAGACGATTGTCACAAACCATATATTTTGGAAATTACTATACAAAATACTTACAGGCTTACACATATTGTATAATAAATGAAAAATAGCTGTAAGTATAAGTAGATCAGGTTGAAATGGACAAGATTCAAATGTATGGTTCTTTATTACAATAAAATCTGCTATTGATTCTTTGACAGTGATAGGCCAAGACAAATTTTACGCCAAAACTTACTTACTGCTTTGGTTAAAAGAAAATATTTTTTAATGTCCTGAATTTTTCGAGTTTTTCCTTACAACGATTTTTTGAATGGTCTGTAAAAGCCGATAGATGATCTCTTGAATTAGATGTATCCTGCATGCAAGGTAATATGTTTTTATTTTATAACATTTTATGAAAAATAAAATAAAATGAAAATAGATTTTTTTGGTCAAGTCGAGTTTCTCAAACGACTGATAGTATTTTAGAAACGTCTGTTTTTACGAAGGTATTTTATTTTATATCTGCTTGTGTGTGGTGATGAGAGTGTGTAAAACCGTGCTAAAGGTTAATACCAGTTCTCTGAATCGATGCTAAAAATAAATGTTGTGGCTTGCAATGTCTACACGCGTCGGCGAGTTTACAAAACATCTGTGGAACAGATCCCTTTACAATACACTCCAAAAATATTTGAATGCTTTAACTATTGGGAAGGAAGAAATTGGCCAGCATGTGTTTAAATCCAATGAAATTATTGGATTAAAAAAAAAAAATGTATATATGCAGATTTAGATCTTCCAGCACATATAGTAGATATGTAAGATATATAAGATATATAAGATTACATAGTATATGTATATATGCATATTTAGGGCAATTCAAATCTAAATAAAGAAAATTAGGCGTACAGTTTCGCAACAAATAAATTCATTTGATGAATGTTCCAATTCCGAACAGAATCTTCCAGAATTGGACAGAAAAGTAAATTTAGGAATTGTCAAGAGGTTCGTATTTTTTTTTTATGGATTAAAAAAGGATTGTTCAAGTACTGCTAAAAAAAGTAAAATAATTAGAAACAATTTCATACATGAAAACAGTTACTTTCCTAAGGTCATTGATAAAAGAGATTTTCTGAATTTCTAAGATCGCAAAGTTGTTTTTCTCGATTAATCAGAGATTTTTTTTTTTTCGCAAATTATTTCCTAATCACTCTATCAATCAATTATCACTCTACTTTTGGATTTTTCAATTTTCATCGACAATCGTATCAATCATCGACAATTCTACCCTTCGAGCTATGTCCTATATCTATATGTATTGATGGACTAACTCCCCAGTCCTTCACTCCTTGTATTTAGTCTGAATTAGAACAATCTAGAAGGTTCTTTACACGCGTAGAACATTCTCGAACAATCACGAACATGTTCTGGAACAGTTTGTTCCAACAGTTACAATAAAAAGCTTAGAACTCTTTTCAATCATATAGTTTTTTTTTTGTTTCAAGTTACTATATATTATGAAAAAAAAAAAAACTATTTACAGTATTATATCCCTCTTTTTCGAAAATAATGCATTTGAACATTATTAGACTTTTTTTCTTAGATAGTCTAGAACAAGACTTGGTGCCCTCTTTGTTAAAACAGCGAATCCATTTTATCTCTAGGACTCTGATCATCTGATTCATTGAACGGGGTAATACTAGTTGCGGAAACGGATAGTAACATTCAGCAATGCTAAAGTAAGCGGAAGGATATTACGAAATAGAAAAATACATAAGTGTTTTCAAGGGGGATCAGTCGGCGAAAAGATTGGTGTAATACGATTTGTAGTCAAGTTTTCCCTATATTTTTTTAAAAGTATATAAGTAATAGGTATTTCGATTCTCGGCGTAATTCGCATTCTAAAGCGATTCAAAATCTAAAGTCATAGTAATGAAAATTGTTAGGCTTTTGTTGGCTACGTTAAAAATTATTTTTTTAATCCTTCAAATAAAAACTTACTTGTTTTTTTAACGTCCCTTTATGTTACAGTGAGAGTCATAAATTTTGCCTTTCCAGGAACAATTAGAATAGGGATCTTTAACGACTATCTGACATCGCACAGGCTTTGGACTTCCATTTTACGTCCTATCCGAGGGATGGCATAGGCATGATTTTGTACTCCCTTTAAAAAATCCTAGGGCCATCGCTGGACGCGAACCTGCGGTTAGCTTCTGTCCTCTTGAGTATTGTAGGTTGCTGTGGTAACCACAAACATACATTTTAACCGATTAATAAAACTGATAGTAACATCTGATGTGTTACTGTTAACTGTGTAATTATTAGGAAATTAAAAGTAAGAGTACGAGATCTCCTGTGTTAACAAACCGGAGTAACCCGCGACCTTAAGTATTCTAAGTTGTTATGCTAACCAATAACCATAGCTGACTCCACTAAAAACTTATTATTTACATCCTGTGGCGTTTCTTTACTATTACTTTACTATAATTTAGTTCAATATAGTATAAAATAGTTTAATATAATTGCGTCGGTTATCCGGACTTTTGCAGTATACGGGCTATGGCAGTGGTAGATATTTATTGTTTAGTTACGTATAATATATTTTTATGTACGTATACACTTCGATCTCTTCACCAATCACAATAGTGGCATTTTTACATATCCCGCATCTAATTCGCTTGACTGCTTGTCTTATAAGGTCCTCAAATGTATATAAATATTTAAATGTAAAAGTATATAAATGTATAATGAGGGGTAACCTATGGTGTAGTGGTTAGCACAGCAACCTACAATACAATAGGTCGCAGGTCCCCATTCTAAGTATACCCGTGGTGGTCCTTGGATTTTTTATAGGGAGTAAGAAATCATTGACTATGCCGTCCCTCGGATAGGACGTAAAATGCACGTCTCGAGTCTGTACGATGTCAGTTACTCGTTAAAGTTCCCTATCCTAATTATACCTGGATAGGCAAAATTTAGGACTCGCACTGTAGTATCCTCCGATTAGCCATAGTAGCATAAAGGGAAGTTAATATAAAGCATAAAGGAAACAAACAAACAACAACAACAATAGAAGTGTGTTAAGAGAGGTGTACTAATAAGGTTATAGGATCGAATCCTGGCCCCTACTTTCCAGGGAAGCTATAACATATCACCTTAAATAGTAGCGGCCTAACATTTGCAGTATACTTGTAATAACAGGTTGCTAATAACAATAATAATTCATGGAACATATCTAAAAAATATATAAAAAGGGTATAAATCAGACCAGGGCACGTCACTGAATAGTCGAGTTTTCGACGATTTATTGTGAATAGAGATTCGATAAGAGATGGCCTATGTCATATAAAAGTTGATTGATGTTTTAAGTTTTTCCAGTAATAAAAAAATCGATTAGCCATGACTGTGCCGTCCCTCGGATAAGACGTAAAAAGGAGGTCCTGAGCCCGTAGGATGTCACGTACTCGTTAAAGATCCATATTCAAAGTATACCTGGATATGCAAAATTTAGGTCTCCCCCTGTAACATGGTACTAGACATGCCTTACAGTATAGGTTATTCGCATACTATAAAAAACCATATAAAGGTTTTTATGGATAAGTTTGGATGTGTAACTTAAATTTAAAAAAAATCGTGACAACTCCAATCACGCCCTGAGACCTTTAGTTGACAAACGGTGACGGGTTTTGGAAGATTAAAAATAATCCTAACAGATCACTTGTAAATAAATGGCCGGCTTATTGCCCCGTAAAAGATCTGTTAGTTTGGATTTAATCTTGACAAGGAACTTAACATGGGACCCGCATTAAATGCTCAATCGAAAAAAAAAAATCTATGGGGCCACCTGTGGCGTAGTGGTTAGCATAGCAACCTACAATACTAAAGGTCACGGATTCGCATCCCACGCTAGCCCTAGGATTTTTTAAAGGCAGTAAAAAATCCTTGGCTATGCCCTCCCTCCGATAGGACGTAAAATGGAGGTCCCGAGCCTGTAGGATATCAGGTACTCCTTAAAAATCACTATTCTAATTTTACCTAGATATGCAAAATGTAGGACTCCCACTGTAACATGGTTCCATTAGCATAAAGTGACTATTGGCATAAAGTGGCGTTAAACAAAGAAACAAATAGGTATAAATAACGTTGTAAATCAGAGAAATTGTCTTCATTGTACTGCTGAATACTCCCAACTTTGTGTTTTATCTGATTGGTTTATTTGCTACAAAGCTTCAGAGAATGTTTGCTGAAATGGAACGAAATAGACACACTCACTAAATGCCAAGAGCATTCACTCCCTCCCCGTACCCCGAACTGGGAGGATCCGAGGCCCATTTAGGCTGAAGGAGGGAGAAAGTTATGAATGGGAGGGTGGCAGGGAGGTAGGGAGGGAGTGGTATTGAAGAACAAGTATTGATCCTCGCTCCCTGAGAGAGGTTAATGGAGCTGGGGGAGGCGCCATCGGGGTGCAACAGTAGACCGGCTCTCTCCTCTCCGAGTGCCACAGCCGATTTATTGCACCTCCTTGTGAAATTTATTGTTGGCGTAATGTGCGTAGGTAACTATATGGTGCGATGCGCCCAACACACAACTTTCACTTACGAACTTACTTAGATTAGAAATCGACGTGTTTCGATAATTTATAAATGCCATTCACCATTTTTTCCACATTTATATGCTCATATTTGTATATCTCCATAAGTGTTATAGAGTATGTGTATAGCAAAATTTGTAAGTCTCAGCATTTATCGATTCATTATTGCTTATTTATTTTTTAAATAATGTGTCCCCTCCATTTGACTTTGATGAAATTTCGGCCCTCGCATAAGGGTTTATACATACGTCAAATACACAGTTTGATCAAAACCGTTGAAGCCGTTTTTGAGGGGGAAAAAAAAACTAATAATGAGAAAATAGTTATTATGTAAAGTGTCCCCTCCGTTTGACCGATTTTGATGAAATTTCGGCTGTCGAATCGCGGGCATATACGCATATACATCAAATACCAAGTTCGATCAAAATCGTTTTAGCTGTTTTTGAGTTAATTAAAAAAAAAAACTCGTGAAAATAGGACAACATTTAATAAGTAAAGTGCACCCTCCTATAGATCAATTTTGATAAAATTTTGACTGTCACATACCGGGCATATACGTACACCAAATACCGAGTTTAATCAAAATCTTTAGAGCCGCTTTTGAGAAAATCGATAAAAACGTAAAAATTAGACAAAATTCTTTAAGTAAAGTACCCACTCCGTTGGACCGATTTTGATAAAATTGCTGCTGTCACATCGAGAGCATATAAATATACTAAATACGTAATTTCAGTTTTGTACGGCTTATAGTTTTTGAGCTAGCCTCTTCACACACACAGACCATTTCGCGGGACTTGTTTATTTGGACTCAGAGGACCGGAGGTCGAAATTTTTCACGATCGCAATACTTTCCCTTACTATATATTTAATATATAGGTAAGTGAAAGTAAAAATCTCGTGTCCCGATGTTTGTCGGAGGTAAAATCAGAAACCTCTAAACCGATTTTGATAAAATTTAT
This sequence comes from Aelia acuminata, assembly GCA_911387785.2. Taxonomy (NCBI): domain Eukaryota; kingdom Metazoa; phylum Arthropoda; class Insecta; order Hemiptera; family Pentatomidae; genus Aelia; species Aelia acuminata. The sequence goes on along the minus strand of OU426984.1, from coordinate 19,318,680 downwards.
CTCATTGTGTGTAAAAGATAGGATTGTATTTATCTCGATTATTGTCCTCAATATTTATTTTTTTTTTTTTGCATATATAAATGCTTATTAAACTACAAACAGTGTGATTATTTGCAAGTTCTATAAATTTCCAACAGATGGCGGCTTAAGTTGATTTATTGACACACTTCATTTTCTTTAGTGAGGGTAAGCATAAATCTATTTTTTCCAGTTTAGACTAGGAAAATCCGCGTTTTGCCCATGGCAAATTATGTGTCGCCTTTTCACGTGTGGGGAAAACATTGCTGGTATTTGTTTTAGCAAAAGACAGGTTAACCAAAAGCACCTATCAGTATAACCTCCTGATATGATATCTCATATCATCATGTGTTATATTCTGAATTTAATTAATATGTACTCGTATTATGGCAAAAGATTAATTTGGTACATTTTTGCTAACTGTCTATTGTGATTGTACTAAACCCGGTTCCAATTTTATTCTTTATTAGTTCCTTTTAAATGTATCGTTTATTAACACACTAGCCAGTTGTGTGGTAGTTTTAATAACAGGAAAACTTTAAAATTAAAGAAAATACAGAACAAAATTAGCACTTTCTTGAAACTTTTAACATGGTATCAACATTAAGATTCGAGATCTGCAGAGTCCGCCCAAATAAGGAACCCTATATATTTTAAAGGGGGTTGAAAATGGTGAATGAACTATTAATTTTGCTGCAACTTTGTCTAGTCATCGTTTTTGATGGTTTCTGTGATTCTGAATCCTATAAGCCCATTCCAAGCAGTCAGCCGATAATAAGTTATTTGATTATAGTTGAAAAATCTATTAGTTAAAAAAAACTATATTTCGAGTACAACTTAAGCGCCGACTACTGTGATGGTCCTGTTAGACCCAGAAGTTTAGAAGCTAACGAAGATTCATAGAAACTTTTTTTAAAGACCTTTCTGTTTAATCTCCCTTAAGAATCCCCCCCCCACCCCGTAATTTGGCCGGACACTCCACCTACTATTACAAAGTGAAAACCAAAATATCATGAGAGCACAATTTTTTTATCCTGAACTATGAGGGGTTATAAAATCTTATTGAAAAAATGCTGTAATTGGAGTTAGTCATTTTGTCAACTGGAATGCTCATCATACATAGTAATAAAACCATTTTTCATAATTATATACAATAAGAACACTTCAAACTTTTTATTTTCGATTTATAATCAGTCAATTCAGCTCTTCTTTTTTGTTTTGTCTTCTTTTTAGTTTTTATTCGCTTAATGTACTACTAAAAAATGTTCTCTCATATTGCATTAAATTTACTTAAGTATATGTTATATATTGATTACATGTAATGTGTTAATCAATTAACCTTCTAATGAGAAAATTAATTTTGTAAGGTATCCAGTCGGTTTTCTAATTGATTGCAGATTATAAAATCATTATTTTATTTTGAAAGAAAAGGTGAAACTAATTATTTTCCCTTGATTTTTTAGTAACTTAAAAAAACAGCTGAAAAAATATATAACCTTTACCATCTGAACGGAATGAATGAACAATAAACATTGAGTGAAACACCCTAGCGCTTCCTGGTAGTCTGCAGCTCGAACTAAATTTTTCATTCATAAACTCATATGTCTTTCTCAGGTGGGCTAATTACATGGTGCGAGAGGCTTAAAATTCCAGTCCTTTTCTCTTCAATTCTACACTCTTGAGAGAAAAACGGAAACCTTCTTCTCCGTTAGGGGTTATATAGCAACACGCTGACATAACTTCCTTAATCCCACTTTGAGTCGTTTTTGAGCCTTTTCGGCACGCACATTGTACACTTTGCTTTATAATATATATTGATTTTGGTGAAATATAAGATGTAAATAATAAAAACTTTAATCCATCAATATTCTTTGCTAAACAAATTTAAATTTGGCGTAAAGTTTTATTTTAAATTCCGCTGGCTTTTAGATTAGCTGAAACGTTTTTATATTTATCAGTGGATTTTGATTTGGCTATAAAAAATAATAGGATATAACTAATTAAACGCATTATAGCTACCGAGCCGCAGCAACGCTTGGGAGGGTCTGCTAGTATTATTATGTTTCTTGATTCATGTTTCCGTTTTATGATGATAATTTTACAGGAAATGTCTAGAATCTTTAGATGAACAATAATCTAGAAATATGATTTTTTTTTTTTATGTTTGGATTTAGAAACAATGTGGTGCGATGCGAGCAAGGCGCAATTCCTCAAAGTCGTACGTTTTTCCACATTTTTAACTTAAAGTATTAGTTAAAAAATCTGGTGCAATGAGCGCAGCACACAACTTTCACTTGACAACTTACTTTGATTAGAAATTGACGTGTTTTGTTTAATGCCATTTATCAATGTCACACATTTATCCACATTCGTTCACTTATTTTTGTTTGTATTTGCTCTCTAAAGTACACTAACGGTTTTTATTGTTAAATAAAAGAGTTTACTTGCGATAATTCGGCAATGCAAGCATAATACTCCAAGTCGTCTGCTTTTATAATCTCTATTTAGTTGTTGAAAAAATCATTTATTTACCATGGAAACAAATTTCCTTAAAATATTTTTGTACTAAAACACCTTGACAACTCTATCGCATGAAAAGAACGCCTCTCCCTAAACAATGGTGTCATTAAAGGCGTACTGCGCATACGTGGTCTCAACATGTTTTATGAGTTTTCGGAATACTTTTCTTTTTTTCTCATGAATATGTTTACTTGATTTTTTTAAATATTTCATATATAGTCATTTCTTATTTTTAGTCATAACGAGGGACAGTTAATTTCTCCATGTAAACGAAAAAAAAGGTACTTTATATGAAAACAAAAAAGTCCCCTTCCCCATTAGAGCCCTATCAGAACATTTTTATGATGATAAACATTACCTGATATTAACGAATACTTAATTCTTATTAAACATGACATGTTTAATCAAAATCGTCAGAGCCGTTTTTGAGAAGCGTTAGAACCTGTTATTAGGTATTAGATGTCTGTATATGCAGGGGATGTGACCCTGCAAAAGCAAAAAGCAAAAAGCAAAAATTTCATTTTTTGTTTTTTTTAGATTTTCTCCAAAACGGCTCAAAAGTTTTTGATCAAACTCGTAATTTTTAATTAGAATCAAGTATTCTGTAACATATGATTGGTTTTATTATCATAGAAATGTTCTGATGGAACTTGAACGACGAAGGAAAATTTTTCTTTTTCTATTAAGTACCTTAGATTTTCTTTATTTTGAGAATATTACCGTCTCATACTATGCCTAAAAATAAGTAGTGGATAAATATCAAATATTGAAAAAATCTAATAAACACACAGAGGAGAAAAAAGGAAAATATTCCGACAACTCATAAAAAACGTTGAACTCACGCATGCACCGTACGCTTTTAATGATAGGCATTGTTTATAAGTACCAGGTGTGTAAATATGAAACCGGAATTCGCCAATGATAGGAGTTAGCAGTCAATATAATCTTCTTACTAATCCGTTAGTGGTGTTATCTGCTTTTGCCTACATGTAATAAAGAGATCCAATTGATACCAACATCAGTTTCATTCTATAACCGTGTTTTTAGTGGCGTTGAACATGTCGACTTTTGTGTTAACAAATCAAGATTTGCGGACAGCATTTATTTTCCGTTTCCTTCTGAAAAAAATTGGAGCATTATCACATAGGATGCTTGTTGAAGCTTACGGGTAGCAAATCTCAATGTTTCGATCGGTTCAAAAAATTTAAAGATGGATTTCGATGAAAGAAACAAAGACCCTGGAAAACCACAAAAAAAAAACTTTGAAAACGCTGATTCGGAAGCGTTTGTTGGACAATTATTACATGTGACACCGTCTCCATTTGTTTGAAAGGCATGGAAAAGATCCAGAAGGTCGAAAAATGGGTACCTCACCAACTGAATGACTGGCAGCAGGAAGCTCGAAAAACCTCATGGCAAATGCTGCTCGCCAGGTACAGAAAAAAAGTCATTTCTTCATCAAATTGTGACTGGTGATGAAAAGTGAATTTACTTCGAGAATCCTAAGCGTAAAAAATCCTGGGTAACTCCTGGTGAACCATCGGCATCGCTTGGGGAGGAAGAAAATGCTCTGTGTCTGGGTGTTACCTACTATGAGCTGCTGAAACCTGGGGAAACTGTTAATACCGAACGCTACCTACAACAGATGATAAATTTGAATAAAGATTTACGCCAAAAAGTCCCAAATATCAAGAAAGGGCACACAAAGTGATCTTGCTCCATGACAATGCCCCATCACATTCGGCTAAACGGACCAAGGAAACGATCCAAGTGTTTGGTTGGTAAATTCTTCCGCATGCGGCTTATTCACCAGATTTGGCCACCTATTTGCATCGATGGGACACGCACTAGCTGAGCAGCGTTCTACTTCTTATGAAAATGTATGAAATTGGTTAAGTGATTGGTTTGACTCAGAAGAGGAAGCATTATTTTGGCGGGGAATCCACAAATTGCCTGAATGATGGGAAAATGCATAGATAGTGAAGGACAGTACTTCGAATAAAAAAGTATGTATCATTTTTACACAATCAACTCTTATTTGCTATTTGAAAAATTCCGGTTTTATATTTTCACACATGGTACAGGCGTTCTGCTCATTGGAAAGAGTTTTGGATGTACACCGCATGTAATATACCGCACCTGTCGTGGAATACTGTTAACATAAAATTCGATTATGAGTTTTTCACTTCAAATCATTCAAAATAAAGTTATCTTCATGTGGTATAAACTGTAATAAGTTTAGCCGTTTAGTTGGCCGAGGAGAGGCGGAACTTACAGAAGTGGGGGAATTAGCGGAATTTTTTCAGCAAATGAGTGGTCGCAAATCAGGTAAAGTGAAAAATTAATCAAAAGAAAAAATAGTTAAGTAACAAATTCTACCAATAAAATCAACGACCAGAGAAAAAAAAGAAGCAATAATTAAAAAAGGCAAACTGAAAAAAGTAAAAACGTTAAACGCCATTTCCTAAAAGTTTAGATTTTCGAGCTGTTACAGTATTCCACGGAAGGTGCGATACATATTTAATGGAAATTATTTGTTTCCAAGGTGACTGATTGAAGTTTCAATAAATAAATAGCGAATCATAAAATTAGAAGCGACAGAGTATTATGATTACATTCCCGTTATGACTAGCAGTAGTAAAATAAATTTAATATAAAGGTAATTGAAAGTAAAAATCGATAAAAATATTGAGGAGAAAAAAAAGCATAATTCTTCTCTGATTAGGTTAGTAAGTGAAACTTGTGTGTTGCAGGCATCGTACCAGATTTTCCTCATTTATCCCTGATGAGGACTTGAAATCCGGGTCGAAATTTTGGTTCGTTTAAATATGTGATGCAGTTGGACCACCATTATCTGGGACTCTATTAACCGGTGTCCCGAGGAGCCATTTTTTTTTATAAGTTGTTTTTAGTTTTTATGCCATTTATTTTGTATGTATAGTATTTAAATTTAAAAACGAATACGTAAATATTTTAACGATTAAACAATAGTTAATTATCTAATGTTCTTAGAAATTATGAAATAAAAAAATAAATGGAAAAACACGGCAAGCTGGTATCGTATGATGAGATCTATTACTCCAATTCATATTCTAGGATCCATACTGTTTTCAAGTCTGTCTAGGAAACTCCTACTCTGACCTGTTTGACTACAAAAAAAATATTCTCAGTTTTGATTTAGTCTCCATTTATAAATACCAACTACCAAATTGTCAAAAGAAAGAAAATCTGTCATTTTAACTCTTGAACAGAAATTAAACATTATAAACCGAGTAGAAATAGGTGAGTGTTAAAACATTGCCCGCTGAAGTAGGAATCGGCGAGCAAACTTTTCGTGATATTTTGAAGAAGAAAAAAGACATTCCCGACTTCGTATCGTCGTCGGCCCAAGCATGGTGTCCTCGGAAAACAATGAAGAACTCTACATTAAAAGACGTAGATGAAGCTGTCTTATCAGTGGTTCATGCAAATACGCGCTGAAGTAGTTCGTTTGTTACTTTTGCACGTTTGTTGTTTGTTAATAAAAGTGATTTTCTGCACAGTTCTTTTTTCGGTACAAGTACTGAAGTGCGGCTTTTGCGCCGTTCACTAAGGCGCCCTTCAAAGTAAGGTCCGATCTCCACTGATAAGGACCCTTTTGGGGGTTTATTTATCTCTGAAGAGCGAGCGCAGCGAGCGGGAGTTGAAAGCTAGTATCTATTTAAGCCAATCAAGGCACTTTTTAACTGAAAAAAGGAAGTTCGATAACATCACTGTCACATAACCTCTCAAAACATGCCATGCCCATCTCTGCCACGCTCTTTAGTACCTTTACCCTTTTTTTTAATTAACCTTCTTTTCTATCACATTAAGTAAATAAAATATTTTAATTCGATTATCCAGGGTTTTCGATTCTCCATGGGGTCCACGGATAATCGAAAACCACGGATAAATGGGGTCCTAGTGTACTTAGAGGTTAGCGTCATTTATTTTTATTGCACCCCCCACCACATCCAATTCACTTTAGTTGAGTACATTTCAATATTTCAATGAATGCAATACAAGAAACTTAATCCACTGCTTGCTTTATATCTGATATAGAGCTTCCCTTGGCAGTGGAGAAACCTCGCCTCTGCCTCCTAAATCATCGAGTGGCTCGGCTTCCCCTCCCCCCCCTCTCCCACCCACTTTCTGTAATTAGGTTTCCTTAATTAGATGCTCACTTCGCGAGGAGAGGCAATAACCAACAAGTTAACGGGCAAGTGTTCGCTCATTCCGGTGTCCGTGTTCGTCTCCGTTCGTAATATTAATGGAGTTCGGGGCTCGAGCGAAGAAAGTTTGATAAATGGTAATTGTCCCGGTGTCGTTCTACACTGTAATATAATGGATCGGTATGTGCATTAAGAACGAATAACATAATACTTATGTTGATTTATTGTTCGATCAGAATCCGGATATGCCTCAACCACGTTTACTTGGACATGGCGTTATCTCGTTCACAAGAGATGAACTCAATAGTTTGTCTCTATAAATCTGTGTAGTTAACATAGCAATATTCATCAGCAGCATTGTAAGAATATTCATACACTTTTATCAATTGAATTATTACAGTCATACAACCTATGTATTGTAGAGGTGAGAGGTAGTCAAGTGTTATTTTTTCCGATAGGTTAAATGATTGTCTGGATTTTCATTTAAAACTTTTTTTATTTTTGAAATGCCAACGTTTTGATCCAACTTGTGGATCATCATCAGGGCTTCTGAGTCCAGAGTAATACCTGGGTCTAGAGTAATCCGAGAGTATTACTCTGGACTCAGAAGCCCTGATGATGATCCACAAGTTGGATCAAAACGTTGGCTTTTCAAAAATAAAAATCTGGTGCGTGCTCGCAACACACAACTTTCACTTACCAACTAACTTAGATTAGAAATTAATGGGTTTTGTTAATTTCACTTCTCAAATGAACAGAACGGCTTTAATTATGAACAATGGTCTATCATTAAAGGCGTACTCCGCATGCGTGGGCTCAACGAGTTTTATGAGTTGACTGAATATTTTTCTTTTTTTCTCCCCTATATGTTTTCTTTATTTTTATCATATCTCATATTTAGCCATTTCATATATTCAGGTAAAACGAGAGACAAATAATTTCTTCATAAAAACAAAAACAAAGGTACCTTATAAGAAAACCAAAAATGCCCCTTCCCCATTAGGGCCCCTCAGAACACTTTAATAATGATAAAGCTTACCTGATATTAAAGAACACCTAATTTTTATTAAACATGACGACTTTGATAAAAATTGTTAAAGCCGTTTTTGAGATAATCGAAAAAAAGGTAAAAATTGGAAACAAATTATGAAATAAAGTGCCCCCTCCCTTTGGCCAATTTTGATGAAATGTTGGCTATCACATCTTTGGCATATACATACATCAAATACCCAGTTTAATCAATATCGTTAAAGCCTTTTTTGAGTAAATAAAAAAAACACGTGAAAATGATACGAAATTTAACGAGTAAAGTCCCCCCTCCGGTTATTTAATTTTGATGAAATTCTTACAGTCATATCTCGGGCATATACATGCATCAAACACGCAGTTTGATCAAAATCATTAAAGCCGATTTTGAGTAAATAAAAAAAACACGTGAAAATGATACACAATTTATTAAGTAAAGTCCCCCCTCCGGTTGATAAATTTTGATGAAATTTTCACAGTCGTATCTGAGGCATATTAATACATTAAATACTCATTTTAATCAAAATCGTTAGAGCCGTTTTTGAGAAAATCGTAAAAAACGTAAAAAGTTATTAAATAAAGTACCCCTTTGAGCAATTTTGATGAAATTTTTGCTGTCACATCGCGGGCATATATCTACACTAAATACCCAATTTCAGGTTCGCACGGTTTATAGTTTTTGAGCTAGTCTGTTCACACACACAGACACACACACACACAGACCATTTCGCGGGACTTGGTCATTTGGACTCGGGGGACCCCAAAACGTGTATTTCCGTTGAAAACCAAAGTCGAAATTTTTCACGATCGCAATACTTCCACTTACTATATATTTCATATATAGGTAAGTGAAAGTAAAAAAGTTTTAACTGACAATCATTTAACCTAACCTATATCGTAGGTGTAACACTTCTGTGGGTTTAAAATTTTTACGCAATGAAAAATACAGTTTTTTTATTGCAACAAGAAATACATAAATATTAGAACAGTTTACAAAGATTATCACTTTGTAGCATACAAATAATCATATGAATTGAGCTTCACAACCAAGATTAACCAGCCTTAGACCATGACTATTAACTGTCCAGTCACTAGCTCCTTATATATAGTCTTAAGGAGATAGGTCAAGAACCTCGTGGAACGGTATAGATGTTACTCAAACATCGCAGGCACAAACACATTGTAGGCACATTGTACATTGATTGTACAATACATTGAACATTGTACTTTGAACATTGTAGGCACAGTTACTGGAAGTTATTAATGAAATGTAAAAAAGCGTTTCAATTTACTCAAGAATGAAGGTATAATGAAAAGTATTGTTCATAACACGTACAAAAAGTGAGCTTTCGGTGCTTAGTCTAATTTCCGCGCTCGTCTACGCATTGCGCGTTAAACTCGACCGCGCACCGAAAACAACCACTTTTGGTACGAGTGATGAAATTAACTATTTTGAGATGTAACCAACTTCTTTCATAGCATAAAATTGATAAATATTAACCGAATCGACCGGTACTATTCAATTACGTGGAGTTGTTGAACGAAGAAGAGTCTCTATGTTCAGTTTTTCTTTGGAAAGCAGAATATATGTGGGTGTCGGAAATAACTCTTGGAGCTTAGTAATTTACTTCGGGGCTATAAAAGTTTTTATGCCGTACGGGGGGGGGGGGGGGGGGGCTCCTAGTTTCTGCCAGCTAACGATAAAAACAAACGGTCCTAATAAATTTAACCCACTTTTGTCCTCTACCTGAAACTAAAATTAATCCCATAGAGTACTTTCCAGGATTTTCTTTTTTAAATATTATTTTCCTTAAACTACTTTAAAGGACCTACAAGACCTTTTCAAAGAGATAGTGATAGTCAAAGAGCTGAGGGCCATAAAGACGCCTGATTTGAAGAAAAATTTTGATCATATAGGCTGAAAGTACTCATTTCATAGACAACAAATGTGAACGTCTGCCACCTCAGATCGGTTGCAATTAAATTTTATAGGCGAACAAAATCGACATTTTCGAACTTTTTTCAATTTTTCGCTAATAACTTGAAAACGATTTACCGGAGAAGAAATTGAGTTCTTTCCAAAATAATAGGGCATTAAATTTCGCGTCGAATGAGGTCTTCACAGTTAAAATCGTATAAGTCTTTTCGCCAAAACCGATTGTCAATTTAGCCACTTTAGCGGAAAAATGAATTACAAGCCTGCAATTTAAAGAAGGTTACTCCAAATGGAAAATGTTACCTATAATATCGAATTCTGTGTAAAACGATATCAATAATTTTAAAATTAGCCTATTCCTGTGGAGACAAAGTAATTAAAACGTGAAAGTATTTAGCGCCATGTAGTCTAAAATCCGTGAAATTTTTTGGGATTTTTTTTTCAGGTTCTGGCATATAATTCGGCAAATACAGATCACAAAGTATAGCTTTCTTCGTACTATAAGAGGCTAAAATATTGAAAATAGAATGATATATCTGAAGTTTAAATCGGTTTTGTTGTTTAGCCCCGGGTTCGGTACATCAAAAATCTGTAATTTTTAAGATTTTGGTGGAAACCGTGTTCCAACGCGTCTAACTCAAAAACACCTAGTTTAAATGAAAAATGTTTTGGATAAAAGTTGCTGGAAATAAGCTCCTTACACACAACATTAGCTAAATCCTGGGGGAATACAAATCAAAACGTGAAATTATTAGTAGTGCTTACTTCCTGCTAAGACTTTGAAGTACTAGGGAATTTGATAAAATATTCATAAAAATAACTACTTAGACAGGTAGGTAATTGGCAGAATTTATCATTTATTTTTACACATGGAAGAATGTTAATACGAATGGAAGTAAGGTGGCAGACGCTCACATTTGTTGTCTATGAAATGAGTACTTTCAGCCTATATGATCAAAAGTTTTATTCAAATCAGGCACCTTTTTGGCCTCAGCACCCGGATTAAGAGTTGTTTGAGGGTATTTTGGCCTGTTCTTTCCAATATGGCCATTGCTTCTGAGAAAGCCATAACCGGCAGTGTACGTACGTATTCGCTATGGTAGTGATGGACTGATAAGGTAAAAAGAAGGGGCTTTTGACAAATTTGGCTAATAAAAAATAAAATAATGCTTAGTTTCATATATAATTCACTTTAGAACTACGCCATATTACAAAGCTTTCAAAAAGCTTTTAGTTTAATACTATTAAGTCGTTCTTTAGCACAGCGGATTCATACCTAATTATAAATTCAAATTTGTAATGTTACTCCCATGCACTTCTGACCTACAAACAATATTTAGCTTCAATAGTAGAGAAGATAATCCTTTTAAATCATATTTCGTGCAAAAAACAATACTAAATAATAAATGTAATTACATCTTAAATGCCTACCGTTGTTATACAGAGGTACATTTAGTAGAGTGTCTATAATCCGATCTGATATATGTAACCATAGTCCGGATAACCGAACCGATTATAATAAACTAAAACTAGAAAAGGTAAAAAAAAAAAAAGCTGCATAAATCTTAGTGTAACGTAAAATAAAGCACAAAATATATGTTTTAGAATAATTCTAGACTTGTTGGAACGAACTAACAGTTGAAAAAAACTGTCATAGTACATGTTTGTGACTACGATGTTCGAGTACCATCTACGCTGGCCTAGAACCTTCGAGACTGTTCTAACGACTAAATATGATGAGCGGTGGACTGGAGAGTTAGTCTTGTTCTGTAGCTCAAGTCATACGGTTATTTCCTTGTTACAAAGTGATAATTTTTGTAACCTGTTACATTATTTGTGTGGCATTGTAAATTAATATTTTCATTTAATAAAAATTAATCTTAAAATTCAAGATAAAAAAAAAAAAAAAAAAAAAAAAAAACTGTAGAAAACATATAAAAATTAAGAATTAGCAGACTATCTTTCAGTTGAGTAGAAATGCAAATTTTTGAACTCATTTATAGTATGAACTCATAGATTCAGTTGAGGGTCTATTATCCGGAAGTCGATTAACCCGAATGTCGATTAAAGGCACTAATTATTTATATTTTAATTTCGGAAATTGGGTTTTTTTCTTTAGCAAACGTAATCTTAGTTTCGCGAGACAAAATCAATCAGGATTTGACAACACAAGGATTTTTTTTTTTACATTATCTAGTTACAATACAACGTAATAAAGATAGATTGCTCTTTCTCATCTATACAACACCAATTCCAATTGTTTCTGAGTAGGTAAAATTTTTTTTAACAAACTAAGTATATTGTAAGAAAATTTATAAAATTTTATTCATATTTATTTTGATTGTAGTAGAGATTCTAAACTTTGAGTTTTTTTTTTGTATTTATAAGGTGGGTGTACTGCTGTTTTATCTGTTAACAGTTTTTCTTCGATATCCCGCAAATTCTTAAGATTCATTCCGTTCATTTAATTTTTCGAAAATTTTTGAATATCCCTTCTTACCCTAAAAGAATAAGGTTAGGCAATTCAGTGTACTTGTCAGTTGGTCAGTAATGTGCTGCAACCTACTGGCCACATATAACTTCTTTCATTCCATTTATCATAGTGCTTTATTTCAAAGTTTAAGTTAACTAAATGAAAACAATCAAACATATATGCAATAAAGCAACATGGTAAATGGAATGAAAGAAGTTATATGTGGCCAGTAGGTTGAAGCTCATTACTGACCAACTGACAAGTACACTGAATTGCCTAACCTTATTCTTTTTAAGGAGGGATATTCAAAAACTGTACAAAAATAGGCTTGTTACAAAGTCACCCCATTAGTCACAATGTCACCTCGTTTTACGGTAAGTGCTTTTTTATTTGAAGTATTAAACAACAATTTCTTGTCACAGCAAACGAAACACGGAATAACTACTTTAATACCGACAAAAATGAAATCACTTTTTACTTGGTATAAAAAGACATACAAACTCTTTGTACCTCCAAAGGCAAACTGAGAGAATAAATTAAATGAACGGAATGAATCTTAAGAATTTGCGGGATATCGAAGAAGAACTGTTAACAATTAAAACAGCAGTAGACCCACCTTATAAATACAAAAAAAAAAAAAACTCAAAGTTTAGAATCTCTACTACAATCAAAGTAAATATGAATAAAATTTTATAAATTTTCTTACAATATACTTAGTTTGTTAAAAAAAATTTTACCTACTCAGAAACAATTGGAATTGGTGTTGTATAGATGAGAAAGAGCAATCTATCTTTATTACGTTGTATTGTAACTAGATAATGTAAAAAAAAAAATCCTTGTGTTGTCAAATCCTGATTGATTTTGTCTCGCGAAACTAAGATTACGTTTGCTAAAGAAAAAAACCCAATTTCCGAAATTAAAATATAAATAATTTGTGCCTTTAATCGACATTCGGGTTAATCGACTTCCGAATAATAGACCCTCAACTAAATCTATGAGTTCATACTATAAATGAGTTCAAAAATGTGCATTTCTACTCAACTGAAAGATAGTCTGCTCATTCTTAATTTTTATATGTTTTCTACAGGTTTTTTTTTTTTTTTTTTTTTTTTTTTTTTTTTTTTTTTTTTTTTTTTTTTTTTTATCTTGAATATTAAGAGATTAAAAAAATTTTTTTTTCGGTAATATTACACGTCACCTAGATTTACTAGACGACTGGTACAGGTGCCATTACACTCTACGAACCTCACCTTCGAACCTTGCCGTACCGACGTGAAGCGAACAACCATTTATACTTCTCGTGACGTTAAGCGAACCAATGTGGCTGACGCACCCTACGCTAGCTTATGATAAAGAAAAAATCTCCAGTATCAATATATTTTATATAATCTGAAAAATAAAAAAATAGGAGACGAATTACAACGTTTCACAAATTACACTAGTATCACAAACAACTCCTGTCACTTAGGAAAAAACCAAATCAAAAGTAACACTAGCGCTACCCCCGAACCCAGGCGAACAGATGAAGTACCAGAACACCCGAACAGTCGACGTGAAAGCTTCACGAAGGTTGTTCGAGGGTGGTGTTCGCAGGTAAAGTTCGTAGAGTGTAAAGGCACCTTATAAGCTATGAAAAATAAGAAAATATAGCGTTTAATCTTCGAAAAACAAAAACAAAATGGTTTCACCACAATTTCTATCACAAATAGTTTTCATATAGTTCTTACATCTGACTGAAGCATGACTTTTTTTTTTGTTAATAACTTTTTCTAAAACTCTTAAACTGGGATAGAGATTAAAACTAAATACATATTCCTACTTATTACATTTTACATGTCCAAAGTCTTCACACGTATACGCTACACCTCTAAAATAAATAAATTTCTGAGCAATGGGTGACGTCAGGGCCTCAGAATTTCGTCCAGAATAAAAAAATGACTCATATCTGTTTTTATTTCGAGAAAAACTACTAATTTTCATCCTAGAAATAATTTAAGATGCTAATTATAATTTAAAATTCGCCAAATAAATTTGAAATGGTATTTGAATCCTAGATCTGTTCTTCTTGAACGAACCAATGAACACGAAGACATTTTTGTCATTTGTTTCTCATTAAAGCTATATTGGTGTGCAAATTTTGGTCAGTACTTAACGATGCATAGGTCGGAAATAAATAACGTCAAACACTTGGTGAACAAACCACATTTCCATTCCGAATCCATCGTGGTCTTGTTGCGACAATAGAGCTCCGCAGAGCACTAAAAGCGGTGCTGTATGCAGATGTATGTATGCATATACCGTCACTGGCCATGACTCTTTCTGCTATGTTGCATCCGAACAAAGCCCATTTCGAGCGTTCAGGTTTCAGTTTGCCCCGTCATTAAGTTTTTTATTTTTTATTTTGAAAGCGAATTGAAACAAATCAAAACCAAAAATATCTCGCAAATGGAACACTCAAAACTCATCGGGTTCGTTATTTAATGTATTTGGTTTGACATTTCTGCGGAAATAAAATATTCGTTTGATGTAATATTTACATACCGCATCCCTCTTCGATTTTAATATGTTTTCATGCTGATGATTCAGGAAATTCGAATTGAAAAAAAAAAAAAAAACATTTCTTTGAATTATATTTCCTCTTGAAATTCTGATATATCAGAGATAATTAAACTCATTCATTTGGGAATTTTGCTTGTAGCATGTATAATGTTGGTTTTTCAGCACAAAATAATCAAATTTTATTTTATTTTTTCATTTCTACAATAATACAAGTTTTTCTACAAACAATTTTTGATTAGTAAAATTTAGTGATCGACCGATTTCTGTTTCGGCGAAAAATCGGCCGAATCTTAGGCCCAACCGAAACTTCGTGGCTGATGTCCACGACTAGGGAGCTGGGCAAAACGATTTTAGCTTTTAAGCTGGTTTAAAATGAACCCTCTCAGGTTCATGGCCTTTTGCTCTCTTGAATTTAGTAGCGTTAAGTTAACTACAATTGAATGGTCATTGGGCATAATACACTTCTTACTAAAAACAAGATCTTCTAATCAACTTGTCAACTTCTTGAATTAATATTTTTTTTTTCGGTTGGCGCATTAGGCCTACTGAGACCTTTGGCCGCGCAGTGTGGTCTTCTTACAGACATTTGTGTTGCTTGCGTAGCACAGACTTCCTGGAGGGGGGAGCCGAAACCTCACGTTGCTGCAAGCCATGGTCACCATGGTGCTGCGGCAGACTGCCCTTAGCTCCAAAACCAATTCCATTGGGGCCAATTTGGCAGTGTCCTTCTCACCGATGGTGTCAGCTCTCTCGGGTTCAAGGACAGTGACAAACTAGTCTAGGATTATGGTAGCTAAGAGTCAGCAGGCTTAGAGGACCTATTTATCTTTCCCCGAAGCATACCGTCCTTGAACCAAACCTCCGGGCGGTTACTGACATCTGATGAGATTCACGGGGAAGGTTAATCACTCCTACGCCCGGTTGGTATGAGTCGCCTCCAGTAAGCTGACAGGCCTTACATACCCGGGGGTCGGGGTAGACTTGGACTGCGTGGCTTTCATTGGTGGGCGGTTACCCAAATGGAGCGGTCACCCATCCAAGTACTAACCGCGATGGACGTTGCTTATCTTTGATTACCTATTGCAAGCGCCCTTGTCCACTCGGCCATCTGGGTCCCAACAATAATGTACATATGCACACATAAACAAGTTTCGATTTCGGCCCTAAACCAGGTCAAAGGCCGAAATTCAGTTTTGGTTTCGACGAAAAAAAGACTAGTTAATTATATTCACAATATCTATACCCAAATGGAATAAATTGGTAAGAAATTAGTCCATATGAGTTATATCCTATGCTTTCAGTTGACAGAATGACTAACTCCAATATCAAATTTTTAAAGGAAAATTCGTAGCTTTTATTTATTTTTCATTATTGTATATTTTGTAAACTTTTATAATTTTTTCATGAATTTTCCACACAGAAAGATTATTAAAAGTTCTTTTCTGAAAATTCTTCAAATTGGAGATACTTAGTCATTTCGTCAATTGAAATATTCATATTGCCAAATGATATATTGAGATCACTTCAGAACATTTCAGCACTCTATGAAGAAGTCAATCTTAACTTTACTTTACCTATTATAAAAAAAATAAAATATATATATATATATATATATATATATTGTTAATAGCTCTGCTGTTTTCATGTAAGACCACCTAAATATTTAGAGTTTTGGGTTATAAACAACTTCTTCAGAGTGTGCAGAAGGCTTCTGAAATGATCCCAATTTACATAACTCATGCGGAATAATTTGTATATGGAATAACTTAGCAACTTAATTCCTGTAACATTGATATAATCGATGAAAATTAAAAACATATAATGTTAATATATTAGGGGACTAAAGCCTGAGGACTCACGAAATTACAGATTATTAATTTCATGAATGTTGGATGTGGTTTTGATGGTGAAGTGAAAAAAAAAATAATCGTCTCGCCCTTTATCAACATACGTATTTACACTTTTTTTTCTGGACCCTTATTTTATTATTTATATTCAGATTGTAAAATTTATTTTTTATCTTAACCCCTTTTTATTATTTTACGATTGTTTTAAATAAAATCGCTCATTTCCCCTGTGCAGCAATTTGATAATGGTAAAATGGATTGCTGATAAACTTGTGCGATTGTTCGCTTTCTTTCTGTTTGCTTCAGCTGAATCAGACTCCTTGGTTTCGCAATGACCTGATATCGTTATGCTTATTTAGTAAATAGTACCTTTATTCATCATCCGATATCAAGATTAGAATTGCTTTACGTCACTACACTCAATGGCCTTAAGGTTTCTTTTCTGTTATAAACAAAAAAAAAAGAACTACAAAAACTATAAAACTTCAGTTTATCAGACCTGTAATTACAACGGTAATCTAAAGATACGAATCCGAATTCCCTTCCCTGAAGCTTTAAGACTAATGATTGCAGAGGTAAATGTTTTCATTTTGTAAATTGAACATAAATCTAAATTTTCTTTACTAAACTTGTAAAAATGCTACTCTTAAGAGCAATTAGTTCGTAATTTGCCATTTTTTCGATTATTTTAGGTTCTTAAAATGTTTAGAATCAATTACGACTGAAAGTTTAGCACACAACCATCGATAGCTGTAGAAGTAGAGTTTTTAAGTGACTGACATCAAATTTAAATTTCTATCAGCAAATTATATGAATGCCATCGGTTTATCGATTTGAATGCGAAAAGTTTTATTTTTAAATAGCGACTTTGAAAAAAAAAATTGAACCACTTTTAGCTCTCAGAATTTGATTGGAGTTAGTTGAAAAGATCCAAGAAGGATTTCATTATTTTTATTAAATAAAAATATATATAAACTCTTCACTTACAATAGTTGCCATCAAATAAATAGTTGCCTGTTTATAAACTATACTTAAAGAGAAGAGTTCGTAGAAATTTAAAATACGAACCAGACCAGATATGGCCACGTTGCGCATCAATTCTTAGGAGTCGGATTCGATTGTCTCATTGGTCGGAATTTCCCGATCTTAAAGGAGTTCGTCAATGGAATTGAAGAGTCAGTCAGAATTAAATGAACTGCTTCTCTTGCAGAACAAAATGGCCCTTATATCTAGGAGCCAATATTTCAGGTAGTCAGCCGTTCTGATGCGATTTTATTTTTTATTTATCGGAACCGCGTTTTGTCTAAATTTATTGAAATTTTACTTGGACAAGCTTCATGTCAATTGGTTGCCTATTAATCATTTTTTCCCTATTTACTTATTTATGAAATATACAGAAAGTATTGCAGGAGGAAAGTATTGCAGTTTGGAAAAGTATTGTGAAAAATTTCGTTGAAAGTTTTCATCGGAGTTTTTCGTTCAACCAAAGTCCAAATAACTAAGTCCCGCGAAACGGTCTGTGTCTGTGTTTGTTTGTGAACAGACGAGCTCAAACACGATAAATCGTACGAACCTGAAATTAGGTATATGATGTGTATATATGCCCGTGACGTGACAGCAAACATTTCGTCAAAATCGATTTAACGGAGGGACACTATATTTCATAAATTTTTACGTATTTTTTTTTTTTTTTTCGATTTCTCAATACCGGGTCCAAAGATTAGTATGAATCAACTGTTCTTTTATATCAGGTAGGTTATTTATCATAATAGAAATGATGGGGCTTAAATGACGAGGGAAAATTTTCTTCATGAAAAGTGTTAAGAAATAGCTGAATATGAAATATGAAAGAATTTGATAAACATATACAGAAGAAATAAAGAAAAGTGTTTCCACAAGATAAAAATATCAATTGCCCTTAATAAGTGCAGTAATATATATGTATAATGTATCGTTGGAAAGAATTGTATATAGTATACTCAGAAAGAATTGTATATAGTTTATTAAGTCGTTAAATGTATAAATGCTCTAAAAATTTGGCATAAATACATTAAAAAAATTATATAAATAAAAATATTGGAGAATTAATATAAATAAAAATATTAAAAAATATACATAAAAAGAATATTAGTTTTGTTCAACAAGCACTTAAAACACGCTGACAACTCCGCATGCGCTTTACTTTGCTATCAGCCCTTTGTTAACAAGTAAGGCGTAATACGCATGCGAAAGATTTGTCTGCTAGCATTAAGTTCTTGTTGGAACAAATCTATTTAATAGAAATCGTTTGTTTCCATGTTAATTAAATAAAATTTTCTTATCAACTAAATTGAGATATAAAATTAGACGACATTTTGTAATATGTTTTGCATTGCATTGCAAAGTATATGCTCATTATGCCTTGTAATTAATAATGGCATATTTTAAAATATGGTATAAATCGATAAATATACACAGGAGAAAAAAAAAAAAGAAAAATATTTGCCAAGATTGATTGAAATTTCAATTGTCGTTAATGATATGTGTATAATATACCGTCTGGAATCTGACTACTTCATTTATGACAAGGGTGTCAGGCAGTACTTCACAGACATCAAAGTTATAAGAGGTGCTGAGATTGGCAGTGATCATCTACTCCTGGTTGCCGACACCAAAATTCTCCCAGAATTGCAACAAAAAAAGAAGAAGAAGTATCTATCTATAAAGGTTAGAGCGCTTGATGATCTCGAAAAAAGGACTCAATATACCGAAAAGTTAGAAGACAGGCTGAGAAACTTGGAACTCAATGATGATATAGAAGAACTGTGGAATGCCTTAAAAACATGCATCTTGGAAGTAGCAAAAGAGGTGTGTGGTTTACGCAAGGTTCCAAGTAACAGGAAACTCTCGGAATGGTGGAGTGAGGAAATTAAGCATTATGTAGGAGAAAAGAAAAAAGCATGGAAAGCTTATTTGCAAGACAGAACACCAGAGAGGTTAAGTCTGTATCGCTCAGCCAGAAATGAGTGCAAAGCCAAAGTTCGTCAAGCAAAGAAAGAATCATGGGAGAAGTTTGGAAGAAGCCTGGACGAAGACCACCGAGATAGTGTAAAGAAGTTTTGGCGAAAGGTAAAGTCACTCAGAGGAAAACGAAGCAAGCCAGTGAGGAATATCAAGGATGCAAGGGGTATAATTATCACAGAAGAAGTGCGCATCCTAGAGAGGTGGAAGCAATTTTATGAGGGCCAGTTTTCAGGGGACGCCAGTGATGCTGAGGATCAGTCGCCTCATTGTAATAATCAATGTCAAGAGTGCATTGATGAAGAGGAGGTAGTAGATGCCATAGAAAAAATTAAAGTGGGGAAAGCGGCTGGAAGGGATGGCATAGCTCCGGAGTTAATAAAATATGGAGGTCAAGAGCTTGTCAAAGTGCTCCAACATCTTTTCCAACAAATTTGGAACAGGAAGAAAATTCCAAAAGATTGGGAATATAGTGTAATTATCCCTATCCACAAAAAAGGCAGCTCTACAGAATGTGAAAATTATCGGCCTATAAGCTTGCTCTCAGTTGTGTATAAACTTTATACCAGCATACTGGAGAAGCGACTGAGGACAATGGTTGAAAATAAAATAGAAAATGAACAGGCGGGATTTCGACCTGGAAGGCAAACACAGGACCATATTTTTGTCCTAAGAAGCATAGCAGAAAAGGCATGGGACAGAGACAAAAACATATTCTTGACATTTTTAGACTTGAAGGCAGCATTTGATTCTGTACCCAGAAAAGAAATATGGAAAGCATTGGTGGCCAAAGATATCCCAGGCGATCTAATCACAGCTATCAAGTCGGTATACCATGATGCAAAAGGAGTTGTGCGGATCAATGGAAGAGAATCTGAGGCGTTCATCATGGACAGAGGTGTGAGACAGGGTGACAGCCTAAGTCCCCTACTGTTCATAGTATTTATGGACGAGATCCATAAAATATGTAAAAGAAGAACTGCTTGGACAGCTATTGGAAAATGGAACCTGATGACCATTCTTGTGCAAAGCCTTCTGTACGCTGATGATATTGTCCTCATCACTGATTCCAAAGAAAAAATGCAGGAGGCATTGATAGAATGGCAAGAGGAGCTGCTTCGTAAGGGAATGGTTATCAACACCTCGAAGAGCAAGGTCTTAGTTCTGGCTCGAGAAGAACAAGTTGACGTTCATTTGAGCTGCAATGGGGAAATTCTAGAAGTTGTGCCGGAATATACCTACTTAGGGACCGTGATAAGTTCCTCAGGCAAGATCGATCCAGAGATATCCCACAGGATTTATAAAGGTAATCAAGTATACTATCAGATCTGTAATAGTATAATCGGTCACCGAGAAGTGGGTATAGATACTAAGCGGCATATATATAAATCTGTTTATCTCCCAACTCTTACCTATGGATGCGAAAGCTGGGTAATGCTTGATAAGCTAGCCAGTCGCATTACTGCAGCAGAAATGAAGTTTCTGAGGAGAGCGGTTGGGAAGACTAGAAGGGATTGCATCCGAAATGAGCGAATAAGGGAGCAATTCAATGTGCCAGAACTCAAGACCACACTTGAATCCCGACAGCTTAAGTGGTTTGGCCACGTGTGCCGCATGGAGGATGAAAGAGAGCCCAAAAAAGTCTTAGAAACTCGACCCTCTGGGAAAAGACCTCGAGGACGTCCCAGAATTTCCTTCCAGGAGAATATACAAAGGATAGGGGGGAAAAGAGGTAAAACCCTCCAGCAACTGAAGCAGCTATGTAGGGACCGGCAGGAGTGGCTGCGGTTTATCGAGGCTCCTCGACGCTAGAAATGGCACAAGAGGAAGATAAAGAAGAAGAAGAAGAATCTGAGAATTTTAGAAAGAATATTCAGTTTAAAAATTCCAACCTGATTTTCAACGAAAGTACACGGACAGTTTGTTTCAGTGTGTTCTTTCCTGAAAATTGCTAAAATTGGAGCCAGTCATTCTGACAACTCGAAGGCTCATATTTAATCAATATGCAACTATTTTTGTTCTGATAATTTAAAAGTCACATGAATATAAACGTTCATTGAAGAAACAAAATCACCTGATAAATTAATTTGTAATTAAAAGTAGATGCAGGAATGCATTCAATATACATGCACTGTTAATGACATTAATTATTCCAAGGAATTATCGTTAATTATTATCGTAATATTGATTTAATAATCTGTGAATGTCGTTGAATATAGCAAATGGAATAGATCATTTAATGTTAATATTCTCATATCCACTTATAGATGAATATTATAGTAATGGTCATATTAATGTATGTGACAGTGATTTAAAATTTATTAATTATCCATTTTGCTCTGGAAAATATTTAAAATTTATTCAAATAAAGAAATATACGAGATAAAATATTTTTTTTCGAGTTTCGAATTTTTATTATTGATTTAGTTAAGAATTTTTATAAAATCGTAAGTATTTTTCTATAACTCGTATAAATCTCAACATATTTTTTTTAAACATAATATTAAGTTTTTATAACTAGTAATGTTACATTTATGTAATCATATACTATTTTCTATTCACTGTTCTTGCTCCAAGAGAGAAAAATTTGTATAAGAATTTTTAATTCCACATCATTCAATAGTATAGTACTACTGCGAATTACAAAAAATGGTTACAGAATTTAATACGTTCTTCATGAAAACTCAAATGATAAATGTTATTAAAAATAAACCAGGACGAAATCTGTGGTAATATTAAACAAACAAGCAAGCAATTATGATATACTCGTACATATATCGTTATATAATATTAATTTAATCATTATCGTAGGTAACCACCTTATTTTTAATTTTAAATTATTTTTAATATAAAAATATAAAATATAGTTGTATAGTTCATAATAAAATATAAATTCCATAATACATACAGACGATGATGGATAATGTCCAAGAAGTATAGTATTATGCTCGGCTAAAATCCTTAAAATTAGTCAATTTCAAACCTCAGTTTTTGAGATATCGTTTTACTACTCAATTTCGATTTGACAAATACTAGAATCCGTAAA
Organism: Aelia acuminata; assembly: GCA_911387785.2. NCBI lineage: Eukaryota > Metazoa > Arthropoda > Insecta > Hemiptera > Pentatomidae > Aelia > Aelia acuminata. The sequence continues at coordinate 19,296,065 of OU426984.1, read as the reverse complement.
CAAAAATAATGTGATTACTAATATTACTTTCAAATTTTTCAAAAACTTAATTTAATTTAAAAAATAAAATGGACTGTTGTAAAGAGTAAAAGCTACTTAATACCATAAAATTATTTTTTAAATCTTCTTTAGAGATGAGAGATGGTCAACTGTTCTTCAATTACGATAGGTTAAATGATGGTCAGGATTTTCAGTTACAATGATATTTATTATGCGCCTAGTATTAAAAATAACAATAAATTAAAAAATCTTTATACAAAACTCAAAGACCCTGTACCTCTCCTAGACAAGTGTAATGTAGTTTATCGTATCCAGTGCTCCACGCTTAATTGCAACAGTTGCTATATCGGTGAAACCAAAAATTATTTTAAAAAATGTATTTATCAACATAAATATAGTATTTCCACGCGTAATTCGTCTACATCTAAATTAGCAGAACATGCCATTGCCCACAACCATTCCTTCGACTTTGAGAACCCCTCCATATTAGCAACTGTATCTAACCAGGACAAACGTCTCCTCTCAGAATCCATTTTCATCCATCTAGAAACAAATTACCCGGTTAATCACAAAACAGATAAAGAGATAATTTTATCCACTTATTCTAACATCTTCCGCATCCTCAAATCCTAGTTTTGATTTCATTGGTACCTGCAATTATCTCTGTACCTCTTGTACTGTTATTATTTTTTGTATTGTATGCTTCTTTCTGTATATTTTCCAAATTTGTATGCATTGTTACATTATGTGTTATCTCATTTTTATGTTATTATTCAGTCCAGACACAACTATTTGTATACAGTACCATATATTTTGTTAGTTTTTAAATATTTTTGTTCACTCAGTTGTCATGTGCCTTCACTTCAAAAGCGTTGGATTTCCCCGCCATAAACCTTTGAAGTCGGCAAACTAACCCCCTACCACTACCTCTCACCTTATTTTTACCTTTAGTCTTAGTACCCACCTGGACTCAGTAGGTAAATATCAGATTCTATTTTATCTTGTTAACCAGCCCCTTATTTTAATATTCATGTATACACCATCTTTTATATTATTATAAGTTCTGTAATGTATCCATTTATTGTCACCCTCTAGCATAGATACTCATATATTTGTTTTCTTTTAGCCCTGATGAAGATCCACAAGTTAGATCGAAACGTTGGCTTAACATAATAAATATCATTGTAACTGAAAATCCTGACCATCATTTAACCTATCGTAAATCTTCTTTACCATTATTTTCGGGCAAATTGGATATTATTGTAACACTTATGTTGGTTTAAATAATTTTTATCAAACGAAAGTAATAATTTATAATATCAGACAAACAATATAAACTGAAATAATCAACTAAGTTACAAAAAGTATCAACTTGTAACGATACAGTGACACAAAAATAACCTTGATTCGATCTTCGGAACAAGACTAACTCTCCAGTCCATCGCTCCTTATATTTAGTCTGAATCAGAACATTCTAGAACAATCCAGACAAGTCGAAAGTACTAGTCTAGAAAACATAAACATTCAGTCATGTTTTTCTTTGATTTTTTTTTTTTTTTTTTTTGTACGTTACAATGTGAAAATCATGATGTTTTACAAAATAATAGATTGCTAAGGCAGTAAAAATTTAAGCTGAACACTTTCAAATGCCCCTTGTATCCAACTATCCAAATAATATTTGCCCGAGTGAACAGATGGGGAATACTTCCCAGAGATAATAACTAACAATGACTGAGTTTAGTAATGTTAGCCTTATTGTAGTAAGGTTAGCGTAATGGTTCACGCTTGAGGATTACTTCAGCCGTGCCATAGCCGATGAATTCTTGCCACATCTGACATTACCCAGACTTTCTTTAACCACACACTTCGTCACTCAAGGCTTAGGAGTTACACTAGCTCAGTTATGATTTGTCTTTTGTACTGAGTATTACGGTGTAAGAATATGGTTTCAGAATAATTGGTATTATTCTTATTAATATAATTTTAATGGTCAACTGTTTTCTTTACGGTAGGATAATTAATTTTCAGGATTTGCACTTAAAGCATTTTTTATTTGGAAAGCCAACTTTTCGATCCACACATGTAGATCTTCATCAGGGCTAAAATAAAGACAAATACATGAGCGACGTAAAGGATTTATGCTGTAAGGCGATAATTAATTATTCATCATGCAATTATTAATTTTGGATAGTAACAATAAGAAGTAAAAAAATAATAGAATCCAAAAACAACTGATGGTATGTTTACATGGCATGGTTACTATAGAAAACTGATTAAAAAAATTATATAAAAGGTTGTAAAAATCTCTTTTATATTATTTTGTAAAGTCAATCGCCTTTTTTTACGAGTCCGGGTATAACATTTTGTATAATATACCATCTGCATTGTTAATTTTTACAATTCCTTAGTCATCGTGTAAGCCTCTCGCTTTAAAACCATTCTGTTTCCCCAAAATAAGCCTTTTGAAGTCAGCAAAAAAATCCCTACCTCCTTTAACCTTATAATTTTTCCCTCAGTCTCTTTATTATTCTAGACTCAACAAGTAAATATCAGATTTTATTTTATATTGCTAACCAGCTACTTATTCTAATATTTCAAATATAATTTTACTATATTTTATATAATTATCTGCTTTCTAAAATACCCATGTCATGTAAACATACCATCAGTTGGATTTGGTTTCCATTGTTTTGTTACTTTTTATTGTTACTATATGTAATTATGCATATTTCATGAATTATACATTTTTTATTTATATGAGTGATTCTCAAACTACGGGCAAGTTTTACATTTTATTTTCGAAATTTTTCAGTGTAGTTAAAAATAAAAAATAAAAAAGTGTACATGTACTTGGACCCATCCACAGAAAATCTAGCACAATAGCAGTTCATGATCATTGCTTGAAATTCAGTTAATTTAATTTAAAATTTCATTGCCACTCCAATGATTTCAGTTACGTACGTCAATGACTAATTGTAAAACTGTCTTAATTCCATTTATTGTTTAGCATATTCCACATTTAATGCAGAATCGGATGATACCATAAGAATTGCCATAGTAAATTTTTATTAAGGGAAAAAAAATTCTTAAATATAAAATCATATTTTTTTCTAGAAATAAAAAAGGCATCGAAAAATAACTTAAGCAAACATCTGACCCCGATTCACCTAATTCATTTATATTGCTGGAAGGAGGATGAAATTAATTAATCATATATATTCTATAATGTTTATCAAAACAGATCTTGCACCATCTCGAAGAATTCCAAAGATTGTAGAGAAAGGGAAAAATCTTTTCCACAATACACCTTTAAGCACCTCGAGAAATAGAAATGATCAGATTGAGAATTTTGTTTTCATTTGGTAGAAATGAATTTTTTTTTTAATGTAAACTTGTTGCAAGTGCCTTGTCCTCTTTAGTTCATGTTGTCATGCTCGTTCAAAACTGAAAAACAACTGATTATTTAAATTATTTAAAACCGAAATAAGTATCCGACTCTTTGATGAATCCAAATAGTTTAATTATTTCATTAACTGATTCATATTTTCGTGACTAATACACAAAAATTTATCCTTCTTTTTTAAATCAACAGTACATTGAAAGGTTCAAATCAGCAAAAAATAGAATAGCTTAGTTTGTTTTAGTCCAAGAGGCACATTTTTGTGAATATTTTATATCCTGTCAGTTAGCTTTTTTCTCTTTTTTTTCTGGTATGATGCGGAAATGTTCATTATTTAAAAGCTGTTTTATATTCTTTCATTATGTTGCCTTACAATAGTCATTATCATGGGCAAATAATTGGCCACGACAGGGAATATCCACGAGAATGAGGCGGGAAAAGCTCCACGAGAATGAAAAAATGACATTTACAAATTTTTCTTTTAAAAACTATATGATTTACGAAAGAACGAATGTCATAATTTAATAGAGCAAGTTAAGGGGGAAAAGAAGAAAAATTTTTAAACCGTAAATTCAAAAAGAACAGCCGAAAATTCGGGCCACGTGAAGGAGGGTAATAAACATAAAGTTCCATTTTCGATGAAAGAACACCCTGGCATGGGCCGAAATAGTGCAGAAGGTAATAAAAAGAGTTGAAATCTTACTCAACAGCATTGACATTATTGAAATTCTCTCTTTGGGTCACTTAATTCCCACTTGGTTGGTGGACGATTTCATAATTCATCCGTCTATGGAAATGGCGTCATATCCCAGTGACAATTTTTAAGTATTTTTTATTGATTTATCATTTACACCAAATGGTTGAAAATCGTGTTATTTTAATTCTTCTTCCGTTATATTACAATCAGGGTTATAGAGATGAGAGATGGTCAACTGTTCTTCAATTACGATAGGTTAAATGATGGTCAGGATTTTAAGTTACAATGATATTTATTATGGTAAGCCAACGTTTCGATCCAACTTGTGGATCTTCATCAGGGCTAAAAGAAAACAAATATATGAGTATCTATGCTAGAGGGTGACAATAAATGTACAAATAACTATTTGTATACAGTACCATATATTTTGTTAGTTTTAAATATTTTTGTTCACTCAGTTGTCATGTGCTTTCACTTCAAAATCGTTGGATTTCCCCGCCATAAACCTTGGAAGTCGGCAAACTAACCCCCTACCACTACCTCTCACCTTATTTTTACCTTTAGTCTTAGTATCATCCTGGACTCAGTAGGTAAATATCATATTCTATTTTATCTTGTTAACCAGCCTCTTATTTTAATATTTATGTATACACCATCTTTTATATTATTATCAGTTCTGTAATGTATCCATTTATTGTCACCCTCAAGCATAGATACTCATATATTTGTTTTCTTTTAGCCCTGATGAAGATCCACAAGTTGGATCGAAACGTTGGCTTACCATAATAAATATCATTGTAACTGAAAATCCTGACCATTATTTAACCAATCAGAGTTATACATTTTTGTCAATTAATGAGTACAATAAACCAAAATATATATTATGTAAGAAAAATCGTTAATGGTGACAGCCCACGAGAATGACGAATAAGATAATAAATCATCAGATTCGATCAGAAGAACATAGAAATATGTTATAATTTTCATTTCATCAGTCAGATACCTGCTGACAGAAAATGTTTACATCTAAAAAAAGAGGCCACAATGCCGGGTTTGGCTTTGAATATGGAGTGACAAGAAGTTGCCCGTAGTTTGATAATTACAAATTATTTCATTTATTCCAGCTTGAACTGTTTTGTTTTATGAATTCTTTAACAAAGTTGTGTCCCCGGGATTGGTCTCCATTTCTTTTTTAAACCAAGTAACTTGATCTTACTTCGCATCAATTCGATGAAGCTTATAGAAGTTGGTGGAAAGGAATGAAATTAGTAGGATCAGGATAACAAGGATAACTTAGATAAAATTCAATCAAGAAATTTTGGCCAACATCCTTAACTTTAAGCCTTAACAACTCCCTATTTTAATGTATAACTGAGGCATAACTTGACAAGTATTAAGAGTCTATAAATACCTTTAAAATACATCGTTGGAGGATGAATTAAATGCCCCAACAGTTGTTTTTGGGACATGTTATTTCAACTTTTAGCCCCTCGAATTTCTAGCTACCATATCTAATTGTAAATATTGACCCCCCCCCTCAATAATTTGGTGTTGGTGACGCCCATGGTAGGAACTGTAGTAAATTTTATGAATTTAAAATAACGAATAAATAAAATAAAAATAATGTTAGAATTATTTTTATATAGAAATAGTTACAGTCCTGTGGGCCCAGGCCACGATAGAAACGTGACCAATTTCTGAAGATGAGTTCACCCCGCTGGTTGCAGAAAGAGCTGCATGAAGTACTACAATTGCACTGCTTCTTCGGAGAGCCAATGCATGAAATATTATGCAGCAGTGATTCAATCATCGAATGATGGTTCGTGCTCTTGCATCGCTGGATCCTATTGTCAACTTATGAGAAAGGTTTCGATGCCGATCGGCTACCGAACATAAATCATTTTAAGATAAACTGAGGCTATATGCTATTACAACTGTTCAACTCTCAATCGAGTCGTATATCGTGTCTGAAATGTTTAGTGCATATGATTGTGTTCTGAAGTTGAGACAGTTCAAATATACTTACAGCATATTCTCTCAATTTAGTCAGTGTCTTTTAGTATTTATACGAATTTAGCTCCTGTGTAGATAAATAAATAAAAACGTGAAAGTATTCGTAGAGCTAACGAGGTATTTTTTAAAATAATATTACTTTGTAATTTACTTCTTTGTAATCGAAGGATGATGGAAAACATAGTATTCTAGACTTTTTGTGGGAACAATTACCAACTGTACATGCTCGTGACTGTTCGAGAACCTTCTACGCTTGTCGGGAACCATCTGGAATGTTCTAATTAAGACTAAATATAAGGAGCGATGGACTGAAGAGTTAGACGGGCTCTGAAGATCGAATCATATGGTTAGGTTTGTGTTACTGTATCGTTACAAGTTGATACGTATGATTACCTCTTGTACTCATTAAAAATTGGACCAATGCTTCCTTAATTCAACTTAAAATCATTCTGATCTTCAAGTAGACCTTTAATCAAATCTAAATAATAATACAAAATAAAATAAAAAAGGTATTCTATTTATTACTAGCTAGGGTGCCCGGCTTCGCTCCGGTAGTTGTGTGGTAGTTTTAATACCAGAAAAACTTTAAAATTAAAGGAAATAGGGAACAAAATTAGCACCTTCTTGAAAATTCGGTTTTGGTATATTGGGTATCAATTGGGAATATTGGGTATCAATATTCTGCAGACTTGAGATCTGCAGAATATTTCTGTTATTCTGAATCCTATAAGCCATTCCAAGTAGTCAACAGATAATAAGTTATGAGATTATAGTTGAAAAACCTGGTATCTCAGTTAAAAAAATTATATTTTGATTAAAACTTAAGCACCGACTACTATGATGGTCCTATTTGATCCAGAAGTATAGAAACTACCGAAGATTCATAGAAACTTTGTTTTAAGACCTTTCTTCCATTTCAACCTCCCTTAAGATATCCCCCCGTAATTTGGACGGTTTCTGCATATCTCGAATCTTAGTACTATGAACCAAAATTTCACTTAGTAAGTGAAAACCAAAATTTCCTGAAGCCACAATTTTTTCATCATATTTCTTTTTATCTTGAACTATGAGGGATGATAAAATCCTGAATGCTGTTATTGGAGTTAGACGTTTTGTCAACTGGAATGCTCATCATACGTAGTAACCAAACCAACTTCTTTTTCATAAATACAATAAAAACACTTCAAACTTTTCATTTTCGATTTATATTCAGTCAATTCATCTCTTTTTTTATGTCTGATTTTATTCGCTCACGGTACTACTAAGAAATCTTCACTCATATTGAATTAAATTTACTTAAGTATATTTTATATATAGATTGAATGTAATGTGCTGTTCATAAATTAGCCTTCTTATGAGAAAACTAATTCTTTAAGGAATCCAGTTGGTTTTCTAATTGATTGCAGAGATGTAAAATTATTATTTTATTTTGAAAGCAAAGGAGAAACTAATTATTTTCGCTTAATTTTTTAGTAATTTAAAATGAACAGCTGAACAAATATATAACCTCTAAAATTTGAACTGGATGAATGAACAATAAACGTTGAGTGAAACGAACCCTAGCGCTTCCTGGTAGCCTGGAGCTCGAACTAAATTTTTCATTCATAAACTCGTATCTCAATCTCAGAGACGCTAATTAAATGGTGCGAGAGGCTTAAAATTCCAGCCCTTTTCTCTTCAATTTTACACTCTTAAGAGGAAAACGGAAACCTTCTTTTCCGTTAGGAGTCATATGGCTAAACGACGACATAACTTCCTTAATCCTACGTGGAGTCGTTTTTGAGCCTTTTCGGCACGCACATTGTACACTTTGCTTTATAATATATATTGATTACTAAGACTATATTCATCTATGTCGTAACTATTGATAATGCAACTACTAATAATAACAATATGAAAAGAAAGAAATCTTGTTCGTTCGTGCAAAATATGATGAATATATGACCTAGTTTTTATTACCAATATATTTCAAGATTTTCCTTAGTTCTGTATCCTTCCTTGAATGCTTAATGTTGTTAAATTCAAACGAAATTAAGTTTTTAATAAAACAAATTTTTATCAGTCCTTTTTATTTTTAAGTCATTCTTTAATTTCTACTATCCAACATTTTCTCATATGTTAACGTAAACTAGATTAATTAATTAAATTGAAATATCAGTTTATACTACTCCATTGATAATAAATATGTAATATGGTTATATTATTTTTATTAAATTATTAATGATGTTTTATTTATTTTTCAGGTAAGTACCCGACTTCTTGGTTTCATGTGATATTGAGGTAATTTATTTAATTATACGATGAATAGTAGAGTAATTTTTTAATTAGAAACGAGCAGACCCTTCCACGCGTTGCTATAATGCATCGAATTAGTTATATCCTATTATTTTTTATAGTAAAATCAAACTTCAACGATAAATATAAAAACGTTTCAGCTAATCTAAAAACCAACGGGATTTAAAATAGAACTTTACGCCAAATATAAAATTGTTTAGTAAAGAATTTAGATGGGTTAAAGTTTTTATTTTTAACATATTATATTTGATCATAGTTTGTTAATGAATGACACATGTAAAAGGAACTAATAAACAATATAATTGGAACAGGGTTTAGTACAATCACTATTGACAGTTGGCAAAAATCTACCAAATTAATCGTTTACCATAATACATAATAATTAAATTCAGAATATAACACCTGATGCTATGAGATATCCTATTAGGATGTTATACTAATAGGTGGAAAATGATTTCGGTTAAACTGTCTTTTGCTAAAACAAATAGATTCGATGGTTTCCCCACACGTGAAAAGGCTAAACATAATTTACCATGGGAAAAACACGGATTTCCCTAAATATCGAAATACAATGAAGTGTTGTGTAAATAAATCAAGTTAAACCGCCATCTGTTGGAATTTTATAGAACTTACAAATAATCACACTCAATTGTAGAATAATAATTATTTAATTTGCAAAAAAAGAAAAATTGAGGCTAATAATCGAGATAAAAACTATATCCTATCTTTTAAGTTGGACAAAACTACACACAATGAGCCAAATTTCATAAAAATCGGTTGAGTTTCATTCGACCAACATCGGGGCACGAGATTTTTACATACTCGTACAGTCACTACTTTTTATGATTTTATATTCCATGAATTTTATGGTGTTTTGTTCAAATTTATGTTTAGTCATTATAGGATTATATCTTATATTAATTTTTTTATGAAGCGCCCCCCCCCCTAATAATCCATACAAGTCAGCCCGGAATAGTTTAATAAATAAAAGAAGCACATTCTCATTTCAAATTTTTTTTAGCAATCACTAAATAAAGTGCTGGAAAAAACTTTCAAGCATATCCCAAGCGGCGGCTATGGACTGCAACGAGGACGTCGAAGCGGTCAATGCGAGAACTGCCTGGGAGGTAGTAACGGGCCGGAAGAGGAACATTGCTGCCGACCGGGATCCAAGGAAGCAGAAGAGGACCGAATTTGAGGTACCGTTAAATAATAGTTTTCAGTCTCTAGAAAATACAATTGACGAATCCTCAACTTCTAATGCACCAAGTCAAGTGAAAACTAGTAATCCTCAACCTAACCTGAAACCACCGCCGATATTTATTAGTAATGTAGCAAATTATGGGGCTTTGGTCTCATACTTACATGTACATTCCAGCCCTAATTCGTTTACCCTCAAAAGCACATCAAAGGGAGTAACTGTTTATCCCCACACCCCTAACGATTACAGAAAGCTAGTCACCTACCTCAGGAACTGTGGAGCTGAATTTCACACTTACCAGCTTCCAGAGGACAAAAATCCACGCGTAGTAATTAAGGATTTACATCACAGTACGCCCATCGAAGAAATTAGGCACGATCTACAAAAATATGGGTATGAAGCAGTGAATATCACAAACGCAATCTCACGGTTCAAACGACCTCTCCCAATGTTTTTTGTTGATATTAGTAAAGCTACGTTTAATGAAAAAATATTCGATATAAATACTTTATTTTATACTAAAATTAAAATTGAGGAACCTCGAAGGAAGAGAAATATACCACAATGTTTAAGGTGCCAACAATACGGTCACACTAGGTCCTATTGCAACTATTCACCACGCTGTGTAAGATGTGGGCAAGGGCACGAAACCGCCTCTTGTAATAAACCAAGAGAAACCCCAGCGAAATGTGCCAACTGCCAAGGCGATCATCCCGCCAATTATCGTGGATGTCAAATGCTCAAAGACCTTAGAGCCCAGAAGAAACTGAGAAGTCGTCTTCACCAACGGGAATCTGGGACTCCGCCCGCTTCATTCAATCCAAAAGATTTCCCAATCCTAAAAGCACCTGAAAAGGGGAACATTCAATCCCAGCAAAATAAGGAACCACAGCAACAGCCACCTGCCCATCAGTGGAAGCCATCTCACCGGCAAAATCAGGCGCAGTCTCAACGATCAGCTCAACAGTCTGAAGAATCGCCACTTCATATACAACCTTCGCCTGGCTTTCGACATGATATTGCCCAGCAGTCAACTTCAGCCGATTATTATATCCCAGCCCAACTATCTCAGGTGTTGAACGGTCTTAACACCCTCATCCAGCCTCTTTTTAGTCTCCTTCAACAGCTCACGCAGCTAACTCAAAGCCTATGCCCTCCAAATGGCCCCTAATCAGCTAACTGTAGGCTCTCTGTCAATCCTTCTGTGGAACGCTAACGGACTAACCCAACATAAAACCGAATTGGACATATATTTACACGAAAAACGTATAGACATAGCACTGATAACAGAAACGCACCTTACACCACGTACTAGATTTGGAATTTCTGACTACATGACATACAGAACAGATCACCCAGACAACACAGCTCATGGCGGTACAGCGATACTGATAAAGACATCACTCTCACATAACCCATTGTACTTACCAACTACACCTGACATTCAAACTACAGGCATACTACTACACACAAAACATCATACAATAACCATAGCTTCGGTGTATTGTCCTCCTAGATACGTACTAACACCTTCGATGTTTTGCAACTATTTTCGGAGCCTAGGAAGATGCTTTATAGTAGGCGGTGATTTCAATGCTAAGCATCAATGCTGGGGGTCACGGCTTTGCACACCTAGAGGAAGAAACTTGAAGGCTGCTATCCACGAACTTTCATTAGACACCATATCACCTGACACACCTACTTATTGGCCAACTTCACAACGGAAAACTCCAGACCTACTAGACTTTTTCATTACTAAAGGACTACGGACCATACCTTACACAATAAATTCGAACTCGGATCTTTGCTCTGATCATTCCCCAGTACAGCTGGTTATTCTTGATGAGCCCAACAACGCACTAAGACCACCAAAGCTAATCAACGGAACAATTGATTGGGATGCTTATAGAGCATTTCTAGATTCCGCACTTTCAGTTCCAGGCTCTATTAAAACTGCAGAGGAATTAGAAGAGGCTGTGGAAACATTCATTAAAAGTGTCCAAAAGGCCGCTTGGTCGTCAACAATATCAAGGGCATCAAGTGAAAATCACCTACCCAAATACCCACAGTATGTAAGGGACTTGATCAGAGCAAAGAGAAGAGCTCGTAAGGTGTGGCAGACTAACAGACTACCATCAGACAGAAAAATTTTTAACAAACTGAATAATGAACTCAAACGACAAATCAAAAAAATAAACAAGACAAACTATGATACTTACTTAACAAACTTATCGATGGACGATGGGAGTTTGTGGAAGCATACTAAGAATTTGTTAAAGCATCGAGAGGTGTCAGTACCCCTGCGAAGAGAAGATGGTTCGTGGGCAGTGTCGGATAGGGAAAAGTCTGAACTGTTTGCTGATCACCTTTCCACAGTATTTACTCCACTCACTGACTTCACAAACATAGAACATGAATCTATTGTACTTGACACTCTGGAAATCTCTTTACAATTGACACCACCCCCTCCTTCTTTTACTCCCTCACAAGTAGCTCACCACATCAGACACCTCCCCAAAAGAAAAGCCCCCGGTTATGACTTAATAACAGCCGAGGCGCTCCAACAAATGCCTAGGAAAGCTCTAGTGTTCCTTACTACAATATACAACTGTATACTCAGGACTACTAAATTCCCCATTCAATGGAAATATTCTCTCATCAAAATGATTCACAAAAAAGAAAAAGACTTATACAATTCATCATCATACCGACCAATCAGTCTTCTTCCCATTTGTTCTAAACTTTTCGAAAAATTACTATACAAAAGATTAGTTGACATACTGACAGAAAACAATATAATACCAGACCATCAATTCGGTTTTCGTTCTTCCCATTCTACAATACAACAATTACACAGAGTTACTGACTACATTGCTGGAGCACTAGAGCAAAAACAATACGCAACTGGTGTATTTCTGGACGTCGCCCAAGCATTTGATAAAGTCTGGCACCAGGGGCTTCTCTTCAAACTTAAAACCATACTACCCCACACATACTATCTTATACTCCAATCCTACCTCTCCGACAGATTCTTCTCTATCCGGCAAGGGTCAGAGATTTCTTCAATCCGACCAATCTTAGCAGGAGTTCCGCAGGGATCGATACTGGCTCCGTTACTTTACATCATATATACTCACGATATACCTACCAACGCTAAAATTTTGACTGCAACTTACGCTGACGATACAGCAATTTTATCAAGACATCATAACCCTAGACTTGCCTCATTGAATATACAGAACCACTTACTTCAATTACAAAAATGGTACTCACTCTGGAAAATGAAATTAAATCACGATAAATCACAACACATAACTTTCACACTCAGACGAGATACTTGCCCCCCAGTTTTCATCGGCGACGACCAAATTCCACAGACAGACACTGTACGTTACCTTGGACTTCTGTTCGACAGAAGGATGACTTGGGGCCCGCATGTCAAAATGAAGAAAAAGACACTGAACATACGTTTAAAAATACTTTACTCACTTTTTTCTAAATCTTCTAAATTGAAAATCAGACAAAAACTGAATACATACACCTACTTACTTAAACCCATTTGGACATACGCCTCACAAATTTTCGGCTCAGCTAAAAAGACGCACTTACAAAAATTGCAAACTTTCCAATCAAAAATTTTGAGACTAATTACGGACGCTCCCAGATACGTAAGTAACCAAACTCTACATACAGACTTACAACAACCGACTATCCAACAACACATACGAACGCTTTACTCACGCTTTTTTGATAAATTGGAAGGACACAACAACAGATTGATTAACCGCATGGCCACAGCTGACATGCCTGTTAGAAGGCGGCTAAAGAGAAGCTGGATGAGAGACCTCCTCACCTGAAATAGTATCAAGCCCGGAAAGAGGTGCTGCTGAGCACCTTCCTTTCCTCATGTCTTAATGCCACACGTTTTAATGCGTTGCTGCGGACCACGAATTCGCTGATTGTCGCCGATCGCTGACAGGTGCGAATCAATGTATAAAGAGAAAAAAAGAAAAAAAAAAAAAAAAAAAAGCATATTGGATTCGTCTTGAGAAGTGTATGCTTGTTTCTACGGAAACTTCTAAATGTTCCCTTACTTATAAAGAAATGCACTCACAGTTTAGATGCTTGCTGAGAAGTGTACCTTCTAGTCGTCTGCCTTGCTTAGTCATACATTTGAGCGTATGAATTCAGGTATTGTTATTATATTTGTACAAATAATAAATAAATAAATATATTTTGTTCGGCATTGGCCCAGCCGAACTTTGGCCTTTTCTGACAATGCGACAAGGACTTGGCCGAACAGAACCAGTTTTTCCAACCTGCCGTGACTAGAAATTTAGGCGTGGCACATTCGAATGTCTATCGTTTGTTTTAAAGTAATCTTTGAACTAAATTTAATGTTATCGTGAATTAATTTATATTTATTTACGAAATTTATGAAAAAAATAAGAGGACATAATTTGCAAAAAAGTACCTATATACTTAAAAAAGGGGGGTTCTTTTACAAGAAAAGAAAACTATATTATATTTTTTTTTGTTGGCACGTGTAGATATTATCTTTTTTTACTTTTACTGAAGTTTTCATGTAAGATATGGTAAAGAAAAGTAAAATTAACCAGTATATATTGTTGTTTTTTAATCGAAAAATGAAGTTTATTAAACTTAAATAGCAATGTTCCGCTAATTAAACTGCAGTAGTCATTTTAAGAGGTATTTTGGGATTTGGGAAAACCCTGAATTGAAGGAAGTTAATCTTTTTGTTAACGGACTTACCAAGGTTGAATTTGAAAAAACTCTGACACTTATGATTGATTTTGTGAAAATATTTCTTCTGGAAGTAAAATTATTTATATTTCTCAATTTCTATGAAAATCCATATTTGAGAGTTTTAAAGGATGCCAATAACGAATTCGTGTTGCCTTGGTTTTCTTAAAAATATAAGTCCTATCTTACTAAAAGCTTCATTTTGTTTTTATAACATTTATAATGTTAATAATGTTAAATTATAACATTTGCATATGTGATCAGCATATCTATTAGGTTTCAATGGCTATGTGTATATATTCAATTTCAATCCAAAATTCTTAGACTACACATACAAAACACACCTTTTACGCCACTAAAAAACTCTGCATAGCGACTTACAATTACCAACTAAGAGGATGAAAATAATATAAAAGGACTAAATTTTAAATAGACCCTTTTGATTGAAGAACGTCATAATCTTGTTAGAAGTTTCATAGATGATAGTTGGATTGGATTAAAAATTTGAGGTTATTGCAAGAATATTCTAAGTAAATGAATACGAATTTAATTAAGTTTGTAACTTTTATTTTTGCCACTTACATTTTGACTCTTTCAGCGCATTCAGAAAACACTAATTACTAAAAAAAAAAACACTAATTTTTCATAGTTTATGTTGTTGAAAAAAGGAAGTTATATAATCTTTAAGTGTTTGATTCGGTTTGAAAGAAAGTTAATCTTCTTCCCAACTGACGTACCAAGTTTGAATTTGAAGAAAATTCTAAAGATTTATGAATAATTTTGTTGATAACGGGAGGAAAACATTTCCCCAGGAAAATGAACTAAAAATATTCTTACATTTTAATTTCTTTAACAATCCGTATTTGAGTGATTTAAATGATGCCAAATAAAAATTCGTGTTGTTTTTCTTTTATGAAACCATATTTACTCACTTTGATTGAAGCGTCTTTTTGTTTTATAGCCTTTTATTTAGGAAGCTTATGTCAATTCAGGATATATGTTTTGTATTAAGTTTCTGTCTGATTTTCAATATTAACGATTAGGAAGAAAGTTTTCATCAAGAAAGACACATATACAATTAACAACAAACATTTCAATCCAAAAGTCTAAGACTAATACAAAACGCACTTTTATACGCTAGTACTAAATTCTACACACCAACTTAAATTACCAGCTATCGACCAACATACAAGAACTCTTTATTCTGGCTTTCATATTAAATCGCACGGATATAACAACATATTTATTAACGGCATGGCTATGACTGACATGTCTATTGTGAGGTGACTGAAAAGTAGTTGGATGCATAGCGCTTCCATCATGCCTCATGGTTGGCACTAAAAATAAAATACCAGGTGTGTAAATATGAAACCGGAATTTTTCAAATAGCAAATAAGAGTTGATTGTGTAAAAATGATACATACTTTTTTATTCGAAGTACTGTCCTTAGCTATCTATGCATTTTTCCCATCATTCAGGAAATTTGTGGATTCCCCGCCTAAATAATGCTTCCTCTTCTGAGTCAAACCAATCACTTAACCAATTTCGTACATTTTCATAAGAAGTAAAGCGCTGCTCAGCTAGTGCGTGTCCCATCGATGCAAATAGGTGGTAATCGGATGGGGCCAAATCTGGTGAATAAGCCGCATGCGGAAGAATTAACCAATCAAACACTTGGATCGTTTCCTTGGTCCGTTTAGCCGAATATGATGGGGCATTGTCATGGAGCAAGATCACTTCGTGTGTCCTTTCTTGATATTTGGGACTTTTTGGCGCAAATCTTTATTCAAATTTATCATCTGTTGTAGGTAGCGTTCCGTATTAACAGTTTCCCCAGGTTTCAGCAGCTCATAGTAGGTAACACCCATCTGATCACACCAGATACAGAGCATTTTCTTCCTCCCCAAGCGATGCCGATGGTTCACCAGGAGTTACCCAGGATTTTTCACGCTTAGGATTCTCGAATTAAATTCACTTTTCATCACCAGTCACAATTTGATGAAGAAATGACTTTTTTTCTGTACCTGGCGAGCAGCATTTGCCATGAGGTTTTTCGAGCTTCCTGCTGCCTGTCATTCAGTTGGTGAGGTACCCATTTTCCAACCTTCTGGATCTTTTCCATGCCTTTCAAACAAATGGAGACGGTGTCACATGTAATAATTGTCCAACAAACGCTTCCGAATCAGCATTTTCAAAGTTTTTTTTTGTGGTTTTCCAGGGTCTTTGTTTCTTTTATCGAAATCCATCTTTAAATTTTTTGCACCAATCGAAACATTGAGATTTGCCTAGGACATGCTCCCCGTAAGCTTCAAAAAGCATCCTATGTGATAATGCTCCAATTTTTTTCAGAAGGAAACGGAAAATAAATGCTGTCCGCAAATCTTGATTTGTTGGCACAAAAGTCGACATGTTCAACGCCACTAAAAACGGTTATAGAATGAAACTGATGTTGGTATCAATTGGATCTCTGTATTACATGTAGGCAAAAGCAGATAACACCACTGACGGATTAGTTAGAAGATTATATTGACTGCTAATTCCTATCATTGGCGAATTCCGGTTTCATATTTACACACCTGGTAAATAAAAGCATAAAGTTAAAAAAAAAAAATTCTTTTTATACATTTTAATTAACAGTATCAACTTATAACGATATAGTAACACAAAATAGCCCTATGATTCCAGCTTCTGAACAAGACTAATTCTTCAGACTATCGCTTCTTATATTTTGTCTAAATTAGAACTGTCTGGAAGGTTCTAAGCAAGTGTAGATTGTTCGTGAACAGTCACGAACATGTACTAGAACACTTTGTTCCAATAAGAAGTTTATTCCAACTCTTTTCAATCATATTGAATCATATCTCATTCGTGTCTTTTTTTTTTTTTTTTTTTTTTTTTTTTTTGTAATTTTTATTTTTCACATCTTCCAAGGGGGGGGGGGGTAGCTTGCCGCCACCCTGCGGAGGGTCATTTGTATAATAAATAATTCTATTAAATTAATTTCTCTATTAGTTCAACTAATATAAAATTATTGTTGCAACGGATATTCTGCGCCTAAATTTGAATATTGTAATGTTGTATTATTCATTGATGAGTCGTATTGTTGCGGATAGTGAAGGTGTCATTCACTCTGAGCCCGTTCAATTCCCTCTCGCCCTAGAATTATTTGTTGAATTATTCACCGAACCCGGGGTTCTACGTACTATTCAGAAGGTCATTAATATTCCGACCTCGATCATTTAAATTTTACCAGTTGGTGAATAAAAAAGTAGACGAGAATTAAATAGGAGTATAATATTTAGGCCGCGCTTGTTGTTGATGTTGAATAAAATTCTCGTAAGAAGTTGTTGATCGCCGCTCAACAAAAGTGAATTGATAATTTCTTGCTGATGTTCGCCCTATCCTCATTAACTGTTCCTGTTAAAACCGTTCAAGAATGGTTCTTATCTGCGCGTTTCAGTTTTGCATCGTTCAACATTTTTTTTCTTATTTTAATGAGTTTGCACTAATTTTATTATCGTATTTTCCTCACTTACGTGTTTTCTTAATTGTAGTGAAATTTTTAATTATCATTTGAATTATACAAATGTAAAAAAAGGAATGTCTAAATTACACTGTGGTGTAGTGGTTAGTATAGAAACTTACATTACTAAAGGTCATGGGTTCGCGTCCCGAGGTGGCCCTAGGATTTTTTAATGGGAGTAAAACATCCTTGGCTATGCAGTCCCTCAGATAGGACGTAAAGTGGACGTCAAATTTCATAGGCAACAAAATCGAAATTTCGAACTTTTTTAAAATTTTTGCTATTAACTCGAAAAAAAAAATTATAAAATGAACATGAAAAAAAAATTAAATAAATTATATTTCTCCCATTATGCGAGTGAAAATGAAAAAAGTATTCAGTAAAAACAGGAAAAAAATTAAATAAAATGGAAAATCTATTACTATATGAAAGCTGACCTGGATTCGATTCCCAGCCGTGGTCGAATCTTTTATCTTCTAATTAAATTGTTTAAAAATTATGAAAAAATAACATACCTTACATTATAGGTGATTCGCATGCTATTAAAAACCTAAAAACCCTTTGATGCACTTTTGCTTAATAAACCCTTACGGTATTGTATTTATGGATAAGTTTGGATGTGTAACCGAATTTTTCGATTCGACCACATGATTTAAAAAAATCGTGACAACTCCAATCACGCCCTGACACCCTTAGTTGACAAACGGTATCGGGTTTTGGAAGATTAAAAATAATCCTGACAGGTCACTTGTAAATAAATGGCCGGCTTATAGCCCCGTGGTAGATCTGTTAGTTTGGATTTAATCTTGACAAGGACTTTAACGTGGAACCCGCATTTAATGTTCAATCGAAAAAAAAAATATCTAAGGGGCCACCTGTGGTGTGGTGGTTAGCATAGCAACCTACAATACTGAAGGTCGCGGGTTCGCGTCCCACGGTAGCCCTAGGATTTTTTAAAGGGACTAAAAATTCCTTGGCTATGCCCTCCCTCGGGTAGGACGTAAAACGTCCCAAGCCTGTACGATATCAGGTACTCGTTAAAGATCCCTATCCTAATTATACCTAGATAGGCAAAATTTAGGACTCCCACTGTAGCTTAAAGGGACGTTAACGAAAAAACAAAAAAAAAATACCATTATTTGACAAATTCTCTAACTGGAATGCCAGAAGAATGCATTTAATATTTACACGGAAAAGGGTTGGTAATGAATATGGAACGTCTATGGACGTCCGAAACGTCCACCGCTATGTAAAAAATATAAACAAATGCTATCTGAGACTGTAACACGATATACTCAAATTAATAATTTCAAGTAAATGAAGGAGTCTACCAAGATAATATGATTTTATTTGCGTAAAATTATTAAACGAAAATGTCGAATAAATAATTAGAGCTCAAATTAGTAGTGACGTTAGAAACAGTAACTGCAAGTGACACAACAGTTACTCAAAAGTAACATTATACTTGGATGTCCAAGGCCGGATGAGCCACTTGAGATAAAACTGTATGATTAGTACCATGTGTTAATATCCTAAAGTAGTTGTAAAATCAGGTGCTCGTTAAAGATCCCTATCCTAATTATACCTGGATCGGCGAAATTTAGGACTCCCACTGTAGCATCGTCTGATTAGCCTTAGTAGCATGAAGGGACGTTAAACGAAACAAAACTTTTAAGAATTAAAAAAATCTGTTTAATTTCGTTTTACAATAAAAACAATGAAAGATATATATTTTTATTTAGTGTGTATAGGGTAAACTAAACAGTTATTGACACTCAGTACAGTTATTGACACCCCAACTTTAACTTAAAGATATAAGTAAACAAGTCCTAATTTTATTTCAAGATATGCAAGAATCTAATGGTTGAAGGGTCCTCTAAGTCAGTGGTCACCAAATGGCGGAGCTGTGTACTATGTTTGAATCGACATATGTGTGCGAAGCAGCTTTCTTAAGAATGACTTTTATTAAAAATCATTATCGATCTCACACAGATGACCATCTCGACGCATTAATGAGAATCAGCTGCACAAACTACATTCCAAATTTTAAGAAGATTAAAAATAAAACTTGTCATTTTTCTCACTGATCGTAAACTTTTGAATCAGTTTATTTGTAATATCAACTACTTATGTGTGATTTTTTTCTTTTTATTTTACATATCTTGAATTTTTTAACATGCCATTTTTTCCATTGATTTTTTAACTCTTTAATCTAGTTTGATTTTTTATTAGAGTTAATAATATGTACCTTTTTATACAACTCTGAAGAAAAAGTAGGCTATTGATTTAATATTGTTGCATTATTTCACCCAATTATTTTCGCCTAGTCAAACGCTTAATTTAATTCATCTTGGTATTTCAGTAGCAAAAGAGATATAGTCGAGGACTAAAGTCGAGAGTAGGTTTTGACAATTTTATAAGTAAACATACCTAATATGAACAATAAAGTAATTTTTATTGCCAAATCCGATTAAAATAATGGCCTTTATTTTGATCGATCAATGGGATAATATCAAGCTTCAATGTATTTGAAATGGATACAGAGTAATAACTATCCCAAATATTTGAATAATGATTAAAATAAATGCAGTTAAACTGTTAATTTTTCAAAAAAATTCTTAGGGAGTAATTTTTATTGTATTAGTTTGTAAAACTTTTTTGTGTTTTGGATATTTCTTAGAAGCTGGTGGCACCCAGGATTAATGACCAAGTGAAAATTCGAATATTTTTTTTTTTTCTGTGCATGATTCTTTTTTTCTGTTTACTGGTGACATGCTTTAGGACCCTAGAGCTATTCGTTTTGATTAGAAATCTAATAAAACCTCAAAATCAAATATTTCTGACATACAACCTTTATGCTACTAAGGCTAATCGGAAGATGCTACAGTGGGAGTCCTAAATTTTGCCTATCCAGGTTTAATTAGGATAGGAATCTTTAACGAGTACCTGACATCGTACAGACTCGGGATCTCCATTTTACCTCCTATCCTAAATCCTAGGGCCACCACGGGGCGCGAACCTGCGACCTTTAGTATTGTAGGTTGCCATGCTAACCACTACATCACAGGTGACCCCACGACAATATATTTTCTACATTGATTATTCGCTTGGAAAGAATAAACCCTTTGGGAGGAAGTTTGAGTGCCCCATGGATGTTGGCTTTTATTAATATGCTAAACATAACACTGATCGAGATAAGATTACGTTTGTTCCAACAAAAAAATGTTGGAACATCTAAAAACTGTTTTAGAGGTCTGGCAAAGAATGGAGATGCTGAAACAAATATTTCCGAGGGAGCAGGCTTTCTGATCCTGGGGAGGCTCGGCCTTGGAAGTCGAGTGGGATCTAGAAGGGCCAGAAAAATTGCTTTTGAAAGCTTATTTCCCGGAGGGCCACTGAAAGTCTACGTCGGTTCTGAATTTATCTCGGCATTTCTGACAACAACGCCTCGGGCAAACCTCTTTGTTTTCAAAGTATTTCTACAGCGAATAGTACAAAATTGAACACGTACCTTTGATATTCGAAGTAAGGTAAATCGTCGTTTGGTGATGATTGTAGAAATAAAAAATCTGTTAAAAACCGCGCCTCACACAACTTGCAGTTGCCACTTTCTTTGACCCCAACTATCTTAGACTAAAATGGACATATTAAATTTTTCTTAAAAGGCGCTTATTTTTTATTTATTTATTTTTTTTTTTTTCACGAAACGACCACTTTGAGGACCACGCGATATCACTGAAGAATCTTCCTTCTTCCTCCTTCTCAGTTCCCAGCGCAGCTTCATCATTCTCGACTGCTCCTCTCTTCTCTCCTTTGACCACCCAATACCCTTCACTCTCTTCTTTAATCTGACTTCATTGTTAATTACTTTCTTGAAAAGATCCCTGTCATGACAAAGTTCTTTTGATATCCCCAATGTTTCCAATTCTTCTTTAATTTGCCTAGGATATCCCCCCAAATTTTTGTACTTTAAAATTTTACTAAAAATTTCTTTACATAATCTTTTTTCACTCATTCTCTCCATGTGCCCAAAGAACCTTTACCTCCTTATTCTCATATCAGTTTCTAAATCATTAATTTGCCTGTAAATTTCTTCATTAGACCTCCTCCTGAATCCTTCTAATGTTTTCCTTGGTCCATAAATCTTTCTTAAAATTTTCCTCTCTATTTTGTTCAATTTATCTAAACTGGGAAAACAAGCCGTTTCTACTCCATAAAGAATCACAGGTTTTACCACAGTATTATAATGCCTTAATTTTGCCTTTATCGAAAGATTTTTTTATTGTAAATTTTTCCCACTTTAAAGCACAAATCCTCTAATTTTTTAATTTTTCCCTTGAAACTCTCCTATTCCGATCCATTGCAGCACAAAACTTCACCCAAATACTTGAATTTCCTAACAACCGAAATCTTCCCATATTTGGTTTTGACTGATTTTTTCTGATATCCTACCTCCGTGGTCATTAACTCCGTTTTCTCAAAAGATATTTGTAACCCGGTTATTTATGTAGGCGCTTATTTATTTTATATAAATATGTTTTTTTTTTTTTTTAGAATATTATAGAAATAACAATCCAGTTTTATACTGAACGATAGATTTTTTGACGGTCTATCGTAAATAGGAATCACCCCACTGTAAGGAGTTCATAATAGTCCTGGTGCTGAGGGCCAAAAAAGTGTCTGATTTGAAGAAAGTTTTTAATCTTATATGTAGGCTCAAAGTATTCATTTCATAGTCAAAAAATGTGAAAGTCTGCCATGTCAGATCCGTCGCTGTCAAATTTTATAGGCAAACATAATCAAAAATTTTTAAAGTTTTTGTTCTCAGCTCAAAAAAAAACTATAGCAGGAAAAATTGTATTATCTTTAAATATTGCTTCCCAGGAAGTACGATACTTGGGACTTCACCTGGACAAAAGACTGACATGGAAGACCCACATCACACTAATCAGAAAGCAACTAAACAAGCGATATGGACTGTTATCAAGATTACTTGACAGACGCTCTAAATTATCCATAACCAACAGACTTACAATATACAACATGCTTATTAGACCCATTTGGACATACGGGATAGAGTTATGGAGCACTGCAAAGCCCTCAAATATCCAAAGGATCCAGTCCTTTCAATCAAAAGTGTTAAGGAGGATACTAGATGCACCGTTCTACGTGACTAATGACTTAATACACAAGGACCTTAACATACAAACAGTAATCGATACAGCCACACTATACTACAATAACTTCCATCAAAGACTAACTTTCAACATGAACCCACTAGCAGAAACACTTAAATCCACCACAAATCCACAAAATCCACCCCGACGATTGTTGAGGCGGTGGCCTAGGGACTTATTGGTATAACTAACGCCAATGTAATTATCACACATACGTGTAGATCACAGATTTGCTCATTGCAAAAAATAATTTTGCAGATAGCAAATTCAAAACATGTGACATAAATAAATAATCTTTAAAATAAAAACCCATGAAATTTCACGTCGACTGCATTATTCAAAGTTAAAGTCGGTTAAGACGTTCCGCCAAAACCGACTATCAATATTCGCAATATTTGCTATTTTAACCATGCTATTTAAAAATGAATTTCGCCAATGTTCCAAAGCCTGAAATTTGAAGAAAAAAACCTAACGTATAATGTTGATGAGAATAGTCCGGGGTGGAGGTCAATAAACTACAAAATAGCATTAAACTATTTTATTGTAGCCAACGTTTCGACCTAACAATGCAGGTCTTGATCAGGGCTAAATGAACAAGACACAGACAAAATAAAATTATGAATACATAGGACAAAGTATGTGAACTAATTAGATAAAATATAAAGGTTTGAAGTTAAGTTGAAAATATAAGTTGAACGTAATGTTCACATGCTTTGTCCTATGTATTCATAATTTGTTTTTTCCGTGTCTTGTTCATTTATCCCTGATCAGGACCTGCATTGTTGGGTCGAAACGTTGGCTACAATGAAGTAGTTTAAAACTATTTTGTATACCACTGGTGACCCCTGTTGATTGTCGTTTATAATCGCACTCTGTTCATTGTATAATCGTTATTGGAAGCCTAAAGACTTCCCTTGTTGATCCGTTTACTTAACGCTATACCAATTATACAACAATTATATAATTATACAAGTAAAAATTAAGTTCAGTGTGTACAAAAGCTGCTGCAATGATCCTACTAAAATGTTCACCTTTCCATAGAAATAGAAATTTAATAAAAATTAAAGAAAAAAAAATTATCTCGGCAGCGTAATCCGATTCAGAAGATATCGATTCAATGAAAGGAAAGAATTAGAGACCTGAGGTCAGTAACTCTTTTTTTTTTTTCGGCAAATCATTCTCAAATTTATTGTGCCTCGCTCATCCCGGAAATCCATTGTTTTAGATAAAAACGATGATGAATTATTTCCTTTTGCGATTTCTTGTTTTTTCATTCTTCGATAAAATAATCTGATTATTCTCGTTGGTAAAAAAAAGGGGGAAAAAATCGAGCAGAAATAGTTTTGATTATAAATGAGAAGAAGGACAATTCGATTGTTTCATTAATGCCTACCTGAAGAACTGGATTTTTTTTCTTAGTTTTTCTATCTTTGATAGTTTTTCATGGTTTTATTCACACCTGTCAGAAAATAGTGATTGTAATAAAAAAAAACAAAAAAAAAACATTTATTTGCTTATTTTAGTTTTTAATTCCACATAAGGTATAGGGTAATATAATTATTGCAAATCTTGTAAGTCTTCAGAAATTTTCGATTCATTTTTGCTTTTTCTAAAAAAATTATTTATGCCGGTTTTTTTCATGGGTTTTCAATGGTATATTATACAAATATATTACTCCACTCATTAACGGAAATTGAAATTTTCATCTTTTGGAAACAATATTCTTTCTTTCTCCTTTATATACTCGTATTAACAACATCTTTGATATTTATGCATTTTTTATTAATAGGCATAACGAAAGACAGTTAATTTCTCCATATTGCTTATATCAAAGGTACATTGAAGAAAGAAAATTTTTCTTCGCCATTTAAGCACCCTCAGAACATGTCTATGATGATTAAACCTCCTGATATTAAGGAGCGCTTGATTTTCATTTAATATGACGCGTTTTATTAAAATTGTTATGCAGTTTTCGAGAAAATCGCATAAATGTGGTAACATTTATGAAATATAGAACCCCCTCTGTTTACTAAATGTTAGCGAAATTTTGGCTGTTACATAACTGGCGTTTAACTACCATAAATACCTAATTTCAGTTTCCTGCGGTTTATCGTTTTTGAGCTAGTCTTTTCACACATACACACAGAGACCATTTTGCGGGACTTGGTTATTTGGACTTAGGGGACCCCAAAACGTGTATATTCGTTAAACCCGGAAGTCGAAATTGTTCCTCAATACTTTCCCTCACTATACTAGTATACATTTCATAAATATTGCCTAGTGGAAGTAAAAAATAAGGTAATATGCAATTTAGGCTTGAGAAAAGACGTACTCAATAGAATATTGGTTCGGTACTGATTTGGGAGAGAAGATCTCTCATCCAGAAATACTTTTTCCGTTAGGTAGATTTGCTATTTTTTTATTGATAAAGAAATAATACAGTCTGCCACACTTATGGGCATTTAATAATAGTGCTCAAAAAATACATTCACACAAAATAAATAATAATTAGAAACGAAAAATATAAATTAAAATATATACAACCAAAATAGAAAATCAAATATATACAAACAAAAATGTATACAACCGTCCATTGCTATTTTTAGACGATGACTGTGTAGATTGGCTTCGTAACATCAAAATTAGACTCATATGAACAGAGAAATAATTATCAACTAAAATCGACCAGGAAAACTTTAGTCAATCACTCTAATATAGCTTTCCGTTTGCACTCACTACTATTGAAGGATAGAGGAAAACATTCCCTATTTAATGGTCGAATAGCGTAAAGCTTTAGAGCTTAAGTAAGTAAACGGTATATTCAATGCAAATATAATATTAAAATTGTAATTGTAGTTCTTGAGTGTGTAAACATTTCAGAAAAAAAAAAAAAAACCCGAAACCTCAAACTATTCCGTCCGATAATAATGTATGGTAGTGAGGCATGAGTGACCTCACCATACACCAAGAACGCATGGAAGAGAAACATTGTTAGAAGAATGTACGGCCTAACCATAGAAGGGAATGATTAGGATGATATTCTTGCACTACATTCGAACAAGACGCAGAACTTATTCAATACGTACCGAACCTTAAACCCTTTGTGTGTTGGTTGTTGACAATTAGTTTGTTATGAATAACTTAACGTTCCTGCGCCTCTTGGCTTTCGACACATTACTTTCGCTGGGCACATGCTGCCATTGTAATGGTCAATTAAGCCTTTGTAAAATTAATAATTTTAATAATTATTTCACAGGATGAATGAAGGATTATTGTTCAGAAATGGTTACCTTAAAGCGTCTTGAATTAATGTAGAAGATTGGCATAGTTATTATCTTCTAAAGAGACTATGGGGAAAGTTTATGAATTGTTCCCGTGCAAGAACACCTTTTTAAAGGTGTGGTTTGAGGGTAATTGGGAAAGAATTTCAGTTTTTTTTTTGTTTGGTTTCAATTTGTTGTTGATAACTTTCTTTTAAACACTCGTGTTAAAAGAAAACATGTTAATTGACATGATTTTCTTTTGTCATTGATTTTTTACTGGACGCCATTAAAAATCAAATCAAAGAGAATCACTTTGAAAAATAAATAAATATATATATGTGTATTTCAAGTGGTTTTTAGGAAGATCAACTCTATTATATTCAAATATTTGAGTGTTTATTTTTTATTTTCATTAAAAAACATGACAAATCTTTACATTTTTCAGACTAAGTTTTGGAATTACTTTCATCCTCAGGGTTTTCTTTTAACATTTTCAAATATTAAAATTTTCATTAAGTACTCTAAACATATTCTTCACCCTCTCCATATATATGGTGTTCGCCTTATTCCATATTTATAAAATCGTAGATAAGACCAATAAGCGCCACGATATCTTCTTATATATGGTGTCTCACTCAGAAAGAACTTTAACAATCAAGTTACCCGAACACGAACATACCCTACTGAATACATTCGATGAGGATACTTCACTACTTACATCATACATAAACCCCGATATAGCATACTAGCATTCCCCGTCGCGGCTTTGCCCGCGAGCCTTTAAAATCAATTCTGTGATCATTATCTTGGTATTGATTTAATATGATATGTTAACTGATGTTAAGGAGATTTAGTAGAATCGGAGTTTCCGGTAGGTGGAATGTTGGAGGGGGAGGCTACTGGCTCGGCAGAAGAGAGGGAGACGTGCAATGTAGAGAGTTCACTGAAACCGCCGAAACAAAAATTGCTTATTCGTTGTGAACGCTTCATTTTTCGGCTTTAAAACATACAGACACTTTACTGTTAAAATAGTCAACGAAATATCTAGTATAAAAGATGTTAAAGCTGGAGTTCCACAAGGTAATGTACTTGGACCACTGCTCTTCAATATTTTCACAGCTGACTTAACCGAAAACGAACACACCCTATTGGCTACATTCGCTGACGATACCGCACTACTAACATCACACAGAAACCCCGATATAGCATCTTCCATCCTTCAAAACCACTTAGATGATATATTTAGTTGGGCTACCAGGTGGAAGGTAAAAATGAATGGGATGAAAAGTGAATTTATTACCTTCACCTTCAACCATGGCTCATGCCCACAAGTATACTTCAATGATACACCGATCCCTGAATCCCAAGCTGTAAGATATTTGGGGCTCCACCTGGACAAGAGACTGACCTGGAGAACCCACATCGGACTGAAAAGGAAACGAATTAACAAACGATTTGGAATATTATCTAGGTTACCCGACAGACGTTCGAAATTATCAATAGCAAACAAACTTACTATTTACAAAGTACTAATACGACCTGTATGGACATACGGGATAGAACTATGGGGTTCTGCAAAACTCTCAAACATCCAAAGAATTCAGTCATTCTAGTCCAAGACATAGAGGAAAATAGCAGACGCACCATACTATGTGCGTATACAATATATATACAAATGACTTACTGCACAAGGACTCGAATATCCCAACAGTTATCGATACAGCCACACAATACTACAAAAACTTCCTCCAAAGACTAACTTTTAACTCGAACCCCTTAGCACAGACACTAACATCAAACATAAACCCTTACATTCCACCCCGACGACTTTTGAGGCGGTGGCCGAGAGATATGCTAACTTAGTATAAAGTTAGCAATTCATCCAATAGGAGTTCAACCCACTTGCTTATTGCTAATTTTCAGATTGAAAATCACACAAAAAATGACACATTCTTGGGTTTGTACATAAATGAAATAAATAAAAAATTAGTTATTAAAAAAAATATATTTTTCATTTTTTGAAGTCTTGTTTAAAATTTTTTAAATGAAAACTTAAATTCGGGTCAGACCGATATGGACTTACGGAATCGAGCTTTGGGGCTCTACTAAACCATCAAATTCCTCTCGAATCCAATCCTTGCAATCCAAAATCCTTCGAAAAATCCTTAATGCTCCTTACTTCGTCACAAACAAACTCATCCATAAAGACCTTAACATTCCATATATCGCCGATTTGGCCCGATCAAGATACCAGTCCTTTCATAATAAACTCCCGGCCAACCTGAATCCTCTTGTTTCCAGCCTCGCTTCCTCCTCTATTCCAGACAATCCTCCTAGGCGTCTGAAAAGAAGATGGCCTAGGGATCTTCTAAGCTAAGTGTACTAGTTGAGTGCTACCAATGGGTAGCTTCTCATCATGCTATTTCATGACATGTTATTTTCTTATTGTTAGCTTATTTACTAGATGTATTTTGTAATTACAGTTGCAAATTCCAATAAATAAATAAAAAAAAAAATAAAAAATTCGGGTCGCAACGTCGGAAAAAAATATATATCATTTCACGTATGAGTGTTATTTTTTATGACCGTACCTCCAACCATTACCACTTTTATTATATATATATTTTTATTATCATTTATCATTATTCTATTTAATTTTTTATCTAGGAATAAATCCAGAGGTAATAGGATTATTTCCTCAGAAATAAATTTTAGCTATAAACCGGACCCATCCTTTGGGCTATTAAACATAATTGGCGAAGATGTAATAAAGAAATCGCTTAACGCGTTTAACATTCCCAACTCGCTCTCAAAGATAATTTCACCTTTGGAAATAATTGAGTTGCTAAAGTTTTCTCCGAGGGCTAATAAGGGCCTTCATTTCTCAGCTCGGGGATTTTCCCTTCAGTTTATTCCTCAGCCCTTAACTATTTTATGGGGGGGGGGGGGGCACTTCTTTTATGCAACATTTAACAAATTTCAAGGAGTTTCCTATTGAATAAATTTAGTGTATTACTAGGTGACAGTTAGGTTTAGCACAGAGCTTTTATGGTTTTTTTCCCTACGAGTGAGCCTTTATGGGTTATATTCGAGAAATAAATTTTTATTAAAAATGATAATAACAATTCACATAACTATTAAGGGTGATTAAGGGATGAGCAACGCCGTAAGAGGTTTGAAAATAAAGTACTGCGTAGAATACTTGGGCTGAAGGAGGGTATTCAATAATAGAATATAGACGGTCACACAATAGAGAATTGCGTGAACGTTACTCGGTAAATGTAATTGAAGTTATAGCCTCTCGCCGCTTAAAGTGGGCGTACAAAATTGCGAATCTTAGTTGCGAACGAATACCTAAAAGATTTATAAAATGTTTGCCGTCTGAAACACGTCCGAAGGGTAGGCCTAGGCGAAGGTGGGAGGATTCGGCGAGGGCTGATCTTGAGGATTTGGATGGGCATGGGGGGGGGGGGGGGGTGTGGAGCTGTGTAGGGAGCGATTGGTGGTGTCGGCATTGGGCCTTCGTTTTCGTTAAGCCTTTATTATTCTATTATAGTATATTCCATAATGGGTGAATAAAAGTGTCCAATCCAGGTCCTCCACAAAAATATGAATACCGGTTTTACTGACTACAGGTTGACCACAGGGATATGACTACAAGTGTGATTTCTCCTGAGTATCAAGAAGGTTAAAATACCAAGGAAGGGTAATGGGGAGGGAGTTTAAGAAAAGAATATGAGATATAATAATCATAATGTGCAGTCCCCAAGATAAACTTTCGTGGAATACTTTATTAAAGGAAGAAAAACGTTTATGTTTAGATGTAAACCTATATATTTGTTATGCAATTGAATCGTGTGAAAATAAAAAGAAATCTGCAAAGTGAAAGAAAACGTTTCCACCTTTGCATTTAGAGCTTTCCTTAACTTAAATTATTTTCTCCGACTCGCATTCCTAATAAAAACAATTTTTTTCATGATTTTTAATCTATGTTCATTAGTTAGATCTAAAAGAGATAATAAACCCTCATTATTACGAACTCGGATATCACGAACACATCGATATAGCGAACGAAAATACTATCCCCCCAAAATTACCATTATATTTCTGCTGAACCCCTCGATATAGCGAAATCAGCTAGTGCGAAATACGAACTAAATTTGATGCCTGAGAATTATTATATTCTTTTATAACGAACTGCTAGAATTTTTATTACTTTTTTTTTTAAAGTGTTACGTAGAATGAGCGCGGGAAGACGAAGTATCTCCAGTTTCTAGAATTGAGGTGTTTTTTTTACTCTTAACAAATCCGATTCCCTTTTGCTCTCTCTCTGATTCCATTGATGTTTTTCTCAAAACTAGTTCAGTTCTGTTTTGACCTCTGTATTATTCGAATCAGTGTTCTGTAGTCGTTAATACTGTTTTTTTTTTAATACACAATAAGTTCGTTGGTAAACGTGTGGCACAAACGTAAATCCTTATCAATCGAGGAAAAATTTAAAATTCTCCAGGATATTGAATCGGGAATTCTAAGTAAGCAAACCATCGCAGAAAAATATGGAATTCCAAAATCAGCATTGCCAACCATTACAAAAAACAAAGATAAAATAGATTCAACCGCAGCCCAAGGATTCACTTCAGCATTAAATAAACGACTGCCCTCTGCAGCTCATGTATATTTGGAAAAAAAATTGATAAATTGCTTTAAACAAATGAGATCTCAAATATCAATCTCAGGCCTTCTTATTAAAGCTAAGGCTAAATAACTCTCAAGTGAACTTGGCAGGTAAATTAATGAATCTCGTTGTTTAATTAATATGTAGTTTATCTAAAAATGAATTACACATATGCGTTTTAATTAACTAGATCTAATGAATGAATTTCCTTCTAAATATGATTTAGTGCGGTCATTGGCTAAAAAAGAAAAAGAAAAAAAAAAGAAACCTCGGTTATAACTAGAGACCGGATTCTCGTGCAATTGCACTTTTTTTTCGGTTGCTTGAAATCGATCGGGGACAAGTTATCTACACGAATTAAGGCTTCCTGATTAACATATGTAAGTTTTATTTTGCACGAAATTGCACATTTTGAGGGTTACTGCACAAATTTGCACATTTTAGGTTTCAGTGCACGAAAGTGCACTTTTTGATATTTCATTAAAAATATTGATTATTTTTTAATTTTGATTATAGAGAATAGTTATGATTTATTTTAAAATCACCAACAATAATACCGATATATGTATGTATTTATAATTTATTTTTCTACCTAATTTTCTAAGAAAGAAAAAATTATTCACGATTTCAAAATATTTCTTCGAACTCGTTACGGAAATGGTATTATGTCGAACAACGTTCCTTTGTATAACCTTTCTTAGAAGTTCTAACTGGATTTGACTCAACCTTCCCACCTACTCCTTTATTTCCATATCATTCTGAAGTTAAGTTTAGTTCGGTAAACAAGTACAAAAATTTTCATTATTGACCTATGGCCTAAAGTGACAGCCAGCCAATCTTCCAAAATCAAATGGATAAAACATACCCAGAATTGAAAGAAGACGGGAAAACACGCAGTTAACTGCAGCACAAAAATCCAAGCGAACTCCAATTCAACAATTACAACAAACAAAGATGCTCGTCGTTAGACAATAACAAACAGTTTTTACCGATTTATGTTACGCCATGGTCGCTTCCAATATTCCATTCAATAAACTGCAGTCCAAGCCCTGTGTGTGTGGGGGTGTTCTAAGTGTTTTTTGCAAAAATACACAAAACAAAACATTCCTGACTAGAACACCCTAAGAAAACAATTACCTCAAAAACTGTTTTAAACATTCTGTTGAAGAAATACGAAAAATAGTTTAAAAATAATTATATTTACATCATGGTAGATGAAACAACAGACCCACGGGGACTTAATATTTGCAGTATAATTGTTGGAATCCTACACCTGGAGATTGAACCCAAACCATACTTCATTTCATGTCAGCAGCTTCCAAAAACGAACTACGAGACTGTCTCTCGATTTGTAAACGACAGGTTAGCAAATTTTTTCTGTCAAACATCCTACCAAGATAAAATCCTTTTATTTTTTAGCGATGCCGCTCCGTATATGGTAAAAGCTGGAGAAGCATTAAAAGTTTTTTATTTAAATATGGTACATGTAACTTGTGTAGCGCATGATTTAAACCGTGTTGCTGAAAAAGTGAGGGAAATTTGCCGAAATATGAACAAACTTGTTAATGATGGGAAAGATTATATTTAAAAGCTCCTCACCGCGTTACAGCTTATAGAAATAGTATGGACTGCTCCCTTCCCCCAGAACCTGTGATAACTAGATGGGGAACATGGATCGAATCAGCCCTATTTTATTCAGATTATTTTAATAATTTTAAAGAGTTTGTTTCTACTCTTGAAGATGATGCAGTATCTGTGCAAAAAGTAAAATCTTTTTTTAAATTTTACATTTGTTGCATCAGATCTAGCATTTATAAGATCCCATTTATCGGTTCTACCTTCGCAAATAAAAAAGCTTGAAGAGCAAACCTTAACGTTGAGATCACAGATTAATATTATCGAGAAAGTTGGAGATGAATTTACGAAGCATAATATGTAAATGTACATTATTGTAAATTTAATACGATAAAATTTTAGAAATTTCTATTTGATAAATTAATATAGTTAGTAGAAAATTACGAAAATTTATGTTTTACTATATATATATTATTAGTTTTGTTTAATTATGATTCCTAGCAAACATTTTTTTTTGTTGGTTTTGTAAGCACATATTTTTTATTTACATTACACATTTTTTTTATGTATATAACAATAATTATATAAATATGTTAAATTAATATTTGATTTTTTTAATTATACACCGCCTCTTCACACAGCAGAAGGTTAAATTGCACGTTTGTCAGTGTTTTTTATTTTTATTGCACGCTTGTCAGTGTTTTTTATCTTTATTGCACGTTTTTGCACGTTTGGCTAATTTTTATTGCACGTTTTAAAAATTTTTACTGCACGAAATCCGGCCTTTAGTTATAACGAATCTCGTTATAGCGAACTTTGAATATGAAACCACCAGTTCGCTGTATCGAGGGCTTACTATATATATTTATTTTTTTTTTTTTTGGACATGTAGTGTTTCTCCTGATTATGAAAGATAAACGATTGTTACGAAACATTGTCTAATAAATGAAAAATATCTTCTTGTGAAAGTATCAATATATGAGGTTGATAGAGGAAAGATTTTTTTTTTTTCAAATGTATCAGCAATTGAATTAGTGGAGACTAAAGATATTTTTTTTAAGATAGGAGGGCCAGTAATAGTCTCATCAATCTTTTATAATGTTTATTGATACATTTCAAATTTTCGCCTGTTTTGGCATCATCAGGAAAATACATAATTTATTTGTGGTAGAGCACCTGAAAGAATCATTATAAGAAATTTACCAAAAAGAAAAAAGAAAAACTCATTTAACATTACTAATTTAAGACCAATAAAACAAAAAACATTAAGAGCACCGGAAACCGCAATTGAGAATTCCAAAACCAGCCAAGTCCATTTCCAGATTTTTATTTTTTTTAAAATAGCTTTACTATTAGATATAGGTGGAAGGATTTATTCCAAAAGTGGTGAAATCATATTGATAACGGCCCTACAAAAATAAGGTCTGTTCCAAATCCAGCCAGATAATCTATAGAAAAACTATTTAAAAAAAAAAAAAATATATAAAAATCTGGAAATTGGAATTGGCTGGTTTTGGAATTCTACTCCTCAATTATAATAAATAGTATATACCAGAAGGGCGATCAATCCCTAACAGTCCCATGCATAACCAGTCTGAAACCTCATTCGAGTCGAAGAGCAGCCAAACGCCTTCATGATGAGTTAAAATATTCCTCTATTCAAACACATGTATTTTAAGTGATAATTAAAATTAATTAATTAAAATAAATAAATAAATAATTTGTTAAAATTTACGGAGGATATTGATAGTTTTAGAGTTAAGATTCAAATTTATGGTTCTTTATTCAAATCTTCTATATTTTCTTAGAGTTTGACAGGCCAAGCAAAATTTTACTCCAAACCGTACTGCTTTGGTTAAATATATTTTTCAATGTCCTGGATTTGCCGAGTTTCTCCTGACAACGATTATTTGAATGGTCTATAAAAGCCAATAGATCATCTGGGTTTGTTGGATATCTCTTGAATTAGATGCCTCGGCATGCAGAGTTCAAAAATAAAATAAAACGAAAATAGATTTTTTTGGAAATGCTGTCTTTCTCTACACTATTGGTTCAATTATACATATCACTTTACAGAAAATATGTGTTGTTTTCGCTAGATAAAAATTGAAAACAACTACAAATTCTATAAATATTTTCTAAAATTCGAGAAACACTCTGATCTTTATTCTGAATGTTTTCGAGATCAAGGTTTATTGGAATGTTGGCAGTCTCGATGAAATCCTTTGCCAGAAAATAATTCATGCCAGCACAACGTGCAACTATAGGGGACACCTTAAGATGTTGTAGTACTACAATATTTTTCTTGTAACTTTAGTATCGTATAGACTTATAGTTTCGTAAAAACGAAACGATAATAATAATTGTTATGAATCATTCGTTAATAATTGTTTTATTACTGGGCGTTTGTATGGAACTGAAAGGAGTTTTTTTTTTCTCGTTATTTTTCAAGTTTCAAAAATTTGTCAGATCCCCCAGGAAACGCCTGGAGAGTATGATACTTATATAAAATGATACTTATTATGAACAGGAATTGGTTGGGGGTGGGGTCAAAATACTTAGCACAAATATGCGATTTTTACATTTTTATTGCAGCCGACGTTTCGACCCAAATTTTAGTTCATCATCAGGGCTAAATGAGAAAAACCAAAAAAAAAAAACAACCTATCAGAGAAATAATATAAACAGATATAAATATATGTGAAACATTACACAAAATTCAATAAATAAGATAAACTAAACATAAACATTTGTTTTGGTAGAATTTGAAAATTATAGCTCTTAAGTAGGGTCATAATAAAATTAATAAATGAAAATGAGGTAAAACTTAAGATAGTATATCTGAAGTAATGTAGAGAAATATTAAACTATAGGTGAACATATAATAAGTTTACAACGGTCTGTAGCAAAGAAGCCTAAGTAAATACGATGAAATGTGTAACAATTCGTTAAATTAGAAGCGAAAACATTTTACTTACTATATATTTCATATATATGTAAGTGGAAGTAAAAAAAAATAAAAATCTCTAATAAAAATCTGCGCTTGAAAAATAAGCTTCTTCCAATTGTAATAAAATACCTCTCTAAGATCTTCTTCTCAAATAAACGAACTGGCCTTGATGTAACGCGTTTATATTAACATGGAGGGGCTTAACCCTAGAAGTAACAAGGGGGGGGGGGGGGGCCCCTTGAGCTCACAACTTTTTGTTTTTGTTCCCTATCACCCAATTTTAATGGGATATTTTTGATATTTTATGTATTCCTCAGAAAAACATCCTAGAATGAGGGTATAACAACAAAATGAAATAAAACAATTTCTATGTTGAGAAATTTTTTTTTTTTGACGTATGGGCTTGAGGAGCCCCCCCCCCCCATGGTAATTATAGGCACGGGGTAGTTATACACTTCAGTACCAAGGGGGGGCTCCTCGAGCCCACTTATATTTAATACTACTTTTAACTAGTAATTCAAGTGTTATTAATTATATTGCTCAAATAATAACTACTTTGATATAATTTTAACATACCTTCTCAAGTTTTTTTTTCCAATAAAAAATATTCTCCCCTTATAATTTTTTTTCACATAAAAATATATTACTGAGATGGTTATAATTATTGGGAGGAATAGATACAATCGATTCCATGGTGAGACAATATTCATGTAAAAGGTGGCCATTATCTCTTTTCTACTCCCTCTTGGACATAACAGCTCTCAATTCTTATACAGTACTTACTCTTAAAAACACAACATGGAGAAGAAATAGTGCTGGCCGTAGAAAGTACTTTTTATTTGAACTATCCAAGAGTTTAGTAAAATTGTGTGTTGCTGAAAGGAGTGAAAATCTTAGTGGGCATTCCTAGATCTTCAGTGAAGGCCATGGAGCATGTTCTAGGGCGAGAACTGACTTATCCCCAATTGGAGGAACAAGGTTCATCAAGTGGAAGGCTAAGGTGTTACTATTGTGTTAGAGAAGCCAAATCAAAAAAAGAAAAATACAACAACCTATCAAAATCTAAGCAGCGTTGCTTCAAATGTAAACGTTCAGTGTGTAACAAACACTCGGAAAAAAAAATCATTGTGCAAAAGCACCCATAATTGCATTTACGAATCTGATAATTAGATATTTTACTTAATTAAGGTACTTTACTTAATAACTTTTTAGGTTTTTTTCGATTTCCTCAAAAACGGCTCTAACGATTTTGATTAAACTGAGTATTTGATGTATTAATATGCCTGAGATATGACTGTAAAAATTTCATCAAAATTGATTAACCGGAGGGGGGACTTTACTTAATAAATTTTGTAACATTTTCACGTGTTTTTTTTATTTACTCTAAATCGGCTTTAACGATTTTGATCAAACTGGGTATTTGATGTATGTATATGCCCGAGATATGACTGTTAAAATTTCATTAAAATTGATTCACCGGGGGGGGGGACTTTGCTTAATAAATTTTGTAACATTTTCACGTGTTTTTTTTATTTACTCAAAAACGGCTTTAACGATTAACAAAAATAAGATATGAATGTAGAAAAATGTGTGACTTTGGGAAATGATATTTAACAAAACACGTCAATTTCTTATCTAAGTAAGTTGGTAAGTGAAAGTTGTGTGTTGCGCGCACGCACCAGATTTTTTTTTGTACAAAATATCGATTTTAAAAACAAATCGGTTATTGTTAAAACAGAAAAAGAAAAAAAAAAAAGATTAACGACTAAATGTATAAATGAATGTGTCTTCGTTATAATTTAAAGTTTTTCATATGAATTAGGGAACCAGCTGAAGTAATTTTGAAACCGTTTTTACAAGGATGGGAATGAAATGTTAAGGTAAGAGATAGAATGATACTTCATGTTAACATAGGCAAGGTAGGTAGGAGGGGCAGAACGTGGCAAGTGGTCGCTATGTTAACAGCTGAGGCACGGCGGATGTGCAGGCCAATGGCGGGGAGATGGGCCTTCAAGAAGCGGACAGAATATAGATGAGGCAGTCCGGAGCACCGCGGCAAC
This sequence comes from Aelia acuminata, assembly GCA_911387785.2. Classification (NCBI taxonomy): domain Eukaryota; kingdom Metazoa; phylum Arthropoda; class Insecta; order Hemiptera; family Pentatomidae; genus Aelia; species Aelia acuminata. The sequence continues at coordinate 19,258,472 of OU426984.1, read as the reverse complement.
GTCCCTCGTCCAACGACAGTAATCCACGCTAGAATAGCAACTAGCATTGTACGATTTTCCGACCTCTGTCAATAACAAGGATAGTATGGTTTGGTACTACTATTACTAGGTTCGATGCCAACACCAAAACTCGCCCACTAAACACCTCTATCCACCGACCACCATCCAACTTCGACAGATCTGCCTTCACGCAATCCTCCCGCTTCCGTCTCGGCATACCCCTCGGACGTATCCCAGTCGGCCCCGTGCTTATTAATCTTTCGCTTACAACTGATTATTTACTCCATTATATTTACCGGATACAGTTCGGCTTTGTGTAAAAGTCTAAATACTCGGGTTGATTTATCCATCTTCGGTTAAAATATTCTATACAATACCTTATTTTCAAAAACCCTCTGTGTTAGCGACCACGTTTCGCATCTATAAAGGACCGTAGGAAGAATGATAAGGCGCTTTCTAAGCGATTTTATTACTATAAAGTAGCAAGCATTTCCGGCTTTTAATCTAGCCTTAATTTCCTCATCGATTTCGCTTTTTCTAGTTACCATGTAATTAGTAGAGATGAGAGATGGTCAACTGTTCTTCAATTACGATAGGTTAAATGATGGTCAGGATTTTCAGTTTACAATGATTTTATTATGGTAAGCCAACGTTTCGATCCAACTTGTGGATCTTCATCAGGGCTAAAAGAAAACAAATATATGAGTATCTATGCTAGAGGGTGACAGTAAATGGATACATTACAGAACTGATAATAATATAAAAGATGGTGTATACATGAATATTAAAATAAGAGGCTGGTTAACAAGATAAAATAGACTTTTTTTTTTTTTTTTTTTTTTTTTTTGGGACTTCAAGGCTTCCACTGTAGCCCTATACTGTCCATACTAACACCCATGGCCCTGGGCACTTCTCCTACGAAAGAAAAGCACCAATCAGGGCGGGGACTCGAACCCACAGCTCCGGCATGGGAGTACGGCGCTTTACCGCACAGCCACACCGGGCCCCTTGAATATGATATTTACTTATTGAGTCCAGGTGGATACTAAGACTAAAGTTAAAAATAAGGTGAGAGGTAGAGGTAGGGGGTTAGTTTGCCGACTTCAAAGGTTTATGACGTGGAAATCCAACGCTTTTGAAGTGAAGGCACATGACAACTGAGTGAACAAAAATATTTAAAAACTAACAAAGTAGATGGTATTGTATACAAATAGTTGTGTCTGGACTCAATAATAACATAAAAATGAGATAATACATAATGTACAAGAGGTACAGAGGTAATTGGAGGTACCTATGAAATCAAAACTAGGATTTGAGGATGCGGAAGATGTTAGAATAAGTGGATGAAATTATCTCTTTATCTGTTTTGTGATTTACTTGTAACCATTTTCTAGATGGATGAAAATGGATTCTGAGAGGAGACGTTTATCGTGGTTAGATACAGTAGCTAATATGGAGGGGTTCTCAAATTTATTATCAGTTCTGTAATGTATCCATTTATTGTCACCCTCTAGCATAGATACTCATATATTTGTTTTCTTTTAGCCCTGATGAAGATCCACAGGTTAGATCGAAACGTTGGCTTACCCTAATAAAATCATTGTAAACTGAAAATCCTGACCATCATTTAACCTACCATGTAATTATGAATAAATGATTTATTGTTTAAGCAATTGCTTTTTTATAATGGAGAATGGCCCTTACATGATAACTATTTTAATAATTTAACAATAATTAAATTAAAATAATGATGTCTATTAATATTAAGATCATTAAATTAATTCTACAATAGTTCTTACTCAACATTACAATAAAACCAAAAGTATCTTTAATTATTAACATAAAATAAATAAATAAATAAAAAGATCTATTCCATAAAAAACAAAAACAATAACCTATGATCGAGCAATAATATATAAATATAATACATTTTATAATGAAATACATATATATAATTCCTTTTAAACTTAAAGATTACTAACTAGTATAATGAATAAATACAATAAAGATCAATAATTTAATGGTTACTTTAGTATATATCCCCTCTCCCTTTTTGTTAATGATTATGAATTATTTTTGTTTATTTTTAGATATCTTTTGCCCGATTATTGTAATTAAGTCAATACTGTTTTAATGAAGTAGTAAATTGCATTTAATTTATCAATAGAGTCAATATGGAGAATATTTTCCAGTGAAAGTAGATCGTCGTTTATTGTGATATAGCTACGCAAATACTTGTTTCTATAATACATGTATGATGAGCATTCTGATAACAGATGCTTTAATCCGTCCGATATATGTTCTTGGCAACTTTCACAAATATCTTCCGATTTAATTTTTTTTTATTAGAATACAAGTCTTTATTGGTATTATTACATTCTGTCTCTTTTGAGACACTGGTAATATTGCTGATGGAATGCATTCACACTTATTTCCGTGTAATAATTTTAATTTTCTTGTTTTCATATAATTTCACATAATCATTGTTGGAAACTCTTAGCTGGCTAACTATTCTTATTTTTTGTATGTTTATCTTGAACTTGAGGTAACATTCGGGTTGATGTCTGTTATAGCAGCATATATTTCTGTGAAAGAGATTATATGATGAGTTATTTGATCTGTAGATATCTGAACATTGTGAATGGTTGGTTGCTCGTTCCAAAATTGTATTTTTGTTACCAAGAAAATTTTTCATATTAGACAATTCAAGCACCGAAAAATTCAAGCACATTATTTTTTCAGCTATTACTTTGTGTAATCCAGTTATAGTTAGTGTCTTGATTATTGTCATCTAATGAAATAAGTCTATTGTAGCATTTGCGTGGAATTCTATTATCAAAAAGAGACAGAATTTTTATGCAGAAATTAAGAATAGTTACCATGTAATTAAGTAACATGAATGCATGAATGTCGACGGAAAATAGTACAGATTTTATTGAAAAAAGTCACTGTGGCGCTACCTAAAATTGAATTATTTTCTACTTAAAAGGCCTTTTTCATCCCTAAAAGATCGTAAGAAGAATAATAGTTATGTAGATCGAAATTTGAGGTTTGATTAGTCACATACCAAGATGCTATTGAAAATAGTCATAATAATTTTGAGTAAAAGGTCTGAAGTTTTTTTAAATTTTTTTTTTACAATGCCATACATCTGTGAACAGTATCTAGGTACAAGTATGTTTTTTTAGATTTGGGGATTTAGAAAAAGTGGGTAAAATAGATTAAGTCTTTAATTAAGGATTTTCCTTTTCATTTTAACGTGCGGGCCCCATGTCGAAAAATATTTCCGACCTAACCTAAAAACCTATCTAAAAAAAAATCTCACAATAGTGATATATTTTTAAAAAATAATATTAATGGTGCGTTAAGGCATCTCCGACACAAAATGGGTTAATGTAAGTCTTCACACGTTATCGAATCGATATTTATTATTATGACATTATATAGTTAATTATCAAATTATAATAATTATAGTATCGGTTGTGGCATAAGTAGATAATTGCGATAACGGAATGCAATATAGATTGATGCAAGACTATTTTTACAGCAAAGACCTTGGCTGGGTGGTGACCTTAAAACGACAAGCACTTTCTCAGATACGGTTATTGAATATTGAGAACTTTTATGTCTCCTTTATCAACTCGTCTCTCTTTGTTGTTCACAATACACTTCGGAGATAGTTCTGCTCCGAGGGGCGAACAGCGAGGCGTAAACATTTAATGATAATTATAAAAACAAATACAAACTTCGACAATAATAATATAATTTACAAAAGTATTAGTTAAAAAATCTGGCGCACAACTATCACTTACCAATTTCCTTAGATTAGAAATTGGCGTGTTTTGATAAATATCTAAACGCCATTCCTCAAATTCACAAATATTTTCAACTACATTAACCTATTCTTGTTCGCATTCGCTCTCTAAAGTACACTAACGATAAAAGTTTTTACTTGTGATAATTCGGCAATGCAAGCATAATACTACATCGCGCCCGATTTTATAATTTTCTATTTAGTTGTTAAAAAGGTTATATTTAGTTACAATGGAAACAAATAATTTACATTAAATATGTATATTTCAAAACACGTTGACTACTCTTTCCAACGAACAGAACGTCTTTAACTATAAACAAGGGCCTGTCTTTAAAGGCGTACTGCGCATGGGTAGGCTCTACGTGTTTTATGAGTTGTTGAGTTATATTTTTCTTTTTTACTCCTCTTATGCTTACTTGATTTTTTTAAAATATATTTAGCCATTTCTTATTTTTAAGCAAAACGAGAAGACCCCATATATGCCCCCTCAGAACATTTTATTTATGATAAAGGTTACTTGATATTAAAGAATACTTGATTCTCATTAAACATGACGAGTTTCATCAAAATCTATCCAGCCGTTTTTGAGAAAATCGAAAAAAAAACAACAAAAACAAAATCAGACCAAATTTATTAAATAAAATGTCCCCTCCGTTTGACCAATTTTAATGAAATTTTTGCTGTCACATCGCGAGCATATACATATACCAAATACTTAATTTCAGATTTTGTACGGTTCATTTTTTTATTTTTTTTTTTTTTATTTTTTTTTTTTTTTTTTTTTTTTTTTTTTTTAGATAGTCTGTTCATACAAACATACAGACTATTTCGCTGGACTTGGTTATTTGGACTCAGGGGACCTCAAAACGTGTATTTTTAAGAAAATCGTAAAAAAAACGTGTAAAGTATCACGTCCGATCGACCAATTTTGATAAGATTTTTGCTGTCACTTTGGAGGCATATATACATACATCAAATACCCAATTTCAGCTTCGTACGTTTTATATTTTTTGAGCTAGTCTGTTCAAACACACACAAAGACCAGCCATTTCGCGGGACTTGGTTATTTTGACTCAGCGGACCCCAAAATTTCCTATATATAAGTAGAAATTTTGCACGATCGCAATACTTTCCCTTACTATATATTTCATGTATAAGTAAGTGGAGGTAAAAAAAAGTGCCTTTAATAAAAAGCTGCGCCTGAAAAATAAGCTTCCTCCAATTGAAATCTAATACCTCTAAGACATTCTTCTCAAATAAACGAACTGGCCTTGATGTACCGCGTTTATATTAACATGGAGGGTCTTAAGCTTTGAAATGAGAGACCTCACTAGTAAAGTACTTGACGATATTATATCCCCCCCCCCTCACATAGATGATGCTTAAATTGCTCTCCTTTATAATTCACTCTATACTCCTCCTCGTATTATTATTAACTTATCATTTCAAAGTTTATATCGAGTATGAATGTGTCTTCGTTATAATTTAAAGTTTTACATATCAATATCAGGGATCCAGTTGAAGTTATTTTGAAACCCATTTTATAATTATGGTAATGAAATTTATCTTTCTAAATTTTAAGTAACTACACTGTTATTTTCACTTAATACCGTAATTTGTTGGTAGGGATGTTTTCCAACTCGCGTGTTTTCACGATCGCAATATAGGTTTTCATATGAGGAGGCGAGATGCAAAACTCGTTCGTTCCATTTCTTTTGAAAAATTGGGATATTATTTCTTATGGATTTCTGCTATATAAAATAGAGGTTTGTTGCAAAACTGATTCGTTCCATAGCCCATTGTGTTTCAAAACTGGTTCGTTATTCGTTTTGATGCAAAACTCTTTGGTTCTGATTACTTCTCACTTTGAGCCCATTCCATTCGTTCACTTCAGCAGTTTCTGTAACTCTTTCTGAACAGAATATCGAAAGCTGCTTAAACTCGCGTGTTTTATTTCAGTTTATACTCGATTCTTCTTACCTAGCTATATTAATAAATGATTTTTCAATGGCTCCAAAAGCTAAAAGGCGTTGATAATCTACTGAAAAAGCATTTTGGTGACGAGTGAAAGGCCAATGATTTATTGAAGTATTACACACGAGTTCTCAATATATCTGCCACAGACGAGGGAAACAACGAACAACAGGATGATGAAGTCGCTATTGTTGAAGAATACGATAGCCTTAGGATCTAATCCTTTTGTAACCTTTTTGTAGTCGGATGTATTATATCCGTTAGCTGATCTTTTTGAAAAATTCGTCAAAAAAAAATTGTTTAGTAAATGTTTTAAGTCTGTGGGTGATATTGTTTTGTAAAATGGTACCGAATTCATTTATAAAATAGTTGTGAACTTAAATAAATATTACTTCTTAAGATCAACTCACGCTGTGTGAATTAAAACTCGTTCGTACAAATGTGGTATGCAGCAAAAGTCTTTCCTTTAAACATTTTCTTGCAAAACGTTCTCATTTCATATTTTGTTACCTCTAAATCAGTAATTTTTTTATTCCAAGCACACTTACACAGGGTAGCTGCACTTTTCGAATGCAAAAAAAGCATCTTTACCTGGCCACTCTACAAGACGTGGTAAGTTTTTTGAGTTTCCTGAAAAATGTGTTCAGGTGGAACGAACGAGTTTTGCATCTCACCTCTCCATATATAGGTAAGTAAAAGTAAAAACATATCGGAAGATATTAATTAGTTCATAACGGAAAATCTGGCACATTTCAATTCCTGTATAGCAGACCTGGGCATTATTTTAAATAAAAGTATTTTAAATGCAAATGAAAATACTTTTTTTTTATTTCAGTATTTTAGAATTAAAATAAAATAAAACACATGTTTATTTTCATTATAATTCTAAAATAATCAAATAAAAAAAAAGTATTTTCATTTTAATTCTAAAATACTAAAATTAAAAAAAAGTATTTTCATTTGTATTTTAAATAATAAAATAAAATAAATCTTAAGTAGGTTATTTGAAGTTAAACAATTTTCATAATATTATAGTGTAGTCCTTTGCACTAGAGCTGTCACTCCTAAATATTGAGCAAGTACATTTATTTCAGTTTGATGTTGCTGTTTTTTTTTTGTTTTGTTTTTTATTGGGGGGGGGGGGCGCAATTATTAAGATTGTACCGCTTCATCCGATTTCAACAAATTTTGTCACATTGGTGGTTTTTGATTATCTAAATAGACGTCTAATCAATTCATTTCACATAAATGGTTTTATGCATAGGTTTTGGGGTGGGGGGTTAAATATTAACTTTTGACCGCCATATCCGATTGTCAGGAAATATGTAACAAAGATTGTTCCTAAGTCAAATAACAAGGCCAATTCCTCATCATTTCTGTAAATAATAATAACTTTATAAATAAATAGGTTTTTTATGGGGGGGGGGAGTTAATTGTAGACGTTTTACCGGTTTATTCGAAAGTGAAAAGATCGAAAATTAAGTTAGAGCCATAAACGAAGGCATAAACAGGATCCCAATTTGGAGACAAAACCAAAAGATCAAAAGAATGTAAACTTAGTAAAAATGTGTATGACTGATACATTCAATAAAGTCGGTGATTATTTTTCCGGTTGAGGTTCGTTCGAAATTGGAGAGGAAATTCAGGCTAGATTAGAGGTAAGAAATTCTTACAAAAATATTATTCCTCCTGCGGTTCTTTAAGAATGCAAAAAGTGCACGCTAACATTGAATGATGAGCAAGTGAGGTGATAGCAGACAGATGAATAAAATCGAAGTGTGAAATTGCAAAACAGGGGTGAACGAATTCCATAGAAATTAATGGCAGTTACTAATGGAAAACGTCAGAAACAAGTAAAGGCTGAGAAACAGTAGTTCGCGTTAGGGCTGATTTGCTGAAATTCGTATTGCACGGAGATCGTTGAATGGTGTATGGGTAGCGAATAGTCTAAGGGGTAGCTCAATTAGTTCAAATAGGTTCCGATTCAGAACGGTTCTGTAGAAAAAGAAATTTAATTTAATAATTTCAACAAAATGAAAGTGAAGATGATCTGAGTATCGGATACATAACATCAAGCAAAGACAACCCACTGTCGATTTATTAATCAATTGCAATATTAAAAAAAAATAATCAAATCGCAATGCACTAGCTAATAGGTTTTAAAAGTATTTTGTATTTTCATTTTAATTTTTTTTATTTAAAATACAAAATACTTTTTTTATTTTGCATTTAAAATAATTTTATCCAAAAGTATTTTAAATGATTTGAGGTTAAAATGCATTTCATTCAAATTTATTTTAAATACTTGCTATTTAAAATAAAGTATTTTAAAATAAAAATTAAAATACTTTTTGCCCAGCTGTGCTGTATAGTTACTGATTCGGGCTGTTTTCCGAAAACAATTTCTCGCTAGATATGAAATGAAGGAGAGTGCGAGAGCGCTAACGAGACTAAACAAGAAAGAAGGAAAAAGAATAGGGAAGAAAGAAGCGGGTGAGGTGTAATCAACAGATGGCGAGGAGATGATTCGTGCGGCCGCTAATGCCATCCCATCCTAACGAGTCTGCTTTTAGGAGATGAGCTCCAACCCATATTTTCCTCCGGATTATTTTTCCCCTCGGCCATTTCGTGTACTTCCCTCATGGAGGCTATTTCGGTATCCAGCCGTGCCGATGCGTCGATAGCATTTGCAGACGAACCGATAACATCTCAAACATGCTTGGATACATCCCCAACACTGAAACAAAGCTTCCAAACAACAAAGTAACAGCGCTGCGACGGACCTGGGTTTGATTCCCGGCCATGGTCAATCTTTCCTCTCCTAGTAAAATTATTTCAAAATTATAAATTAATTACTCATTTAAAAACAATTAATGGCTGAATTTCAACAGATAATATTTTATAATTAATTGTACATGTAAGCTAGAACCGTTGTGGTCCACCATGTAGAAACACGGATGAAAAATCAAAAATACCACAAGCCTTTTATATATATATATATATATATATATATATATATATATATATATATATATATATATATATATATATTTGGATATGGAGGACAAATTCATTTCCGCTTAACGACGAATTAACTCCCGGTTTACTGATTATATATTTCATTAAATTTGAAAATAATCTAGTCTTCATTCCTGCATTTTCATTTTTTACTTTCACTTACCTATTTATGAAATATATAGTAATGGAAAGTATTGCGATCGTGAACAATTTCGAATTCCGGTTTTCAATGGATATACATACATGCTTTGGAATCCCCTGAATCCAAATGACCAAGTACTTTTATGTAACAATACTAAATTATAGTGTACTTAGAGAGTGGATTTGAGGAATGGCGTTTAGATATTTATCAAAACACGCCTATTTCTAATCTAAGTAAGTTGGTAAGTGAAAGTGTGAGTTGCCCGCATCGCACCAGATTTTTCAATCAACAATCAAAATTTACTTATTAACTTATTTTTATTTAATAACTTTTACTTTTGCCTCATAAAGGAAATCAACGACTAATAAGCTGAATAAATTTACGCTCAAGATGTTCTCTACATCAGCAGCTGCGAATTGCTTTACCGGTCTGACTCAACGTGTGAATCATTTAGCGAAGCGTATACCGTGCGTCGGAAGAGAAACCCGGGGAACAATGCTACTTGATATCATCTCTCACCTGCCTTGAATTAATTCTTTTTTTTTTTTTTTTTCTATTGCAAGAAGATAATATTTCACTATAATTTACCTCAATCTCAATCATTTTTTTTCTCAAACTATTCTTTGAATAGGTAATAAGGTAAAAAAGGAATATGGTAGCTCAGTATGTGGGGCGCTATGTCTTGTTGGCTTCGAATCCAGCTGTTACCACAATTTGATTAAAATTTTTATTAAGGGGAATAGCTGACGGTTGAACTTAAAGTCGATCTTAATTGTCGGTAGTTTGTTTTTATACGTTATTTTTTAACTGGAGAGTGACGAGTACTTTATTAAATTAGAACTCTTCCCGGATCCTTCCAACTAATTTCCATTTAAAGCTGACATTGAGAAGTAGCTCAAATGTTTTCTGAAAGTCCCTAATATATTCCTTGTATATATTTATTCTTTAATCTTCCAGCAGTGTATTGCTTATAGATGTTTTTGATATGATTTTAATTTTTACTTTCACTTACCTATATATGAAATATATAGTAAATGGAAGTATTGCGATCGCGAAAAATTTCGACTTCCGGTTTTCAACGGAAATACACGTTTTGGGGCCCCCTGAGTCTAAATAACCAAGTCCCGCGAAATGGTCTGTGTGTCTGTGTGTGAACAGACTAGCTCAAAAACTATAGGCTGTACAAAACTGAAATTGGGTATTTGTTGTATGTATATGCCCGCGATGTGACAGCAAAAATTTCATCAAAATTGGTCAAAGAGAGGGGGTACTTTATTTAATATTTTGTTTACGTTTTTTTCGATTTTCTCAAAAACGGCTCTAACGATTTTGTTTAAACTGATTATTTAATGTATTAATATGCCTGAGATATTACTGTAAAAATTTCATCAAAATTGATTAACCGGAGGGGGGACTTTACTTAATAAATTTCGTATCATTTTTACATGTTTTTTTTTATTTACTCAAAAACGGCTTTTACGATTTTGATCAAACTGGGTATTTGATGTATGTATATGCCCGAGATATGACTGTAAAAATTTCATCAAAATTGATTAACCGGAGGGGGGACTTTACTTAATAAATTTCGTATAATTTTCACGTGTTTTTTTTATTTACTCAAAAACGGCTTTAACGATTTTTATCAAAGTCTTCATGTATAATAAACATTAGGTGTTCTTTTAATATCAGGTAAGCTTTATCATTATTAAAGTGTTCTGAGGGGGCATAAATGGGAAAGGGGCATTTTTTGGTTTTCTTATAAGGTACCTTTGTTTTTGTTTATATGAAGAAATTATCTGTCTCTCGTTTTACCTAAATATATGAAATGGCTAAATATGAGATATGATAAAAATAAAGAAAACATATAGAGGAGAAAAAAAGAAAAATATTCAGTCAACTCATAAAACTCGTTGAACCCACGCATGCGGAGTGCGCCTTTAATGACAGACCATTGTTCATAATTAAAGCCGTTCTGGTTATTTGAGAAGTGGAAATTAACAAAACGCATTAATTTCTGATCTAAGTTAGTTGGTAAGTGAAAGTTGTGTGTTGCGAGCACGCACCAGATTTTTATATTTTAAATCATATCAAAAACATCTATAAGCAATACGCCACTGGAAGATTAAAGAATAAATATATACAAGGAAGACGGTTGTGTTCCGAATTGCGTTAAGGATGTGAAACATGGCAGCTTACAATAAGGAATGAGCAAAGCCTTATGGTCTTTGAAAAGACTTTAGATGGCTGCACAATGCAGAATAAAGTGAACTTTACCCAGTTAATATAATCGAAGTTAAGTCGCGCGTCGGTTAAATTGCGAGTCTTAGTTGCGAACGAATAACTAAAACATTGATAAACGCTTTGCCGAGTGGAAAACGTCCGAGGGGTAGGCCTAGGCGTAGGTGGGAGGATTCAGGGAGGGCTGATCTTGTTAAGTTGGGCTTGGAAGGGGGGGGGGGGGGGCGGAGCTGTGTAGGGAGCCATTGCTGGTGTTCGCATCGGGCCTTCGGGTTCGTTGATAATTCTTATTTATTTGTTATTAATATAAGCTCTTCAACCACTTGAGACATTATAGCCTCAAAGTATAATGGTATAATCCGGTCGGTCCATTATACTCCAGGTACCCTTGACCGCAAGCCTATAGGCTTATAGTCCGGATCGCAGAAAAGTGTCGTCCGTGTGCACCGGGCCTATAGAGCATAGGGAGATTGGCCAAGTCTACGTGAAATACACAAAGAGTAAATAAAATGCATACAATAGTACAATGATATAGCCAAACATAAAATTTTTTCAATGACAAAGTAGAATAAGGAAGGTAGTACCATAGGTAACAATTTAGGTGTTACATAGGAAATAATCATGATGATGTCATCAGTAACACAAAAAATATTGGTCAAAACATTTCAATACAAAAATGATAATACTATTAATGAAAAACGAAAAAAAAAAAAAAAAAATGAAAGTTGATATGAAAATACAATAAAATTTTGACATAAAGGTTAATTTTTTGTAGAAACAGAAGAATTTTTCGGAAGACATCTTCATATTGTTGCTTAGTATCTCGACTAAGTCCGTTCTAAGTTCCACTTCTCTCTCCTCTATTTCTTAAGCATAGGACTCTGGGAGGATACGCGACAGAGGCCTTTATTTGTCGCCTTTATTCTTATTCTTATTTTATGGATAATGTTTTTTCTGATAAATATAAATTTTTATTCTTTTGGCGCATTAGGCCTGATGCATGAGACCAATGGCCGCGCAGTGTGGTCCTCTTTCAGACATTTGTGTTGCTTGCGGGAGAACAGACAGCCGGGAGGAGGTAGCCCAAACCTCACGTTGCTGCAAGCCATGATCACCATGGTACAGCGGCAGACTGCCCATAGCTCCATAACCAATCCCATTGGAGCCAATAAGGCAGTGCCCTTCCCACCGATGGTGTCAGCTCTCTTGGGTTCAAGGGCAGTGATAAACTGGTCTAGGTCTAAGGATTATGATATCTCGGAGTCAGCAGGCCCCGAGGAACTATATTTCTTTCCCTGAAGCATACCATCCATGTATCAAACCTCCGGGGGGTTACTGACATCCTGGAAAACCACACCACGATTCTCCACACCACGAGATACACGGGGAAGGTTTGTCACTCCTACGCTCGTTCGGTGGGGGTAGGCTTGGACTTTGACCGGTGGTGCTCATTGGCGGGTGATCACCCATTCAAGTACTAAACACGCTCGACGTTGCTTAACTTTTATATCCTTCAGCAAACGCCTTTGTCCACTCGGCCATCCCGGCCCCTTTCTTTTACCCTTCTTAACCGAAATTAAATAAATTGTATTATCAGTGGCTTTTGATAATCCGTCCAACTCCTCCCAGTCATTACTCCGAATAATCGAGGTTCTGCTGTATCGATTAAAATGACTTTTATCTTTTGCAGAGTGATTGGGCTAATACATTTTATAGTTCTTCTTCCCCTTTCCCTAGACTGTTGCCAATACTAACACCCCCAATTTATTCTATGGCTTTGTTTAATACCGAGGATTTACTTTGGGGGGGGGGGGTCTTGATATATTTTCGTGTTGTTTTCTCTCCGAAAGGGCCAATATCTGGGAATGGAGCCATCTTCCCTTCCGCTACTTCTCTCTCTTAATCTTTGGCTCCCCGTGTAATTCATAGCCCACATACTTTTCCGAGATTAATATTTTCCCAATAAGGTTAACGTTATTAATGTTTATGTGAATTTTAGCCTCAACATCTCTTTTAGGTTACTTTGTTTGTTTATATTACGTGATTGGCCCCCAAAAATAAAGATTCATATTTTAGGAAGAGATTGTCTTCGTCTCAAAAACTTCTTGCTTCCATTCAATTTTCTGATCTCTATTGGTATATTTATTTATTTGGTTGCCCGGAAATTAATGCATTATATTATAAACGATATAAAATGGATTTTTAACTGCTAAATCTAAATTACAAAATTCACTTTCCAATAAAGGAGACGAAGAACATACATTTTCCGGCCATTCCCTCGGATAGGACGTAAAATGGAGGTCTCGGGCCTGTGCGATGTCTGGTACTCGTTAATGATCCCTATCCTAATTATACCTGGATAGGCAAAATTTAGGACTCCCACTGTAGCATCGTCCGATTAGCCTTAGTAGCATATAGTGACGTTAAAACAAACAATTTTCTGGCCATGTTTTGATAAGAACCAAATAAATAATGCCGAACTTATAGAATACTTATATCGTAAAAAGTGGGTTAGCCTAATAACGTTGAAAAAGGTCCTCAAATAACGAAAAAGATGAAGTTATAAATGATATTTATTATATACAATACATACTGCACAAACAAAAACAAGCGTCCGCCATATATAGACAACATAACCATAAGAGAAGGTAATAGAAAACTAAGTTTAACACAATTTAAACTGACTTATCAAAAATACACAAATAATCAATAATAATTAATACTTAACACTAATTACATATTGTAAACGAGCATACAATTGTGACATCCAAAATATTTTCATCGATATCCATGAGAGAAATACCGGGTCCTCCCCTTGTATCTTTTAAATTTCATTTCGTATTAATAATTATTTACCAGTAAAAAAGTAATTTAGGGTCACTGGTACGGAGTAGCAATTATACTAAAAAATTGATGAGCACTATGATGATGAAATTAAATATAAAAAGTTACTAACCACGACCAAACATAGCTTAGTATTTAGGGTCAATTAATAAATATATTTAGATTATGGATTACCCACCGTAGTAATCCTGCAGATACATTATATGGATGGCTATATGGGTAATTCCAATGCAAAACAAAATAGTAATTATTTATTTATTATCCTAATTGAACCTTATATAAGATTTTTTTTTTATTTTCTTTATTTGAAAGGTACATAGTAAGCTATTAAAAAGTTTCCTGACTACCATTAAATCAAATAAAAACTAAAAATAATTTAGCAAACAAGTCCTACGGAGCAGAATTCAATTAACATTGCAAATCAGAACATTGCCTTCAGAATTATAAATGTTCGAGCCATCTTGTCTTTCTTTTCTGAAAGTATTCTTATTCTTATATTCTTCGGTTATCAAGAATCCTATCTGATAAGTAAGATTTATTATGATATATTTTTGAGGTAATTAATAATATCCAAATAATAATTCGTTATTATAAAATATTTGAAAAGCATTGTCTATGTAAATATAGAAAAGAAAAATCTAAATATCTAAAAAATATTTCTATATTTCATCTTTGGATGCTTTAAATTTTTTTTTTGTACTGGGAGATGCTTAATTCCAACAGTCGACCAACGCACATAGACCCCTTAACACCATATTTAGTCACAGATAAAATTATCCATACAGACTTAAATGCTCCCTATATCGCCGACTTGGCCAATTCAGATACCAATTCTTTCACAATAAACTCCCAACCCTCTTTTTTCCATCCTAGCTTCCTCCTCAATTCCTGACAACCCACCGAGGCGTCTGAAAAGGAGATGGGCACGGGACCTAATTTAGAATCATTATTAGAGAGCTACCGATGGGTTGTTTTTCTACAAATTTATTAATGTGTTATATAAGATGTATTATGTTGTGATACTGTTGTATAAGTCTTAACAAAAAAAGATTGAATTTTACTACTGGTAATTAAGACAAAAAAAAAAAATAAATAGTCCTTAGGTTAATTATTAGTATAATCGATGCTGTAAAGTATTTTGTTTTTTTGAAAAAGTTTAGAGTTTTGACAATACAAACATTTTAACAAAACATCACATTCACTAACGTAACAAAACCACTTGCAAAATTAACCCTTTGCATTCGGCACCGGTTCGGACGGTACCTACCGGCAACTCGACGCAACTTATTCACGAAAACGTACAATCTGGAAACGTAATATTATGTAGTAAAATTTTAGAACCAAGTTAGGAATTGTAATGAAATTAGGTTACATCTATTTGTGAAGCTTCAAGAGCACATAGTTACAAAAAAAATTATTTTTTTTTTTAAATTTTATATTTTAAATCTAAATTTAAAGAAGGGACGTTTTTTCGGAATACCGAAAATAGACCTAAAAATTGTGTAAAATTTTTGATAATTAAGAGAACCGGAGCGGATAACGATGGAAATCCCTCAGATTTCAAAAAGGTTTCGCCTTTCCTTATATATAAAAGCATAAAACATCTAATTGGAGAAGTAAAAACAGTTAAAAAATTACGAGATGGGACCCTTTTAGTTGAAGTTTACTCAGATATCCAATCAGAAAAGCTTCTAAAATGTGAAAATCTATTTAATAACTTTCCGGTTAAAGTAGAAGCACATTGGAAACTAAATCAAAGAAAAGGGATTATTTTGTGCCCCCAACTAAATTATTGTACAATCGAGGAAATAAAAAAGAATTAAAACCACAAAATATAGCCGATGTTAAAAGATTAACGTACTATAAAAATAATGAAAAATACTGCGAGGCGCGACCGTCATTTATCACCAAAAGCGAAATATCCTATAAATAGTTTTTAGGATTTGTTTATGTCCTTATATGTTAAAAACTGAAAATTATTTGCCTTGTCACCGTAGCGGAGCCCTCAAGTTTGAAGACAAATTTTAAATGGCTCCGCTCCGGAGACCTCGAGTGCAAAGGGTTAAATGACTGGTGCAAATTATGGAAAATTATACTTAATATTAGAAAATCACGAGAAATCAAAACTTTTACTCTTCGAAAAAGTACTTGTCCTCCAATTTATATCGTAAGTGTCCAAATTCCTCAAATAGACAGAGTACAGTATTTTGGACTAACCCTTGATAGAAGGATGACATGGGGCCCGCATGCTACAATGAAAAGGAAACCACCTAATAAAACACTAAAGCTAATTTTACCCACTTTTTTTCTAAATCCTTAAAACTAAGACTAGGACAAAAACTAAATACATACACATATATTTACTTAAACCTTTATAGATATACTGTTTACAGATATAGGGCATTGCCAAAAAAACGAATTTACGAAAATTTCAAACCTTACAGTAAAAAGTATTACGACTCATTCTAAATGGACCTTGCTACGTGACTAATGAAACCTTACGTACAGGCTTTAACATGCTTACAGTCGACCAACACATGAAGACTCTTTACAAACGTTTTCACACTAATCTACACGGACATATTAACCTCCTTGTAGGAGATGTGGCTATAGATGAAATTCCCATAAATGTGAGGAGGATACTAAAAAGGTGTCGGATGAGAGATCTCCTTTAGCAGACCTGGATAACTGTATCAAGCCAGACAAGAAGTACTGTTGGATGTCATCCTTCCCCATGCCTTGACATGTCATTGTATGTCTAGTATCTGCTTATTGTCGATATTTTGTTGACAGGCGCCCATATACAAATGGAGTAAAAATTATCTCGACAGATTTCTACTTATGAAAAAAAAAATGAAAACTTATTTCTAGTCATGTTGATAATTTCGATGATTTTGTTTCAAATATCTCTAATAATCTCCAACACGAGGTTATGAGAAAGCTTTGAATTACATTAATTAATTTTTAAATATTTTTTATAGGAAACAATTTAATTTACCATGAATTAATTTGTTCCAATACCGGTTTTCAATTAAGTTCAATTTCAATCTTAGGGTGAAATATTAAGCTATAAACACATACTTTTAGGGACAAATACTTGGTTGGACTTCGTGTTGCTCAGAGAGTTACCTAAATCATTCTCTTATACAAGCCAAGTACTAAATATCGAACCCGGAAATTTCGCTTCATATAAATAGCTAACCCGGTCCAATGGATGCCCATGTTTAAATTTTGTTATATGAATGGTAAGAGAATAAAAAATAAAATATAAACGAAGAGAAAAATAAGATATAGCAACCACTCAAGGCTCGTGGTATCTCCCGTTTCAATGAAATTCGATCCCTCAACTAAAAAGCGCCGTTAAAAGACAATAATTTGTATCATTTTTGTAAACAAATATTCCGATCAATCAACTATTGAATCGGTTTTTTTTTTTTTTTTTTTTTTTTTTTTTTTATTATTTTCGGTTATCTTTATCTTTATCTTTATATATATATATATATATATATACTAGCAGACCCGGCCACGCGTTGCTGTGGCTCAGTAGTTATATCCTAATATTTTTAAACAAATACAGTGATACCAATATTCATTGATAAAGATGAAAACCTTTCAGCTAATCAAAATCCAACATGATTGAGAATAGAGCATTCATTACACCATTTAAAATTATTTGGTAAAGAATATAGGAAAGTTAAAGTTTTTATTTTTTACATCTCATATTTCAATGTAGTTTGATTAAAAAGGAGCTGATTGTGTTTACGACTCACAGAGCTGCCAACTCTATCGCCCTTTTTTTATGGATCCGTATAAACTAACTCGAAATGACTATATTTTTCCACTAATTTTAAAAAGGATGACTGAAGTAAGGTTTGGTAACCTCCGCCATTGATCTATTGATTATTGGCCTAATACTACTTCAACTTGGTATTGTTAGTTTAACAACGGGTTTAATTTTGCTCAGGGTCATGCCAATCTTGGTTAACGCGTCATGTATGTCCTTTTGATAGGCGTTTTTCTCAATTTCTTTGAGACCTCGATTTCCCAACCCTTCGGCTAATAAGTGTTCGGTAGGAGGGTGGTGTGTTGAAGCTTTTAATTTAGCAATATATTTGAGTGATAAGAAATCTCTTCTTAAAGAAGTTTTTACATAATACAATTAAGAATTTTTATTTATTCAAGTACTAATTTGTTCAAATGTTTTGGGTTAACCTGTTTTTTTTTTTTTTTTTAACACAAACCAAAGATTTGATGGTTTCCACACACGTGAGCAGGCGATACCCATTTCCTAAGTGAGTTATGCCATTGCCCAAGGGAAAAACACGGATTTTCAAGGTCCAAGTGGACATTGTTTGCCCTTGGGATTTGTTTATGGTCATGGCAAAAGCCAAACGAATAGGATATTGAAGCCTTTTAAATTTTATTAAAAATTCTGTCGGTTCCAGAGGAATAGGTAGCAACAGGACGATACCTCCTGTAAACCTTCCAGGCAACATTTTTCCTTCAATAACATTTCCTGTGATCCTTTTAATGACCAAACGTGTACCGTTGCACAATTGAGGTGGATTTAAGTTACGAAGAAGAATGATCGGTGAGCCAATCTTCAACTGGAGATTGTTTGGGTGTATATCCAGGGAATTAAAAAATTCAGTTTGGAAATTTACGGCTTCGTTTACATCTAGAACATTGTCAATTGATTTTGGAAGTTTATTTCATCGAAATCAACATTTTTTGCTGCCAAAATAGCACGACTACCCAGCCAATTATAGTCCAAATAATTGTTCAAAATATCAGGAAAGACACTTTATATTTCGTAGACAGTTCATTTTTCGTCTCTACAACAGTTCAGAAATTTTCTGGTAATTTGATAAATTTTGAATTTCGATGCAGCTCTATTTCACCGTTTCCAATATAGAGCAATTGTTTAAAAAATATATCTGCCGATGGATTATTTTGCAGTAGTACTCTCATATTTATGGCGTATAAATCTGAAACTTGAAGTTACCCAAATAGCAATTATTCCTGTTCAGTAGAGGTGTAATAATCATTAAATGTAAAATTTAAAAAATGCTGCAATTTGTAATCCTTTCTTAATCAACAATCATTCAAAGATAAGTAAAAAATTGTATTCTGGTAAAATAACAACGAAATATCATTCCCAATAATAGCCTACTTTAAATTAAAGAAAGGATTAAAATCTTTGCTAACATTTCTTAAATTTTACATTTAAAGATAATTACAACCCTGCTGAACAGGAAGTAACATCCTCTATTCGATTGGGATTAAATTTTCTCAACTTTAAATTATTGTTGATAAAGGAGAAATTACAAATCTTCACTGACATTTTTTAAATTTTACATTTTAGATCTCGGGATAAAAATGATAAAAAGGTTTGGCAAAATAAAAAAAACACTGTATTTAAATAATAATAACAAAACGAATAATGAAAATAAAGAAACTTCTGTTAAATAAATCAACTGAAAATATAATATCAAAGTCTTTATTATGCAGTTCTTTAATCATGCAAATCACAAAGTAACCCACAACACCTAATCAAAACACACCCAGTGAGTTTTTATGACTGTTACCCGCAGTGTAGCCACTATTGTCTCACTAATTTTCACTAACACTGACTCCCCAAGTAAGGTTTCTATTAGGTTACACCTATGACAGTAGGTGCTGTTACAACATTTATAGAGTATTATTTCAAATAATAGCCTAATTTAAATTATTAAAATGTATTTACTTTACTAAAAGTTGATATCAGGGTGGGCCACAGAAAAGTGTTTCAGCGGTTAGCTTGTAATTTAATTTAAATACAAATAAAAAAGGAAAAGGAAAAAGTACCTACACTTTTGAGAATTTATTGTAACCTTTTCTTGATTTATTTATTCTTTAATGAAAATTAACAATAAATACAAAGATTTGTATTACCATTTGTCTGTGGAAAATAATAATATAGGAACAAATAACTGCACTCACATAACGCAATTCAAAATTATAATAATGATAACCTGTATTACAATAGCATGCTTATAAACAAAAACATTATGAAATCGACATATGACGACAATTTTTAAATTTTACATATAAAGATGATTACACTGATCAGGAAGGAATAATCTGTATTCCATTGGGATTCAATTTATTTTTTCAACTTTAAAATATAGTTGATTAAGAAAGGATTAAAATTTTCTTTGGCTTTCTATAAATTTTACATATGTAATGATGTTTAAAGGATGTTTGATATTTAAAGAAACACATGTTTTTATTATTTAGACTAATTATTTTAAATTCAGACGGACATATTTTAATTTGAATATTGATTATTTTTAATTAAGTAATGTATAAAATATTCTAAAAACCTATTTATAATCTAATAATTTCAAAATACTATAAATTTGAAGAGATTATAAATCATCGCTGGCATTTTATAAATTTTACTTATAAAGATAATTACAACTCTGCTAAAAAGGAAGGAACGATCTGTATTCTATTGGGATTAAATTTTGTCTACTTTAAATTATCATTGATTAAGAAGGGATTAGAAATTTTCGCTAACATGTTTTAAATTCTACATATAAAGAAAAATATATCTCTGCTGAACAGAAAGGAACTATGTGTATACCATTGAGATTTAATTTTTTCTACTTCAAATAATTGTTGATTAAGAAAGAATTACAATTCTTCACTAACATTTTTTAAATTTTACACATATACATATGAGAATAGACTATTCTAAGTTATTAAAATGTATTTACTTTTCTAAAAGTTGATATCAGGGTCGACCACAGCACAGTGTTAGAGCATTTAGCTAGGAATTGGAAAGAATACAAATAAAAAAGGAAAGGGAAGGAAAAATACCTATACTTTTGAGAATTTGTAGTAACCTTTTCATGGTTTATTCTTTAACTAAAATTAAGAATGAATACAAAGATTTTACAACTATTTGCCAGTGGAATATAATAATGGAACACTATGAACAAATAACAGCACTTACATAATACAATACAAAATCTACGCTGACATTTTTTAAATTTCACATATATAAAAGGACGATTCCAATTATAGCCTATTTTAAGTTATTAAAATGTATTTACTTTTCTAAAAGTTGATATCAGGGTCGACCAGTACAGTGTTAGAGCATTTAGCTAGGAATTGGAAAGAATACAAATAAAAAAGGAAAGGGAAGGAAAAATACCTATACTTTTGAGAATTAGTTGTAACGTTTTCTTGATTTATATTTTTTAATTAAAATTAAGAAAGAATACAAAGATTTTACAACTATTTGCCAGTGGAATATAAGGATGGAACTCTATGAACAAATAACTGCACTTACATAATACAATACAAAATCTTCGCTGACATTTTTAAAATTTTACATATATATAAGGACTATTCTAATTATAGCCTAAAATGTATTTACTTTTCTAAAAGTTGATATCAGGGTCGACCACAGCACAGTGTTAGAGCATTTAGCTAGGAATTGGAAAGAATACAAATAAAAAAGGAAAAGGAAGGAAAAATATCTACACTTTTGAGAATTTGTTGTAACGTTTTCTTGATTTATATTCTTTAATTAAAATTAAGAAAGAATACAAAGATTTTACAACTATTTGCCAGTGGAATATAAGGATGGAACTCTATGAACAAATAACTGCACTTACATAGTACAATACAAAATCTTCGCTGACATTTTTTAAATTTTACATATATATATAAGGACTAATCTAATTAAAGCCTAAAATGTATTTACTTTTCTAAAAGTTGATATCGGGGTGGACCTCAGCAAAGTGTTTGAGCACTTAGTTAGGAATTGGAAAGATTACAAATAAAAAGGAAAAGGAAGGAAAAATACATACACTTTTGAGACTTTGGTGTAACCTTTTCTTGATTTATCCATGATTGAAAATTAAGAATAAATATAAAGATTTTTATTACTATTTGCCTGCAGAATATAAAGATGGAACAATAAGACCAAATAACTGCACTTACTAATAACGCAATACAAAACTATTATAACCGTAATTATAATAGCATGCTTGTAAACAAAAAGGTTATTAAATCGACATGTGTAGCCATGTTAATAAATCATAACACGACCTACTGTATTTGCAGTAATTCGCTATATAAGAATTATTTTGATCACTAATCAATTTAAAAACTATCCGGTCCGGTAAGTTGGCCAAAACTATATAAATTGAGCCAAATTTCATTAAAATCGGTTGAGTAGTTTCTGAGAAATAGAGAGACAAACATCCGGACACGAGATTTTTATATATATAAATCTCGTGTCCCGATGTTTGTCGGGAGTAAAATCAGAAACTACTCAACCGATCTTTATAAAATTTGATTCATTGTGTGTAGTTTTGTCCAACTTAAAAGAAAAGATAGTTTTTATGTTGAATATTGGCCCCAATATTTCTTTTATTGCAAATTACGTTCTTATTATACTACTTTATTATTTGTAAGTTCTATAAATTTCCAACAGATGGCGGTTTAAGTTGATTTATTGACACAACACTTTATTTTCTTTCGATATTTAGGAAGACTAAGCCAAATCTATTTTTTCTGGCTTGGACTAGGAAAATCCGCGTTATCCCCATGGACAATTATGTCTTCCCTTTTCACGTGCGGGGAAAAGTTCGAATCTATTTGTTTTAGCAATATACAGGTTAACCAAAATCATTGTGCATCTATTAGCACTAGATATTATTACAAAAAGTTATAAATTAACATTATCTATCACATTCATAAAATTAATGTTGTGATAAGTAGTACTGTAAGAACATGATAACTTTTGATAATCTGCTTCAGGTAGAACCTATTGATATGATATCTAATATCATCATGTGTTATATTCTCAATTTAATTAATATTAATTTGGTACATTTTTGCTGTCTATTGTAATTTTACTAAACACTATTTCAATTATATTCTTTATTAGTTCCTTTTACATTTGTATTAATTATATTTAATCTCGCCTCTGCTGAAATAATCCGGTAAGTGATAAATGAATGGATCATTAATACTTACTATAGTCAAATGTGAGATTTAAAAAATAAAAACTTTAACCCTTCTAAAATCAGTACCAAACAATTTTAAATATGGCGTAAAGTTCTATTTTAAATCCTGTTAGTTTTTAGATTAGCTGGAACATTTTTATCTTTATCAGTAAATTTTGATTTGACTGTATTAAAAATAATACGATATAATTAATTCAACGCATTATAGCTACTTAGGCATAGCAACGCTTGTCGGGGTCCGCTCGTTTATTATAGAAGGAACAAACAAAAAAATAATTTTTTTTTCGGAGGTTTTATGGCATGAATAAAGAATTTTATATTGGTGTTATATAAACTTCAAATTTATTTTAATTATTTCATCAAATCTATTTCAACTGTCTCAAAACCACAAGACCACGCTTGGTAGATTATACGCTGTAGATTATACGCCGCTTTGCCCCAAGTATTTAGGACGGAGTATTTAGTAAGGCTTCCTCGTAGAGCCCCCGGTCGTAAAGAACACTTGTCTCGGGGATGGAAGAAAAAGTGGTCTATGGCTGTCGACTTGTTTTGGACCCGGTTAATGAAGAACAGATGCTATCTGAGGTTTCTACACTCTCTTCTTAATGTTCTTTAGTTTGCACTCATTCCAGAAAATTAAATATATTTCTATATATATATACAGTACCAGTCAAAAGTTCAGACTCACTTGTATTCAATTTCACAACCTTCAAGTTTAATAAAATAATTCTAACTCAAGAGGTAGTTTATAATGGATATCTTCCACCATCATTAACTCAAGAGGTAACATTTCAAACATTATATGATTAATTTTAGAATAAAATTATAAATAGGGGTAACCTGTGGTGTAGTGGTTATCATGGAAACCTAATATACTAAAGGTCGCGGGTTCGCGTCCCGAGGTGGCCCTAACATTTTTTAATGGGAGTAAAAAATCCTTGGCTCTACCGTCCCTCGGATAGGACGTAAAATGGAGGTCCAAGCCTGTGCGATGTTAGGTACTCGTTAAAGGTCCCTATCCTAATTTTGATGGGGCAGTCCTTTAAGATTGCTAGTTTGAAGGCACAAGGCTTGTAAAATAACTGTTTTTTTACTTCTAGATATTATTCCACATGTAATTATGTGGTTTGCATCAAGGATAGCCTGCCCTTCAATTAATGGTATTTTAAAATTACCAATTATCTCTATCACAGCAACTATGTCTATCCCCGTTCTTTCCGACATTTTGCAAAACTTCTAGCGCACCCAATAGTGGATTGCGCCCGCCTATAACACAATATTAGTTCCCCATACGGATCATCCACGCTTTACTGGATATGTTTTTTTATTGAAGATGTCATTAGGGTGTGAATTAAAAAAGTATAGAAATCCTTAGCTATGCCGTCTCTCGGATAGGACGTAAAATGGAGGTCCCAAGCCTGAACGAAGTCAGTTACTTGTTAAAGATCCCTATCCTAATTATACCTGGATAGGCAAAATTTAGGACTCCCACTGTAGCATCGTCCGACTAGCCTTAGTGGCATAAAGTGACTTTAAAAAAACAAAAATATAGGAAAGTCTGTTTTTTTACCATTCATAAGGAGACCAAATTTTGATTAAAACTAATCATAAAGCTTGCAATTAACACAACATTGGATGTGTGAGTTTGGAAAATTTTAGTATGTTGTTCCTCATTGACTCGTAATATGTTGCAAAGTTGTAATGTGAAAAATTTTAGTAGTGACCGACCGAAGTTTCGGTTTCGGTTTTGGTTTCGGCCAGTTTCGGCCGAAAAACCTGGTTTCGGCCCAAAATTGGCCGAAACCTCGGCCAGGCTGAAACTAGCTCCTGTGTCTGATATCTCCAAGAAGGAAGTAGGACTACACGATTTTAGCTTGCAAGCTCGATCTCTTTCATGGCATTTAACACCCTTGATTATAATAGTGGAAAGTATCTGTTATTTTAGTTCATATTGTACTTGTATTGTATTTCGGTAGAACATAGATTTTTCTCATTCTTTTGGTATCTTTACTTGATCGAAAACTTTTATTTGGGTGTGGAGACAAAAATTTGTGAGTGACAATCAGAAATGTCCTCGTAAATCGCATCAAGTCTTAACATGTAATGAAAGCATGCTCTTCATACAGAATTCTTTACGTTAAGTGTAAAGAATAGTATTTATTCTTTACCTTGAGCGTTAAGAACTTTTTGTGCTTTTAATCATCTCCTCATTAATAATGAAATTTCTTTTCTAAAAAAAAAGAGATTAACATAAATAAGAATATATATTCTAAATACTTAAACTTAAATTAGTCGACATGTCCTCAGATTCAATTAGAAATTGAAAAAAATATTTTAGTCAGTAACCTCGTCATTAAAAGTTGCATCAAATGGTGGTAGTAGGTTTTGGTGGAAAATGGACGACAAGCTTAAGAAACTCAAGAAGAGAAGAAATGATATTGTGCCGCCTAAAGATCGGGCACTGCCAGATCACCCATGGCTACCTTCTCAGGGGTCTGGAGGCACCCACATGCCAAAAATGTTACAATGTTTTTGTATGGAATGGGAATCAGATGCAAAACCAACTTTTCCACCTTGGCAGCTCCCTTTCCCCCAGCGGTTCACCAATAGCATCCTAAAAATTTGTCTCAATTTTTACCATGAAGAAGCATGTTTTCGGCCAAAGACTATTCTATAAATTTTCAAACTAGATTAAGTCCACTAACATTTGAGACCAAAACTGACTCAGTAGATTAAATAGCTTCTGGCATACAGCTTTAAGTTTTCAATAGGCCGTCACTTTTGTATTCTATCGGCTTTATTATGGAAAGATTTACTATATTATTTATTATTTATACATAATAGTATGAATTTTTATTAATATCAACCTGTTATTTCAACTTTTAGGGCTGCACTAGTTAAGGGGGTATGGTCTAACATCCCACGGGGTCGAGCCGTACTAGGAAGGAGGGGGGCGGGATTCGATCCAATAACTTAACTAATACACCTGTTTCACCACTCTTGTATACCAGATCACTTATTAA
The DNA here is from genome assembly GCA_911387785.2 of Aelia acuminata. Taxonomy (NCBI): domain Eukaryota; kingdom Metazoa; phylum Arthropoda; class Insecta; order Hemiptera; family Pentatomidae; genus Aelia; species Aelia acuminata. The sequence continues at coordinate 19,232,393 of OU426984.1, read as the reverse complement.
ATGAATAATATGAGTTAAATTACTGTTATTTTATAAGCTTTCATTGATATTATTGCTAAACCAGACATATTACACACTTATAATAAGTTTCGGTTTCGGTTTCGGCTAAAATTTTGGTTTCGGTCGGACACTAAATTTTAGTGATCAATATGTATGTATATACATATTGTTAGTTAATCTTGCAATTAGCTAATTAAATTAAATTTAACAACTTGGGTTCCAATTCAACTTAATCCATTTAATCTTGCTTCCATTGACATTATATGACAAAATTGATTCGACTCTATTAATTACTAGGTTACGATATATTAGCAAATGGCTGTATATACTATCTCATCAATTCAGGAATATTACTGACATTTACTGAGAGCTTGTCCTTGTAGTGACTATATTTACTATGAATCACTATGACATACTAGTTATAGGAGCAGTTTATCAACTTGGCAATGATGTCGAATTCCTGTAAAATACACCAATAGTGAATTTATAATTAGTAGTTATGTCTTGTTATTATGAACTAGGTTATCAGCAGGCTCCGGAATTTTTTGCAATGGCATATTTTGTTTGCGTGCTTCCTCAAAATAGCTGGACAGATATGATTACGAATTAGAGTACGCAGATCTAATTGGCATTTTATTGGTAATTTTATTTTGCATATATTTGAATATTTTGATCACCTTATAAAGTAAACAATACATTTGGAAATATAAAAGTAATATCCAACGTGGGAGCGAAGATTCCAAATTCTGCTCGGGGTTATTCGCCGTAAATAAGTTCTTCTTCTTCGAATTGATGGCTACTAAGATTCCCGATTTTCCACTTTCCTTTTTAGTTAAGAAAAAAATAAATAGCATCCCACGTCATGTTAGAGAAGCTGTGAAAGAAATATTGGAAGACATTTTTATGAAAAATTTGATGAAAGAACTTGATGCCCTGGAAAATGAAAAATGAATGGAAAATGAAGGGACTTGATGTCCTGGGAAATATAAATACAACATTAAACGTGGATTATCCAATTGAAAGATAATTTTCGAATTATAATAATACTAGCTGTATGTCCCGGTTTCACCCGGGAATTTCATTTTTCTAATGAAACGGGTGATTTCGTAAAAAACCATTGTAAAGCGAGATCATTATGATTTTTGTTAGGATAAAGAATATTAGCTGAAGATCGGCTAAAGTTATGCAATTTTAATATAGACAGGTGTTCGCACCTGGTATGAAAGAACCACTGAGCGAAATTTGGAGAATTTAGGATAAACGGTATGGATTTCTATAAAGAACAAACAAACAAACAGAAATATTGCCCTGCAGTTTCAGCTTCTCGCAAATCGGCTTGCCTAAGCCTCTGTGGCGCAAAGCGGCCCCGTATTCCCGGACAGACTCAGTTTCCCGCGATTCTGCCTGTCTAAGCCTCTGTGGTTCAATTCTATTTTGATGTTCGTCAAGAGTTTCAGCTGCTCGTATTTGACGTTGTTTTTTAGCTTGTGAGCTCACTACTCCTATTGAAGCTCGCTTTTTAGGAGGCATTTTTAAAAAATAAATTCACCATATATGTAAATAAACGTATTGTAATGTTAAAAAAAACAAAAAAACATATGGTTTAAAAATCCCAGAACTCGACGCCTACCAAAGGACGGTCTTACCGGGCCTTGTTGGCCTCTTCAAAATCTATAAAATGATTTTTTAGGCCGTTTTTCGACTCAAACGGTCGATTTCGTAAAACAAAACCACTGTAATGTGAAATCATATCCAGAGATTGGCTGAAGTTATGCAGTTTTAATATGGACAGGTGTCCGCACCTGGTATCAAAGAACCAATGAGCGAAATTTGGAGAATTTAGGACAAACGGTGTGGATTTCTATAAAGAACAAATAAACAAACAAACAAACAGAATTTCATCTTTATTTATATCGATGTGAAACGATCTAAGGTTAAGATCCACAGAAATAAATTTCTGTTTTAGGTTATAATAAATTTTCGGCAAATATTTATAACCTGTTAGCCTTAATAGCATAAAGTGACGCCAAATAAATAACCCAACGAAAATATCAGTCAAGTGGTTTGAAAAAAAATAAATAAAATTTGCTGTTACAGTTTGTTTGAGGACTGCTGTTTTTTGTTGTTAGTACAGTCCCGTAGTAAAAATATTGAAAAATAACAATCGCGGTCCTCCGCCCTCTGGATCTCCAGGAGACGTCTACGTTAGATAACTCGTTGTTTACTTTTAGAATATGGTGGAATGTCTGTTAAGGAAGGAAATAATATTAGTTGGTGAATCGAAAGACACACTTGAGCCTAAAAATATCTCTTATTGCCATCCCTAGTTTATTTATTTATTTGTAACTAACATGGGCTCTTCATCCACTTAAGTCATTTTAGCCTCTATATAGAACATAAGGAGGTCGAATATGTTGAAGTGGAATATACAATGAGTAAGTAAAATACATGCCATAGTACTATGATATCAGCAAAACATAAAAATTATGAATGACAAAGTACTATATAGAAAGCAGTACCGTATGTAAGAATTTAGGTGTTACATAGGAAATAATTAAAGTCATCAGGAAGACAGAATTAAGAATACATTATCTAAGAAAAAACCCAGATTAAAGTGAAATAAAACAAAATATTTAATTTTTCTTTGTTTGCTTGTTTAACGTCTATGCCACTAAGGCTAATCGGACAATGCTACAGTGGGAGTCCTAAATCCAGCTTATCAAGATATAATTAGGATAGTGATCTTTACCGAGTACCTGACATCATACAGGCTCGGTAACTCCATTTTACTGGAGTGAAGGTATAGTCAAGGTTTTTTACTCTCTTAAAAACAATCTCAGGGTCACCGTGGGATGCGAACTTGCTACCTTTAGTATTTTAGGTTGCTATGCTAACCACTACACCACAGGTGACCCAGATTTAATTTTTATTTCGGGAGGATTGGAATTTTAATCTGTAGGGCATTGATCTTATATCATGAATTATTTTATAAAGTTGAACTATATGATTTTGAATAGTTTTCATTATTCCATTTTTTTATTTATTTTTTCCTTTTTTGATCCTCCCCTTCCTCGACAGTTAGACTATACGGGGATTTTCGAGTAAAGGGAGAGGGTTGGGATTTATGCCAAGTATTATGCACACGTTAGGTGCGGCATCGGTCCCCGGGACCCGATGTCTTGCATTTCCCTCTTAACAGCCGATTTTTAATGAGACTATTGCATTTTAGTGCAGAAAAATTATCAGTATGGATGGTAATTCAAAATTCCTGCAGTTAAATGCTATTTTCGATAAAGTATAGCGTAAATCCTTTATCGGACACCGGGGGCCTGTACTGCGCCTATTATATGTAGTACCAATCCTTAACTAGAGATGATTCCCTTGAGACGCTCATTCAATTCACTTTTTAGTCAAAAGATAGCGCTTTAGTCAGAGCATTCCCATTGGACCCCAACGCCTGATATCGTCTGTGGCTCATCCCAGCAGTCGGACCCCTGGGACCGATACCGTTCAATTCAGGATACCCTTAAAATACGCCGCCATACCTAACGTATTAAATTTCCACTGGCTCAGGGTTTCGAACATGCTATCTTCGGGTTTCCAATTATATGGAAAGAATATCAGAAAAATTTCGAGTTCTTCGTGCGGAGGTGACCGATCAAAATCGAAAAGTAGACGGACATTAACGAGCCGTTCAACTCGGCCCTGATCTCAACTGTAAAAATTCCCAACGGGTCTCTAATTGAGCGAGGGGAATTCTAAAACAGCGATATATTAAAGCAAATAATAATGATTTTAACTAAAAATGACGCGATGGGAATTCGCTGAAGTCGTAAATAGCAATCCAAATGAAGGGTGGTTAGATTCATGAACTTTACTTCAATACTCGGTCATTATCGTGATTCCTTTTATGTGGTGATCATGGGATCTTGGCCCATCCATGAAAGGGGAAATATCCGAGTGAAACTTGATTGAAATAATTTATTTTTTGAAGAGAAAAGATTTGGCTCCGCCGGGAGTCGAACCCGGGTCTCCTGCGTTACATGCGAGGATGCTAACCGCTACACCACAGAGCTCGGCTCAAGGCAGAGCAAATCCTTCCTCTTCACTGATACCTACTCCCCCTATCTCACAAGTTTTGCGAGTAGTGGCGGGAGGTGGACAAATTGTTGTTGGACAAAAGACCCGGGTTCGACTCCCGGCGGAGCCAAATCTTTTCTCTACAAAAAATAAATTATTTAAAAATAATTTAAAATTGGTGGTCAGCCACAATTTAAGATTGGATAATTAAAATAATTTAAAAAATTGACTTATGTCAATAAATATCATAAATTGGACAAAATTTGTCCACCTCCCGTCACTACTCGCAAAACTTGTGAGATAGGGGAAGTAGGTATCAGTGAAGAGGAAGGATTTGCTCTGCCTTGAGCCGAGCTCTGTGGTGTAGCGGTTAGCATCCTCGCATGTAACGCAGGAGACCCGGGTTCGACTCCCGGCGGAGCCAAATCTTTTCTCTTCAAAAAATAAATTATTTAAAAATAATTTAAAATTGGTGGTCAGCCACAATTTAAGATTGGATTAATTGATAGAAATAGCTGTTTATATTAATAATTATCCCATTATATTTATACCAAATCGTAGTTATAATTTACGTATATAATTTTTAATAAAATACTGGATTCACTACAAATTATGTGTGAAAATTTTTAAATATGCAGAAGTAAATATTTATATCTGACTAGCTGTATGTACCGGTTTCACTCTGAGAATTTCATTTTTTAAATCTATAAAGTGAGACTTATATCGACTCAAACGGTCGATTTCGTCAAAACCAATGTAAAGCGAGATCAAAACGATTTTTATAACAATAAAGAATATACCCTTAGATTTGTATCAAAGAACCCCTGAGAGAAATTAGGAGAATTTAGGACAAATGGTGTGGATTTCTATAAAGAACAAACAGAATTTCATCTTTATTTATATAGATTATAGCTGTATATCCCTGTTTCACCCGGGGAATTTCATTTTTCTACAGGATATCAAGAAGGGGACCAAATTAGTCTCAACAATACATTTTTTTATTTATAAGACGTTTCGGCTCTTTTGAGCCATCTTCAGTTCTAAAAACATTTAACAATACAATTAATAAATCAAAAATATTTGTGAATACAATCATTTAGGATCTGTATTTAATATATATACAGTCCAGCAAAACAGGCAGACAAATCATTTGAAGTCACACAGGGCAGATACAACTCTCAACCAATGTTCCCTAACCCCAAGACACCCAAAACTCTCAGGGTGAGCAAAGTCCAATTCATTATAGTACACCCTCCAGCAAAGGCATATTATTTAGAAGACCCAAAACTATATCATGTACATCAGCTGTGTACTTCCAATTAAAATTAATGACCCATGCAATCCATATAAACTTAAGTATTAATTTTTCTTAATATTTCCCCATATATTGAGACCTCTAGTGTCTGTTTTAAAATTGACAGACTTGTCAATATTTTCTGCAATATACATTGCTTCTAATAACTTCCTCTTTTTTCTAATGAAACGGTCGGTTTCGTAAAAAAACATAGTAAAGGGAGATCATTACAACTTTTATAACAATAAAAAATATCAGCTGAAGATCGGCTGAAGTTATGCAATTTTAATATGGACAGGTGTTCGCACCTGGTATGAAAGAACCACTGAGCGAAATTTGGTGAATTTAGTACAAACGGTATGGATTTCTATAAAGAACAAGCAAACAAACAGAATTTCCTCTTTATTTATATAGATTACTACTTTTTCCATTATCATTTATTTTGTTTTAATTAACATTTATATTTATTTTTCAGGTGAGTATCAGAATCGAATATACGCCTCCATGCTCATGTGAGTATTGATGTCCGATGCATTGAATTATTATCATTAATGAATATGAATTCTGTATTCCTGGAAGCTGTTTGGATTAAATCCTGTTGATATCCACCCCAAATATAATTGCTAATTCCGCTAATTGAAGGAATGCTGTATACAGGATCAGCCACTACAGGGCTCAGTATTGTGTTCGCCACCGAACACCGTACTTAGTATCGAATAAATAACGATACAACAGCAGGATTTAACCAACAAGACAATGCATTTGTGATTAAAACACCTTGTTCTGAAATTTATACAATTCAATTCAGTCCACCGCGCATTGCGAATATATGTATAGAATATTTTTTTATATATATATACGTTGTCCCTGCCCATCAATAAAGAGTGCCCAGAACAACTATATTCTGGGGTCACCTATGGTATAGTGGTTAACATGGCAACATTCGATTCTAAAGGTTGCAGGTTCGCGTCCCGCGGTGGCCATTGGATTTTTTAAAGGGAGTAAAAAATCCTTGGCTATGCCGTCCCTCCGATAGAATGTAAAATGGAGGTCCTGAGCCTATACGATGTCAGGTACTCGTTAAAGTTTCCTATCCTAATACTATCTGGATTGGCAAAATTTAGGAAACCCACTGTAACATTGTCCGATTGATTAGCTTTAGTGCAATATTGGATAGATGATAGTTGACCGGATGTAGAATTAGGTAGAAAATAGTCCGGGGAGGCGGTCAATAAAATACAAAATAGTATAAAACTATTTTATTGTTGCCGACGTTTCGACTTAACTATGCAGGTCTTCGTCAGGGCTAAATAAACAAGACACAGACAACAACATGAGTAATTAGGACAAAGAACAGACTATATAAGATATAAATGAATGTAAACTTAAGGTTAAGCATATAATTTATATACACATGGTGTAATATGGCTATTGACACTGATACTGTTAACACTGATGCTGTTGATACTGATAATATAGGTGGTGTGATAAGAAAGGTTAAGGTACATAATAGTGGATATGTTATGAGAATGGTGTACTATGGGTAGATATGGTGGCAAAATGGGGCAGAGTTGAAGAGGGATTAATATATGATGGATTATAATTACAGTAAATAAAGGAGCTTACTCTATGACAGGGATGGATGTCACGGCCAGAGTGAGGGCAGCAAGGGTCGAAGGAAGGTAAGATTTGTCGGAGGGGGGGGGGATGTCAGCAAAAAAGTGTGGGCCGCAAGGTGGGTTAGGATTTGTTGACATAAACTAAATTTACACAAATACATAACATTGGTTACAAGAATAAATAGTGGCATATTTAACAGCATAACAAAATTGAGAAAACTTATAGCTAGCTGACTATATATGTATGTAATAAGTGCAATAAGGTGACGTTAAACGAATTGCTTCATTAGATTTATCTTCGGCGTCCACAGGCGCTCTCAAGTCCCCAGTTGGTACGCTGAATTGAAATGGCTCTACCAAGTTTTTCGACGGCAATACTTCCTAGGTGTTAATCTTTTCCGAACCTTTAGAACCAAGAAACCTCCGTGTTTCCTCAGTTTGTTCACACCATGCTACTACATACATTCTGTAAATACCAGATCCCAAACCTCTAACCTGCATATCCCTTTCTACCGATCTGCCTCCTTTACAAAATCCCTTATCATCCGTGTTGCTACCTTCTGGAATCCCTCACTTCCTTTTAAAGCCAACTATTTGATCACCTCCTGAATCTCCAATCTCCCTTAAATATGTAAAATGTGGAAGCAATAGTGAGGATATACCTATTTGATTTTTTTATATCTTTTAAGCTCAAAAGCTGTTCAAAGTTTTGTACTCAACATCCAAATGTTTATTTTTTATTTCAACATTCTGTCTCAGTTATTTTTATTTTATTGCTTTTCTTTCTTGTGTCTACTTTTTATTTTAATTCTTTATTTTTTTTTTTATTGTATTTCTTTCAACTAGCCAGACAAATGGCCTTTAATTTTGTTCATGCCTGTTAATCTTAGGGGACTAAATCTCCCAGAATAAAAATTACTTTTCTTTCTGTCTTTTTTTTCTTTCAAACATACAAACAAACAACTATATTCTGTCATAAAATCATTTTTACGCTCGCGTATATCGAATACTTGATAAAGCTGATCATGGCCATTTTTAACTGAAAAGGATGCGTTGGGAGTAAGCTTATACTGCAGTCACATAACCTCATGGAATAGGCTAGACGCTTCGAAACAACGTAGCGATTGCTTTTCTTTAATTATTATCGATACATCAATTTACTGTTTGTTTCTTTAACGTCACTTTGTGCCACTAACGCTAATCGGACGATGCTACAGTGGGTGTCCTATATTTACTTTAGATACTCGGGACATCTATTTAACGTCCGGACCGTACATACCACCGCGGGACGCGAGCGCCCTTTTTCTATGGTTCAATTTTTAAAAAAATAAAAAATAATAAAATACAAATTTATATATAATTTAAAAATAGTAATTATAAGAATAAAAAAAATGAAGGATTATACATTTTTAATCAAAACTGTTAAAAAAATATAGTTCATTATTTTTTTTAATCTTAAAAAAATGGATGCCAAGAAGACTGTTGAGGGGCTGACCAAGTGATTTTCTGCATTAAAAAGTGATCTATTTTTTTGTTTAACATTAATTTATGCCATTAAGGCTAATTGAACGATGCTCTAGTGGGAGTCATAAATTTTGCCTATCGTAAAGACCTGTTGTATGGACCTCCATTTAACGTCCTATCCGAGGGACGGCAAAGCAAAGAATTTTTTGCTCCTTTTAAAGAATCCTAGGGACACAGCGGGACTCGAACCCGAGACCTTTAGTATTGTATGTTGCCACTACATCACAGGTGAACCCAGAATATAGTTGAGTTGTTCTGGGCACTCTTGATTGATGAGCAGTTGACAAAGATTTCTATGACAAACCGAATCGAATGCTTTATATTTTTTTGATGGTTAGTATATAAAATGTTTATATCTGGACTCAATAATAAGATAAAAGTAAGAGTATACCCATGGTATCAAAGTATAAAAAAAAAATTCTATACATATATTCGCAATGCGCGGTGGACTAATTCAATTCAGAATTCAATGTATAAATTTCAGAACAAGGTGTTTTAATAACAAATGCATTGTCTTGTTGGTTAAATCCTGCTATTGTATTGTACACAGCGGGACTCGAACCCGAGACCTTTAGTATTTTAGGTTGCTATGATATCCAACGTTGCAATTTTTTATCCAACGTTTACATATTACATAGCGAAGAAATCAGTGAAGTAATTCTATTAAAGACCAATGCCCGTTTTTGGCTGATTGAGTGAAAAGATAAAAGGTCCCTCAGAGCTGAGGTTACAGCTAGTGTAAGGTTTCGGGTATTTTAGGTTCAAATCCAATTTTCTTTTTACCTTCGTTTCCTAACATCCACTCAATATTTATTTTTTTAGGTTCATTCGTTTTACTAGGTGTTCACCTCTACCTGAAATGTATGTGCTTTAGTAAAAGGTCGATTAAAAAAAAAAAAAAATAGAGAATATTTCGTGTTTCTGATAAATACATAATTGTTTTTTTCCCAAAGTTTTAAAATATTTTTCAGATTTTGTCGTTACTGAGGTAAACACACCGAAACGTTCAATAAGGAAGAACTAGCATTCACTAAATAAAAACAAAAATTATAAATTTATTTTGTAATTTTCAAGACTCATAAAAAAAGGATCCTGTTAAGTGAATAAAAAAACATTATAAATATTGACTATATATGGTGTTTGGTCAAAAGGGGTTAAGTCATAAAAAAAATGTTGTATCGTCTTCTTAAAATTCATAATTGACTATAATTTTTTCGTTATTCATAATTTATTACAGTCTCTGTTGAAAGAATATATTTTCATTTATTATTCTGGAATAAAAAAATTACAATCAAAAAGAATTTATAATGATTTTCAATAGCTTGGAAAATCGTTGTTTAAGCTTCAAATTCCATGACTTAACCCCTTTTGGCCAAACACCGGTGATATAATATTTTTTTTTTTTTCACTATTGCTATCTGTATATATTTTATTAATATCAATGTGCAACATGGCACAACATAAAACACTAGTTAGGTATATGTAACTTTTATAGCACTTGAAGAAAATAAACTGTTTATAGGGTTATTATAAAGAGGAAATAAATATTTCACCTATATATAGATGTGTATATATAAACGTTACATTTCAGCAAATAAAAGCAATAACACAATGCAGATGACGGAAAAGGCAGAACAATATTTACCAGATGTAGTTAAGGCAAAAATAGTGTTCAAGATAAGAATGTTTTAAGGTTTATTTGATAACCGTTGAAAGGAAAAAAAAGATATAATAATACTATTTGAAAAACGAAATCTGTGCTACAAAATATTTTATCTCTCAAAAATTAGAAAAGAAAAAACTTGCCTGACCAAAACTATAGAGGACAGGGGAATGAAGCTAATTAAACGTAACCTCTCAAGTTTGAGAACTTATTTGATTCTGGAGAGCTTGGATTTGTACTGAGCTTAAGTTAACAGTTGGGGTTGCTTAGGGAAAGACCCCTTCCTGCTGACTATATATTTTTTACTAATTTCCCCCCTGAATAGTGTGGTGACAATTTAATTTTAAAAATTGACAGGGGAATGAAAGAAAACCTGTGGGACATCATAAAAATTAGTTTTTTTTTTTCAATTATAATCCTTTATCATTAAGGATTCCACTGCTTTTATGAAATTTTACAGTATTTTGAACAAATTTAACAGAAAAAAAAGTAAAAATTGACCTAGTATACGGACACAGAACTCTTACTTTGAGCAGAATCATACCTCGGGACATGACAGGGGAATGAATTTCGACCTTTTTCTGGTGTTTTTAAGGTACGTGTGTTATACAACTAAAATTAAGTCGTATGGGGTCTACCTTTACAACTCGCCTGGATTTACAAAAATGATGTCTTAGAGTCCTAAGTTTTTCTAAATCGCTATAAACGGCCTGGGACACAAAAGTGCCCACTTACGTGAGAATGACCCTTATATTTCATTTATTAGACAAAATATGAAAGCTTGTTAGTATTTGTACAGTAATTTCTAAAATATATGGTTTTTAACAGTCGTCTGTCTTCCATAATCAGAAGATCCATAACCAGAACCCCACACGTCCAAAAAAACATGTTTTCAAGACCTATCGCATTAACATAGATTTATAAAATCATGAAAAACGTATTCGAAGTAGGAATATGTATCTGAAAAAGTAACTTAAGTTAAGAAAATCTCTTAATGCAAAAGTGGATACTTTTTTTCAATCATTTGAATATTTAAACATCTCGGGTTTTTCAAACGACCGATTCAATTTCAAATCCATAAAAAAATAATTTTTCAAACTTAACTTCGATTTACTCTAAATAGTCATCCAAGCATATATACATTTTGGTCCTTCATTGAGTATATTATAAATATAATATAATTACATAATAAACTTGAATCTTATTGATGAGTAAGTTTAGATGACAGCGGTGCAACGCTGATAAGATTATCTCCATTCTTATCTTGAACACTATTTTTGCCTTAACTACATCTGGTAAATATTGTTCTGCCTTTTCCGTCATCTGCATTGTGTTATTGCTTTTATTTGCTGAAATGTAACGTTTATATATATATACACATATATATATAGATGAAATATTTATTTCCTTTTTATAATAACCCTATAAACAGTTTATTTTCCAGATGTGCTATAAAAGCTACATATACCTAACTAGAGTTTTATGTTGTGCCATGTTGCACATTGATACTAATAAAATATATACAGATAGCAATAGTGCAAAAAAAAAAAAAAAAAAAAAAAAAAAAAAAAAAAAAAAAAAAGGGAATGCTTAAAAGAAAAACGATAAGATTGAGATTTTAATACATTCGATTATGAGAATATATTGATAAAATAATTGATAAAAAATATTGCAATCGAAATGTTGACAAATCTACTATATAATCACAAGTATAATATTTATTATACAGGAAGATATTTAATATTATATCACCGGTGTTTGGTCAAAACATATTATGTTTAATGTTAGTGATGCTCAAATAAAATTCTAAACAGAATTAATAGATCTACCAATTATAGTATTTAAAAAAATATTTGTGTTATTAGAAATTGAATTACTTGTAAAAATGGTAGGAACCTAATTTTTTTTTTGTTTAGCAGAATTGCTCATATTATTATTATTATTATTTCAAAATCTTAAATAAACTTTATTGATCGGTTATTGAACCGACATTATTGAAATCTTTCATTAGCCTCACTTAAGACTTACAATCAGACCAATACCCTCTGACTTTTGTATATTTCGAAACATATATATGTCTAATAACAAATAAACGTTATCTATTACTTAGTCATGGAATGTGAAGCTTAAACAACGATTTACCAAGCTATAGAAATCATTATAAATTCTTTCTGATTGTATTTCTTTATCCCGGAATATTAAATGAAACTATATTCTTTCAACAGATACTTTAATAAATTATGAATAACGAATAAATTATAGTCAATTATGAATTTTAAGAAGATGAGACAAAAACATTTTTTTATGACTTAGCCCTTTTGCCCAAACATGAATGATATATTAGATAGATTGGTGAAAGTAATCTTCCCAATATCATTTACTTAAACATTACACCAAAAAAAAATTATTAATATGGTAAAACTCCAACGTTTCGGACTATTTCATCCATCTTCAGGGCAATATTCTTTTGTTGTATATTTTCTTTTGGCCTCAAAACTGGCCATGTTTTTAGTTTTTTCCATTCAACATATACTTCTGGCTACACTTAATTTTTTACTATCTTATGGAAAAAAAAAACCGTGTATAGTACCTTTGAAATTTCATGGAAACAAAGTAAAAAAAATTATGCTATAGTGAAAATTTTTAGGAAGTTTAACAGGCGAGTTTTGTTAAGCCACTATTAATTTCTTGTAATTAATTATTTTATTCAAGTATCTTGATAAATATAAAAAAATTAAATAAACTTGGAAAATATGAGATTTGATTTTCATCAAATTAATTAAAGTTATACTTTTATCCTTTAGCGTATTTCAATCAACAGTTATAAATCATTTATAACTAGAAATGATGTTTTCACGTGTACTAAAATAAAAACATAAAAAAATGATTGAAAAGAGTTCTAGACTTTTTCTTTGAATAGTTGGAACAAACTGATCTAGTACATGTTCGTGACTGTTGGAGAATCTTCTTCGCTCGTCGGTAATCATCTAGATTGTACTTATTTAGACATAATGAGCGATGGACTGAAGAGTTGGTATCGCTTTATAATTTTTGTAACCTTGTTAATTATTAGAGTTTTTATTGTTCATCAGACATTGTGAATTATAATTTTTGTTTAAAAGAAATTATTTTACCCACAAAAGTGTTTCTTTATACTGGGTTAATAAGAAGATGAGATCATTAAGATCATTTAATATTACTAGAAATGATATGAAAATCAGAAAGATGAAAATATACTGCCAAAAAGCTAGCCGTTTATTTTGAAAATGGCCTAAGTCCATTTATCTTTAAATCGAGATATTTGAGGTTTAGCGTTTCAATGAATTTATGAATAATAGTGGCAATTATTACGTGAATAATATGCATTTTCTTATCAAGCATGGAGGTAGGCCACTTTCAAAATTAACAACCAGGTTCATTATAAAATTTTAATTAAAAAAGTCTATTCAACGTAATTGAAGGGTAGAAATGCATAGGGTCTAAGTTCCAACAAAATAAAACAAAGTGTTTTTTTTTTTTTCCAAATTGTTACATATGCCAAAGCCATTCTTCAGAAATGGGTATAAGTAATGTTTTATTGTTAGAAAAGAGTTCATTGAACGTCTGAAATATGGCACGGGTGTAAGCACTGAACGTAGTTCACCCTAGAGGGTATAAGTCACATCATTTCTGTAAAAATTTCATAATGCACCTATGCCCTTATGGATTTCCACGCTTCAATTTAAAATGCTTCAAATTGAAAAAAAAAATACAGTGCTGAATTTAATTTACATATCTTTAAAATACTTTTAATATGGCTATGGACGTGCTTTTTCCTTTCCTCAGATAATTTTCTTGATGGTTCATACATCATCCCACGTAAATTTGCCTTCATTTACAGAGTTTAATACTCGATTTAAGCTTATATATTTTAAAAGTATCCACTTATTTTAAAAGTATCCAAAAAGATTATTTACAGACGGGAACTTTTCTGTTATTAGAATTTAATGTTTACTTAAAACTCCAATTTCTTGGCGAACCTTTTCCATTTGTAATTTCCAGCTTCGTAAAGCAATATATTTTGTTGCCTAAAATCCCCCAAACCCCAAAACTAATAAATGGAGTTAGACCAATTTTAAACTACACGGTTTGATTATTAAACTAACTCTGAAAACTTATGTTTTAAGAATTTTCGTATTTGCTCGAATTATAAGCAACCTGAAATGCTTTACTGATAAATAACATACAATTGTCCATGTAACCATGATAACCAAAAAAAAAAAATTGAAAAATGTAGTTAGGCCACTTTCAAAATAAACTGCTCAAATAATCTTTATGTTAGGCACAATTTCAGTACTATAAAAAAATCTGAATTCCTCCTTTACAGTCTTATTTACATTTTTTTTTTTTTTTTTTTTTTTATAACAAACTTGCAAAATATTTAGAATAATAGAAATCATTCAAAAATTTCATATAAAGTTACCATCTCTTACTACTATCCCACAACACTACACTACAGTGTGAGGGATCTAATTTTAGCCAAAACGTCTGATCTAGCATCTTATCAACAAGTTGCGGTGACTCACTGAGCATGCGCAATACGCTGAGGTTGTAGAAAACATTCAGTCACAGCCAGAGGCAACTCTCAAAGGCATCTCTTGTTTTAGTTTCTTCTGCCTATTTAGCTGGCATTTATACATTAATAATCGATAATTGTTTTTACATTTCGATTATCAGTTATAATCCTATTAGTTTCTGTGGTGGAAGAAAATAATGGTACGTCCTGATTATACAGAAGGTAAAAATCACCATTTATTTATGATTCAATATTTCAATTCAATATATTTAACATACAATTTTAATTTACTAACCTTGCTCATCGATATTTCGTAATATGACACAATCTAACTAAAATTATACATGGAAATAAGATCTAGTAGCAAAATACAATAAAGTCAAATATTATTTTTTATGGTGAATAAAACATATCAAAATATAAATAAAATAGGGTCACCTTGTGTGTAGTGGTTAGCATAGCAACCTACAATACTGAAGGTCGCGGGTTCGCGTCCCGTGGTGGCCCTAGTATTTTTTAAAGGGAGTAAAAAATCCTTGGCTATGCCGTCTCTCGGATAGGACATAAAATGGAGCCTGTACGATGTCAGGTACTCGTTAAAGATCCCTATCCTAATTATACCTGGATAGTCAAAATTCATGGCTCCCACTGTAGTATCGTCTGATTAGCCTTAGTAGCATAAATGGACGTTAAAGAAACAAACATATAAATAAAATTAATTTATTTTATGTAAAAATCAAGTACATAGTCACAAGTGAAAAAAAATGATTTCACATAAAAACTAAAAATTAGCCCTCTACCTGCACCAACATCCCCTTCATTCAATTTTTTCATTCTGATTCCAACGCTATGCATAACTCAAAACTGATATATTTTGAATTTTAGCCATCTTCTTGCCGACCTGCGAAATGAAAAAAAGAAAAAAGAAATAGACTATGATGAAAGTGAATTTACTATCGACTGTTTAAAAAAAAAAAAAAAAAAAAAAAAAATCGTGGAGGATATTGAAAGTCAGCCAAAAATGTCAGTATCAACTAAGTCTATTATTATTCACAAGGAAAATATTTAACCCTGAAATGATATATTTTTTTTGTTGCATTATAATTTATTAATTTCAGTGATTATAATTTTTAAATAATATTATCTAAAAAGAAAAGATTGGTGGGTACCCTGGTAGCGCAATTGGATAACGCACCGCCAAGGTATTACCGGTATGGAGTCCCGGGTTCGAATCCAGGCTAGGACCTATGTTAGTTATTATTCAATTTCATATTATGTGGAATTTTAATAAATATGTTTCGGGAGCTGTATACAATCCAACATAATGAGACTAATAATGAAATAAATTGTGCATTAACGCACTTTTTATTTTAATTATATAGGGTAAACCATACAGTTATTGACACCTTTAAGACTACATTTCTGTGGGGAAATTAAAAAAAAATACTTGTTTGAATTGAAACTTCCTATAACTCCTCTTTATCCATCCTTATGAAGACTCAAAAGGTTTTTTTGGGTCAAATGTTGAATAGTTTTACCATTTGGCAATATTTATTGTAAAAAGTGCAAAAACTAGTTATTGACACCCTGTGGATTTAATTGTGAAATCTTCTCAGACTCATGTATATCTTGTAACAAAATTAGGACTTGTTTACTCATCTCTATAATTTAAATTTGGGGGATCAATCACTGTACTGAGTGTCAATAACTGTCTGGTTTACCCTACATATTGGAGGTTCATAAATATTGAATATCTTTAAAAAAGAAAAAGTTAATAAATGAACTAATATAATTAATTAAATAAAAAAAAATTACATGCCACTATTCCTCACATACATCTTATATTATTTATTTATTTGTTTTAATATCCGGATATTAACATTAAGCTCTCTGTCAGTATGATAATTTGTTATCAAATTAAATTATATTATTTATCAAGGTTATTGATGATTTGCCCTTGTTTATAGTAGTAATAAAATGATCAATTCAACTTTAAAATTTAATTATCTTTCCCAGTTCATGGTAAAATATGGTTATTTATATTATTCTATCTGTGATATTTACTTGTTTTTTTTTGTTTGTTTAACCTCCGTTCATGATACTTAAGCTATTCGGACCTCCATTTTACGTCCCATCCGAAGGACGACATAGACAAGGAATTTTCAATTCCCATTTATCACTGCATGAGAGTGGATTTCACAACAAGGAAAAATATTAATCAGTATTAAGTATAAACAATATATAAATATAAATATATATAAATAAGATATTCATGAATAAATACAAAAAAACAAAAAACAAAACATGTATGTTATGACAGTGTTGCAATAACTAGAACACACATGATCAAACAAACAGTAAAGCAAATAAGGAAATGGAAATTATATGGCACGATGAAAGAATTCATCTTCCATTTCTAAAGCAATAAGGATTAATGCGAGGAAATATTGAAGAAAAATAAGGCCTCATCAGTATTGACTGAAACATTATGACAGTAAAAAATAAAACTATGCATTATCAGAATTAGAATTGATGGACAAACTATCTTTCAACATTCTGATTAGGTTAGGTTCAATAAAAAAATAAAACTTCAAGATATTAAGAAAAAATAGACCTTTAGTAATGAAAATAACTATTTATTAACTTGTCTTTCTCAAATAAAAGTAAAAAAAAAAAAAAAAAAAAAAAAAAAAATCAATGCAACTACAGGTACAAATAAAAATGAACTGAATAAAAACAATATTTAAATTAGCAAAGATAACTCTACAAAAACTACTCTACGAAAAGCAAAAAAATATAACTTTACAAAATAATTTAAACAGATTATACCCAGACTACAAAAGAGTAGCAAGCAGTCTTATCTACTGCAAATAAACATGCAATTAGTTGGCATTAATAATTACTAATAATTCATTAATTAACACCCAACTGAAAGCTTAACATGCGGTGCAGCAGGGCACAAAAACCTCTCTAGGACAGCTCTCGTTGGCAAAATGAAGGTCCGATTAGCCTTAGTAGTATAATGGGACGTTAAACAAACAAACAATATGAGTCAGGTTAATTCTTTCAATGTTTACAAGTGTATGTTGACTTTGTTTATATTGGAAATTATGTTTATTTATATCGGGTATACCATATATTTACCACTGTAAACCATACAGTTATTGACACTCAGTACAGTTAATGACACCCCAACTTTAACTTAAAGAAATAAGTAAACAAGTCCTGTGACCCCACCATACCGTTAGTGTAACTTATTTTATTAAAAATAATTGATTTTGTTTCTGTTCAAAAACACAGCGACAGTCGATGAATGTTAGTTATCCCAATTTTCTGCACTGGCTAGAAGATTCTTTGAGCGATTCTGGATGTGACCAGGACTTCGATTCAGATTTAGAAAGTGGCCATGATTGGAATTCAGATACCTTTAGGTATGATGTGTGGCTGTAAAAAAAATTGTTTTCATTTTAATTGAACATTTACAGGTAACATTTTTAATTAACAAATACTGGGGTCCCGGTAACCCCACTATTATGTAACAACTTATGGACCATACCAGTTACGGGTTAACAAACTAACCATAGAGAAGATTTCACAATTAAATCCACATGGTCTCAATAACTAGTTTTTGCACTTATAACAATAAATATTGCCTTATGATAAAACTATTGAACTTTTGACCAAGAGAAACTTCTTGAGTCTTTGTAAGGATAGATAAAGAGGAGCTATAGGAAGTTTCAATTTGACCCCTTCATAAAAAATATTTTTTTTAATTTCACCACAGAAATGTAGTCTTAAGCGTGTCAATAACTGTACGGTTTACCCAATTAAACATTATCAAAACATTTTTATGCGTAATATTTTATACACTCCAAACTGTCTCATGAGGCACTTAAACCATAATCACTGAATTTTCTTTATTGAAGCAATTTACTTAATATAAATGTAAGCGATATTTTTTTTTTTTTTAATCTTATGTAGACTATCGTTCCTAACTACATGTAACGTAACAATTTTCTATTCTAATTCTATAAATAAATTTAATCGTGTTTGTTAAATTATTGTCTTATATTTCTACTAGTAAAGTTTTTTCCATTGTATTTGTTTAGTGATTTATTTAAATAATCAGTGATTAAATAACCTGGTTTAGTATTCCATTGGAGGGGAGTGTTTTGTTCTGACAAGTCTTGGCAAGTTCCAACATGATCAACTCTAACTGGCCTGGTCGCTGAGTCATAGCAATAACCTTTTAATTCTACAGATTTTATACATATATTCTATATATACACATATATGTGTATATTTTATGTATAATTATCTTTTTATATAAACTGTAATGGTTCCCTATCATTATTTAAATTAATATTCAACCAATTATAATCTCAAAACATGACTTTGAGATTATATTTTTTAATTAATTTAAAATTGGACAAAATTTATCTCTCAAAAAACTATTTATTCCTACAGTAGATACTTATAATGTAGATTTTAATAAATGTCTTGCAAAAATATAGACACCATTTGATATATGAGTGATGAAATGAAAAAAAAAAAAAAAAAAAACTGGTCTTGTCAACTTTCTAAAATTTATAAGTAATTTAAAGAACTGTTACATTAAATAAAATGAAGTATAATTGTATTGTTCTTGGACTGACGCAATAAATAACAAAATAAAAAACCATACTCGCGCCGCCATACATTAATGTACATGTTAGTTTAATAACTAATCTTCCAAATATTTCCTAATTTACATAAATATAAATAAATAAATATTCCTAACTAAATAATTTAAACTAAACTAAACAATTTAAATAAATAAATAAGTATTCCTTATTTACATAAATACAGTTGACGTTTCGGGACTCTGTCCTCATTCTCAAAACCATTTCAAAATTCTCAATCAAATGATCGTACGACCTTTTATTAAAATCATAATAAACTTAATATAATTATCTTGTCATCCATTTATTATAATTATACATTAGGGGTCACCTGTGGTGTAGTGGATAGCATAGCAGCCGTCGTGGATTCGCGTAGGTTGGGAAGTAAAGTTGAGATCGAGAGCCTGTTAGATGTCATCTATTCGTTGATTTAGGTGATAGTTAAAATTTAGTAGTAATAGGTACAATTTAGGACTCCCACTATAGCACCGTCCGATTAGCCTCAGTGTCATAAAGTGACGTTAAACAAACAAAAAATTAGAAATTATCTCAACTTGTTATTTTCATCTTTTTTTCTGTCTCAACTGATGTACACAAAATTATTATTAAAAAATCTGGTGCGTGCGCGCAACACACAACTTTCACTTACCAACTTACTTAGATAAGAAATTGACGTGTTTTGTTAAATATCATTTCCCAAAGTCACACATTTTTCTACATTCATATCTTATTTTTATTAATCGTTAAAGCCGTTTTTGAGTAAATAAAAAACCCCGTGAAAATGATACAAAATTTATTAAGTAAAGTCCCCCCTTCGGTTGATCAATTTTGATGAAATGTTGGCTATCACATATTTGGCATATACATACATCAAATACCCAGTTTGGTCACAATCGTGAAAGCCGTTTTTGAGTAAATAAAAAAAACACGTAAAAATGGTACAAAATTTATTAAGTAAAGTGCCCCCTGCGGTTGATCAATTTTGATGAACTTTTTACAGACATATCTCGGGCATATAAATAGATCAAATACTAAGTTAATCAAAATTGTTAAAGCCGTTTTTGAGAAAATCAAAAAAACACGTGAAAATGTTACAAAATTTATTAAGTAAAGTCCCCCCTCCGGTTAATCAATTTTGATGAAATTTTTATAGTCATATCTCGGGCATATAAATACATCAAATACTCAGTTTGATCAAAATCGTTAAAGCCGATTTAGAGTAAATAAAAGAAACACGTGAAAATTTGACAAAATTTATTAAGTAAAGTCCCCCCTCCGGTTAATCGATTTTGATGAAATTTTTACAGTCATATCTCGGGCATATAAATAGATGAAATACTCAGTTTAATCAAAATCGTTAGAGCCATTTTTGAGAAAATCGAAAAAAACCTAAAAAGTTATTAAGTAAAGTACCCCCTCCCTTTAAGTAATTTTGATGAAATTTATGCTGTCACATCGCGGGCATATATCTACAATAAATACCCAATTTCAGGATCGCACGGTTTATAGTTTTTGAGCTAGTCTGTTCACACACACACACACACACACACACACACACACACACACACACACACACACACACACACACACACACACACACACAGACCATTTCGAGGGACTTGGTCATTTCGACTCAGGGGACCCCAAAACGTGTATTTCCGTTGAAAACCGGAAGTCGAATTTTTTCACGATCGCAATACTTCCACTTACTATATATTTCATATATAGGTAAGTGAAAGTAAAAAGATAACAATTTTATTCTGATTTTAATTATTGGTCGTTCTATCAAGTGATTGAGGATTATGAGAGAGGTTGTATGAATGGGGACACAGCCCAGAGATATCAAATGTATGACATATCAATGAAAATATATAGAATATATTTGAATCTTATAGACATATATATTTCAAGTTGTTTTTAGGAAGATCAACGATATTATATTAAATTCATTGAGTAATGAGATATCAAATCCTCCTCATTTTTTATATGTTAATTAAAAACCAAGTCAAATCTTTGCGTTCTTCAACCTACCTTTCGGAATTACTTCTATCTTACCTGAGCGTTGTCTTTTAACATAACTCTTATTTTTGTCACGTATCTCTCATTCCTTTTTTATTTTATTTTATTTTATTTTTTTTTTGCAGCCAGTTTTCTGTTTTCCATTATTAAGTATAACAGGTAATTTATTATTATTATAATAAAACTTATGTTACCAACATAATATTTAATAAATAAATAAAAATTATAAAATTATATTAACGTAATATTATATTGAATGAAAATATTTGGAAGATGATTAGCTAAAACTTGATATAAATAATTTGGCCTATTTAATTAGAATAAAAGTATAATATTAATTTACACATTTACTAAAAAAGAAAAAAAAAGAAACAATTAGGGAAATAGTAGGAGTAAAATAAAAGCAAAGATACTATAATGTAGTATACACATTGTAACGTTAAATCGTTAAATAAATAAAATAAATTTAAAAAAGCATATCATTTGGGATCCCGGACCGTTTGTTGGAACGGTTGCGGTTGGAGCAAACAGTTTGGATCTAGATTATTCGAGCTCCTTCCACGTCGTTCTACCAGTTTCAACGAAGACCTCGAACCTTCTAGACGATACGACTACATAAAAGGAGCAAATGACTGGGCCAGTTAGTCTGAGTATGTGTCTTGACTGTGAAGCTCAATTCATATGATTTCAGTGCTATAAAGTTATAATTTATGTAACCTGCTCGGATATTTGAGTTGTATTTATTCGTTTGACATTGATAATTGTATAGTTTTGTTGATTAACATTTTTGACCCACATAAGTTTTACAATACTGTAGTGTAGTATACACAAGAATAATCTTTATATGCAAAAAAAATAAATAATAATAATAAGATAAAATAAGTGGAGAAAAATAGGATACGTAGAGAACCAAAAAATATTTATTGTTCCGTTTTACGATTCGATTTGGACCATAGTTGTTCAGAAACTGGTTTATGTTAATATGTGTGTGTGCAAGAACATAACCCTATTTGTTCTATCTGTTTGTATCTAGGGGTAGGTACATACACTGAGTACTGTAGGGTTCAGGGTACAAAGGGTCTCTTTGCTCCGTTGCACATAAGCCCATTGGGCAAAATCGTTCCTGTCCACCTTCCGTGCCTCGATATGCCGTAATTCCCTTCTGCCGTTGTACGTATTCATGGTTCGATGATTTTAGTGCGTAGCTGTTGTTCTCTGTGTGGGTAGCACAGGCACTGTTGTGGGGCAATGCTAACTCAATACCCACAGTCTTCCTTCAGTAATTTGATAAATGATATTTAAAATAAAAACAAAATAACTAATAAAATATTTATAGACAATAATAATAATAACGATTTATTATTACAGAATATTATAATAAAAATAATCAATAGAATACTTACATACAATAGTTGAATATAAAAATTTAACATTTTCGTTCTTTCATTTCCTTTCCATACATTCCATTTTTTAAAATTTAATATTTCTTTTTTTTTTTTTTACGTTATGCGAAAGGACGTAAAAGTTTGTTTATTTAGGCCCATTTTTATTTATTTACCCTTTTCTGGGGTTATATTTTTAAAAAAATCTGGTGCGATGCGCGTAACATACACACAACTTTCACTTATCAACTTACTAAGATTAGAAATTGACGTTTTTTGATATATATGTAAACGCCATTCCTCAAATTCATATATTTTCCCCATTCATTTACTTGTTTTTGCTCTCTAAAATAAAATTATGCTCTCTAAATTTTTTATTGTTAAATTAAAGTTTTTATTTGTGATAATTCGGCAATGCTAGTATAATAATTCATTTAGTCTGATTTTATAATACTTTATTTAGTTAGTGAAAACTTCATTGTACTATTTTCCATATTTTTCAAAACACTAAGACAACTCTTCCACATGAACAGATCGTCTTTAATTATAACAATGGTCTGTCATTAAAGGCATAGTGCGCATGCGTGGGCTCAGCGTGTTTTATGAGTTGTCGGAATATTTTTCTTTTTGTCTCCTGTATATGTATTTACTTGATTTTTTTCATATTTATACGTTTCGGACATTTTTTCCATAATCATTATAAACTTTTTCTTAGTATGAGTATTATGAAAGCTTTTTTTGCATACCAATTCACTGTCTAATCAGCATGCCACATGCTTGTTATACAAGACTGATTATATTTTTATAAAAAACTGACAATACTGTTAATTAACAAGTTTCCGAATTGAAATGCACCTATTTGAATGGGATAAGGTTTTTGTTTTTGTTTTTAAATGACTAAAAAAAATCTTGTGTAATGCGCGCAACACACAACTTTCACTTACCAACTTACTTTTAGTAGAAATTGACCTGTTTTGTTAAATGCCATTTCTCAAAGTCACACATTATTTACTTATTTTTGTTTGTATTAGCTCTTTAAAGTACACTACATTCTTTTATTATTACATAAAAGTTTCTACTTGCGATGATTCGGCAATGTAAGCATAATACTCCAAGTCGTCTGATTTTACAACTCTCTATATAGTTGCTGAAAACTTCAAACAGTTACTATGAAACAAATAATTCCCATTAAATGAACAGAACAACTTCAATAATAAACAATCGTCTGTCATTAAAGGTGTACTGCGCATGCGTGGGTTCAACGTGTTTTATGAGTTGTCAGAATATTTTTATTGTTTTTACCTGTATATATTTACTTTATTTTTTCATATTTCATATTTAGCCATTTCTTATTTTTAGGCAGAATAAGAGACAGTTAATTTATCCATATAACCAAAAAGAAGCTACTTTATAAGAAAACAAAAAAGGCCCCTTCCCCATTTAATCCCGCTCAGAACATTTTTTTGATGAAAAAATTTACCTGATATTAAAGAATACTTGATTCTCATTAAAGATGACGAGTTTGACCATAATTGTTACATCAGTTTTTGAGATAATCGTAAAAACGTGATAAAATGTACGTATTTAATGTAATTTAAAGTACCCCATCCGTTCGACCAATTTTTATGAAATTATTGCTGCCTCATTGCGGGCATATAAATTCACTAAATACCAAATTTCACGTTCGTGCGGTTTATAGTTTTTGAGCTAGTCTGTTCAAACACAAACTCAGACCATTTCGTGGGACTTTATTATTTTGACAATCGTGTATTTCCCTAGAAAGTACCACATCCGTTCGACCAATTTTTATGAAATTATTGCTGCCTCATTGCGGGCATATAAATTCACTAAATACCAAATTTCACGTTCGTGCGGTTTATAGTTTTTGAGCTAGTCTGTTCAAACACAAACTCATACCATTTCGTGTGACTTTATTATTTTGACAATCGTGTATTTCCCTAGAAAGTACCACATCCGTTCGACCAATTTTTATGAAATTATTGCTGCCTCATTGCGGGCATATAAATTCACTAAATACCAAATTTCACGTTCGTGCGGTTTATAGTTTTTGAGCTAGTCTGTTCAAACACAAACTCAGACCATTACGTGGGACTTTATTATTTGGACAATCGTGTATTTCCCTAGAAAATCGGAAGTAGAAATTTTTCTCGATCGCAATACTTTCCCTTACTATATATTTCATATATAGGTAAGTGAAAGTAAAAAGATACCTCTAGTTAAAACCTGCGCCAGAAAAATAAGCATCCTCCAATAGAAATAAAACACCTCTAAGACATTCTTCTCAAATAAACGAACTGGCCTTGATGTACTGGGTTTATATTAACATGGAGGGGCTTAAGCTTTGAAATGAGAGACCTCACTAGTAAAGTACTTGACGATATTTAAGCCCCCCCCCCACATAGATGATGCTTAAATTGCTCCCCTTTATAATTCACTCTACACTCCTCCTCGTGTTATTATTAACTTATCATTTCAAAGTTGTATATCAAGTATGAATGTCTCTTCGTTATAATTTCATGTTTTTCGCATGAAATAAGGATCCAGCTGAAGTAATTCTGAAACCACTCTTACAAGGATAGGAATGGAATTTAACTTCCTAAATTTTAAGTAGCTACACAGTTAGTTTCACTTAATACCGTAATTTATGTATTCCAGCGATGTAATTCGAACGCAACTTCGGATTATTTTGTTGAATAATATATCATTCATGTTTGGGCAAAAGGGCTTCTTAAGTCATAATATTTTGTTTTTGCCTTGTTTTCTTAAAATTCATAATTGACTACAATTTATTCGTTATTCATAATTTATTAGAGTCTCTGTTGAAAGAATATAGTTTCATTTATTTTTCTGGAATATAGAAATACTATCAGAAAGAATTTAAAATGTTTTTTAATAGCTTGGTAAGTCGCTGTTTAAGCTTCAAATTCGATGACTTAACTCCTTTTGACCAAAAACCAGTGATATTGTAACGTGAAACAAAATATATGGTTTTGTATAGTTCTAGACCTGTTATTGAACGATCTAACAGTTCGAAAAAACTGTCATAGTACATGTTTGTGACTACGATATTTGATTACCTTCAACGCTGTCACAGAACCTTCGATGCCCGTCCTCTTACGACTAAATATAAGGAGCGATGGACTGCAGAGTTGTTCTGAAGCTCAAGTCATATTGTTTTTTTTGTGTTACACATTGATAATTTTTGTAACCTGTTAAGCGGACCTTACACGATCAATAATATTGACAATACAGTACGGTATTGATAATAATATTATCAATCGAGTATCGATGGCGATATTGAGACGATATTTATGAAAATCTAGATATTCTGATTTCGGAGCGTCAATATCCAAAAGTGGAGGGGATATTTATGGTGGGAGGGAGCGCCTCTTAACTTCTCGCAATCGGGTGCACTATAAGGTCGAGACGGCCTGCTTACAACTTTTATTATATCTAGTGAAGAGTTTCTGTAGGGGGAGAGCGGGGTTGGTTGGCATAGGGGGTAGGTTGGCCATTGGCTTATAGTTTCCGTCACACCTGTTGTAAAGGCCCCATCATTGTACCATGTGACCCGCTCGACCTCGGGAGTCTTGTCCTGAGTTTTCAATCCAATGCTAACAGTGTAGATAAGAGTGTGCTTCATTGATTGATTTTACAACTTGTAAGTAAATTTTTATATTTTCAGTAAAGTTGGCTTAAAGGCATGGAAAAACATTTGACTCTGATTCTGTTCACATAGTCGAAACTCCTTTGAAAAACCTAACCTTTCGATTAACCAGTTTCTTGTTTGATTGTTCTCCCCTTTCCTGGCAGCCATCTTTCATATGATCTCTCCTGTGGGGTTATTTGGCTCTCTTCAAATGGGGTTTGTTGGCTGTAGCAGTAGCAAGTCACAGAAGCAAGGTAAACATAATCAAAGGTGAAACTACCAATTGTCGTTAGTTCCACCGAGGAAGATGAGAGCAATTTTTCTTATGGAAAAACATAACGACAGCCTAATGTTCTATCTTCTTCTATTGTCATTCTATTTTCTCTTAAAAGCTGTTAAAAACCGATTCAAAATTATTATACCATTATAGTGCACCTTTTAATAACAATAATATGTGTCAGGCAGTACTTGAATGAGATGGCTAAACAACCCCACCTTCTAGGCCAACCTGCCCCACGTAGGGGGGGTTAGTTGGCATGCTCTGGATTGACGATTTCTTCAATTTTCTATGATCTTAGTATTAAATATTATGCGGTGAAAAAAATACTTGAAGTACTCTAATATTTGGAGTTTGCAGTGGTATCAGCCCTATTGGGATTATATTAACAGGAACGACTCAACAATCAAAAAAGTGAAAACTGTTGCCAACCAACCCCGCTCTCCCCTACTATATGATACTGATACAATTTTCGGAAAATTATTTAAAACACTTATTTTCATTTTGTACCGTAGGATATAAGGAAGAATTTCAAACGTTTCAATTATAGCATCGCTGATAGTTGCAGGTGACATGATGACAGAGAATTCAAAATTTCTACTTGTAGCTAAGTACCTTATAAGGGTTAAGGCTAATCTCTCTTTAACAGGGAAGCATACCTCATGTGTGCGTTCTGTCTTCTCAAGAATGGTTCCTTCATTTTTAATATTTTTATGAACGTCCTTTCTTTCATTCTGAAATAATTGTGAAAATCTTCTGCATCTGTCAATCTGATTTCCTTCAGCAGTCTCGTATGAGAATATTCTTCACGTTTTTTCAATTATCGATTTCTTTGAGCTCGTCGGCTACTTCCGATAGCCATAATTATGGCTACGCAAGCTTTATTTCGAATTTCCATGTTCAAACATTACAACGTCACGAAAAATCACTTCCAAAGACCTTATTTGAATGGTGGAAACAAACGCACTGAGATAATTTATTGATATAATTATTGTCAATAATATTGACTGTCTTAGATGTAGCGATATTGACGGTGGGCCCTCAAGGCTAAAAGGCAGTATTGACAATATATTGACAATTCTGATATTGACAATATTAATGATCGTGTATTAATCAATATTAATGTTTTTATAATTTGTGAGGCATTGAAAATTGACATTTTCGTTCAATAAAAATTGTTTAACCCACATAAGTGTTAGAATATTATCATTCTTGTATATTTGGATCGTGCATTAGGCCATTCGAAGACGTGGCAGACATCAAACAGAACAAAGGGGATTATAGAAGCGGAAGGAGCTTTAAAATAAATATTAAAGCACCATAGAACTGTATCTGCGCCACACAGTGCTTCGAATGCAGGGTAATAGTGGACAAAAATAATAAGTTGAAAAAAAAAGTTTCTTAATCAAATTTTTACTAAAAAATTATATTTCTATAAAGTATAAATGAGGGGGTTGAGGCAAAATAGCGCCTGGCAACATTTTCCTTATTTTCATTAAGGGCAATTTTCAAATTCAATCAAATCTTGAAATATAACTGCAGTGAATAGTAACAATGTTTCTTTAGTAACTTTTACTTTAGTAAATCAGGAACGAGTTACCTTTGTATTTCACTTTTATTCATATTAAGTTTAACCAGAAATAAATTTTTAAGAACTATCTTTTTATCTTATCTTATCAAATGTTTGTGGCTTGACTTTTTTTAATTCAGCATAATTAACGTTTTGTTAATTTCAAGGCTGAAATATAACAGGTTTTTAAGGATTAAAGAAAATATTTTATTACTTCGTGATTGCATTAATAACTCGTAAATATTATTAATTAGAAAACAATTATTGAATTTATTTTAAAAAATAATTACAAAAACAACTGATTAAAAATAGTGTCCAAGAATTTTTTTTCATTTTTTTATTCTACCTCTACTTCTGGCGTGTCTGTAAAGAAGCACTGTTTCTCGGCCAGCGGTCGTACAAGGAGGTGATTTGACCATGATCAAGCTTAACTGCGTTTTTTTTTAGATTTTCCCCTTTTATTGTTCAATTAACGGTATCCACATTTTAGACGCTGGGTTTGCCCCAGGAGGGTCTCCGGGCCACCGAGACGAACTGTGACAGAATCTTAAAGATATCCTTCGCCAAGCCAGATTCGAACTCAGGACCTTGAGCACAGCCTGCAATGCCTTACCAATGAGGTAAACCCCCTCCCCCAAATAACGTTTAAGCTACAATTAAATGAAAACTGTATACTGCACTTACATGACTATATTAATGTAACGTTAAATCGATAATCAAATAAAAATATATGGTTTAAAATCCCAAACCTTTTGTTGGAACGAATATTGCTCGGAACAAACCATTGGAGCACGTGGACAGGCCTAGATCTTTCAACGGACACCTGGAACCCCCCAGGATTTCGAACCTTCCAGAAGGTTCGTTTTGCTACTATATATAAGGAGCGAGTGACTGGGCAAGTTAGTCTTAAGGTCTGGCCACACATGTCCGCACCGGATCCGCACCGTAGCTATAATACAGGTTATGTTCAGAATATTTTTAATTTAACTTACATATTACATATAGTTATGCCTAAAGTGGCCTGTGTCTGACATGTGTGGCTTGAACTTAAGGCATAACTAAAGGTAATATGTAAGTTAAATTAAAAATATTCTGAACATAACCTGTATTATATCTACGGTGCGAACATGTGTGGCCAGACGTTAAGTCTGTGTCTTGACTGTGAAGCTGAAGTCATATGATAGTGTGCTATAACGTTATCATTTTTGTAACCTGTTCGAATATTTATTTTATGATAATTCGTTTGGCATTGTTAATGTATATTTTTGTTTAATAAATATTTCTTAACCCACAAGAGTGTTACAATAATAATTGCTGGTATTTATATTACACGCGATATTTAACTAAAAATGCAATTTAATAATTTCCTTCTTCTTCCCAAAGACTGCACTAGAAGAAAGGTAGGAGAACAAAGTTCTTCTTCACCTTCATGTAAATAAGTTAGTAATGTTGATTCATCCATATCCTTGAGCTCGTTAGAAGGGAATTTCCGTTAGTTGATACATATGGGACCGAAAATGCCAAAAGATAATTCGTTTTATTGCGAGTAATAAATAAAATTTTAACTGCTTTAAAACGTTATGTGTCTAATCATGTTTAAGAATAAAAAAAATTATGGCTGAGTTATTTTTATTTTTTTGTTTTTGATCCTTCTTTACCCATCTGTCTGATTTTAACACCTCAAAAGTGCGTTTCCGAAAAAATAGTATTCCAAATGTCATTGATTTCAAAATTTAATCAATCATAGATTTTTGACAAATATTAACATATAATAGAAATAAATGACTAAAATCCATATTTTTCAACACTTTGAGTGAAACCGGTTAAATAATGCTCCTAAATCTATATAGTTGTCCATTCCTGGAAAATAGATGGAAGGAGAAGACGAGGTAGACCAAGGAAAACATGGAATAACGAAGTAGAAGATTCCTTGATGGGGCATGGTCAACGAGAAGAATGGGCCTTTGACCGCCCATTAATAGAAACTCCTATAAAAAAAGAAAAAAAAATCTTTATAAATAAAGATAAAATTTTGTTTGTTTGTTCTTTATAGAAATCCATACCGTTTGTCCTAAATTCTCCTAATTTCGGTCTGTGGTTCTTTAATACCAGATGCGAACGCCTGTCCATATTGAAATTGCATAACTTCAGCCGATCTCTGGGTATATTCTTTGTTGTTATAAAAATCGTTATGATCTCGCTTTACATTGGTTTTTCACGTAATCGACCGTTTGAGTCGAAAAAAGTCTCATTTTATAGATTTCATAGATTTAAAAAAATCAAATCCCCCGGGTGAAATCGGTAAATACAGCTAGTATAAAATATAATTGATTCACATGCATTTGGCATCCTCGTAATATTTGGAAAAAAATAAAACGCGTTTATCCTTTAGAGCGTTACAAAAATAATAATAGCAACCGTTTATTTGCATATTTCATATAATTTGTCTAAGAATAAAATGAATGTAGTAACAATAAAAGAAAAATCACCGTTTAGATGAAAATTTGGATTTCTTTCGCAAATAATAAATAAATTAAAAATAGTTTAGGGCATATTGTAATATTGAACTGTTACTAAGGAATAAAGAAAAATCAAATCATCTTTTTAACATTATAGACCAATTAAGTTTATTAATAGTACCTATACTGAACTGTAAAACATTCCTTTCAAAGAAATAAAGTTTTATAACTACTAACGGAATAGTTATCATTAAGAAAGGCTCATTCCATGATATAATACAGCCTAAAAGGAAAAAGCACATAATTGGGGCCTTCTGCAAACATGAGTAAAGAGAGATGTATTTATTCATATCATGCAATTACCGTGTACCATTTCGCTGAAGAGGTCTTCAAAACTCTCAAAGAAACAAGTTTTAGCAGTCAAGTAGTAGTTATTCGTTAGGAAGAATTATGAATTTGAAAAGCCTGAATTAAGAGGAGCGCGGGTAAAGTTGTGGTAAAGTCTGCATTTAAGAAGTGAATTGTCAATTTGGTCTCGTATTACTTTTACCTGGTTTTTCAATGATAGAGTCTTTCCGACTTCAAATATTTCTATTACGAAAATTCTTTATAATTAGTTTGCTATTGAAATTCTCATAGTTGAGTTATAATTGTTCTGAACGGGGTTTGAACTCTGTAATTTAAAAAAAATTAAAATCATATCCGATCTGGAATTTTTTTAAATCCTTTAGAGTGATCTTTTTTGTTGATCATTAGTGAAAAAAATCTGCTGCGGTGCGCGCAGCTTTTCGATTTCGCTCGATTTTAAGTTTTTATTTTTTGACTCTTTCGATTTAATCACCTATTTTTAGACTACCTCCTAGTCCGTTTCCGCCCAATTTGCTGGGTTTTTGGGTATGATATTTGAAGTCTTAAAACAGGGGTAAGCGGACGGATAAGGACCGGTTACACCAATGGAAAAAAAAATAGATATGAGTCTAAATAATTAATATGTTTCTCTGAATATAATCAAATCTATATTAGCAGATATAAGTGTGGATTAACGTATTCTACCCATTATACCTATTTTAATAACATTGGTCGCACTATTTGAATTAAATGGAAGTGTTGTTACAATGTAAAATGTATCCTCTTCGAGGTATGATTATCGGAGAAATTCACTATTTTTTTCATTATTCATTCCAATTTCATAAGGTAGCCTCATGCTGAGCTGGATAACTGAAGTTTCCCGATTGGGTTTTTAAAAAATTGTTAGAAACGAGTGTAACGTAAAATTCATATATTGATTCTCATTAAA
Organism: Aelia acuminata; assembly: GCA_911387785.2. Classification (NCBI taxonomy): domain Eukaryota; kingdom Metazoa; phylum Arthropoda; class Insecta; order Hemiptera; family Pentatomidae; genus Aelia; species Aelia acuminata. The sequence goes on along the minus strand of OU426984.1, from coordinate 19,200,323 downwards.
CAGGAGTTTAATCAAAATCGTTGTAGCCGTTTTTAAGAGAACTAAGAAAAAGGTAAAAATGATACAAAATTTATGAAATAAAGTGCCCCCTCTGTTTGATCAATTTTTGAAATTTTTGCTGTCAAGCACGGGCTTTCGATTTTTAGTTTTTTTGTAAATATATCATGAATTGGAATCCATTGTAGCGATAGCAGTTTCTACTTTTATGTATTAGTATTATTAGATTTCCCAAAGTCAAGTCACGTCAGTTTATATTTACGAAAATCGACTTGCCCATCTGTGACAATTACCAACGTCCCATTTCCTTCAAAGAATTTCGTACATTACGTCGGACTGTACTTAGACAAATGACTAACTTGGAACATACATAGCAAAATTAAAAAACTAGATCTCAACAGACGGTGCAAGCAGCTTTCACATCTCCTGGACTACAAATCGTCACTCACCTTAAGAAACAAACGACTAATTTACATTACCATTTTTAGACCTATTTGGATGTAGCAGAACTTTAGGGTTCCGCGAAACACATCCACATTAACAAAATACAAACTTTACAAACTAAACTTCTCAGAAACAAAATCACAAATTTACCTCGGTTTATTTAAAATCTTTTTTTTTTTTTTTTCCTTGGTCCTCCCCTTCCTCGCCTGTTCGGCTATACGGGGTTTCCCGGGCCAGGGGAGAGGGTGGGGGATTGATGCCGAGTATTATTAAATTTCCCCTGGCTCCGAGTTTTGAACTTGCTATTTATTTTCTATATTATTTTCGTATTTTCTGACGCGTTTGCCCACTCGGCCATCCCGCCACCCGGTTTATTTCAAATCATTCACTGCACTATGACATGAACATACCGACAGTAAAATCTTACTTACACGACAAATATAAAACATTCCACTCTTCAACACTAGATCACCCTAACCCACTCATCCATTCTCTTTCCTCCTCCCTGTTACCAGGTCAGCCACGTCGTCGACTGAAACGACAGTGGCCAAGAGACCTCTTACTACAATAAATTAAAATTGCATTATGAAAGTCAAAGTAAAAAACAACAGTTACCAAGATTGCTTGATGCGCCACTGCGCAGGGGCAAATCTTCAAGCGGAATGATAAATAAATAAAAAAAAAGAAAAAAAATAGATTTCCCATTCTCTCCTATGTTTTTTTTTTTAAATTATATTTTTTTCTATTTTTCTGAGTGATAATAATGCGATGTCATAGAATAAGTAACAAAACGTTATCTTATGAAATGATGAGATTCGAATCGGAAAGTATTGATGATTATTTTTTAATCTAATAGCTATATTTAGAAGCTGTTATTTAGCCCGAAGTCGATTCTGCAAAGTTTAAAAGGGTTTGGCAAATACCATGTCGCACGAAAGGTTGCCCGCACAAACCGGGTTTTGTGAATATTTGATGGAGAAAACTCTGGGCTGGTTTGGTCAGGAGAACCAATTATTAATGAATGCCAACTAGTCAGAACAGGGCATTATTATTATACATTATTTATTGCACTTAAATTTATCGTTAATTGATTATTATTAATAATATAGGAGTAGGTTAAAGACAAACTCTGCATAGTACAATTTTATATAATAAGACAACTTTTTGGCTGAATGTTGAATTTATTGAATTATGAAAAAAGAGAGATATGAATCATAAATAGGTGAATATAAGGACGTATTGTAACGTGATTGTAACCCAGAAGGTTCTAGACTACAAGGGTCAATCCATATCAAGTGGTCCAAAGGTGGTTGCTCGACCATTTTAGAAAAAAATTATATTTTTACCACCAATCACGTATGGAATCAGTAGTTCAAAACATTTTTTTAAAAACAATTAGGGTCAACCGTTTCAAAACTGCAGCCATTTTTGTTTCACCGTTACTCTTAACAGAAAACTCATTTTCTCAAGACTGGTAAGTCATAGACTAACAATTCAAACAGGATTGTTTTCCTTAAAGTCTGTTCTATCTTTCGTGTTCTCTTTATTATTTGAATATGTTTAAGTCCAATAGTTGAAAACCGCTATTGAAAATAACTGCTTTAATTTCTCAAAAGTGTTTGAGGGTGTTTTGGGTACATAGCCCAGGTAATGAAGGTTTTGTGTCGGGAATAATTAGAGACAAGCTGAATTTTTGCCATTTGTTAGTACTTACTAAAAGCAGTATTTTGTCAAAAATCCCCTCTCCTCCATTTGAGCTAACTTGGAGACCCCCCTAGAACATTCATTTTGGGTGGTTATTTGTAACCTTTTCAAATATTTGTGTTCTCATATTTTCGTGGCATTGAAAATTATTATCTTTTTTGAATAACAATTGAAGCGTGGAAATGCATAAGGGTATAAGTGAATTAGGAAATAGTTACAGAAATGATGGTGACTTATACCCTCTAGGGTGAACTGCGTTTAGTGCTTACACCCATGCCATCTTTCATATGTTCAATGAACTCTTTTCTATCAACAAAACATTACTTATACCCATTTCTGAAGAATGGCTTTGGCACATATTACAATTTGGCAAAAAAAAAACTTTGTTTTTTTGCATTTCCACGCTTTAATGATTTAACCCACAAAACTGTTACAATATTAAACCAAACCTTCCTATCAAGCAGAGATTCTAAACCAAAAAAGAAAAAAAAAACGACAAAAATCGAAAAATAAGATTGTAATTGTGTAACCCATAATAGCGCTTTACATGGTTTTGGGAAATATCGCTGAGTAAACCTGACCGCAATTGTCTCTGATTTAATCGAATAAACTTTGGATTCATAACCACTTAACAAAAAATAAAATAATTTATTTAGTAATAATTTAAATATAAAAAAAAATAATATTCAACAAACAATATTATATTATAATATTCAACCAGCCTCCGGTTAATTCACTGCAAGGTGGCGAGACCTGGCGTGTGGGATCGTTGAAGAGACAAGGCTGAGAGAGCGCTGCGACGGAGATCCAGAGACCCAGGTTCGATTCTCAGCCTTGACCAATTTTTTCTCTTCTGATTGAATTTATTAAAAAGAAAAATTAAAATTATGAAATTGTAGTATGTAATTCATTTATAAAAATAGAAATAAATCAATAATTAGTTTTTCTTTATTTTTTCACAGTTAAGGCCGATGATTATAAGGGTGATTCTCAGATTTCAATTTTCATAACAAAATTATGTCATTACCGAGCTAATAATTCAGGCGTGGGAATGGAACGAGTTTTTAACTTGGTAATGACATTTCCAATTAATATTTTAAAATATTATCTAAACACGTTCAGAATGCTTCGTTTATTCTTTATGAGCGGAAATAAATTTTACTATCATTAAACGTAGATTTCAAAAGAAAAAAAAATACATGTTTACCTCAAAATCGAGAGTGGGACACTGCGTGGTAATGACATTTTAGTAGCTTAAGTAATTATATAATTCATAATATTTTCATTTTTAATGGAATGCAAAAGCAATGGGAAAAAAAAACAGGTTAGGCTTAAACATTTACTTACAAAGTTGTAATGGACTAAAACTTGACCCTAAAATGAGAATCACCCATAAAGATTAATAAGCACATTCATTAACATTTACAGAACATATATATCAATTAAATCTTACGTGTATAATAGTTGGAAATGAAATCAAATGATTAATTAAAAAATATGTTGCCCTCCCCCTTCCTTGTATTTTAGTGTATATGAGTTTTTTTTTTTTTTTTTACCAGGGCAGGGGAGATGGCTGGTGATTAATGCTGAGTTGATTATTGGGATGATGATTATGATTGGGACTCGAACACGTTAACTTGAAGTTATCATGGTTTCCAGGGGCAACGAGCTGGGTATGGTATATGGTATGGTGGTTAGCCTGGCAGCCCACAATTCTAAAAGTCGCGGGTTTGCGTCCCGGGGTGGCCCTAGGATTTTTTAATGGGAGAAAAAATCCTTGGCTATGCCGTCCCTCTGATAGGACGTAAAATGGAGGTCTCGAGCCTGTACGATGTCAGGTACTCGTAAAAGATCCCTATCCCTATACCTGAATAGGCAAAATTTAGGACTCCCACGGTAGCATCGTCCGACTAGCCTTAGTGGCTTAAAGGGACGTTAAACAAAAAAACAGGGGCAAAAAAAAAATGAAAGTTATATTTAAATAAAATAAAGTATACATCTTAAACACAGTTATACTCTTATTTAAATTAAAATTATACCTTTATGGAGGAGTTATTATATTATAACCAGGTAAGCCTTTAAAAGCAGGATTACATGAGATCCCCGCACTTCTCTTTGAACAGCGTTCCAGGTATTAAGGAAGCCAGTGAAGGATTGGTTAGGGATATTGTAGGATTGCAATGTCATTAATTCTTGCTTTTATATAAATAAGATCAATAACTTAAAAAAAAAGTTATAATTAATTAAAAGAATAAAGCAAAAAACTTAAGAAATATTTACCTCTCTCTCTCTCTCTCTCTCTCTCTCTCTATATATATATATATATATATATATATATATATATATAAGAGGTTTTGTCCTGACTGACAGAATCAACGCAGGGCAAGAACTACTAATGATAGAAACTTGAAGTTCAAGGAATTTCAAAAATGTAACCCTTAAGGGGCTTAAATGGCGAAATTGTCGTTCAACTCTAACGGAAATCTATTGTTGAGATTTTAAACCATATGTTTTTTATTTAAATATCAATTTAACGTTACAATATTATTAAAGTAGACATTCACATAAAATATGGCTACTGATTATTTAAATATTAGTGGTAATCAAATTATGCACACTGTGATTCCCATGATTGGGGATGGTGCGTGTTTATTTCGATCTCTTCTCCATATATTTCTATATATATATATATATATATATATATATATATATATATATATATATATATATATATATATATATATATACTACTACATATATATATACTTCTCCATATGTATAAGAGGCTTTGTCCTGACTGACAGAATCAACGCAGAGCAAAAACTACTTATGATTAGAAACTTCGGAATTTAGATTTTAAAACCGATGTAGGTAACCACTAAGAAAGGAATATCAAAAATGGAACCCCTAAGAATATCTAAAATGTAAATGGAAATTGTCGTTTAACTCTAACGGACATCTATTTTCGAACTTCGAGAAAATATATCTAATTAGGACTCTTTTTAAAGAATTTGATACGACGAGTTTAACTCGAAAGGCCCAATGGGCGTGGAAAACCATGTTTTACAGCCGAAAAATGAAGCGTTCACGACGAGTAAGTCATATTTGTTTCGGCGGTTTTAGTGAACTCTCTCCATTGCGCGTCTCCGTCTCTTCTACCGAGCCGGCAGCTTCCCCCCTCCAACATTCCACCTACCGGAAGCTCAAATTCTACTAACTCTCCTTAACATCAGTTAACATATTATATTAGATCAATACCAAGATAATGGTCACAGAATTGATTTTAAAGGCTCGCGGGCGAAGCCGCGATTGGGAATGCTAGTTATCTATATAAAGATGAAATTCTGTTTGTTTGTTTATTTGTTCTTTATATAAATCCATACCGTTTGTACTAAATTCTCCAAATTTCGCTCAGTGGTTCTTTAATACCAGGAGCAAACACCCGTCCATATTAAAATTGCATAGCCTCAGCCAATCTCTGGGTATATCCTTTATTGTTATAAAATTCGTCATGATCTCCCTTTACAATGGTTTTTTTTTTTTTACAAAATCGACCATTTGAGTCGAAAAAACGGCCTTAAAATTCAGTTTATAGATTTTTAAGAGGCCAACAAGGCCCGGTAAGACCGTCCCTTGGCTGTCGTCGAGTTCTGGGATTTTTAAACCATATGTTTTTTTTTAACATTACAATAAGTTTATTCACATGTATGGTAAATTCATTTTTAAAAAATGCCTCATAAGAAGCGAGCTTTAATAGGAGTAGTGAGCTCAAAAGCTTATAAAAAACGTCAAATACGAGCAGCTGAAACTCTCGACGAACATCAAAATAGGATTGAACAACAGAGGCTTAGACAGGCAGAATTGCGGGAAACTGAGTCTGCCCAGGAATACGAGGCCCGCCTTGCGCGACAGAGGCTTAGGCAAGACGATTTGCGAGAAGCTGAAACTGCAGGGCAATATTTCTGTTTGTTTGTTTGTTCTTTACAATGGTTTTTTTACGAAATCGACCGTTTCATTAGAAAAATTAAATTTCCCGGGTGAAACCAGGACATACAGCTAGTTATGATAATAAAGCATTTTATTTTCACTGGGTTACAAATTCAATAACAGAGACTAGTTGAGAGTAAATAGTCGTAATCTCCTGTAGATTTTCCCTTCAAAAGTAAGGGGACGAGCATGGCTACAATTTTTCCGGCCAGATTTTATGGAACATATGTATTTTAAAATTAATTTAATTAACCTTAAGTTCCTTTTTTAAGTTAAATTCTATATATATATATATACTAGCATTCCCCATCGCGGCTTTGCCCGCGAGCCTTTAAAATCAATTCTGTCATCATTATCTTGGTATTGATTTAATATAATATGTTAAGGGGATTTAGTAGAATCGGAGCTTCCGGTAGGTGGAAGGTTGGAGGGGGAAGCTGCAGGCTCGGTACAAGAGAGGGAGGCCCGCAATGGAGAGAATTCACTAAAACCGCCGAAACAACTTACTCGTCGTCAACGCTTCATTTTTCGGCTTTAAAACATCGTTTTCGACGCCCCGTAGATCAAGATCTTTAAAATGAGTCCAAATTAGATATTTTTTCTCGAAGTGCAAAAATAGGTGTCCGTTAGAGTTAAACGACAATATCGCCATTTAAACCCCTTAGGAGTTACATTTTTGAAATTCCTTCCTTAGTGGTTACCGACATCGCGTTTGAAACCTGAATTCCGAACTTCAAGTTTCTATCATTAGTAGGTTTTGCTCTACATTGATTTTATCATTCAGGACAAATCCTCTTATATATATGGAGAAGAGATCGAAATAAACACGCACCATCCCCAATCATGGGAACCACAGTGGGCATTATTTGATTACCACTAATATTTAAATAATCAGTAGCCATATTTTATGTACATAAATGTCTATTTTAATAATATTGTAACGTTAAATCGATATTCAAATAAAAAACATATGGTTTAAAATCTCAACAATAGATTTCCGTTAGGGTTAAACGACAATTTCGCCATTTAAGCCCCTTATGGGTTACATTTTGGAAATTCCTTTATTACTGGTTACCTACATCGCGTTCAAAATCTAAATTCCGAACTTCAAGTTTCTATCATTAGTAGTTTTTGCTCTGCGTTGATCCTGTCAGTCAGGACAAAGCCTCTTATATAACTTTTATTTTTAGCCTCTTATATATTTTTATATTATTGGAACCTAGACTAAAGACTGTTGAGGGGACATCTTTGTATATGCGTTATTCATTTATTTACTTTATATGTAGTTTGGCATCTCTTTTATCAATAAAGTGTTTCTTAAATATTATATTATTATTAAACTGTCCCTAATTTAGACAAAATTTAATAAGATATTTCAAAATAAATAGTAAATAGAGTTGGAATTGAATTTATTTTCTTATACTCAAAATAAATGTAGACACATTCGTGTTCCCTTTTTTTTTTTTTTTTTTTTTTTTTTTTTTTTTTTTTTTTTTTTTTTATGGGCCCATGTTTAACTTCTTAGTCAAAGAAAACGTGCTCAACATTCGAATCCTGTTGTGGGTTGAAAATTTTTCGTGAATGAATCATAGGCTGTTTGTTTATTTCGGGCATTGTTTATTCCATAGCCGTGACTCATTAATGACCGCATTGTTTCCAGGTGAGAATTAGCTCAATTATCAAACGAATTAAGCATATATTGTTCTTAGTGTAAATGTGGTATGTAAATTTTTGTATTTGTTTAATAAATTAAACAATATCAATGAATTTAAAGACTTAATATTGAGCGTTATTTATTATGATTTTGATTTTACTCGATTTTGTTGCGTGTGTGTCAACTCAAGCAGCACTACTACTAAAAAAGATGTGCAAATAAATTTAAAAAATATGTGTGGGCCTTGAAAGAAAAAGGTTCTAAGTGACTTTTTCCATTATGAGTTAATCAAAGTTGGAAATAAATATATTTATGTGTATTTGAGAAACACATTTTTTACTTTCACTTACCTATGTATTCATTTATTTATTTTATATGTAGTTTGGCATCTCTTTTATCAATAAAGTGTTTCTTAAATATTGTATTATTATTAAACTGTCCCTAATTTAGACAAAATTTAATAAGATATTTCATGAAAATGAGTTGGAATTTATTTTATTTTCTTCTTCTCAAAATAAATGTAGACACATTTGTGTTCCCTTTTTTTTTATCATTATTTTTTTTTTATGGGCCCATGTTTAACTTCTTAGTCAAAGAAAACGTGCTCAACATTCGAATTCTGTTGTGGGTTGAAAATTTTTCGTTAATGAATCATAGGCTGTTTGTTTATTTCGGGCATTGTTTATTCCATAGCCGTGACTCATTAATGACCGCATTGTTTCCAGGTGAGAATTAGCTCAATTATCAAACGAATTAAGCACATATTGTTCTTAGAGTAAATGTGGTATGTAAATTTTTGTATTTGTTTAATAAATTAAACAATATCAATGAATTTAAAGACTTAATGTAGAGTTATTATTAGTATTCATTATGATTTTGATTTTACTCGATTTTGTTGCGTGTGTGTCAACTCAAGCAGCACTACTACTAAAAAAGTTGTGCAAATAAGTTAAAAAAATATGTGTGGGCCTTGAAAGAAAAAGGTTCTAATTGACTTTTTCCATTATGAGTTAATCAAAGTTGGAAATAAATATATTTATGTGTATTTGAGAAACACATTTTTACTTTCACTTATGTATTCATTTATTTATTTTGCCGCCCTACCTTGCCTAAGTGGCAAAACGGGATTTAGCACCAGTTGGATGTTACCCATTCCTGGGTAGCAAACAACTGCTACTTGTAAAACCATATAACACAAGTGTAGTAAGGGAAAGTATTGCGATCGTAAACAATTTAGAGTTCCGGTTTTCAACGGAAATACACGTTTTGGGGTCCCCTGTGTCCAAATAACCAATGCCGCGAAATAGTATGTATGTGTGTGAACAGACTAGCTCAAAAATTATAAATTGAACGAGCCTGAAATTGGGTATTTGGTGAATGTATATGCCCCGCGATATGACAGCAGCAATTTCATTAGAATTGGTCAAACGGATAGGATACTTAATTTAATACATTTTGTCTGATTTTTTTCCCCCTAAAAACAGCTGTAAATATTTTGATCAAACTGGGTATTTAATGTATGTATATGCCCGTGACGCGACAGCCAAAATTTCATTCCCGTATGATAATAAATTAGTGAAAACTAATGAAAATTTCATCAATGATAACTGATGAAAAGAAAAACTTTTATTCAACAAAAAAAAAAATGATTTTAGTTCATAGAGTAATACGTGATGCTCAAATTATTTAAAGCAATTAAGGTGTGGAAAAATATGATATAAGATAATCTTTAGAATTGTATTTTTGTTTCGAAACTTTAGTTCCATAACACATTTCTGAATGCAATATACAGTGATTTTAGAGGAACAGTAATCTTTCTCGATTTCCAAAAAGGCATAAGAGATACACTTGACGAGACGTAAATACACCTACTGATTCACCTTCACGATATATTTAAAAAAGCAACTCGCAGTAAAAAACAAGCAACCAGTAAAAAAAAAAAAAAAAAAAAAAAAAAATCGACTGTTAATGAAATTAGGTCTTTTAAAAAAAGGAATAAGCAATAATGAATCGAAAAGTATTGAGAACTTTCAAGTTTTGCTATAAAAGTTCTGTATAACTTTATGGAGATATACAAATGTAAGCATATAAATGTGCAAAAATGTGTGCGATAGAGGAATGGCGTTTACGTATTCACGTTGATTTCTAATCTAAGTAAGTTGGTATGTGAAAGTTGTGTGTTGCGCGCATCGCATCGGATTATTTTTTTAAACGATGTTAGAAACGAAACGTTGCATTGTTCTTTGACCGCCAAGGACGATTACAATTGAATAAAAAGGTTGTTGTTTTTTTATCAATCTAGAGATTGATAATTATTAACCTGCGATAAGTTTTTGATAAATATGCTTTGTACACTAATATGTCCAAGGCTGAATAGATTAGCACTAGATCAGGCGAAAAAATTGGGACGAAACTAATCTAGAAGGATTCCCTTCTGTTGCAGCTGTTGCCTTGGGAGGAACCGAATAAGTTGGACCATTTATAATTAACAACGTCCCGTTGAATAATGGAGTGTTCTGGACGAGCTATTTGTCACCACCACTCCACGCCTTGGAGTGACGTTCACGCCGGTCGGTGAGGAACCTTTTGATTCGGGTTTTAATTACCGACTGAGAGCCGTGACTGTATTCGAGTCCCGGCTAGGGTAACCACTTTTTGTGACTGCTCTTCGTGACGGGCCCGAGAATGCTCAGTGTGCGGGAAGTACTACACGACCGAAAAACATCACTCCAATCCTTACCTGCCGTACCCAAAGGATTCTCTGCATTCGTCGCCCTGAGTGAAGGTCATAACTTGTCTTTAAATAGTTACGTTGTCGGATTAAGATATCTCTAAGTTCATAAATTATAATATAGAAAAACAATGCTACTCTTCATTTTTGACTCACTATATCTCTTACATTTGATTCACTATTTAATTTGTTTTTGGCATCACTAACATAAATTAAACGACTGGTGCATATTATGACGGTGGAAGATAGTTGACAGCTGATGTAATGAAGAGGAAATGGTTAGGGTGCGATCAAAATAAATAGCACTAATATTTGAGAATTACATATTTTATTATTGTCATATATGACTGAAATTTTAGGTCATCATCAGGGCTAGATGAGAAGAAAACAAAAAACAACCAATCAGAGAGATATTATAAACAAACATCAAATGTATGTGAAAAAATAAACAAAATGTAATATATTAGATAAAAATAAACATTTTTTTTAATATAATTTAAAAAAATTAGAAAATTAAAAAATTAGAGGATTTGTGCTTTCAAGTGGGAAAAATTTACAATAAAAAAAAAATCTTTCGATAAAGGCAAAATTAAGGCATTATAATACTGTGGTGAAACCTGTGATTCTGTATGGAGTAGAAACGGCTTGCTTTCCCAGTTTAGATAAGTTGAAAAAAATAGAGAGGAAAATTTTGAGGAAGATTTATGGACCAAAGAAAACATCAGAAGGATTCAATGAGGAAATTTACAGTCAAATTAATGATTTAGAAACTGATATGAGAATTAGGAGGTTAAGGTTCTTTGGGCACATGGAGAGAATGAGTGAAAAAAGGTTATGTAAAGAAATTTTCAGTAAAATTTTAAAGTACGAAAATTTGGGGGGATATCTTAGGCAAATTAAAGAAGAATTGGAAACATTGGGGATATCAAAAGAACTTTGTCATGACAGGGATCTTTTCAAGAAAGTAATTAACAATGAAGTCAGATTAAAGAAGAGAGTGAAGGGTATTGGGTGGTCAAAGGAGAGAAGAGAGGAGCTGTCGAGAATGATGAAGCTGCGCTGGGAACTGAGAAGGAGGAAGAAGGAAGATTCTTCAGTGATACCGCGTGGTCCTCAAAGTAGCCTCAAAGTAGCGTGTAAAATAATTTAAACATTATAGTTTACAATACTACAAGTCGCGGGTTCGCTTCCCGAGTTAGGATTTTTTAATGGGAGTAAGAAATCCTTGTCTATGCCGTCACTCGGATAGGACGTAAAATGGAAGTCCCGAGCCTGTACGATGTCAGGTACTCGTTAAAGGTCCCTATCGTAATTATACCTGGATAGGCAAAATTTAGGACTCCCAGTGTAGCATCGTCCGATTAGTCTTAGTGGCATAAAGTGACGTTAAAACAAATAAACAAAACAGATATTATAGTTATTGAAGTAAGACCATGATAAAAGTAATCAATATATATTATAAAGCAAAGTGTACAATGTGCGTGCCGAAAAGGCTCAAAAACGACTACATGTACTATCAAGAATGTTATGTTGTCATATTGCACTATTGCCCCTAACGATGAAGAAGGTTTCAGTTTACATTTTAAGTGTGTAATGTTGAAGGGACAAGGGCTGTAATTTGAAGCCTCCCGCTATATGTAAATAGCCCATTTAATTAGCCCAGGCGAGCTAATGAATGAAAAAATTTAGTTCTGCATTTGGAAGCCAGGAGCGCTAGCTAAGCTCAATTCATAAGGTTATCGTTCATCAGTTCGGTTTGTTATGGTTTTAGCCTCAGCTGTTTTCTTAAAATTACACGAGATTATGTATAAATAATTATTTTTTTCCTTTTTATTTTTCAATAAGGTCATTACATCTCTGCAATAAAGTGGGCCGAGGTTTCGAAACTTACCACTAATACTAAGCTGAACTTTTAGGATGGTACAAGTTTTGTTTTAATCATGATTAATTTTGGTCTATTTTTCTGTACTATTACATTTTAAAGTTATTGTTTCATTCCACCTATTCCACAATTCCCTGAGCGAAGCCGGGCCCCAAAGGTAGTAATGAGATAAAACTCAAAATAGCATATTTGAGGTTACATTGTTCTCTAAGTGAACATAAAATATGGTTGCAATGGTCTGTAGCAATGAAGCCTAAGTTAATAAATACAAAGTGGTGTGTAAATCGAAAATGTAAAAAAAAATTAACAAATGAGATGGACAATATAAAAATATAATAATACAGAAGGGTGATTTATAAAGTGATCGATTCAGTATTATTATATTTTTATATTGTCCATCTTTTTTTATTTTTTTATTTTTTTTACATTTTCGATTCATAAGTAGCGGTCAGTGTACAACAACACCTACATAAATTAAACGACTGGTGAATTATGGAAAATTCGACTAAACCATAATAAATCAAAATACACAACGCTTATTGAAAAAATACTAACCTTCCAATTTATGTAGAAAATTTCAAAATTTCTCAAACTAACCCCTTACACCATCTTGGTCTCACCTTAGACAGAAGGATGACATGGGGCCCGCATGTTAAGATATTTGAAAAACCAAGAAACCCATAACAAACGACTCAACCTATTTTACTCATTTTTTTTCTAAAACTTCAAAACTTGGATTGATACTTAAATACAATTAAATACTTGTTTTTGCTTGCTAAAACAAATATGGATATACTCTTCAAAGATATACAGTACAGCCAAAAAAACCCACTTAAAAAGACTTAAAACCATGGTACGTGACCAACAAAATCCTACATACTGACTTACCAATACAAACAGTAGACACTTCACAAACGTTTCCATACTCACTTACGCGGTAATTTGAATCGACTTATAAGAGACATGGCTACAACTGATGTGCCAGTAAGAGGATAAAAAAGGCGCCGGTTGAGAGATCTCCTTCGTTAAAAATATTTATTATTATTATTAAAAAATATTATTACTATTAATATAAAAAATATTAATTATTAAATAATCTATATAAATAAAGATGAAATTCTGTTTGTTTGTTTGTTTATTTGTTCTTTATAGAAATCCATACCGGTTTTCCTAAATTCTCCAAACTTCGCTCAGTCGTTCTTTGATACCAGGTGCGAACACCTGTCCACAATAAAATTGCATAACTTCAGCCAATCTCTGGGTATATTCTTTATTTTCATAAAAATCGTGTTGATCTCGCTTTGCATTGGTTTTTACAAAAATTGGTTTTGAGTTGATAAAAGTCTAACTTTATAGATTTAAAAAATGAAATTCTCTGGGTGAAACCGGTATTTACAGCTAGTAATAATAAAAAAAAAATATTATTATTATTAATGAAAACTATTATTATTAAAAAATATTATTATTTAATTAGCATAGCACGATTTGCTGATTGTCAAAGTTTGTTGACAGATAAAAATTAAGATACAAAGCCAAAAAAAAAAAATTTGTTTTTTATCAAGGTGCCTCTATTACCAGCACAACTGGAAAATTTTTGAAAACAAAAAATAGAAAAATATATTTTTTTAATATTTAAGGTTGTTATTATCAGCATTGTATGTTTACCAGATGCTGGGGTGTGTTTTTTCTTTTATTAAATAAATTTCGATTTAGTGAAGTGTATTTATCTATTGAACTTTAAAAGAAAAATTGAAAAAAATGTAACTGAAGACATACACATCAGATTTATACATCAGCTAATTTTCGTGTTTTGGGTATGATAGCCACTACCTCATAGGTTACCCACCAATTGATAAATTTTAAATTATAAACCGATTACATTCTAATTGCATGCTTGAGAAAAAATTTTAACAGGTGATCGGTACCGTTAAAAAAAAACTAAATAATTCGGAAGACAATGCCCAAGAACAAAAGATGGCAATCAAAATGGCTTTTATGATAGAAGAAAGAAGTACAGTTAGCAGGATGGAATTTGCAGAACGCATTCGACAAACCTTATCCAATAATTTCATTTAAGGCATTATCATAAAAAAAATCGAAAACAGTAAAAAATTGATTTTTAAAAAAATAACCTTTAGCGTTTAAAACTTTTTAAAAAAATGAACCATTTTAAAAATATTATAAGGGGAACTAACTAAAAATTAATATATGCCAGACTCTTAAGGTAAGAGCAAATTATAGTACCCCCGCTATTTTTAATCATACGAAGGTATGGCCCAGGTTTAAATCGGGTAAAATGTCATCTATTTTCGTCCAGTTTCGGTCTAATGTTTATCCTAGACGACAAACGTTCCTCAATATACCTTTAACACAAACCTCCGTATATTTTTACTACTTTAAACGAAGTTTTTCAAAAAAGCTAAAAATGTTCCTTTTTTTTAGAAGCGTCCTAATTTATTTAAACATTTAAAAACAGATCCTCATCTGTTTTTATAATTAAAAACTAAGCCTCACTTATTTAATTATAAAATCTCCGAAACGTCAAGTAATAAGACAAGATTTGTTAAAACTATTTCTTTATCAAATTAGAAAAGTATATAAATTTTACATAAATAGAATACCAATAAATATATACATTTTCTCACCAAAACATAGATCATGTGAACTTAACATTAATTGTCCTTTAAATGGAATTTATCTCGTAGACTGTAGTAACATGTAATAAATTAAAGAGGTTTTGAAAATAAAATAGATTGAAGAGAACAAATCCAGAAAAAAACGACATAAATTCAACCAAAAGTGAGGAATGCTCAACAATGGAGGTGGCTTTTATGGAAGTATTAAACAAATATTTAATGTAATAATTTCCAAGCACCACAATCTACTAAGAAATCAGGATGTATCAAATCTGGCTATTGTAAATTGACTGACATTTTTATTAATGTTAAAAAAATTTATGGAGCTGTGCACGCTACAAGTTTTTCTGGTGTTCACAAAAATTGTAAATAGTAAGATATATTAGTTATAGGTATTTCAGTAATAAATAATAACTTGCAAGATCTAGTTACGATTTCTCCTTCGTAAAATGAGGAATCTGAGTGAGTAGTGTACCTACTGATTTCAAAAAAGGCACACTTACATTTATATATATACAAAACATATAGTTTAGAATAGTTCTGTATTTATTATTGGAACGAAATGACTGTAGGAACAAACTGTCATAGTACATGTTTGTGACTACGATATTCGAGTAGCGATGGACTGGTGAGTTAGTTTTTGTTCTGAAGCTCAAGTCAAATGGTTATTTCTGTTACTAAGTGATAATTTTTGTAACCTGTTGTTGTTTTATCGTCACTTTGTGCCTCTAAGGCTAATCGGACGATGCTACAGTGGGAGTCCTAAATTTTGCTTATCCAGGTATAATTAGGATAGGGATCTTTACGAGTACCTGACACCGGTAGGCTCGGGACTGGGACCCTCCATTTTACGTCCTATCCGAGGGACGCATAAAAAAGGATTCTTTACTCCCATTAAAAAATTCTAGGGCCTCTTCGAGACGCGAACCCGCGACCTTTAGGATTGTAGGTTTCTATACTAACCACTACACCACTGAAAATTGTTATTTTGCTTTGTATAACATTTTTTTTTTAACACACGTAAATGCTACGATATTATGCATTTGACCTCAAATGCTATCGGTATTTTTGTAATCTGCGCCCAAGAGGATTGTTGGCTCAGACACAAATAGAACCTTCACAGTGACTTGCTCTAGCTTGCAATGCTGCCAAGAAACGAACAGATCTACGCAAACGTAAGACAAGTCGAATACAGTGTAACAGAAATCATTAATCATCTATATGTGTTAATTTTATATATATATATATTATATATATATATAGAGAGAGAGAGAGAGAGTGAGAGAGAGGATTCAAATCTCTAATAATGTCTGAGAGAAAATAATGTAATATATGGGTTTTGGGTTTGAATTTTTGGACAAGCGCACTCTCCGAAAGACTGTTTAGATATAATTTTATCCTGTAATTTTGATTTTCAACTTAATTAATACTTTTTATTCTTTTGTTTCAGGTGAGTGACTGCCATTCATAATATCCCCTCAATACTTTTATTCGTGAGTACTTATGTTAATGTAAAATTAATTAAAAACTATTATTATGATAATTATTTCTTGATCGTTGCGATATACCGATTTTATTGCTTATTCTTTTTAAACAGTTTTATTTGAAGAGAAAAGATTCTACCACCGCCTGGAATCAGGTCCTGTGCATCTTCGTTGCAGTGCTCTTAAGGTCAGGGCACACATGTCCGCAACGCATCCGCACCGCAGCACGGATCTGATTCATTTACGAAGGATAGATAGTAACCGTTCTTTATTAGTATTAATTTGATTAATTTTTTCTCTCCTAATATAATTATTTAAAAATTATCAATTAATTATTCAAAAGTTATAAAATGTCAAAATATTTATTGCTTATTCGATTGATGAACTTAAATTATGTGTGAAGTATTAATAATAAACTTGTAATTACGTGTGAAGTACTTATAATACACTTTTATTATACAAGCATAAAAAAATAGCCTTTTGTGGAAAATGCATATATCCATGCACTTTTTTTTTTTTTTTTAATCCGATAATACTTTGCCAATAGAATTTTTTATCCTTTTTCACGGAGTTTTTAAATTTTTGTTTTCATTTTTTTATTTTTAAGGTTTAAAAAAGTCTAGAAAGTTTATTTATAATATTTTATTTTGATTACCGGTTTTTGGAACACCGGCCATGAAGAAGTGGTTGAAAATTTTTTAATTTGGTGTTTGAAAGTCTTGCTTGAATCAAACAAGAATTCAAGACTTTCTGTGTTAATTTGATTATAGAAAAAATACACTCTTTTTTTATTTATCAAGACATCCATTCATGTCTCGTGTTTTAGAGTTTTTATTTATGAATACTAATAGAATTCAAAATAAAAATCAATAAACTAAAAAGATATATTATCATTATATGATATTAATTTTTACACAAATTTTAGCTGTTCCAATAATGGAACACCGAAAAAAGGGTTTAACTGTTTGATATGATGAAATAAATAAAATAATTGTTAGAAGTGGGAGATATGATGAGATATGTTTTAAGATTACATTATAATGAAGCCTCCAGCTACAAGTTATTAAATTCTAACATAATTTTTTTTTCAATTACATACTATAATTATTGCACAATAATATATACATATACATGATAAAATATCTAAACAATAAAATTAAAAATTATTTTTCATTTCAATAATCAAGTATGATGCATGGTTTGAGAATACGAGTAGCTCCAGTAGCGGAAACGTTGCCTAGTTAAATAAACATGACTTTTTTTGGTGAAAAAATGGCCTATTTTATTTATTTCATCATATGAGTTTAATTTAATATTTTTTTGACCATGTCGTGAAAATTAAGCATTTCTCCCTATCTAACTTCGGTTTAAAAAAAAAAAAAAAGCCTCTAAAAGAAAAATAAATGGCTGGTTCATATTTATAAAACTTAATATTACTTTATATTTATTCGTTTTTTTTTAATATGTAATTTCTTTAATGAGGAATCGACTTCAGATCTGCAAGCCAATCTCCCGAATCATTTGTATTACTTCCGGGATTTTTTCATATCTCAACTTAAAAAAATAAAAATTGCTCTACAGGATAATGTAAAGGAAAACCTATGGGAAATGATTAATTCGAAATAGACCTCAGTGTATATTTTCCTCTTTGAATCGATTTGACGTTTTCCATTTTTTCCTATGAACAGATTGGAAAAGTTTTCCTTATAGTTCTTTTTTTTTTTTTGTTGTTCTATTCTGTTCGTAGTTGGATGGATACTATACGGTAGTACTGTTCATACAAAAAACAAACTTTATCTAGTGAAAAAGAAAGCTTCGTCTATTTTATGTTTTTTCTATGAATTTCCTTGTTTGGGTAATATTTTTTATAATATTTATTTTATAAATGATTTTAAAGGTGATATTATAGGCAACTGAGGTTAATATGGGCATCCTTAATACATAAAAAATGCGTAGCAAATATAATAGTAGAAACGCCATCAATTTTACAAGAAGGCATTGGGGAGCTGTGGTGTCGAGTTCAGTTGCAGTTAGTGAGTTTCCATGTGTTTTATGTTTATACCGGTACAAAAACTTTGAAACGTAGTTAGTCATCCTACAGCCAATACTTGGCTTTTATTGAAAATGAAGAGTTTGATCAAAATCGTAGAGCCAATTTTGAGAAAATAAAAAAAAAAATCCTAAAAATGGGAAAAAAATTAATGAAATAAAGTGGCCCCTCCGTTTTGACAATTTTGATGAACTTTTTTCTTTTACATCGCGGGGTTATAAATACACCAAATATCCAATTTCAGGTTCGTACGGATAATAGTTTTTGAGCTTGTCTGTTCACACCCACACCTACAGACTATTTCGGGGGACTTGGTTATTTTGACTCAGTGGACCCCTAAAGGAAAACGTGACCCCTTAAGTTACATACTTTACAGGAAAACAAAAAAGGGCCCTTTCCCCATTCAAACCACCTCAGAAAATTTTAATAATGATAAGTTTACCTGATATTAAAAAGTACATGATTCTCAATAAACATGACCAGTTTAATCAAAATGGTTTTAGCTATTTTTGAGAAAATCTAATAAACCTAAGAATGGGGAAAAAAAATAATGAAATAAAGTAGCCCCTCCGTTTTACCAATTTTGATGTAATTTTCGCTGTCACATCGCGGGCAAATAAATACACAAATTACCCAATTTCAGGTTCGTACGGTTTATAGTTTTTGAGCTAGTCTGTTTACACTCACAGACCATTTCAGGGGACTTGCGAATCATGGACTCATCATCATGGATCCCCAAATTTCCGCAGAAAATCGGAAGTCGAAATTTTTTCACGATCGCAATATTTTCCGTTATTATATAAGGGTGAAGGTAAAAATATCAAATTAAATAAATAGGGATTTATTGCAATGTACATAGCGCTTATAAGGCTATAGCAGTCTTGTAAACTAATAATTTAATAATCGAATAATAAATAAAATTCTTTCTTAGGAGGTATCGATACCCTGTGTATTGACTGCATGTACTGTACCGGTCAAAAGTTTAGACTCACTTGTATTTAATTCAATTAAGTTTAAAAAAGTAATTGTAAGTCAAGAGATAACATTTCAAAAATTATATGATTGTTTCGAATGCAATCTATATAAATAAAGATGAAATTTTGTTAGTTTGTTTTTTTGTTTGTTCTTTATAGAAATACATACCGTTTGTCCTAAATTCTCCAAATTTCGCATAGTGGTTTTTTCATACCAGGTGCGAATACCTGTCCATATTAAAATTCCATAACAGCCAATATCTGGGTATATTCTTTATTGTTATAAAAATCGTTATGATCTCGCTTTACATCAGATTTTTACAAAATCACCGGTTGGAGTAAAAAAAAAAATCTCATTTCTGTCCTGACGAACTTTTCTGGACCCACGGCTTTTCACATTGTTTTCGAAATTCCGTGGGTGAAACCGTGATATTAAAGCTAGTTATAAATAAATTAAAGATAAAATTATAGTTGTTACGTTGTCCAATAAATCAAATGTTGTTACTTATTTATTTTACAGAATCTAAGGGTGAGTCTATACTTTTGACCGGTACTGTAGGGGAGAGCGGGGTTGGTTGGCAACAGTTTTCACTTTTTTGATTGTTGAGTTGTTCCTGTTAATATAATCCCAATAGGGCTGATACCACTGTAAACTCCAAGTATTAGAGTACTTCAAGTAATTTTTTCACCATATAATAATTAATACAAAGATCATAGAAAATTGAAGAATTCGTCAATCCAGAGTATGCCAATTAACCCCCAAAGTGAGGCAGGTTGGCCTAGAAGGTGGGGTTGTTTAGCCATCTCATTCAAGTACTGGCTGATACATATTATTGTTATTAATAGATGCACTTCAATAATACAATAATTATGAATTGGTTTTTAACAGCTTTTTAGGGAAAATAGAATGATAATAAAAGAAGGTAGAAATTTAGACTGTCGTCACTTTCTGCATAAGAAAAATTGCTCTCATCCTCCTTGCTGGAACTAAAGACAATTGGTAGTTTCACCTTTGTTTATGTTTAACTTGCTTTTGTGAATTGCTACTGCGCAAACAAAACCCAGTTGAAGAGAGCCAACTAACCCCACAGGAGATATCATAATAAAAGATGGCTGCCAGGACAGGGGAGAACAATCAAAGAAGAAACTGGTTAGTCGAAAGGTTAGGTTTTTCAAAGGAGTTTGGGACTATGTGAACATAATCGGAGTCAAATGTTTTGTCATGCCTTTAAACCAAATTTACTGAAAATATAAAAATTTACTTACATGCTGTAAAATCAATCAATGAAGCACACTATTCTCTATACTGTTAGCATCGGATTGAAAACTCAGGACAAGACTCCCGAGGTCGAGCGGGTCACATGGTTCAATGGAGGGGCCTTCACAATAGGTGTGACGAAAACTATAAGCCAATGGCCAACATACCCCCTATGCCAACCAACCCCGCTCTCCCCTACATATAATCTCACACACCATGAAGAAACTATTTTGGGGCAAGCAAATATTTATTGCCGTTCATTCGAACGTTAAGACTGAAGAAATTTGAAGAGTCCACGGAAGAAAAGGGGGATGTCATTTGGAGTGCTTTCCGAGAAAATCGAGTTTTTAGGTTTGGATCTTTAATTACTTAAGTATTTTTTATCATTTGTCTTCAATTTTTTTATATATCCTTTTCCTTTTTGTTTTGCGTGTCAAAATAATAAATTTTCCCATAATAAGACATAATACGCTCTAAAAAAAAAATGTTTTAGTAAAAAAAAAGAATTTAAACATAAAAGAAAGGGGGGTAGTCCTGGATGCTCCCCCTTTCTTTTCTGTTATATTGATGAAATGGTGATATTAATATTTTATATTTTGATTTACAAAATTGCAATAATTATTTTTTTGTCATGACCAATGGTCTTGATTGATTGAATTTTTTAACAAAATAATAATAATTCAAACTTACATTAAATACAATAATAAATCTTATTAATAATTGAAAAAAGTTTTACAAACATAAAATTTTCAGACAAATTAATTAATTCTTCTTCTTCTTTTCTACATGTGGTAAGTTTTCAAAAAAAATGTTCGGGCTTTTGGCCCACAAAATCGTTTTAGGTGCTGTTGGTCTTTAATTTTTTCGTTGCTGATCGGTAAAGGAGCTGCAACATCATATTAACTAGCAAAAATTAACAAACGCAATTTGACCTTCTAACATGACTCTCCCCCATTCTAGGTTTTTCCGCGTGGACTCTCCCCCTTTCTTCCGAGTACGTGGTTCTTTTCATCGCTTGTAACCAACCGACTATCATTTTTTCTGACTATTTCTTTTCGCCAACATATTCTACTCAACTAGACGAACAATTATATATATATAACTAAAATTCGGAAAAAAATTGACTCTCCCCCTTTCTTCCGTGGACTCTTCATTTGTATTTGTAGCCTTGAATGTTCTATGTCGGTGTGGGTCTGTTCTCAGCGGGGCAGATGGGATTTGCCAAGTGTAGTGTGTGTGTGTTTGTGTGTACACTGGCGGTGGTCTTTAGTAAACTCCGGGCTATTTTAAGACGTGAGTCTATTTCTGAAGGGTCGTCAGCGCCTCTCGACGTAAGCGGTCCCATCTGAATCTATTTTCCTTGACCTGCTCCGGAATATCGAAACACCCTCTGCCAATTTATACTTTTCATCCGGAAAACTAGGTTGAAAATATTTCATCCGGGCAACCTTGACTGAAAACCTTGTCAAAATCACTTAAATTAGATCGAGGGCTTTGGTGACATGCTTATTTTTAATTCACCACTCCCAAACATCATGAATTTATAGACAAACGAGCAGACGAGTTGCTGTGGCTAAGTAGCTATTATACGTTAAATAAATTCTATCCTATTATTTTTAGTATAGTAAAAAAAATTCACCGATAAAGATAAAAACGTTTCAGCTAATCTAAAAACCAACGGGATTTAAAATAGACCTTTAGGCCAAATTTAAAATTGTTTGTTAAAGAATTTAGAAGGGTTTTATTGTAAAATGGAAAAGGAACTAATAAAGAATATAATTGGAATAAGGCTTAGTACAATCACAATAGACAGCGAAAATGTACCGAATTAATCTTTTGCCATAATACATATTAATTAAATTCAGAATATAACAAACACATGGTTCTAACTGAAACAGGTTATTGAAGTTTCTCAAACCATGTGAAAAAAAACCATATGTTCTTACAAGTACGGCTTATCAAAAAAAAAAGAAATTAATTTTATGAATGAGTTAATTTATAACGTTTATAATAATAATAATTTACATTTTTCTTTATTATTAGAATTCCCATTTTTTATTTTTTAGTGCTAATAGGTGCGCTATGATTTTGGTTAACCTGTCTTTTACTATGACCATGTGAACAACGCGTTTTTTCCTAGTCCAAGCCGGAAAAAATAATTTCTGATTAACCATCCTAAATATCGAATGAAAATGAAATTTGTTGGAAATTTATAGAACTTACAATTAATGACACTCAATCGCAGTATAATAAGCATTTAATTTGCAGTAAAAGAAATATTGAAGCCAATAATCGAGATAAATAACTACCCTATATTTTAAGTTGGACAAAAATACAGACAATTAGCTAAATTTTATAAAGTAAGGTTGAGTAGTTTCTGATTTTACTTCTGAAACAACAAAAAGGTTATGATTTCGGTATATGAGACCATGTCAAAAAATCTGGTGCGTGCGCGCAACACACAACTTTCACTTACCAACTTACTTAGATTAGAAATTGACGTGTTTTACTAAATATCATTTCCCAAAGTCACACATTTTTCTACATTCATATCTTATTTTTGTTAGTTAATCGTTAAAGCCGTTTTTGAGTAAATAAAAAAACCCGTGAAAATGATACAAAATACAAAATTTATTAAGTAAAGTCCCCCCTTCGGTTGATCAATTTTGATGAAATGTTGGCTATCACATATTTGGCATATACATACATCAAATACCCAGTTTGATCAAAACCTTTAAAGCCGTTTTTGACTAAATAAAAAAAAACACGTGAAAATGATACAAAATTTACAAAGTAAAGTCCCCCCTCCGGTTAATCAATTTTGATGAAATTTTTACAGTCATATCTCGGGCATATTAATACATCAAATACTCAGTTTAATCAAAATCGTTAGAGCCGTTTTTGAGAAAATCGAAAAAAACCTAAAAAGTTATTAAGTAAAGTACCCCCTCCCTTAAAGTAATTTTGATGAAATTTACGCTGTCACATCGCGGGCATATACCTACACTAAATACCCAATTTCAGGATCGCACGGTTTATAGTTTTTGAGCTAGTCTGTTCACACACACACACACACACACACACACACACACACACACACACACACACACACACAGACCATTTCGCGGGACTTGGTCATTTCGACTCAGGGGACCCCAAAACGTGTATTTCCGTTGAAAACCGGAAGTCGAATTTTTTCACGATCGCAATACTTCCACTTACTATATATTTCATATATAGGTAAGTGAAAGTAAAAATCGAAACGCGACCTACTGTATTTGAAATAATTCACTATAAAAGAAATATTGTGGTAAATAATCAAGATAAAAACTATATTATCTTTTAAGTTGGACAAAACTATACACATTGAGCCAAATTTCATTAAAATCGGTTGAGTAGTTTCTGTGTTTACCTCCGACAACCATCGGTACACGAGATTTTTATATGTATATATATATATATATATGTATGTATATATATATATATATATATATATATATATATATATATATATATATATATATATATATAAGGATATATTGGTTTTTATTTAATTTAATTTTTGATTTATCGTAAAGTGAAACTTTCATTGGAAAGGTTCATCATGTGTGATCTATAATAACATACTTTTACAGAGGCGTGATCGATAAGAGTTTTAGACTTGTTGGAACAAACTGTTCTGGTTCATATTCATATAATTTGGTTTGATTTTTGGACCCCAGTACGTTAATAGCACTCCGTTAGGGTCTTTTTTACTTTACCCACACCAGTTACTTTTTTATATTATTAGTGATTTATTTAACAACATATTTTATAACGTTATTTAATTATATACGTCTTAAGAGAAAAAAAATATATGAAGGAGGTTACCTACCTAATACCTCCTAGGTTTTAAGAAACTTGGTAGTTGTTTTTGTTAATAATGAATGTGGTACAACTGATTCGTGTTCTTAAATCGACAGAAGAGGCATTTAAGACATATCAAAGGTTGGGAATGTTGCATAAAACACGGAAATGCAGAAGAGGATGATACTTTATGAAGCTTGCTTTTCACGAAAGATCTCCAGCATTTAAATGCAGTTTGAGAAGTTGCAGATGCAGTATATTAAACTATCGTTTTTGTTTACATTTTAATCTTTTTAAATACAGTACTTTAATCATCTGTTATGATTTAATATTAAGATAAATCACTCTTTTAGAAATAAGTAACTGGTGTGGGTAAAGTAAAAAAGACCCCTCCAATAATATTTCTATAATAAAAGGTCTCGAGGCCATCTTCTTTTTGTGATGTATCAGGAGGAGGAAGCCTTGAAATTGAGATAAGTACCTGGTTTTTGCCAAATTGCCGAATTTTTTTAGATTTTAATAAAACCATATATGAATAAATATTTTGTGTTTACTCAAAGGCATTAGTTAAAATTAGTCATGTTTCCATTAATGTAATTTATTTCAATTATAAATGACGAAGATCCTGTTATAGTATTACTCCAGGAGTAGCGTTGTGTGTTACGCCCCCTTCTGGTATGTGAGTGGGGAGTTCTCAAGGCCAAACGTGTACAACGCTAGACCATAACCGAAAGCCTGGTTGTAATCGAGCAGATGTGTGACAGTATGGCATTTACTGTCGTGGTAGCATACTTTCATACGGTCGGAAACTTTAATTTTCCAAATTATCTGAAAATATACGTCCTGTCGCATTTAGAAGTATATTGCAGATCTGTCACAGGTAACTTTAATTGTATTTATGCATTTTATCTCTTTTATTATTTTAGGTGTGTGTATATGGTTCCGACGTTGGTTATTTTGAGAATATTCGTTTATACCTACGTCCATCTGACAACACTGAAATTAACTGTACTGTACCATTAACTTTACTGTATTATATATGTATTTCGATTGAATTCTTGTTTAAAAGCAATCCAAAAACTAATTGAATTCAATCGAATAAAACAACTCTGCTATTTTATAAATTGTTTTAATTTTATTTTATGTAAATTCTAAAAAATTATGAAAAAATTGTCACCATTTAAAATTAAAATAATGAAAATATATTATAACGAGCAGACCTTGACACACATTGCTATAGCTCAGTAGCTATTGTAATTGTAGCTATAAGGGTCTGGCCACACATGTCCGCACCGGATCCGCACCGTAGCAATAATATAGGTTATGTTCAGAATATTTTTAATTTAACTAACATATTACCTTTAGTTATGCCTAAAGTGGCCTGTGTCTGACACGTGTGGCTTGAACTTTAGGCATAACTAAATGTAATATGTAAGTTAAATTAAGAATATTCTGAACATACTACAAACTAATAAAGACTACAATTGGAATAGGATCAAGTACAATTAAAATAGACAGCAAAAATGTACCAAATCAATCTTTTGCCATACATGTTAATTAAATTCAGAATAAAACACTTGATGATAAGAGATATCGTATCAGGAGGTTATACTAACAGGTGCACGATGATTTTGGTTAACTTGTCTTTTGCTAAAACAAATTCGATGTTTTCCCCACAGGGGAAAATGCGACACATAATTCGCCCCTGGGATAAATACAGATCTTCCTAGTTCAAGCCGGAAAAAATAGATTTATGCTTATCCACACTAAATATCGAAAGAAAATGAAGTGTTGTGTCAATAAATCAACTTAAACGCCATCTGTTTAAATTCAATTTATACAATTGAACAAATAATCACACTCAATCGTAATGTAATAAGCATTTAATTTGCAAAAAAAAAGAGAAATATTAATGCCAATAATCGAGATAAAAACTATCCTATCTTTTAAGTTGGACAAACCTACACGCAATGAGCCAAATTTCATCAAAATAGGTTGAGTAGTTTCTGATTTTACCTCCGACAAACATCGGGACACGAGATTTTTCTATAAAAAGATTAATTAAGATATTTTAGGAATGACCCTAGTACACCAGAAGCTTACGTGACATTTTTGGAAGAATCGAATTAGATGTGATGTAATTTCGATTTATATGGTGATGTGAATTCACAGCGTTTAAATAAACATACAGTATACCCTCAAATTTATTATAATTAACAACGTTACAAAAAGTAACTGATACAACAGTTACTCAAAATATCTTATGCTTCGAAGGTGCCTTTACACTGCGCGAGCATCACCTTCGAACAGCCTGTTCGGAACAGTGTTTGGCAAATCTAAATAAGACACGAACTCGAGCTACTTTATCTGTTCCCTGTTTATTCGGGGATAGCTCTGGTGTCTCTTTTGAGTTAGTTAAGATCAGCTTCTAGACCTTCTATTATCATTTTTCTGACGTTTTTTTTTATCTTTAATAAGTTAGAACAAAAGTCAGAACAGCCGCTAGTTACAAGTCAACCGTCTGTGTAACGAAAATTCTTGTATTATGGTGTATAGTTGCGGTCAGGCAACATTGCTCGCTTGACTTCACCTTTAAGTGTAAATGGCTGTTCGTGGTGTGCCGTTACGGCAAGGTTCGAGGGATTATCTGTTTGAGTGTGAGGTTCGTACAGATTATATTTACCTATATATTTAGTTCGAGGTGGAACATTCGGTCTAGATCGTTTCCGTCACATACAGAACACATGATTACACTTTTATTTGTAAAAGAAATAATCATCTGTTTATGTTTTACGTCCCAATATGTTTAAATAAGTGTGTTCAAATCCAGAGTGTCTAAATTCGTTTAATTCGGATTAACCGAAAATTAATAATTTTCTCTCTCTCCTCCTCTGCCTCCACCTAAAATCTATCCATGATAATAGTTATGTGGAATACAAATTATTATACTACTGCAACATCCACTGACTGTGTTATTCTAATTTCATAGGATATGATATAGTTTTTAAAAACGTTAGAAATTATCGTCCTCCTCCATTTTTTCGATGTTTTTATTATTGCCCTTATAATTATTTTATTTTATTTTATTTTTTACTTTGCCCACACTTAAAGTAAATAATTATCCATACTTGGGCATACAGTTTAGTTCGTCCGGGAAATTCCTTCAAGCCACAAATTCTGCAATTCAAAAAGCCAAAATTTCCATAGCAACAACCCTGACCACTTTACAAGATAGTAAATAAGAAAACTGGGACTCTAAATATCTTCTATATAATTCTCTCATACGCTCCACCTTGTTGTACTGTTCAGAAATATGGGTCCCTCAATATTGTTCAAATTTGGAAATAATAACAATGAAATACGTCAAACTAATCTACAAATGGCCTAGAAATACTCCGAATTATATAGTGCGACTGGAAACCGGTATAAAAACAATAGAAATAAAAATAGTCAAGAAAATGTACAGATGGTGGATCGCTTTATTAAAAATGCCCGAAGACAGACTGCCACGTATTTGTTACAATAGATTAAAAGAACTGGACCATAACAACAACATGATAAATAACTGGTACTCACAACTAAAAACAAAACTAACCAAAGTCGGATCAGCAACAATCTTGGAACATAATAAACCTAATCCTGACCTAGCCCAACTGTATTTTAAAGACATAATAAATAGATTTGAGAACCACTTTTTCTGTAACGACATAAATTCAGCCATAAATTCGAAATATAACTCAGAATACAGAAATATTATTAGCTTTAATCAGGGAGAACAATATATAAACTTCAGAACTAATATAAACAAACAAAGATTAGTAAGTCAGCTTAGAATTACCAATTTAACACAACCTGTATTTTACTATAATAGAAGAACCCATAAATTAGAAGGGGAAGGAAATTGTATAATATGTAATCTTCAAAAACAGGAAAACTTATTCCATTTCTTGATAGAGTGCCCATTGTACAATGAACTGAGAAAACATTTCATAGTTAAATATATTAAACACGAAAATTCTATTTTAGGAAATTTACTTACAATAGATACAATACAAAAATTAAACGATATCTATCATTATACATTGGGCAGTCTAAAAATAAGATCATTTATTATAAACGAATAAATGTACTAATATAAATACTTAGTGCAACCATTCACACGTAATTGATATTTGATTGATGCTGATATTATTATTATTTTTTTTTTCTTATTCATTAGTATATCTATTGTTTTTCTATTAAGATGTATGTATATGTTAATAAGTTTTATCTATTAATTAATATTTATTTATCACTTATTTTCTTCGTCTTTCTTTTCGACTTAAAGTATATTTAATTTTAATTTGTTCAAGATGGAGGCAGACCTCCTAAAACTAAAAACTATAAGCTCTTAAAGGCTTAAATGTTATTGTATATATCTCTGAATACTGTAATTCCAATTGTTTAATTTTTTATTTATAATCACTGCATTAACGTTTGTATAATGTGTATACAGCCAACTCTATTTGTATGGGGATAAACCCCGAAAACAAATAAACGCATTCATTCATTCACTTGGCCGACACTTCAGAAGTAGATTCATCACAAAGCAGACCAAGCTAAATATATACAAGACCCTCGTACGGTCAGTATTGTCATAAGGTTCAAAGGCTTGGACTATGACGAAAAGTGATGAGAGGAAGCTCAGTGTGATCGAGCGAGGAGTCTCAGTAGGATCCACGTCCCAGTAAAGGTGGGTGAAGTCTGGAGGAGAAGGAAAAATAGGGAACTGAGTACTCTATTTGCCGACCTCGACATCGTCACTTTTATTAAACTTGAGAAACTAAGATGGGCAGGACATGTAGCCAGAATGGATACCTCTGAAATACCGAAAAAAATGATGACTGAGGAGCTATACTCAACAAGAAGAGTAGGAAGTCCAAGGATTAGATGGCTGGACAGCGGTAACCAGTGATGTCAGAACTTGGAGTTCAGGTCTGGACAGCTGCAGCAGAAGAACGAAAATTTAAGAGCCTTGTTGTGGTCCAGTTTCGTAACCGGACTTAGCGCCAAATATGCATGTATGTAATCATTATTCTGCTTTCGGGGCGGAGAAAAATCTATCAAATCAAAGATAACAAACATCGGTCTAGCAGTTCTTCATTTATAAATGGCTTAACTTATCTGTCGATAGCGACCTACAATACTAAAGGTCGCGGGTTCGCGGATTTTTTATGCCGTCCCTTGAATTGGACGTAAAATGGTCTGTATGATGTCTGGTATTCGTTAAAGGTTAGTGGCATAAAGTAACGTCAAACAAAAAAAAACTACTTATGTAGTATTTATATATCTGTAATATATTTTAAAATGTCTACAACGAAAAATTTTAGAACTGATATTGAATTTCTAAGTCTTGATTGAGGTTTTAGAATAAAAAAATAATCCTTCAAATCCAAATAAACATATTTTTTCAAACTTTAACTTTGATTTACTTAAAATGGAAGTTAAAGTTACCCCTTTTGTCTCCCGATTTCTAAAAATATATTTTTGAAATATAACTCAGCTTAACTCCCAACAGCCGATCATAATAGCTGTTTAATGAATGGAAATTCCCCGCTTATCATCCAACATAAATTATTTCATTGCATAATGCACTAACTTTCCTTGAATTTTTTTTCACGTGCCACTTTGTAATTCTACTGTTAGCTGAGCGTATAGAAATAAACCTGTATGTACTACAACACTGAGCTACTTCGTTTCTTCTGTATTTAAATATTTTATTATTGAACATGTCGTTTCTGAAATCCTAATACACCAATGTCTGTCTAACAAAATAATGTATTAACAAATGAAATAAAACTCAAGTACAAAAAAATACAGAGACATATAATTCAAGAGAATACTAATTCTAATTCTGATTTCTAGTTAGGGATATGTTTCAAAGACAATAATTAAACCGAGTGAATAGCAAAGTACAAAACAAACCGCAAATGCATCGTTATTTCCATTTCAATAGCGAAATTCTGCAGATCTGTCGAAGTTTTGTGTGGATTGCGGTCGGTGTATAGAGGTGTGCAGGGACGAGTTGTGGTGATGGCATCGAACCTTCGGGCTCGTTAAGCCTTCATTTTTATTACTTTACTAGCTAGGGTGCCCGGCTTCGCTCCGGTAGTTGTGTGGTAGTTTTAATACCAGAAAAACTTTAAAATTAAAGGAAATATAGAAAAAAATTAGCACCTTCTTGAAAATTCGGTTTTAACTTGGTGTCAATATTCTGCAGACTTGTAGATCTGCAGAGTCCGCCCAAATAAGGAACCCTGTATAATTTACAGGGGGTTGAAAATGGTAAATGAACAATTAATTTTGCTGCAACTTTGTCGAGTTATGCATCGTTTTGATGGTTTCTGTGATTCTGAATCCTATAAGCCCATTCCATGTAGTCAAAAGATAATAAGTTATTAGATTATTGTTGAAATATCTGGTATCTCAGTTAAAAAAATTATATTTCGAGTAAAACATAATCACTGACAACTATGATGGTCCTATTTGATCCAGAAGTATAGAAACTACCGAAGATTCATAGAAACTTTTCTTTAAGACCTTTCTTCCATTTCAACCTCCCTTAAGATATCCTCCCCCCGTAATTTGAACGGTTTCTGCATATCTCGAATCTTACTACTATTACAAAGTGAAAACCCAAATATCTTGAAGGCACAATTTTTTCATCATATTTCTTTTTATCTTGAACTATGAGGGATGATAAAATCTTGAATGCTGTTATTGGAGTTAGTCGTTTTGTCAACTGGAATGCTCATCATACGTAGTAACCAAACCAACTTCTTTTTCATAAATGCAATAAGAACATTTCAAACTTTTTATTTTCGATTTATATTTAGTCAATTCATCTCTTTTTTTATGACTAATTTTATTCGCTCACTGTACTACTAAGAAATGTTCACTCATATTGCATTAAATTTACTTAAGTATATATTATATATAGATTAAATGTAATTTGCTGATCATATATTAGCCTTCTTATGAGAAAACTAATTTTTTAAGGAATCCAGTTGGTTTTCTAATTGATTGCTGATATGTAAAGTACTTATTTTATTTTGAAACGCAAACTAATTATTTTCTTAATTTTTTAGTCATTTGAAAAGAACAGCTTAAAAAATATAGAACGATTACATATTGAATGAATGGACAATAAACATTGAGTGAAAGCCACCCTAGCGCTTCCTGGTAGCCTGGAGCTCGAACTAAATTTTTCATTCATAAACTCGTATCTCAATCTCAGAGAGGCTAATTAAATGGTGCGAGAGGCTTAAAATTCCAGTCCTTTTCTCTTCAATTTTACACTCTTAAGAGAAAAACGGAAACCTTCTTCTCCGTAAGGGGTCATATGGCTAAACGAAGACATAACTTCCTTAATCCTACGTGGAGTCGTTTTTGAGCCTTTTCGGCACGCACATTGTACACTTTGCTTTATAATATATATTGATTACTTTATTATTATTAATATCTGCTCTGAATACACTTTATTATACTTTCAAACTTTAGTTATTTATATTTTGCGTCATTTGCGCCTGTGCGCAAGAGCCTATCTAGCAAATGTGTGTTGAATGCAATTTTGGCCATTTTCTTTTCAATCTTCGTCTAACAGGTAACTGCTAGGGAGAAAGAGAAGAAACAAGTGTGTTTGGATGTTTATGAGTTGAACTGTGAAAGGTAGAGTATTTGTCATGAATGTATGATTTTACTGTTGGAATGTCCATGTCTTTGTGTATTATGTTTTTAGAAATGTACCATGGAGCGTTTACAATTTTTCGAAGAATTTTTGACTGCGTCGTTTGAATTTGTTTATGTTTACTTTCTTAGCGGAACCCCAAAGTTCTGCTCCGTAGGTCCAAATAGGTTTTAGTATCGTGTTGTACATTAGTCTTTTGTTTCGTAGATTAAGTGACGATCTGTAGTCTAGGAGGTTTGACAGTTGTTTAGATCGGCTGGTCAGTTCTTGTCTTTTTAGTTTTGTATGTATGTTCCAAGTGAGTCTTTTGTCCAAGGTAATATAGTCCTACGTAACGTACATAGTTTTTAGATGGCACCGATGTATTATTAATTTTTATTGGAGGACATGTTGCCTTTCTCAGTGCAAAACTTATATGGATCGATTTAGTCGCATTAATTTTATTTTCCACTTTTGGAACCTATTTTCGAGTTCGAATATGTGGTTTTGGGCGGAAATTGATGCTTTTGTGGGGTTCCCGTCCAATCGCACTTTCAAACTTTAAATTCACTCTCCTAATTATTTTATTTAATTAATTATAAATATATTTTTTTTAGATATGACATTTTTGTACTATATGTGTCAGAAGTGGTTAAGAAAGTTACTACATACTGCCACCTGTCGTTCTATACCACGGCTCAGAGACAGGGGTTGTAGTCAGTTCTCGCACCTGCTCCCAAGATCTATACCCTTACACCTCACTCCATCAGCCGTCATGGAGCATTAACATCCAACGTACGAGCATACCTGCCCGACCATTGTATACTCAGTTTTTGTCCTGTTGACCTGTTGAGGACTGCTTAATATATACAGCTTTTATTATTAGTTTTAGTAGCGTTAATGGCGTACATTGTATATGGCGATGGGATATTTGGTGGAATCAATTCAGATTAAAAGTGTGATTTTAACTTAAATAAATATTAGTTCTTTGTTTTAACGTCACTTTATGCCACTAAGGCTAATTGGACGATGCCTCCGAAGATTCCTAAATTTTGCCTATCCAGGTTTAATTAGGATAGGGATCTTTAACGAGTGCTTGACATTGTACAGGCTCGGGACCTCCATTTTACGTCCTATCCGAAGGACGGCATAGACAAGGATTTTTCACTCCCATTAAAAAATCCTAAGGCCACCTAGGGATGCTAACTTGCACCTTTATTTATTTTTTTATTTTATTTAATCATAATTTGCTTTCAGGGAAACACCCTATGCAAATAGAGTCTATCGATTATACAAATTATAGACACATACATTACACATTACATATACATACAAACATTATAAATACATTATTAATTATTAATATACATGAATATAAAGAAAAATAGAAAAATTCAAATATATAAAATCTAAAACTTAGTTAAAATTGAACATCTAAAAATTAGTCATAAAATAAAAACATTCAAACATTGAAATCCTTATTATTTACATAGATTAATTAATAACCAATAAATTAACAATTTCTATTACTGATGACATGTAATATGGCTATTGTTATGAGAAATCATCCTACCAAGTCTCTATAGTTTAAAATATTGGTAAAAAAATAAAACAAATTTCGTAAATCTTTTACGCTTTGTGGCTTAAAAATTTTAATTCCATTAACATTTTCTATCCCTTGGTAATACCTTTCCCTCAGATTGGAATAAATAGGGCAAATAAACAATATATGATATAGTGTTTCATTATTTTTCATATTGCACATTTTGCACTCTTGCTGAGGATTAATAATTACAATTTTATTGTTAACAGAAATTTGTATACTGTATCTACCTTAAAGTCTGATCTGCATTAACAGCCTAGTAAATTTAAAGTTAGCTGGGAGTAGTAAATAATCAGCCATTTGGAATCTATTCAAGAAACGGTTTATATGCTCGCTATAGGTAGAATGCTGCAATCGTTCTGTGTCTTTATCTAATAAGTAGCATTTATATTTATTCAATATTGTATTACTATTTGCTTTTATCTGAGCTGCATTATTTTCAAATATTAATCTACCCTCTTCTATGGTATCAAGCACATTTTTTAGTTGGGAACACCAGTTGTATTTAGTAGTAACAGAAGTAGATGAATCCAATCTGTTTCTTAACGCAAGGAAACATATTTTAGGATATCTCCCATCATCCATTTCTATAAGTTTAACCAACCAGTTTAGGGTGTATTTTAATATATTGTAGCCAATGTGCACAGAACCTGTTTCTAATCTTATTAAAAAGTTTGGTGTAGTTTTGCTAAGCGAGAAAGCTTTTTTGTAAAAATTTATGTTTGAATTTTCTAACAGCTCTATATACCGAAAGCTCCACACTTGTGCACAATACAACAGGGACGCCTTCCATGAATTGATTTTAGCCTTAGCAAATAAGTTTATTACCGTTCCTATTGTTGAATTTGACTTAGATATAGCTTTCTTCACTGCTTGAAAGAACAAACCGGACATAGAAAATTGAACCCCCAAATAATTATAACTGTTAAGTATCTCGACCAGTTCTCCCTCCAAATATATACTTTTATATCCCCTTGGTCGCCCCCTACAGAAATTCAATATGTTAGTTTTTTCAATGTTAATTTTTAGCTTATTGACCGAGCAATATGCGTGAAGGGTATTCATTTTTTTTACAAGATCGGGGTAAAAGTCAGCAAAGATAACCAAGTCATCCGCGAACAGAAGAAATAGGATGTCAGCGCCATTTATTATAGGTATTCCTGACAAATCCCGATTTCGAAAAAAATCCTCTATGTCTAACTCGCACCTTTAGTATTGTAGGTTTCTATGCTAACCACTAAACCTCACCTTCACCAGAGACAGACACCATTAATATTTTTTTAAAATACAAAAAAAAATTTAAATTAGAATGTTTCGAGGCCGTCGTCTTCTCAGGAAAGAATTAAGTTCTAAAGCAAGTTTGGTCGGATGTAAAATGAATTTATTATATAAATAAAGTTATCTGGATAGCTAAATAATTGTAAATAAAACTGATTTAAACATTTTTTTTTCTAAAGGAAGATTGGTTTGAATTCGTAATAAAATAAATATTTTTATAGTTAGGTAAAAGGAAAAATATGAAGTATACTATAGAAACTAAATATTAAAAATAAAATCAAAAGACAATAAGAAAGAATGTTAAATGAAATTTTTATATAAAGAAGGATAGTTTGGATAGCTTCATGAATAAAACCGATATGAGCAATTTAGGGAGTTTTTTTTTTTTGTTTTTTTTTTTTAATAAAGGTTTAAATTCTTAATAAAATAAATATTCAAATAGTTGTAGAAAATTGAAAATAAGAAGAATGCTATAGAAACTAAATATAGAAAAGAAATATTAAAATATAAAATCAGAGGACAAGAAGCAATGCTTGATGCATACATACAATGCATTTATTGTACCAATAAAACATTTTGTTTCCATGTTGTTAGGCCATTAAAAATCAAAGCAACTTAATGCTTGTTATTAAAAACTGCAATTTATTCCATAAAATATTTCTAAATAATTAAATTGCTATGAGGAGGTTGTGACAACGATTATATCCTAAAGAAGTTTCAAATATACTTGTACCTATTGTAAAAGGTTTTTTAAATAGTTTGTTTGTTTAGCGTCCCTTTAAACTAAAACTAATCGGAAGATGCTACAGTTGAAGTCCTAAAGTTCCTAACATCGCACAGGCTCGGGACCTCCATTTTACGTCCCATCCGAAGGACCATACAGCTAAGGATTTTTTACACCCTTTGAACATCATGGGGGCCACCGCGGGACGCGAACTCGCGACCTTTAGTATTGTAGGTTATCATGCTAACCTACACCGCAAGTACTTTAAGTAGTTAATATTTATTTAAGTTGTAAGTAGTTAATACTAATTTTTAATTATTGATAAGCAATTGGGATTACATGGCTATTACATTAGTCAATATTAATTTGTTTGTGTTAACTTTTCTGAATTCAATTATCAAAATCAATTTTGATTTATTATTAGCTTATTTGTTGTTACTAAATATAGTTAATATATTGTAGTATACTTTTTATTACTTTGACTTATAACTGTCATTATTAAGTGGTGTAATTTAGTGCGAAAATGATTTTTAAAAAAATCTAACAAAAAATCATGAACAAGTTTAGTTTCCCTTTAATTAATGCTCAATTTTTTTTAATTTGTTCTTATTCAAATCAATCGAATAATTCATCTATTTAAATAATTTATATATGTATATATAGATTAACACATTATCTTCCAAATGTAAGTTGTTGATACCTTTATTTTCCCCCACTCCCTAAAGATTCATGGCTACCTTTAGTTGGGGGCGGGGGATATTGCTAGGAAATGAGTTAGCAGTTGGGATTGAATTGAGTTGCTTGGAATCGTTCCAATATTAACCCGTTAGTTTAAGGTTCCCTGTTCCCAGCTTTGAATTCACTCTGCTTTCAACCATTCCTCGATATCCAAATAGAATTTTTAGATTATTAAACAGTTTAGTTTTATATGAAGGTACCTTAAATTTTTATTTAAATATTAAATTCAAAATTATCATATCGCCTGTTGTATGGTAAACCAACGAATCTGAAGAAAACGGCATTTGAGATATTTTGCATACAAACTGCATCTTATATCTTTTACAACATGTTAGATTGGGCCAAAATGACCAGTGGTGTTGTGGCTAGCATAGCAGCCTACATCACTAAAGGTCGCGGGTTTGCATTCCACGGTGGCCTTTCAATTCCTTAATAGGAGTAAAGTGGAGGCCCCGAGCCTGTGCGATGCCAGGTACTCGTTAAAGATCTCTATCCTAATTATACCTGGATAGAAACAATTTAAAATCCTAACGGTAGCATCGTCCGATTCGCCTTAATTGCATAAAATGACGTTACATTTTACACAAACATATCAAATTTTCAAGATTTGACCGGTATCACCCAAAATTATTTTAAATGTTTACATCAGAATATTACCTAGCTGATTTTTGAAAATTCAGTATATAATATTTCTTTACCTGGAAGCCAGGCTGTCCAAATTCCGTTTTTATCGATTTCCCGAGGAAATCGAACACACTAATTTTATTGAAACTATTAAAGGTTAAAGATTCTGTAAAGGTTCGCTAGATTTGAAAAGCCAAACTATCCTAGTTCCAGTTCCTAATGATCAAATGTCTATTAAAGATAATATTGTAGGCTTGCTATTGAAACATATTAAGTCAAGATTTTCCAGTTTTTTTTTGTTTTTTTTTGTCTTAAGTATTAAAATCTTTGGAATAGTAAAACTCATTAAGTCACATTTTTGTTAAAAATAAGATTTTTTTATTTGAAAATATAATAAAATATCACATGATTTTTTCCTTTTGGCAAAGACGAGAAAACCCCCAAAAAATTCTAACTTGAAAATTTTAACTTAATGCGTTTCGCTTAAAAACTGACAGTATTTTTTCTAGTACTGATTTTCTATTTTATAAAATAGTTTTGTAATATTGTGAAACCAATGGGGGTTAAAATAATTTTATTGACGTAAAGTAAAAATTTCAAATAAACAATGAGAGCTTTAATTAGTAACAACGTTTCAAAACAGCAGCATTGACTCAAAAATAACAATGTGCTTCTCTGTCCAAGGTTAGACTAAAGCACTAGTCGATCGCTCCTTATATACAGTCTGCTTTGGAGCCTCCCAGAAATGCCTAGAACGATCCAAACATGTGATCATGTTCTAATACATGACTATAAACGTTTAAGGCAAATTTAGAACTTTGTATAATGTAACAAAAATAAAAATCTGTTTTGCATGGACGTCATAATATATAGGGTTGTTACATATATAGAGTAAACCGTAGTTATTGGCACCCTTAAGACTACATTTCTGTGGTTAAATTAAAAAAAAAAAACTTTTTATAAAGGGATCAAACAGAAACTTCCTATAGCTCCTCTTTATCTACCCTCATAAAGTCTCAAGAGGTTTTTTTTTGGGTCAAAAGTTCAATAGTTTTACAATATGGCAATACTTATTATTAAAAGTACCAAATTTAGTTATTTGCACCCTGTGGATTTAATGGTGAAATCTTCCCTATGGTTAGTTTGTTAAAGTCTTACTTCATAGATGACTTAGAAGACCATTCAAACATTAGACTCATGTATATCTTGTTATAAAATTAGGACTTGTTTACCTATTTCTTTTAGTTAATGTTGGGGGTGACAATAACTGTACTGGGTGCCAATAACTATATGGTTTACCCTATAATAGGTTATTTTTTATAAAATACTTTTCAATCAATATTTCTGTATTTCGTAATAATAACAATTACACAGGTCTGGTGGCCCAGGGATAGAGATAAAAATAAAGTAACAATCTATATAAACAAAGATGAAATTCTGTTTGTTTGTTCTTTATAGAAGTGGTATAAATTGATGATAAAAAAAAATTGATTTTTTCTTATTGTGTGATTTTATAATGAATGATCACTAATAATGATTAATTTTTAATTTTTGTAATTATTCTTTGATACCCGAGACTAAAATACAGACCATTTTATGAAGCTCATACTCCATCCTCTGGGCTGTTCGTGATCGTGGAGTCCCTCCCCGTAGTGTTTCTAATTTGTCTCCCTAATCGTCGTTTCCTGCTCAAGAGAGTATTTGTCGACCAACAGTAATTGGTGCCTTCATTACCCGTAGCTATATTTAGCGTTTGCTTTCTTCCTCTCTATTGTCGTCTACTTCTCATAGTTCCTACATATGGAGCTAACCTTTTCGGTATGCAAATAATTTTTTTAAATTAATTTATTATTATTATTATTATTATTATTATTATTATTTAGTCGTTTTAGATCTAACAATGAAACAAAACTTAAGTGTGATGAAAATAAAATCTGAATTCATGCGGTAGAAATTCAGTTCTTGTTTTTTTTTGTTTTTTTAAACTACATTTTGCTAACCCGTGATTTTTCTAGGAATATTTTTACATAAGTTACCTACAAAAAAAAAAAAAACGAAAAAAAAAACAGCTGTTTTCGAAATACTACTAGTTTTTCAAAGCAATAATGCAACATGTACCTTACGTAGCCCTGAAACCTTGTTCCTTACTACAGCCAGTTTAGTAGAAAACTCAATCGAATACAGGTCTTGAATTGAATCCAAAATCGATTATTCTTCTATCTAAGGACGAATTCTTTGTACCTGAAAGAACCTGACACTTTTCTCCACACTATCGTATTCTGTCGTTAACCTAAAAGTATTCTTCGCCACCAACAAAGATTAAAAGACCACGACAACCAATATAATGCGTACAGAGGTGTGCATAGACAACTGTTTTTCTTCTCGCTAGGTTGATAAATAATCAAGATTTTTAGTTTGATATTTTTTTATAAAGGAAATCCAACGTTTCGATCCTTATGCATATGAGGATCTACTTTAGGGCTAAAAATAAGACAAATATATGAGTATCTATGCTAGAAGATGACAATCAAATGTTTATCATGTAATTATTAATTATAGAGTGTAACAAAAACAGATTAGTGGAAAACAAATCCATATGTTTACATGACATGGATACTTTACAAAATTGATAATTAATAATATTTATACATGAATATTTAAATAAGTAGCTGGTTAGCAAGATAAAATAAAATTTGAGGTAAAATAAGATGAAAAATCAACGCTTTTGAAGTGAAAGGCTGCATGAGGCAACTAAGTCATAATAAAATTAAAAAAGTATTTTAAAAACTAACAGTATGGATGGTACAGTATACAAATTGTTTTATCTGGACTCAATAATAAGATAAAAAATCTGGTGCGTGCGCGCAACACACAACTTTCACTTACCAACTTACTTAGATAAGAAATTAATGCGTTTTGTTAATGCCACTTCTCAAAGTTACACATTTTCCATATTCATTTCTTATTTTTGTTTTCATTTGCTCTATAAACCCCTCAGAACATTTTAATAATGATAACGCTTACCTGATATTAAATAACACTCAATTTTCATTAAACATGACGAATATGAAGAAAATCGTTAAAGCCGTTTTTGAGATAATCTAAAAATTAGAAAAAAAGTTATGAAATAAAGTGTCCCCTTCGGTTGATCAATCTTGATAAAATGTTGGCTATCACATCTTTGGCATATACATAAATAAATACCCAGTTTGATCAAAATCGTGAAAGCCGTTTTTGAGATAATCGATAAAAAAGGTAAAAATTGGAAAAAAAATTATGAAATAAAGTGCCACATCCGTTTGACCAATTTCGATGAAATATTGGCTATCACATCTTTGGCATATACATACATCAAATACCAAGTTTGATCAAAATCGTGAAAACCGTTTTTGAGTAAATAAAAAAAAACTCTTGAAAATGATACAAAATTTATTAAGTAAAGTCCCCCCTCCGGTTGATCAATTTTGATGAAATTTTTACAGTCATATCTCGGGCATATAAATAGATCAAATACTCAGTTTAATCAAAATCGTTAGAGCCGTTTTTGAGAAAATCGAAAAAAACTTAAAAAGTTACTAAACAAAGTACCCCCTCCCTTTGAGCAATTGTGATGAAATATTTGCTGTCACATCGCGGGCATATACATACACTAAATACCCAATCTCAGGTTCGCACGGTTTATAGTTTTTGAGCTAGTCTGTTCACACACACACACAGACCATTTTGCGGGACTTGGTTAATTGGACTCAGGGGACCCCAAAACGTGTATTTCCGTTGAAAACCGGAAGTCGAAATTTTACACGATCGCAATACTTCCACTTAATATATATTTCATATATAGGTAAGTGAAAGTAAAAATGGAAAATTATAATGAAGTATAATTATTTATAAAGAAGTATAATTTATACTTTCACTTACCTACAGTGGCTCACAGTCAAAATGATGCAAGGAATTAACTTTGAAAAAAAACTATTTTATACCAAGCCAAAATTTATTTTCAACTATCTTTGTTTACAAATATAAAGTTCAAACATTAGGCTAGAATTGACAACGCTTAAAAGTTTATTTGAGATCAAATCCTAAAATTAAACTAAAACTTCATGAATAAATATAAACTTCTAAGGTCACAGTGAAAATGATGCAAGATTAAAAACATCCTCAAAATCAAAAATATTTTGAATTTGAGTACTTTGTAGGTAAGCCTTTATTTTTTATTATCTCTTTTGAACAATTGGGTATGGATTGGACAAGCTTTTCTGTTTAAGACGGGCTTACCTTGTCCCATTCAGCATCTTTTTGAGATCTCTATTTGATATCTCACGTTTCCTCACTTTTGTTTCTAATTTCTCCATGAATTCTCTATGACGTTTAGTTCTGGTGATTGTTGAGGTGTTTTTATAGGTTTGGGGCAATTATATAAACACCATTCTTTTTCAAGATAAGAAGAATGCTTGGGATTGTTATCACTATAAAAAGCAAAATTATTTATTATTCCAAGCTCGGTTGCATTTACTTTAAAAATTTTCTTTCAGGATGTGAAAATATAAATGTGTATCAATTGTTCCCTCAATAAAATGAAGATTTCCTACTCCTGAGGCAGCAATACACCCCCAAACCATGACATGACCACCTCCAGGTTTGATGAATGGGCGAAGATTTTTTTTATGGCGCTCTTCAATTGACTTTCTCTAGAAGAAACCTCTTCCATAAGAGCCAAACAAATTAAATTTTGGCTCATTCGAATACTGAACACTTCCGGAAGTCCATTTCTTTTGTTAAACAATCCTTAGCAAAATTGATTCGAAGCTTTTTATTTTTGTCACTGATATAAGGTTTTTGCCATGCAACTCTACCGTTGTATTGGTTTTTTCTTAAGACTCTTCGAATGGTTTCAGCACATACCATTTAATTTAAATGGTTTTTAACAAATTTGGTCAACTTTGGAGCACCTAGTTTTGGATTATTTGTTATTTGGCGGAAAATCCAACGTTCATCATTACCAATAAAAAAATGTTTTGCACTTTTCTTATTATTCTATTTTCGTTTTTAAAACTTTCAATAATATTTTGAACGATGGCATAACTCCTAATGATAGTAGAGGCGATTTTTCATTGTGTTTTGTCCATTTTTAAATTGCTAATCACTATTTCTCGTTCACGAATAGTTGTATTCGCACCCATTTTAAGCAAAAGCTCGAACTAGACTGATTACTTGTTTTCATATTGTTTAGTTTTGTTTTCATTGAAAGAATGAAATGAAATTAAAAGGTTAATAAACTCATTTACCCGATAATTGAAGAACACTTGTCACTTTCACTTTTTTCTAGACGGAAGTAAACGTTGCATCTTTTTCACTGTGACCTTCAATTCCTACGAGTTTTAATGAAGAATTTTGCTCCTCTTTCTATAATTGCTGTTGAGTTGATTTGATCATATAAATTTAATGTATGACAATGAATCATTATGGCCTCATGTGCATTGGTTTTAAAATTTTAACAAAGAGGAAGTAAACAGCATTTGAAATAAAAATATTCGTTTGCATCATTTTGACTGTGAGCCACTGTATATATGAAATATATAGTAAGTGGAAGTATTGCGATCGTGAAAAATTTCGACTTCCGGTTTTCAACGGAAATACACGTTTTGGGGTCCCCTGAGTCCAATTAACCAAGTCCCGCGAAATGGTCTGTGTGTGTGTGTGTGTGTGAACAGACTAGCTCAAAAACTATAAACCGTGCGAGTCTGAGATTTGGTATTTAGTGTATGTATATGCCCGCGATGTGACAGCAAAAATTTCATCAAAATTGCTCAAAGGGAGGGGGTACTTTATTTAATAACTTTTTACATTTTTTTCGATTTTCTC
Source organism: Aelia acuminata (assembly GCA_911387785.2). Taxonomy (NCBI): domain Eukaryota; kingdom Metazoa; phylum Arthropoda; class Insecta; order Hemiptera; family Pentatomidae; genus Aelia; species Aelia acuminata. Next base: position 19,157,142 of record OU426984.1, on the reverse strand, counting down.
AAAAACGGCTCTAACGATTTTGATTAAACTGAGTATTTGATCTATTTATATGCCTGAGATATGACTGTAAAAATTTCATCAAAATTGATTAACCGGAGGGGGGACTTTACTTAATAAATTTTGTATCATTTTCACGTGTTTTTTTTTATTTACTCAAAAACGGCTTTCACGATTTTGATCAAACTGGATATTTGATGTATGTATATGCCAAAGATGTGATAGCCAACATTTCATCAAAATTGATCAACCGGAGGGGGGACTTTACTTAATAAATTTTGTATCATTTTCACGTGTTTTTTTTTATTTACTCAAAAACAGTTTTCACGATTTTGATCAAACTGGGTATTTGATGTATGTATATGCCAAAGATGTGATAGCCAACATTTCATCAAAATTGATCAACCGGAGGGGGGACTTTACTTAATAAATTTTGTATCAATTTCACGTGTTTTTTTTATTTACTAAAAAACGGCTTTCACGAATTTGATCAAACTGTGTATTTGATGTATGTATATGCCAAAGATGTTATAGCCAACACTTCATCAAAATTGTTCAAACGGAGGGGGCACTTTATATCATAACTTTTTTTCCAATTTTTACCTTTTTTTCGATTATCTCAAAAACGACTTTAACGATTTTCATCAAATTCGTCATGTTTAATGAAAATTAGGTGTTCTTTAATATCAGGTAAGAAATGAATGTGGAAAAATGTGTTACTTTGAGAAGTGGCATTAACACAACGCATTAATTTCTAATATAAGTAAGTGGGTAAGTGAAAGTTGTGTGTTGCGCGCACGCACCAGATTTTTATATTTATAATTCTAGATATACACACAGATGAAAACATTCGCCTCAAAAATTTAAAGTTCAGTAAAATAGACACACTAAAACTATGAACCTTTCATTTCTAAAAAGCTATTAGCTAACATACTTCTGTGGGTTAGTAACAAAACTCTGCGTGCCGAGTTACTATTACCAACTATTGACCAACATAAAAGGACTCTTTATTCTGGCTTTCATATGAAATTGCACGGCCATTACAACACACTTATGAACGACATGGTCACGACTGACATGTCTTATATGAGGCGACTGAAAAGGAGTTGGATGAGAGACCTCTCCCGAATCAAGTGCTGCTGAGCAACATCATCCATCCCTAAAATCCTAGTCTTACAGCTGTTTAGTCAACACACTTGATTTGTCGATTGTCACTTAGTTGCGACAGGTGGAAACAAAAGTATGGAGTAAGATAAAAAAAAAAAAAAAAAAAAAAAAGATTGAATATTTTTGTTTCATTTTAATTCTACTCCAAGATTCTAAGAAAAAATAAAACAACTACAAATTACAGAAGAGACAATTCCAAATAGAGATCTTATAATAGAAAAATATTGGGAAATAAAAATTCTCAGCTTGAGGTTAAAAAAAAAAAAAAAAAAAAAAAAAAGACACTCAGAGCAATGGGAAAATAAATGAAAACGAAAAAATTAAGAGAAAATTAAGACTACGCTAAAGGCGGGAAATTCTTGTTATTTTTCGGTTGCAAAAATACTTAGCTCTCGCCTTCTGTCCCGAAATTTAAAAATTCTTTCCGCGGTCCTTTACGGATGTGAAACATGGCCGATTACAGTAAAGGATTAGCAACGCTTTAAGGTCTTTGAAAATATAGTACTGAATAGAATATTTGAGCCGAAGATGGATAATTCAACAGGAGAATTTAGTTGGCTACACAATGCAGAATTGCTCGAACTTTACCCGGTAAATGTAATCGAAGTTACAGCTGCGCGTCGCTTAAAGTGAGCGTGCAAAATTACGAGTCTTAGTTTCGAACGAATATATAAAGGATTAATAAACACTTTGCCGGCTGAAAAACGTTCGAGGGGTAGGCCTATGCGAATGCTGGAGGATTCGAGGAAGGCTGGTCTTGTGGAGTTGTGATTGGGTGGAGGAAGATGGATAGAGGTGTGTAGGGAGCGATTGGTGATGTCGACATCGGGCCTTCGGGTTCGTTAAGCCTTTATCCTATTCTATTCCAAGAATGAAAACATATTGGGCTACTGGGAAATTAAAAAAAAAAAAAAATCTGGTAGAACTGTTCCAATATTTCAATGTTGTGCATTTAATTGCTCTTGTTCTAACATATTCCAAATCTGAACCGTTGTAGGAAAGCATAAGATCATTTATAGGGCAAGCAAAATTATATTTTATCACAGGGGTCGGATTGCTAATTTATTGAACCAGATAAATAATAAATTGTCGCCCTTATTATAGTATCATCGATTCGACAGCGATTCCCCGAACAGTGAGGCGTATCTAGAGCAAAGATAGATTTTCCGAATCACTTGATGCGGAAAATCTATCTTGACAAAAGTAATTTAGAACTAATGCTTAAATGATATTGCGAACTTTTGGCTTTGTCAAAAATCGTTTATTGTTTCTCATTTTCTTATAGTTTATTGAACATTGGTAATTTTGATCACTGAGCGCATTCATACAGAATTTAGAATATTTGTAAGTAAATAAATAATAAATCAAGTACAGTTTAAGCGTCCTTGAAGGCGCCGGGTACCTCCGGATTACTCAATTTTTTGGATTTTCAAATTTCAAATACAGAACACAAAAAAATGTTAAGAAAATGTGCAGATCAATATTAAGCCTAGGTGAATTTGAAGAGTAAAAGTTTATATCTTAAATCGTTAAAGTCGACTATTTATCGTAGATTCTCGTGAAATGTAATGTAAAGTGGTTAGAAAATAGAAAATTACTAAAGGGAACAAGTTAAGGAAAAATATCATAAACACGACTAAAAGATGGAGTAAGTTTTTATTAATTTTTGAAAACAAAAACAATAACCTTTCAAGTTTTACGTAAAAATAAAGCGAATACAATTTAAAATAAAATGTAATTTTTGTCATCGGATTTCCAAGAGCGATATAATATTAAAAAATTGCTCACCGGTGGTGTAGTGGTTAGCATAGCCAACTACTACACACAGTTCGCGAGCTCGTAGCTCCGCATATGACCCTTGAATTCATTAGTAAAAAATCGTTTGCTATGCCGTTCTTCAAGAGGGGACTTAAAATGAAGGTCCACAACCTGCGAGATTTCAGATTTACAATTGGCTGTTTAAAATGTAACTCTCATAGTATATCGTAGTATACACTGAGGCGACAAGAACGAAAGAAGATGCTTTAGTGACAGAATTTTTGCTCACATACTTTTATCGTATTCCTTTTTTAAAAAAAATAACGATCCCTATATGTGGATTTTCTTCAGGGCTTCTGAGACTCAGCGAGTCTCTTTATTATCTGGACTCAAAAGCCCTGAAGAAGATTGACATATAGAGATCGAAACGTTGGCTTTCTAAAATAAAAAATCGATAACTAAAAATCCTGAATATCAATCAACCTGTGGTGTAGTGGTTAGCATAGAAACCTACAATACTAAAGGTCGCGGGTTCGCGTCCCGAGGTGGCTCTAGGATTATTTAATGGGAGTAAAAAATCCTTGTCTATGCCGTCCCTCGGATAGGACGTAAAATGGAGGTCCCGAGCCTGTGCGATGTCAGGTTCTCGGTAAAGATCCCTATCCTAACTATACCTGGATAGGCAAAATGTAGGACTCCCACTGTAGCATCGTCCGATTAGCCTTAGTAGCATAAAGTGACGTTAAAACAAACAAACAAATCAATCAACATATCGTAAAGAAAAACAGTTGACTATTACTCACCTCAAAAAAAAAAATTGTCTCACGATTTAATTTCGCTACAAGTCCCCGTTTCTAGTTGCCTCCTCTAAATTTATAATTTTACGCCATATTTTAGAAAATAATAATTTGTTCCTAACACAAACTTCGTACTTTTTTTTTAGGCAATAAGTGATTGTTAAGTGCGCATGCCTGGTAAGCAACCTATAAGAAATTTGAAGCTCCCTTTGAAAGCTTTTCTTAAGACTTCTGATTAATCGTTTATCCCTCCAGTTGACCTAATGGCAGTATAGAGGCTTTACTAACTCATTAATACATCTCTTGATTTTCTATTAATTTTTCTTCCTGCCTTTTTTGCGTTTGAAGTGGTAGTAGTAGTAAGTTAAGCCATTAAAGATTTCAAACTATTTGAGTGAAGTTTCAGCATAAAATAATGAAGAAAAATTCCATATTAAATTATATTATCTGTGATACTATTATCAACATTGGTACATTTTTACTTATTTTTGACACTCAGCTGCATTTTAATTTCGAGCAAGAACTTTGTCTTTGATAATTTATAGTCTAAAATTAGGGGGAGTTGATACTAACCGTAACTCAAAAGTGCGTCTTTTATGCATCCCCTCCATATAAGAATATGGTAAATTGGGCCTTACGCGGATGGAACTATTAATACTATTGTAACTAAATATTATTTCTTATAATTACATTCTGTTATAATATTATATTCTGGCATTTTAGGTTTTGTCATTCTTATTCCAACGGTATGTATCTTATACCATATTCTTGCCCACGTTCGGTATGGTTCTGTTTCACATTGCAATAGTTTATAAACACATTCGTTTCTTCTTATTTATTTATGTTTATTTTTAATATTTAGCCCTTTCTTTCCCCTCCATAGCTATCGACCTTCCCTTATTTTCCCTTACCCCCTTTTCGCGAGATACCTTTGAAAGCCGAATTTCCCGAGAACGGTTGCTGATCCTGTCGTTAGACTACAAAGTACCGACCCTCCTCCTTCGCCTCAAGGTATCACTGAGGAAAACATCCTGCAGAGGGGAGAATAGAAGTGTGGGTTCGCTTGTCTGCAGCAGGCCCCGCCAATTGTGCCCCACCTTCTTTTGTGTTCCTCTATACCGTTTGCTTACTCTTCTCTGTCTGTCGGATACATCTCTCACAGGATCCTGGAAAATATTTGAGATGTCTTCTTTCGAGTGGTAAATCAATGTAAAAAGCGTAAATTTTAATACACTAAACTAGTATAATACGTCAGATTTAATGTGTTTTAAAATACATAAATACACTTGCACCTCCATTTTTTTTTTGTTGATCCTCCCCTTCCTCGTCTTTTAGGCAATACGGGATTTTCCGGGCCAGGGGAGAGGGTTGGGCATTAATGCCGAGTATTATATTAAATGTCCCCTGGTTACCTGGTTACCCGTAAGGGTTCTGAACTTGCTATCTTCGGGTTCCGAATCATACGTTGCCCTGGACAACTCGTATTTTCTAACGCGTTTGCCCATTCGGCCATCCCGCCACCTTCTTGAACCATCATTATCCAATTTTTTCTTTGAAGTTAGAAATAAAAAGCCTGTAGGAAACAATCAAGCGAGTCATTCCATCTCACATCAACAAACTTATTTCCCTCACCACCACAGATTTTAATGAAATTTGGTTCATAGGATATCTTCCTGTAGACTAAAAAAAGAAAATACGAAATTTCAGCTCAATATCTCAAACGGTTTTCAAAACATAGTTATGTAAAGTCATTGAAAAAACGCAAATTTCGACCTGTCGCATCATCTGTAAATTAAAATTACAGCTCTTCTAGGCAAGATAGAGAGTTGAAATTGATGTAATTTTAAAGCAGAATTTAAGATCTTCCTTATGACATAAAACTCAATAGGGGTTAAAAATTTATTTTTCAAAATTTGAATTTCTCAAAATTCTTTTTATAAATCTGAAAAAACACGACTGCAGTTGTGTGTGTCGAGGTAATCTGATGAAATGATTACTTCGTTGGTGTCTTCTAGTTTATTCTTACGAATTTTGACTGTTACAGTTATGAAATTTTTAGGATTAAACCACTAAATAATTTAAATTTGGTCTAAATTGACCACAATGAATTTGCATTTTGATGAATATTTTTTTCATTCCTAGTTAATCTAATAAAGAATAAAAGATATTTGGGTTATGATGTACTAGTTGCCAGCACATCGCGTCCGCAAAGACGAAAAAAAAAACCATTTTTTTGTGGGCAACCGCATAATTTGATTTTAAATATTTTCCTATATTTTTGAAGAGGAAAGATTGGTCTCCGCCGGGAGACCCAATTCCGAATCTATTCTATTCTCTTAAAAAATTAAATATTTAAAATTGAACATATAATCTACATTATATTGAACATATACTAAAATCATATAACTACCTGCCAGCTCAGTGGAGATGTGATGAATAGTACAATACATTAGCCTTTACTGTAATAAAAAAATAAGTAAATAAACTAATTCCTGTGGAATACTCGCAATAAAAAAAATCTGGTACGATGCGCACAACACACAACTTTCACTTACCAACTTACTTTAATTAGAAATTGACGCGTTTTGTTGAATGTCATTTCTCAAAATCGTACATTTTTCCACATTCATTTACTTATTTTTGTTTGTATTAGCCCTCTGAGGTACAATAATTTTTCTTATCATTAAATAAAAGTTTTTACTTGTGATAATTCGGCATTGCAAGCATAATACTCCATCGCCTCTGATTTTATAATCCTGTCGGTAGTTGTTGAAAACTTCATTTAGTTACCATGAAAAAATTAATTTCCATTAAATGAATGAATCGGCTTTAAACTATCACCAACGGTCTGTCATCAAATGCGTACTGCGCATGCGTGGGCTCAACGTGTTTTAAGAGTTGATGGAATATATTTCTTTTTTTCTCCTGAATATGTTTACTCGATTTTTTTAATATTTCATATTAAGCCATTTATTATTTTTAGGCATAAGTAGATTCAGTTAATTTCTCAATATAAACAAAAACAATGGTACTTTATAGGAAAACAAAAAAGGCCCCTTCCCCATTTAAGCACCCCTCAGAACATTTTAATAACGATAAAGCTGACCTAATATTAAAGAACACCATATTTTCATTAAACTTGGCGAATTTGATCAAAATCATTAAAGCCATTTTTAAGATAATCGAAAGAAAGATATAAATTGGAAAAAAGTTATGAATAAAGTGCCCCCTCGGTTTGACCAATTTTGATGAAATTTGTAGTCATATCTCGGCCACATTAAGACAACAAATACTTAGTTTAATCAAAATCGTTAGAGCTTACCTATAATGATAAGTAATGATAAAGCTTAACTTATATTAAGCAATACTTGATTATCATTAAACTATACGAGTTTACTCAAAATCGTAGAAGCTGTTTTTGAGAAAATCGAAAAAGTTGAGAAAAAATGGGGAAAAAAGTTATGAAATAAAGTGCCCCTTCCGTTCGATCAATTTTGATGAAATTTTTGCTGTCACGTCGCGGCATATACATATGCCAAATACCCCATTTTAGGTCCGTACAGTTTATAGTTTTTGAGCTAGTCTGTTCACACACACACACATACAGACTATTTCGCGGGAGTTGGTTATTTGGACTCAGTGTACCCCAAAACGTATATTTCCGTTGAAAACCGGAAGTCGAAATTTTTCACGATCGCAATACTTTCTCTTAGCATATATTAATTTCATAAATATAGGTAAGTGAAAGTAAAAATAAATTCCTTAACCTCCATAAGAAAATAAATACATAAATTGTAGCTACTTATATACACAACAACAAAATAAAAGAATACAGCAAAAAAAAAAAAAAAAAAAAAAAAGGTTGGACTTACCAAGAAAGAAGAGACCGCATACAGACTCATTATATAAAGGCACCAGCTCCAATCTCCATACGTCCAGTACCTAGCCAATAGCCAGGCTGCCCTTCTATTACCTTATCTGCAGCTTCACTAATCTTACCTTTTATAGTAACACTGGACACACCCACGGCACAGTACTGGTGAACTTAAATAGCGGCATATATACTCAAATTTAACTTATACTTATTTTTTTTTTAGTTAATGAAATATAAATGTAGATTTTTCATGTTAACGGTAAAAATTATTTATCCTTACCATTAGTAACCAACATCTGAAAGTGTCCTCTAATGTTGGAATAGACATTATCTCTAACAAGCTACACTTAATACATGAACAGGAATACAGAAACTTATGTCGCGTCAAATGGAAATGTCGCGTCATTTGCAATATTATTTCATAAAACAAGCAAGGAACCTTATGCCATTTTCTCTCTGCCTTTCTCTGGTACGCCAGTATTTCCAAAGGATCCATTTTTTTTTACATTTTTCCTAAATTTTTTGGAATGACATAAATCTTCTTAGAGGAGTTTAAATTATCTTATCATCACAAGATCGTCAATTTACTGAGACACATATGGTTTAAATGATTTACTTCACAGTTTTCTAAATTTCTACATACATTATGTGAAGATCAACGAAAATATCCTCTAAACACACGATAATACAGAATTTTGAAGTGTAAACTACTGTGTGAAAGAACTGGATGGATTTATTCTAATAATTGCCTGGACAAGCTATTACTGGAACTGGACCTCCTCTGGAAGCCTCCTCCATTCCGTTCTATTTCCAGCAGCGGTCGTCCACACTGGAAGTAGCAGGTACATCTGTCTCTCCACGATCAATTATTCTCACCTCTCGCTTTGGATACAGACCAAACAGGTGCAGACAAACCGATCACTTCTCATAATTTTACCTTCAAAACATCGTAGATTATTGATAGGATATATCATTTTATATTTGTGGACCTAGGAAAATGATGGGGTTACTGACATTTTTTAACAAAGTCGAGTTAGTTGTGGAATATGATAGTAAAAATGCTATCCTTTTGATTGGTAAGGAGGTCGAAGTGGATTTAATGACAATGGTAAGTTTAAATAAAGAAGTATTTTTAAAACAAGTATTTCGAAACTCGTTAAAATCTGATAAACAGTTAAATACAAAAAAAATAATGATTCTCCCCCCCCCCCCCACACTCAGAACCTATCTTTCTTTCCCCAACCTCGCCAGTTAGGCTATACGTGGTTTCCCGGGCCAGGGAATAGAGTGGGGGGTTAATGTCGAGTATTATTAAATGTTCCCTAGCTCCGGGTTTTGAACTGGCTCTCTTCGGGTTTCTAATCCCGGTTTCTTATGGGTACCCAAAACTGGAGAGCTGTCGCAAGAGACCAAACCAAGAAGCTTTTGGAGGAGGCCCAGACTCAGTGACGGGTTGTTTCGCCAATCATGATGATGGTTTGCTGGCCGTCGTTAATGTGGTGAATATAACAGACTGATGTGTGATTGATGAATGAAAACGATTTGCGCGCTCTCTTGTGATCTTTGACAGAACTGAGTTACTTCGGTACGCCACTAGAAGGGATGTCTAAAACGATACAAACCTATTTTCCATCAAAAATGACGTTAAGGAGTGATGGAGTATCATCTTCGATGTGTGGCCGAATCTGGCCTATCAATATTCAAACTCATCCAAAACCACATATTCTCAACCTCGCTTCCCCATCTATCAGTTCTGAAAAGAAGATTGCCCCTGTTTTTCCCTCTTACACCCCCCTGGAAAGATTTCACTTCACATTCAATTGACATTAGACTTAGGAGTATAGGAAATCATGAGTTGACAAAGAAGGGTTGGTGTCACATGTAAACCACTCATCCACAGGTTAATGTCTTCTGATATGGTTTCTATTCAACGTTAGCATCTTCCTTTTATGTTTGTTTATTTGAATACCCTTTGACTTTTCTGAAAAATACTACTAATCTACTAAAATATATTTTTATGAGGTTTTTTCTTTCTTTTTTTAAATTATGGATCTATTTTTTTCAGGTATGGAAAGCGAGGGGTGGAGCGTTGTAACCGCCCTTAGCCGGAGCCGATCCAGCCTCCTAACGCCGGCTTCGCCCTTCCTCGACTCCGCCTTCCCGAGCGACTGCGACCAAGGATACGACCAGCACAGCTCGGAAGAGGAACTGGAAGTCATCAACTGCGCACAGCCCAAGCACCCCACTGGCCAGGAGAAAAGGAAATGGTCGCAGGCGAGTCACTAGTTATAATTTTTATTTAGTTACAATATACTTGGATAGCGTCCAACTCTGATCTATATGCAAGGATTGGCCTGATTAGAGTTTTTTACTGACGCAATTCTTCGTTCGAGACAATACTCAACAATTCTTTACTACACTTCATCTGTCGACTTAGCCCAAAATAACATTTGTTCGCTGCGATGATTTTTCATTGAATTACATTGTCGTTGTCCTGAGTTACTAAGGAATGAAGGTATACGAATTTCTGGAATCACTGCGAATTAAATATTCATTATATAATTCAAGAAAAAAAATGTTGGCTAAGTTGTCTTTGAAATAAATGAAGAAGTATTTCGTTGCAAGAATCGATTTTATTTCAGATACATTTATTTGATCGTGGTTCGATCAATTAAAAAAATATAATAAACAAAAGAATTTTTGCCAACATTTCAACCTATTTAAAATTCATCAATCGAATCGAAACATGAACAAAAAAAAATTAACAAAAATTATGACCCCTTGTTTTTAGGATCTTAGAAGGTTATAATTCCTTATAAGGATGTTATTATTTTTTTCTTTTACTGCTTCTGCCGGTTAATCCGGAGAGTCGTGTAAGCGGAGTCTCCTTTACTTACCCTGTATACATAAATACAGATTACCTTTTATGCATAAACACTCATTAATTCAATTCACAAATTCACACACTAAAGAATTTTAATTTCTTACTATGTGGATTATCTCGAGATCGGGCTTTCTACTTAAAACATGCATAGGACTATTTTTTAGATCTTCGAAATATAAAAAGTCTGGCCTAAAAAAAAAAAAAAAAAAAAAAAAAAAAAAAAAAAAAAAAAAAAAAAACAGTAAGAACTTCTTGCTATTGGGGATGAAAACTTTTCTGTTGAAAATTGGAACAACTACATCCCTTATGAGTATTTTCCCATAGTTTGGAACGTTATAAATTATTTCCCCCATTGGCCGTTTTATATACAATTTTTCCTGGAATATAAATAGACATTGCTATATGGTTAATTTGATATGAGATTGGATAGCTTTCTATATACTATATAGCTTTCTTCAGTACATATAAGGTGTCTAATTTTTTTTTATATATGTATTTTTTAATTTAATGAACTAGACATTGTGAAGTATTGCAATATGCAACGAGTGCAAAGATTTGAAATTAGTCACAACATGGCTTTGTAGCTACCTAGCCGTGTACTGCATTGGTTGAATTTAAACTTTGAATAATGTAACAGTTTGATCAATTCTCGAAGCGACACTGTTTTGGTTTAGCCCGAATGGGATGCAGTTATTGGATAAAGTTGGTTGGGGATGGTCGCATTGATCTATCTGGGTTATATATTCATCATTCTATTCAATATTGTCTGTCTATTCCCATTTATCAATGTCTCTATGAATATTTAATGTTGATTAGTAATATCACTGTCAGTTCGTTACGTGTATTGTTTTATAGGATGGTTAGACCAAAAAAACAAAAACAAAAAAAATGAGAGGGGGCGAACATTTTTTTTTATATTTTATTTTTTAGCAAATAAGGTTCAATCTTTGTTACCTTTAATAATTGAGAATCATTGTAAAAAGTTAGAAAAATCGAATAGTTTTGCAATGGCATGTATTTGTCGTTTAGAAGAGGTTTTAGCAGGTATGTGTAAATTATTGCTTCCTTGTAATTCCTCTCGGATTTATTCGTCTCAAATTCAATGAGGCACGCTTTTTCTTAAGTGAAATCTATTTTAATATCTAGCTATCTATTTTAATCAACTAAATAATATTATACAATATTATTGCTAATAAAAACCCTTAACTACTCACTTGAATCAATGTTACTTATATCTACTCACCTCGGGTCAATATGACCCAGAACAAAAAAAAAAAAAAAAATTGAACAACCCTAGGGTGTAAGATATTAGTTTTAAACAACAGGAGAAGGCTTGAAAATATATATTTATTTATGTGTACAATAAATGAAAATTTTAAAATATGAATAACATGTTGAATTATAGGTCTGAAGTGAAGTACTAAAATAAAGGAACTCCTTAGCATTATTATTATTAACATAATTTCTTTTGATTTAAATTCAAAAAAATTTCTACGAGCAACCTTTGTAGTTAAAACAGATAAGAAATGAGTGGTTTCAAACAAATTTAATCCCTGCATTGGACAAAAAAAAAAAAAATGGCTTACACAACCACTCACCTCGGGTCAAAATATCGATTTAGATAAAATAAACACCTCCCTTATTTTTCAGACCCTGCCAAGATGTAACTGGAGCCGAAACAAAGGATATGTCAAAGTTTGGTGATCATTCAATGCCAAAGAGGTATAAATAGAATGAAATGAAACTTGGTACGGGTCAATATGACCCGAAGTGAGTAGTTAAGGGTTTAATAATTATTTGACGTAAAACGATAACAAAAAAATAGCAAACAAACAATTAGAACTCAGCTTTAAGTAACATACAACCCCCAAATAAGTAACAACGTTCCAAAACGGTTACTTTGTCATAACATTGACGCAGAAGTAACTGTATTCTTCTAAATATTCGAAGTATGGCCCACTAAGCCAATTGCTTACTTACATATGGAACCTCTACTATCAATTACTTTTATATGGAACTTATATATGGAACCTGGAAAGGTATGACACCACCCAAAAGGAACTAAAACTATTCTAAAAATTCTAGAACTTGTACCTACAACGTAACAGTCATAAGCCAAAAACCAAAAACCAAAATACAGTTTTACCTCACAATATTTTCCACTGAAAAGGACACAATTGCTGAATCTCTGGGCTGAGGGGCAACGTCTTATGTAAAACAACCAAACTCACTGTTCTACAAAACACTAAATACAACAATCCTCTGCTAAGGCACAGAATCGTGGATATTAAGCGAGATAGTTGAGTTTATTAATATTCGAAAGGAGGGTTTCACGGTGTATTTTTTGAAGGAGTTATTGTTGAGGAACTGTTAGGAGACGAACGCACCAGGAAATATGTCGTCTATACGATTTTTCCGGCATTGCAAGGTATATACGTGCAGGTCGGCTCCGATAGGTGGGTCACGAGTTGAGAATGCCTGACCTCGAAATCCCCAAAAAGGTCCTACCAGGAGAAAAATATGAAAAACACATGTGAAACAGGCGGCCTGGAAGACCGAAATTACAATGGCAAGACTACAATTAACGAAATTCAATAGCTTAGAGTAAAGGACTCTAAAGAAATTTATATAGATAAGAAACAAAACAACACCACTCAAACGCTACTGCACAAACAAAAGAAAAAGACAGTAGCAAGACGACATTAGACAAAGTAACAGAGGATAGGCAACACAAGTACACTAATTTTTTTTATTATTAAATAAAAGTTCTTACTTGGGATCATTCGGCAATGCAAGCATAATACTCCAAGTCGTCTGATTTTATAATTTTCTATTTAGTTGTTGAAACTTCATTTAGTTACCATGAAACAAATAATTTTCATCAAATGAACAGAACGTCTTTAATAATAAACAATGGTCTGTCACTAAAGGCGTCGGCTCATGAGGCGTGTTTTATGAGCTGACGGAATATTTTTCTTTTTTCTCCTGTATTTTTCCTGTTTACTTGAATTTTTTCATATTTCGTATTTAGCCAGTTTTTATTTTTAGGTGTAACGAGAGGCAGTTAATTTCTCCATAGAAACAAAAACAAAGGTACTTCATAGGAAAACAAAGAAGACGCCTTCCACATTTAAGCCCCCGCAGAACATTTTTGGAATGATAAAGCTTACCTGATAATAAAGAACACCATATTTTCATTAAACTTGGCGAATTTGATCAAAATCATTAAAGCCATTTTGAGATAATCGAAAGAAAGATATAAATTGGAAAAAAGTTATGAATAAAGTGCCCCCTCGGTTTGACCAATTTTGATGAAATTTGTAGTCATATCTCGGCTACATTAAGACAACAAATACTTAGTTTAATCAAAATCGTTAGAGCTTACCTATAATGATAAATAATGATAAAGCTTACCTTATATTAAGCAATACTTGATTATCATTAAACTATACGAGTTTAATCAAAATCGTAGAAGCTGTTTTTGAGAAAATCGAAAAAGTTATTTGAGAAAAAATGGGGAAAAAAGTTATGAAATAAAGTGCCCCTTCCGTTCGATCAACTTTGATGAAATTTTTGCTGTCGTGTCGCGGCATATACATATGCCAAATACCCCATTTTAGGTCCGTACAGTTTATAGTTTTTGTGCTAGTCTGTTCACACACACACATACAGACTATTTCGTTTAATAAAGATTTTCATTAAACATGACGAATTTGATCAAAATCATTACATCCGCTTTTCAGAAAATCGAAAAAAACGTGAACATTGGAAAAAAGTTATGAAATAAAGTGCCAACTTCGTTTGATAAATTTTGATAAAATTTTGGCTTTCTTATTGTGGGCATATACCTACATCAAACACCCAGTTTTATCAAAATCGTTATAGCTTTTTTTGAGAAAATCGAAAAAAAAACCTTAAAAGTTATTCAATAAAGTACCCCCTCCATTTGACCAATGTCGATGAAATTTTTGCTGTCACATCGCGGATATATACATACAATAAATACCTAATTTTAGATTCGTACGGTTTGTAGTACCAGGGGTGTAGCTTGAGCTCTCTTTTGTTCATACTGGTCCTGGACCTGGCATTGAAGAAGGCAAAGGAAAGATTCAGAAATTGCTGCCTTGGCTACAGAAGAATGCAACCATCACTTTACCCTCTGCTCGCATTTGCGGATGACATGATGCTGATAGCCGCTAACGACATCGATCTGCAGATAAACCTCAACATTCTCAAGGAAGAGCTAACCACAATCAACATGGTCATCAACCCTGATAGAACAAAGTGCATGAGGATTGGACGGAAGCCACACAGTGTTATGAGAGTATTGAGGATCATCGGCGAGAGATTGGAGCAAGTTACGAGTTTTAAATACTTAGGGGCTCATCTCAACGAAAGCGGCTACATCGAGGAAGAACTGGAGCAGCGAGTGGGAGCAGCAGGGAGAATGTTCCAAGCGGTTCAGAAGGGTTTCCTCAACAGAACAGAGAGGTCTCCAAGAAGGCAAAGATGTCAGTGTACAAATCAACATACTTTCATACTCCTCAGAATTCTGGACACTCACATCAAAGCACAGGAACCGTATCCAGGCTATGGAAATGAGGTACCTGCGCAAAATGGAAAATAAAACAAAGAGGGACAAGATCAGAAAGCCAATCTCGATGTCAAACCAGCCGAAGCAATCCTGGAGGAACACAAATTAAGATGGTTTGGACACCTCCACAGGATGCATGAAGATAGGATTGCTAGGAGGATCTACGAGGCTCGGGTGGGGGGAAGAAGGGCCAGAGGAAGACCCATGATAACTTGGGAACAGGGGTCAGAGAGGCATTCCAGAAGCGGGGACTTGACTGGAACAGGAAAAGAGAGATGGTGCAGGAGAGGTCCACCTGTACTAGACTCTAGTGGGGACAACTTAAACACTGCTAAAGCGGTACAAGAGGATCTGAATATGATGATGATGATGACGCTTTATAGTTTTCGAGCTAGTCTGTTCACACACACACACATACAAACAGACCATTTCGCGGGACTTGGTTATTTGGACTCCGTGGACCCCAAAACGTGTATTTCCGTTGAAAACCGGAATTCGAAATTTTTGATCTTACTATATATTTCATATATAGGTAAGTGAAAGTAAAAATACACTATAAAAAAATCAAAAGTGGTTTTACATCTATCCTTTCATACGTTAAACATAAAATTTAAAAAGGGATTTCTAAGCATCCTCCGAGAATTTAAAGTTATTGTTACCTTGACAATAGCGTAACTTGCCGATAGGTCGGAGGTAACAAAAGGTTTAGAATAGTTCTAAACTTGTTGTTGGAACGAAGTAACAGTTGGGAAAAATTGTTTTAGTACATGTTTGTGTCTGCGATGTTCCGAGTACTATCTGCGCTGGCCATAGATGCCCATATATATAATACCATACTTACCTCTATCTAATACAGGGTGCGCCAGAGAAACTTACTTATTTGAAAGGTCAATAAAAATAAAAGTACTTCAGTTATTGTTTTAATTCTTTTTACTTTCACTTACCTATATATGAAATATATAGTAAGTGGAAGTATTGCGATCGTGAAAATTTTCGACTTCCGGTTTTCAACGGAAATACACGTTTTGGGGTCCCCTGAGTCGAAATAACCAAGTCCCGCAAAATGGTCTGTGTGTGTGTGTGTGTGTCTGTGTGTGTGTGTCTGTGTGTGTGTGTGTGTGTGTGTGTGTGTGAACAGACTAGCTCAAAAACTATAAACCGTATAAACCGGTATTTAGTGTAGGTATATGCCCGCGATGTGACAGCATAAATTTCATCAAAATTACTTAAAGTGAGGGGGTACTTTACTTAATAACTTTTGTATCATTTTCACGTGTTTTTTTTATTTACTCAAAAACGGGTTGAAAGATTTTGATCAAACTGGGTATATGATGTATGTATATGCCCGAGATACGACTGTAAAAATTTAATCAAAATTGATCAACCGGAGGGGGGACTTTACTTAGTAAATTTTGTACCAATTTCATGTGTACAAATTTTTTATTTACTCAAAAAAGGCTTTAACGATTTTGAAGAAACTTGGTATTTGATGTATGTATATACCAAATATGTGAAAGCCAACATTTCGTCAAAATTGGTCCAACTGAGGGGGCACTTTATTTCATGACTTTTTTCCTATTTTTACCTTTTTTTCGATTATCTCAAAAACGGCTTTAACGATTTTTATCAAATTCGTCATGTTTAATGAAGGTTAGGTTTTCTTTAATATCAGGTAAGCTTTATCATTATTAAAATGTTCTGAGGGTTTTTTTTTTTTTTGGGGGGGGGGGCCTTTTTTGTTTGTTTCTTTCTTTCTTATAAAGTACCTTTGTTTTTGTTTACATGGAGAAATTAACGGTCTCTCGTTACGCCTAAAAATGGCTAAATATGAGATTTGATAAAAATAAAGAAAACATAAAGAGGAGAAAAAAAGAAAAATATTCAGTCAACTCATAAAACTCGTTGAGCCCAAGCATGCGGAGTACGCCTTTAATGACAGACCATTGTTCATAATTAAAGCCGTTCTGTTCATTTAAGAAGTGGCAATTAACAAAACGCATTAATTTATAATCTAAGTAAGTTGGTAAGTGAAAGTTGTGTGTTGCGAGCACGCACCAGATTTTTTTTTCATGCAGTCTTGAAAATCACATCCGTTAAATGGCGACCCCCATTGAGCAAACACTGATTAAGTCGATTTCTGAAGTTCGTCTCCACTCTTCGCAGCATATCAATCGGTATGTTGGCAATGGCGTCGCGATTGTTATGCTTAAGATGAGCTATGGTCCGTCGATCGACATAAACCAGGGATTTCAAATAACCCCATAAAAAAAAAAAATCACAGGGAGCCAAGTCTGGAGAACGTGCCGGCCATGAGAGATCGCCTCTGAGAGAGATGAGGCGGTCGGGGAAATGTTGTCGCAACAAATCTATTGAGCCTCATGCTGTGTGTGCTGTGGCTCCATTTTGTTGAAACCACACTTCCCCAATGTTCATTTCTTGGAGGCTTGGAAGAAAAAAATCCTCGATCATGTTCCTGTAACGAGCTGCAGTCACGGTAACTGCACGTTCGTTTTCTTCAAAAAAATACGGACCAATTATTCCCATTGCCGAATGAAGGGGCTTCTGGTGAAGTTCACGCGGATTTTCACCACTCCAATAACGCATGTTTTGTTTGTTGTTACAAAAGTAGCTCCCGACGGCGAACGCCCCCTGCTCTCTAGACCACAGCATGATTGACTAGAGGGGGAAACAAACTTGGGGAATTTCCCCGCCAGATGGGCCACCTACCACCGCTCTACCCGTCCAACTCACCGCTCGGGATTTTTTTCAAATAAGTAAGTTTCTCTGGCGCACCCTGTATAATAATTAAAATTTTTAGTAAATTCGTAGTTGAAGATATTGCTTAATAAATTTACAAAATGTTAAAAAACAAAACAAAAAAAAACATATTTCCAAAAGCGGATTTACTTCCCAGTATTAAAAAAAAAAATCGCTAAATTCTGGTACAAAAGGATAATAAAAAAAATATTGGATGTCTGAAATAAACTTTCTCTATAATAAACGGAGGCATTGTTGAAAGACAGTTTTGACAATGGTCTTAATTAAATGGCTTTTTTCCCCTGACTTACGGTACCCCCCCCCCCCCCAAAATCAAAAATTGAGTTCTTTTTCCTCCTAGAGAGCATTTCGGTCGAGGTAACAAGCCAGGTAATTATACGTCAACAAACAATACTTCACCGATCTCGGTCTCAAACTTTTAAGTGCGCCCTTCGAGACTGCCCGCCCCTTCTTGCCTGCTTCTTCCATTAAGAAAATAAAACTCCAGGAAAATTCCCCAACTTCAACTATTTCAGGAGAGAGAGAGAGAGAAAACGGCAATAAAAAAAAAATATGGACTCGGAGGAAAAGAAAAACGGTAAAGTTTTCGTAGACTATTAAAAGACCGACTCTTAAAAAAAAAATTAGGAGTAATTAAGGCCATGTTTTGAAGTAATCATGAGTTGTTTTTTCAATAATTTTTCATTAGATATAAATTTTTAAAATAATTCAACACGCTTTCAGTCGTGTTGTCAGTATTATTAGGCGGGCGTTAGGATTACAAATTTACTCATTTAAGGCCAAAAAAGATGTTAGGTAAGCTATAATTTGATCCTTTATTAAACCTCACTTACTCACATCAAATTACGCCATTATCAATACGTTTAAATTCTCGAAGGATGCTTAGAAATCCCTTTGTAATTTCTCAAACATTCTATTTAATGAAGACATTAATTCGGATCCTCTTCAAATTTATATTGTAACACATATGTGGGTTAAACTACTTTTATTGAACGAAAATAAGATTTTACAAAAACTATGAAAACACAAATAATTAAGATGGTCACAAAAATTATGACTTTGTAACACAAAAATAACCATAAGACTTGAGCTTCAGAACAGGATTAACTCTCCAGTTCTTACTCCTTATATTTAGTCGTAAGAAGATACCACCTTTGCCTCTATATTTTAACCATTCGGAATAAAATCAGGAATAATCATAATATTACTACAAATGTATAATATACAGTCGAAAAGCTAAAAATTATAGAAAATTTAATATTTAACATATGGGAGTAGTATTTGAAAGTTGGTATCAGTTTGTATGTGGACATTGGGTAAAGTTTCATCATTTAACATCAATCGGTAAAAAAACATCTCTTTAGAACTTTAGTATTACTACCTTACTTGTGCTAAGCATTCGTACTGGAACCTAATTAAATCCCACTTAATTTAAGTACACACCGTATATTAAGTATCGTATAGTGCGTATTTAATGCGTCCTGGGCATGGGTGAGGTTTGAAGTAAAGATTAGATGTGTTTAAATTGTAGATTATCTATTTTTGAAACATAAGTTTGAGGTATTTACTTATTTACGTACTAATTACGTGTTTACAAGACCTCTTTGAACACTATGTTTGAAGTTACGATATGGTCATCTGTGATTGTTTCTTGGTGGATTTGTTTTACACAGACATACATGTCTCTGATTCTATTGACTTAAATCTCATCGTTTTTGCTAGTAACTCGCAAACGACGGCGAAAATCTCGACAAACTGAAAAAATTACACCTTCGAAAAAATGATGCGACCATTTTGAAATTTTCGCTGAGAATTTCCGTTTTTCGCTTCCATCTCGCAAAAGAAGGGGTTTATCAAAACAATTTATATGACCGAAAATGTTCTCCTTGAAAAACTGAAAAGATTGACACCATTTATAAACCTCTACGAACATTAACTCGCAAAACCGCGATTTTGCGCTTATAACTCGCAATCGAAAGCGAAATAAGGGATTAGTATATTTTTTCGGGTTGAGCGGTTAAAGAAAGCTTTAAAATGGTGCTTCATTCATGAAATTTGATGAAGTATTAAGGAAGTTATGGCGTAACGACAAAAAAAAGGCTTTGAGAAATAATTTATATGATTATCGATGATTCAATAAATCAATAAATAACTCACATAAATATAAAAATAAAACAATTTAAAATTACGAGAAACTAGTTGCAGATATCGAATGAATGCACACGAAATTCCGATAAGATTACTACATTCATATCAGCTAAAAAGTTAGTGCTTATCGTATAGTCAGTCATATATTTACAGATTAGATTTTTTTTTTTTTTTGGAGAGTATTTTTTTTTTTTTTTCTATTAATATTTTATCTTTAATGATTTGTCATCTGAATATTAGGATGCAATATCATTATACGAAAAAAAAAAAAAAAATGCTCGTTATATAAGCATAGTGAACTAGGCTTTTTTAATTTTTTATTAAATTACCAGTTGTTATTTATTTATTTTTTTAAAATCATGCTTCTTTCAATTTGCTTCATATTTGAATAATATAAAAGGCAAATTGAAATATGTTGTACTTCAAAAATGACTGACGTAAACATACCCTATTTCACAAAATTCAACCTTAACTTCAGTTTGCACGAAACAAAGTATATTAAGATTATTAATTACTACATATAAATGCATGATTATAAATATTAAAAAATATATATATAAATATATTTTTTTTTAAATGTTGAACTATCTTATCATACTAAAAGATAAAAAATCCAGAAGCTTTAAATTAATATGTAGGAAATCCGCATTCCGTTTTCCACTTTTTTTTCCTTTGTAGTCGACAAAGGACTGGGTTTTTCTAATCATCTTTTAAAGCCACATAAACCACCAATGAAAACCCAAGAGGATTAATATGCGGTTGTTTTTAAAAAAAATATTTTATTAGAAAAAATAAAGGTTCAACATTTTATTTAATAAGAAATGTGCAAATGCTGTTTTTCTATTCCGGATTTAAAAAGTGTTCAGTTTTTTGGAACTATTTAAATCAAAAAGAAAAGCTAGTTCTGTCGAAATAAAAATAAATTTGATGACAAAACTAACATATTTAACTTTAATTTTTTTTTTTTTTTTTACCTGTCACCAAAACGAGCCTAAACAAGGATACTTGAAAAAGTATTTAAACAGAAACTGGAATTTGCGTCTATTTTTCAATCAATATTTTTTATTCCTCCAATAAAATACTTATAAACGCACTAAGAATTAAATAAAGCAATAGAGCGTTTGATAATAGATCGTTTTTAAGCTATACTAATAATACTATTGTAAAATGCAATTCGCATGCGATTTGCCTACGAATTCAAAGCAGAGACGTTTATGGTAAACGTAGTCCCTAAGAAAAAAACAGATCTATTGTATTTTGTTACCTGGTTTTTTGCCATATTTTAAAAATTTATTGTTTATATTAGTCAGAGTTGAACATATTTGTAGCATTACAATTAAGAATACAAATTTAATCATATCGTGAATATGAATACAAATTTATTCATAAATAATTACAATATTCCTCCTTGCTCATTCCCTTCTGCCCTTAAGGCTTCCCATGCCTGGAATCCCCATTGTCCCCTGTGATATGCCCTTTGATTTCAAAGGAGTATAATTCCCAGCCAAGTTCGGGTCGCATTTGCGATGACTATGAATAAAGCTCAAGGGCAATCATTGAGGGTAGCTGGTATCAACTTGGAATCCCCATGTTTTTCTCATGGTCAGCTTTAGGTTGCGTGCTCTAGAGTAGGTTCACCTAAAGACCTAATTATATGTGCCCCAGAGGGTGAAACTAAAAATTTAGTATATCCTAAAGCTTTGGAATAATCATCTATTAGTTATATTTTTGATGTATTTTTTGTTTATAGAATAGTTCACGTTTATTAGAAAAATAAAATTCCCCGTGTGAGACTGGGATATACAGCTAGTACAATATAAATAATTACAATAAATTTCTCAGAATTTTAAAAAAACTGTATTTTCTGAAATATCCATTAAAATTTGTGCATGCTTTTAGGACTTATTAAGGGACAGTATTGTGGCACTTTCTGGGGAAAAAACTTTCGAAAACGGAAATTTTTTTATTAAAAAAAAAAAAATGAGATGAAAATAACCCATAATTTTGAAATGACCCATATAGCTTTTAGAAAAAATATTTCGAAAATTGATTATTATGATATTTTGTTCATCAGTTATGGGGAACATTTAATTTATTTTAATTGGAATTAATTTTTAATTTTGTTTATTCAGTGGCAATAATAAGACTGTAATTAATTATCTAAAAAGATCGGAAAGTAGATACTTTTTAAAGAGGAAATTCCCCTTTTAATTAATTTAAATCTCTTTTGATAATTTGAGTTAAATAAAAAAAAAAAAAAAAAAAAAAAAAAAAAATCTTATGCTTTTTTCAGCTTTCATGAAGTCTGATTAAGAATCTGACACTGATACCTCTAAAAATGAGAAGAAGATTGAACGCTTTTTCTTTTTTTTACCATTTTCATTTTAAGGTGGCACCATTTAACCATATTAAGCATAATTAATTATATCAATATAATTTTTATAATTATAGATGGTATTTAATATATCTTGACTCTAAAAGACAGGTCAAAGTGGTGATATCTTTGAAAAATCAACATAAATATATATTTTTTTTTTAACTTTGAATTCGATTTACTCAAAATTGGAAAAGTATATTTTATACCACGTGTCTTCCAAGGTCCACATAATATTATTTTGAATATATGGCCTCATCTTTTCAAGATGTGAATATGTAACGGACAGGAGGCTTGCAATTCGTCGCTGCTAGGTTGATCGTCAGCATTCCAATCAAATAAATTCAGGGTAAACTTCTCTCTATAAATAAATAAAACGCCCACGTACTTTTCTCCCTTCTAAAAGTTAAGACCAATTCCGACCTAAATTTTATAAGTGATATTGGATTCGAATGAAAGAGGAATTGAGGTTAAAAAGAAAAAAAAAAAAAAGAAAATAGCTCGTCCAATTTGAAAATATTATTTATTTTTTAATATTATTATTAAGTATTAATGAGTAAGAAAAATAGTATTTTAAATAAAATTGTACTGCTTCCTTGTTCCATATGGCATCTTTATTATAGACCCAACCACGCGTTGCTGTGGCTCAGTACCGATAATATATTACATTGAATTAATTATATCCTATTCTTTTTAACGCAGTCAAATCAAAATTCACTGATAAAGATAAAAAAAGTTTCAGCTAATCTAAAAATCAACGGAATTTAAAATAGAACTTTATGCCAAATTTAAAATTGTTTGGTAAACAATTTAGAAGAGTTAAAGTTTTTATTGTAAAATGGAAAAGGAACTAATAAAGAATATAATTGGAATAAGGCTTAGTAAAATCACAATACACAGCGAAAATGTACCGAATTAATCTTTTGCCATAATAAGTATTAATTAAATTCCGGTTATAAAACATGGTTCTAACTAAAACAGGTTAGGAAAAGTTATCAAACCATGTGAAAAAACCTTATGTTCTTACAGTACAGTGGAAGTATTGCGATCGTGAAAATTTTCGACTTCCGGTTTTCAATGGAAATACACGTTTTGGGGTCCCCTGAGTCAAAATAACCAAGTCCCGCGAAATGGTCTGTGTGTGTGTGTGTGTGTTTTTTTTTTTTTTTTTTTTTTTTACGAAGGTAGGTGGAAATCTTCAAAAGACGCGGATAGGCCCGTACCTATCCGTGTGTGGGATTTTTACCCACTAAAACCACCTCCTTACACCTGTTTCCCACCCTCCACGGGACCACCGTTAGGCATTACTTCATGGAGGGGGACTGGCTGTGTGCCGCCTCATTCTATTAGGCTACGCTCTAGCTCGCCTTTCCTTCTCTTCTTTCCTAAGTTGCTTGATGGTCTGGGCCGCAAGACGTTGTCCAGCCATCCAGTTCTCATTGCTGATTAGCATCAGAGCGACAACATTATCGGCAGTAGGTTCTGATCCGCAAACTTCTTGAAATTCCTCCCTCTCCTTCTGGAAGCGAGGACAGCAGAAGAATGCATGTTCCACCGTCTCTTCGGCTGATGGGCATACTGGACATTCGGCTGTATTATCCAGCTTAAATCGATATTGATATGCTCGAAAACAGCCATGCCCCGTAAGCAGCTGGGTGAGGTAGTAGTCAACATCACCATGTTTCCTGGTTACCCATGGTTGGATATGAGGGATTAGCCTGTAGGTCCACCTTCCGTTCGATGCCATAACCCAGCGTCGTTGCCATCTCTCCACTGTGATCTCTCTTTCTTCGGCCCGAGGAATGCAGTCAACTCGGTTATAGGAGCGCTTCCTCTCTTCAGAAAGCAGCTCGATTGGCGGCATTCTAGCCACTACACATGCAGCTTCATAGGAAACTGTTCGAAAAGCACTTGCCACTCTTAACAAGCCTTTCCGATATACTGCGATCATCTGTCTCTTGTACGATTTGGTGAGCATTGCATCATTCCAAATTGGTGCTCCATATAAAAGAATCGATGGGACAATACTCGCAAGAAGCCTTCTGCGACTCTCTCTGGGTCCTCCTATATTCGGCATAAGGCGTGACAGTAGCGACATGGTTCTAGATGCTTTGTTGCTGATGTACTCCATGTGGGCATTAAAACGGAGACGTGCATCTATGATTACTCCTAAGTACTTCAAAGAGGGTTGGGAACGAATCCCGTGTCTACCTACTGTGACTGTTATGTGTGTGTGTGTGTGTGTGTGTGTGTGTGTGTGTGTGTGTGTGTGTGTGTGTGTGTGTGTGTGAACAGACTAGCTCAAAAACTATAAACCGTGGGAACCTGAAATTGGGTATTTAGTGTATGTATATGCCCGCGATGTTACAGCAAAAATTTCATCAAATTTGCTCAAAGGGAGGGGGTACTTTATTTAATAACTTTTTAAGTTTTTTTCGATTTTCTCAAAAACGGCTCTAACGATTTTGATTAAACTGAGTATTTGATCTATTGATATGCCCGAGATATGACTGTAAAAATTTCATCAAAATTGATCAACCGGAGGGGGGACTTTACTTAATAAATTTAATATCATTTTCACGTGTTTTTTTTATTTACTCAATAACAGTTTTAACGATTTTGATCAAACTTGGTATTTGATGTATTTATAAGCCAAAGATGTGATAACCAACATTTCATCACAATTGATCAACCGGAGGGGGGACTTTACTTAACAAATTTTGTATCATTTTCAGGTATTTTTTTTATTTACTCAAAAACGGTTTTAACGATTTTGATCAAACTTGGTATTTGATGTATTTATATGCCCGAGATGTGACTGTAAAAATTTTATCAAAATTGATCTACGGGAGGGGGGACTTTACTTAATAAATTTTGTATCATTTTCACGGGGTTTTTTATTTACTCAAAAACGGCTTTAACGATTAACAAAAATAAGATATGAATGTAGAAAAATGTGTGACTTTGGGAAATGATATTTAGCAAAACACGTCAATTTCTAATCTAAGTAAATTGGTAAGTGAAAGTTGTGTGTTGCGCGCACGCACCAGATTTTTTCGTTTGCAAGTTGTAAGCGAAAAACTGCAATTTTCAGCTAAAATTTCAAAATGGTCGCAGGGCTTTTTCTTAGGTGTCATTTTTTTCAGTTTGTCGAGACGACCATTTTTTTTTTAATATACACTTTTTATCGAAAAACATGTCGCCGTCGTTTGCGAGTTACAAGCAAAAACACGCGATTTCAGTCAATAGAATCAGCGCACTCGCTTTCCGCGAAACCTATATGTGTAATTAAGTGTTCCGTCTTCTAACCTGATAACGAAGGAAAGCAATTTTTGAGTTTCAGAAAATAAATAATTTACAGTTTAAACACATCTATTCTTTACTTCAACCCTCACCTGTGCCCATGACGCACTAAATAGACACTATGCAATACTAAATGTACGGTATGTACTTTGATTAAGTGAGATTTAAATAGGGTAGAGTGCTAATGCTTCGCACGGCTCAGCTAGTTTAATTTATATTTAAATATGTTATATAATTTTTATCATTTTAACTCTATCTGTCGTTCCTGTGAAATTAGCCAAGACAAATCTCTATTTTTCTCAGCACAGCTTTTAAAGAGGTTTTTGCTAAAGAGCCATGATAAATATTTAAAATTTGGGTCGAACAATTAAATATGTGATATTTACATATCAGTGTTAGGTATTTATTCATTACTGGGCTGCTTGTTGGAACAAATATTTCAAATCTAGTTAACTACCTTTTAAATGACTAGTTACCGGTAGTTATAAGGTATTCAATTATTTCTTGTAACTATTAAAAGGTATTTAGGAATACTAACGACTTCTAGTGTAGTTAAAGAAAATAGGTGTTCATTTCTAACAACCTACTATGTACTAGTTAATAGGAGCTCAATGCAACTTCTTAACTTGTAGTTATTAGTTACAAATGTAATTGACTACGGGAATTAGTTTAGTATCTACTAGGATAGAATAGAATATTCATTATTGCTTTAAATGTTGTATAACACATTTTATAGCAAGGAGTTTATTTTTAACAAATATACGTACAAGAACAAATAGACCCCAACTCCCACCACACTTAATAGTGACTTTCTCTTTTGTTTTATTATTTTTTCTTCTCTTCTTCACTTTTTGTGTTTATTTAGAACTAGCTGTATATACCGGTTTCACCCGGAGAATTTCATTTTTAAAATCTATGACTTGTGAGACTTTTATCGACTCAAACTGTCGATTTCGTAAAAACCAATGTAAAGCGATTATTATAACAATAAAGAATATACCCAGAGATCGGCTGAAGTTATGCAATTTTAATATGGACAGGTGTTCGCACCAGGTTTGAAAGAACCACTGAGCAAAATTTAGAGATTTAAGGACAAATGGTATCGATTTCTATAAAGAACAAACATAATTTCATCTTTATATACATACATTATAGCTGTATATAAAGAAACGGTCGATTCCGTAAAAAAAAAAAACATTGTAAAGTGAGATCATTATGACTTTTATAACAATAAAGGATATCAGCTGAAGATCGGCTGAAGATATACAATTTTAATATGGACAGGTGTTCGCACCTGGTCTGAAAGAACCATTTAGCGAAATTTGGAGAATAAAGAATATCAGCTGAAGATCGGCTGAAGTTATGCAATTTTAATATGGACAGGTGTTCGCACCAGGTCTGAAAGAACCACTGAGCAAAATTTGGAGATTTAAGGACAAACGGTATCGATTTCTATAAAGAACAAACAGAATTTCATCTTTATATACATACATTATAGCTGTATATAAAGAAACGGTCGATTCCGTAAAAAAAAAAAACATTGTAAAGTGAGATCATTATGATTTTTATAACAATAAAGAATATCAGCTGAAGATCGGCTGAAGATATACAATTTTAATATGGACAGGTGTTCGCACCTGGTCTTAAAGAAACACTTAGCGAAATTTGGAGAATAAAGAATATCAGCTGAAGATCGGCTGAAGTTATGCAATTTTAATATGGACAGGTGTTCGCACCAGGTCTGAAAGAACCACTGAGCAAAATTTGGAGATTTAAGGACAAACGGTATCGATTTCTATAAAGAACAAACAGAATTTCATCTTTATATACATACATTATAGCTGTATATAAAGAAACGGTCGATTCCGTAAAAAAAAAAAACATTGTAAAGTGAGATCATTATGATTTTTATAACAATAAAGAATATCAGCTGAAGATCGGCTGAAGATATACAATTTTAATATGGACAGGTGTTCGCACCTGGTCTTAAAGAAACACTTAGCGAAATTTGGAGAATAAAGAATATCAGCTGAAGATCGGCTGAAGTTATGCAATTTTAATATGGACAGGTGTTCGCACCAGGTCTGAAAGAACCACTGAGCAAAATTTGGAGATTTAAGGACAAACGGTATCGATTTCTATAAAGAACAAACAGAATTTCATCTTTATATACATACATTATAGCTGTATATAAAGAAACGGTCGATTCCGTAAAAAAAAAAAACATTGTAAAGTGAGATCATTATGATTTTTATAACAATAAAGAATATCAGCTGAAGATCGGCTGAAGATATACAATTTTAATATGGACAGGTGTTCGCACCTGGTCTTAAAGAAACACTTAGCGAAATTTGGAGAATAAAGAATATCAGCTGAAGATCGGCTGAAGTTATGCAATTTTAATATGGATAGGTGTTCGCACCTGATATCAAAGAACCACTTAGGGAAATTTGGAGAATTTAGGACAAACGGTATAGATTTCTATAAAGAACAAATAAACAAACAGAATTTCAACTTTATTTATATAGATAGTCTTACATATAGATTTTATACTATTATTATGTAAAAAACAAATTGTTAACATCTACACAGGTATTATGCCTTAAGGCATGAAATCTGTAGAATTTAGAAATATACGACCTCCCCATAGGGTTACTTTGAAAGGGTAAAAAGAAAAAAAAATATGCACAAAACATTTTAATACAATAATACAATACATGAATATCAGTTTTATACATGGGTACAATATTATATCATAAATATAATATCAATATTATAATATTTCCTTATAACAATTTATCTAAATGTTTCCTAAAAATTTAATGATAACTGACAAAAAAACGACAATACAAATAAAAATTTTATGATATGTCACATGACTATCTACTTTAACACGTTCACGGCGTGCCGGCATGTCCCACCGTCGGATCGCACTCCGTCAACAGCAGCATCGGACACTTTAGTCAATCACATAATTGTCCACGAAGATGTATAGCGAGGTAGGATTGTATTGTTTATTTTATTAATGTTGGATTGTTAATAGTGCATAATGCCCTTGAATAGCTACCGTCTGATGGAGCGAAAATCATTAACCTTAGCCTCCAATGAACGTGTTAATCATACATTAAAAAATTTCTTATTTTAGCACCTTGTACAATGAAAATAAAAATATCTTTAAGTATATTGTATCCCGTGATTTTCGAAATGTCCTGGAAGATTTCTTTATTATTTTTCTTAATGTTTGAGTATTTTATAAGAAATTGGTATCTGATCGGACGTAAAGTAAGTAAAAAAGGGACATGGTGTGAAAAAGTGTTTAAAATTGTCTGGTTCTTTTTTTTTTTACTGAGGACATGAGGATTTCGGGTCAAAATTGTACAGGATTGAGTTGATTATGTTTCGTTTTGTTTCTTCTAACTCTCGTTTATTATTTTAAAATGCTTTTGGAGTTCGTTTACTTTTTTTTTACTTTTACTTACCTATAAATGAAATATATAGTAAGTTGAAGTATTGCGATCGTGAAAAATTTCGACTTCAACGGAAATACACGTTTTGGGGTCCCCTGAGTCCAATTAACCAAGTCCCGCGAAATGGTCTGTGAGTCTGTGTGTGTGAACAGACTAGCTCAAAAACTATAAACCGTGCGAACCTGAAATTGGGAATTTAGTGTATGTATACGCCCGCGATGAGACAGAACAAATTTCATCAAAATTGCTAAAGGGGAGGGGGTACTTTATTTAATAACTTTTTAATTTTTTTTCGATTTTTTCAAAAACGGCTCTGACGATTTTGATTAAACTGAGTATTTGATCTATTTATGTGCCCGAGATATGACTGTAAAAAAAATTCATCAAAATTGATCAACCGGAGGGGGGACTTTACTTAATAAATTTTGTTTCATTTTCAAGTGTTTTTTTTATTCACTCAAAAAAGGCTTTACCGATTTTGGTCAAACCTGGTATTTCATGTATGTATATGCCAGAGATGTGATAGCCAACATTTCATCAAAATTGATCAAACGGGGCGGGCACTTTATTTTATAGTTTTTTTTTCCAATTTTACCTTTTTTTCGATGATATCAAAAACGGCTTTAACGATTTTTATCAAATTCGTCATGTTTAATGAAAATTATGTGTCCTTTAATATCAGGTAATCTTTATCATTATTACAATGTTATGAGGGGGCTTTTTTTTGGGGAGGGGCCTTTTTTGTTTGTTTTTTTCCTATAAAGTACCTTTGTTTTTGTTTATTTGGAGAAATTAACTGTCTAATGTTACGCCTAAAAATAAGAAATGGCTAAATATGAGATATGATAATAATAAAGAAAATATAAAGAGGAGAAAAAAGAAAAATATTCAGTCAATTCATAAAACTCGCTGAGCCGACGCATGCGGAGTACGCCTTTAATGACAGACCATTGTTCATAATTAAAGCCGTTCTGTTCGAGAAGTGGCAATTAACAAAACGCACTAATTTCTAATCTAAGTAAGTTGGTAAGTGAAAGTTGTGTGTTGCGAGCACGCACCAGATTTTTAAGATTATTTTTCGCTGCATTGTTGATCGTCATATGCAACTGAATTAATTGTCCTTCTCCTTTCCGGTTTAGGTTACCCCTGAGATGGGCCCTGGACAGCGGCGGTCCAGCCGACTTCCTGCCAGGACAGAAACCTCCTCAAGCTCGGACGACGAAGTGAGGGCGACGCCGGTCCAGTTCATCACTTCGCCACCAAGCGGCACCCACCGGCCTGCCCAGCTCCTTCTGCAAGAGGCCTCGCCCAGGAAGAGGCACAAGAACATCGCCCCTCCAAGGCCGTGTCTCGACTTCGAGAAGATGCAGCAGGTACGGGTTAGTGTGCTAACAGATTATTATTAGCTTTAGAAAAAGTTTAGTATGACTATGTTATTTCTAGGCGTAGGCCATTAAGCCCCGTTCACAACTGAAAAGGATCACTTTAGGGGTTTATTTGTCTCTGAAAAGCGAGTGTAACAAGCGTTCCGATTGGTAGTTTGTTTTTTTAACTTCCCTTTATGCTACTAAGGCTAGTATGACGATGCTACAGTATGAGTCATAAATTTTGCCTATCTAGGCAATATGTATAATTAGGATAGGGATCTTGACATCGCGCAGGCTCGGGACCTCCATTTTACGTCCTATCCGAGGGACTGCATAGCGAAGGATATTTTATTCCGGATCTTTTCCATTTGCCGGCCTCAAGTGATTTAAATGGATAGCTAGTGATAACTTATGTTATAGAAATATAACCTAAAATAATATAGTCTGTAATCAAATGCTGAAATTAAAAATAATCTTTATTAAAAACATCAATAAATATATGATATCAATATCTTAATTATTAGGAGGCATAAATTTGGAAATATCTTTCAAAATAACTTCAAAAAGGTCGTCATTCATGTTAAGCTTCCGCCACATAAACTCACATAGGTATGAGTCTAGAAGGAATCTATATAATCACCCCACACGCCGTATTTTTCTTAATCAGATTGTTTGCCTGCGATTTGTTTTATAACACCTTCAGATAATGTAAGTTTCATATCAAGACCCTGGCTGCAATATCTTTGCCTGTGAAGAATCCCTTTTGACTGCAAGAAGTTCACTGCACTGGTTTTGTCTGGAATTTCCTTTAAACTTTTTAACAGACCCATCTTTATTGAGCACTGAATAACTGTTTATATTACCCGAATGTATACAAACAATAAGGTTTTTAGGTGATAAAATGCCATGTGATAGTATTTCTATAACATATGTTATCACTAGTTTCCCTGTTAAATCACTTGAGGCCCGCAAATAGAAGAGATCCTTTATTCCCATTAAAAAATCCTAGGGCCACCGCGGGACGCCAACCCGCGTCCTTTAGTATTGTAGGTTGCCATGCTAAGCAGTACACCACAGGTGACCTTAAAAAACTATTTATTTTATTTTTTGAACACACTTTTTATAACAACTTTTTTTTTAAAATATCTTTTAACAAGCTGGACTAACAATAAAATAAAATATGATTGTATTTAAATCTCCCTCTTTCTAAAGGGTAGTGCCTGTAGTGGTGTAGTGGCTAGCATAGCAGCTTACAGTACGAAAGGTCGAGGGTTCGCGTACCGCCAGGTGGACAGGATTTTTTAAAGTAAAGAAAAGGAGTAAAAGGCGGTCCTGAGCCTTTGCAATATCACGTACTCGTTAAGATGCCTTTTTACACTGTGCGAACCTCACCGTCGAACAGGTAATCCCCCGAACCATACCGTACCGATATAACGCAAACAGCTATTTACATTGAAACGTGAAGTCGAGCGAACTATGATGTCTAACCGCACCTATGCCCTTAATACAATAATATTCATTTCAAAGACGGCTGATTTGGAACTAGCGGCTGTTCTGGATTTTGCTCTAACTTATTATAGCTAAAAGAAGGTCTAGAAGCTTATCTTAACTAACACAAAGCGACATTAGCGCTATCCCGGAACATGCAGGCGAACGGATAAACTACATGTTCGAGTTCGTGTCTTATTTAGATTTGCCGAACAGAGTTCGAGAGAGGCTGTTCGTTTAGTGTAAAGGCAATCTTATAGATGTCTTTCTTAATTATACGTGAATAAGATAACTTTAGAATTCCCAGGTAGCATGGTCCGATTAGCCTTATTAGCATGAAGAGACGTTAAACTAAACAGACTAATAATTCGTATTTCTGGCGGAATATTCGTGAGCAATTTCTCATTGGAACAGATATAAATTTTTGGTTTTACCAAAAGACTGATTCAAATACTGATAATGTAATTTTAAAAAATGTTAATAAAAACGTTGCATTGGTGCTGTGTTGATTGAACCAATATTAGTAAAAAAAAATCTGGTGCGGTACGCGCAACACACAACTTTCACTTACCAACGTACTTTGATTAGAAATTTACATGTTTTTTTAATTGCCTTTTCTATAAATAATATAAAAAAGATGACTTGATTTTGATTAAAAATGATCAATTTAATCAAAATCATTAAAGCCGTTTTTGAGATATTCGAAAAAAATGTAAAAAAAGTTATGAAATAAAGAGCCCCCTGCGTTTGACCAATTTCGATGAAATTTAGGCTGTCACATCGTGAGCCTATACATACAACAAATATCCAGTCTGATCAAAATCATCACAGCCGTGGTTGAGAAAATAAAAAAAACACGTGAACATAAGAAAAAGTTTATTAAATAAAGTGCCCCCTCCGTTTCACCAATTTTGATGAAATTTCGGCTGTTGCATCGCGGACACATCAAATACACTGTTGGATCAAAATCGTTAAAGTCGTAAAAATGTCGTAAAGTGCCCACTCCAATTGATAAATTTTGATGAAATTTCGACTCTCCTATCGCAGACAGATACTTACATCAAATATCAAGTTTAATCAAAATCGTTAAAACCGTTTTTAGAATATAAAAATAACGTAAACTTTATACAAATTTCTTTTAATGAAGTACCTCCTCCGTTTGACCGATTTTAGTGAAATTTTTGCTGTCACATCGCAGGTATATTCATACACCAAATACCCAAATTCAGGTTCATACGGTTCATAGTTTTTGAGCTAGTCTGTTCACACACACACACACACACACACACACACACACACACACACACACACACACACACACACACACACACACACACACACACACACACAGACCATTTCGCGGGACTTGGTTATTTGGACTCAATGGACCCCAAAACGTGTATTTCCGTTGAAAACCGCAAGTCGAAATTTTTTCACCATCGCAATATTTTCCTTACTATATGTTTCACATATAGATAAGTGAAAGTAAAAATTATTCATATGTAGTTATTACTACTATATCATTTGTGTTGTAATGTAATGTGATTGTAATGTGTTCATTTTTGAAAATGTTTACTAGTTTAAACATTGTATATGCTTTTTGTTAGTGTTCTGATTTTATGACTACTTTTCCTTCATGTAACGTTTCATCGTTCCATGTTCCATTAGCATTCACTACGCTTTTTAGCAAGTCTAATTCCTTCCCGTTAAAATTGGCACAAAACCAATAGTTCAACAGAAAAATTAATCCTGTTTTAGTTAGAGTACCTATCATATGAGGAGTTCGCTATTAAAACCAGATCATTCCTTATTTTTCTGAAATACACTTTTTTGCATATTTTGAAAGTTTAGAGGGTCTTTCATAACCTGACGAAGGGATATAGCTCAAATCCAGCTCATTCCAAGAAGGAAGGCCAGCAGAAGAAAACCAAGAATGTTAGCCGATGTATTATGACAACAATTTCATTTAAATAATGAGCCTTCTTTTTATTTTCTCTCCTTGCTTTCTGCATTTTATTTACAATATAATTTTTCTTTGATAAAAAAAAAAAACATTCTGTTCCGTTTGGCGTTGTGATTTATGCCTTTTTTCACATTGTACCACAGTTGACGTCTCAAATGTGAAATCTCAGATAATTCGAATAAGTTAAGTGGATGTCATTTATTAAAACTGGTAAAGACACAAATATTCACTGGTAAACTGGAAAAAAACAATTTCACACAACTTAATTGAACAAAAAACTAAAAAAAAAATATGAAAAATCGTGTTTTTGCATCAAAACTAGCTCATTCCAACAAAATCAGTGTAATTAAGTTAATGGACCTGGGATGAAAATGAAGAGCTAATCAAATTCTAGGTGGTTATACCTACAATTAGAAAATTTAAAAAAAATTTAGCTTTAGTACTGAGGACCTGAGAAGTTTTTTGTCTCTCCTGTAAAATTTCCAAAAATGGAATGAGCTGGTTTTGATAGCAAACGCCTCATATGTACTTGATCTAACATTCTCGCCTAAATATTTATATTATAGTGACACGGATATAAGGCTTTATTAAACTTTAATGGCTCAGTAAACCGGTAAAAGGATTAGAGTGAAATGTATAGCGACACCTTCAGGAGTGTTGGCTAACTAGAGGTATTGGTTCCGGAACCCGCCGCGGAAGGCGCCACTATCGGGCTCACCATGAATGGGACTCTACAATCAATACACGCTCAGCTGGTTCTATTCACCAGCTCTCACACCTTCGTTCATTTATAGTGTATACTAAAATCTCATTTATATATGTATATAATTTTATGTATATAATTAAATATTATTAAAATTAAATACAAAGTCTTACGCTTATAAGATAATAAAAATGGTTAAATTTGAAAAGTACTTGGAAAAGGTTACAATAATTTTGGAAAAAGTTACATTTGAATTGGAAATGCTATATTCACTCTACTAAAACATATTTTTTTTTCTCGAAATATAACGTGGTTGAAAGGAGCGATGAAATTTCGGTTTCATGAACAATAAATACTTTAACAAAATGAAAATGACCTTTAACCACTTCAGCCTATGAAGGGTCTTGGGTTCACAGTACTGTTTAAGGAAGTACTGTTTCTCGTTCAGCGTTCGTCCAATGAGGTTATTTGATCGTGATCACTCTCAACCACCAGGTTTATCCTCCTTAAAGGTCTGGTCACATATTACAGCATCGCAGCACGGGCGTGTATCGGATCTGATTCGAATACGAAGGATAGATAGTAACCGGTGACACATGATGTTTAACTAATTTACACTTTCCAAAATTTGGTTTTCTGGCTCATTAAAGGAAAAGAAAACATTAATTGCTTAAAATTTATTATGAATCCATTTATAAAATTATTAATTTTATTATTTACCGCACATTTATAGATATTTATAATATTTACATCCAGCATGGGAAACTCCGACTCAGCTTTTGGGAGGCAAAGAAAACTCATATTTTCTATATGGAGAGAGAAAGTTGTAGTTCAGCACTTAGGTCTGAAGATTGTTTAGATCGGTATACATCTTGGTCTCTTTGAGTTCTCAGTATTGTTTATGTTACAGTATTAGTGAGATTAATCAGAAGAATCAGATGGACATTGGTAAGAAAATGGAAAAAGGTATCTGATAAAAGAGATTACAATTATACCATTCTAAGGAAGATAAGAACGAGAAAATTTGCTGAGTCTGAAAAATCAAAGGAAAATTTTGGAAAGAGATAAGGTGATCTGATGAGAATGTCAATGTTTATTAAAGGATAGATGCGTTCTAGGTATTATCAATACTTGAAACAATAGAGAACTATAATTGAAGTAATATCTGTTATCTGTTACGTAGCCCCCAATGAATAAAATAAGAAATTAAAAAAAAATAAAATGATAAAGTTGATTCAGTTGGTTTAACCTTTGCTATTAGTGTAGTCTGTGCTTTTTGTAGCTGGAGTCCGATTGGACACAGCTGACATGCCAAGAACAATCCCAACAAATGAGAATCGAGCTACTATATAGGGACAATGGATGCTCATTATAATGGTCCCTTAATGATGGGTTTTCATCTTTATTAGGAATTTCCTGATGTCCTCTTCGCTTCCGATGCTACTACAGTTTTGCAGTAGTTTTCGGGTAATGCGTCTTTGGTCCCATACCTTGCATGTCACTTTTGGGACTGGCTTATCAGAAGCTGTTCAGTGTGAATTCGATCTCAGACCAATTTGTTTTTTGCTTTTTTATCCCTTATAAGCAAAGAGGTAGTCGAAAGCTACAATATGTTAAAGGTAAACTCATCAGTTAAAAGCATTTTAAACTGAAAAAGACGCTATGCGCCTCAATAATAAGGTCCAGTGTTCGGATCTTTTCTATGGCAAGATATCTTTTCTATTTTGAAAAATTATAAGTAAAAACCTGGTGGTTGAGCGTTATAACGGTTGAAACAACTTGCACGACTGCTGGTAAAGAAATTTCCTGTTGACAGATCCGGTTCTCAGGACTTCACCAAGATAAAAATCTCAATTAGAATCCTAACACTAGACTTTAAAAATTACTAGACTATCGCTGAAAACTAGCAATCCATTACTAAAGACTCATATTTATATAACACTAATAAGGCTTATTTTGACTTACGGCATTGAGCTTCAAGTTCCTCTCGAAGCTAATCTTAACAATGTGAAATCCTTTGCACAATCCTGAGTGCTCCTTATAAAATCATCCACACTTACGTTCCATATATCGTTAATTTGGCATTATCTACATTCCTGCCCTTCCGTCATAAATCTCGAACCATCCGAGTTTCCTCCTTTACTCCAGAAAATCCTCGTAGGCGTCTGAAAAGAAGATGGCTTCGGGACCTTTCATGTCAGCTGTATTAGCTGAGCGCTACCAATATGCATTTTCACCTCATGCTTGTTCATAAAATTTTGCTTGTATTACTATCACTCTCTCTGGATGTATTTATTGTAAATTTCGTTAATAATAATCGATAATAATAATAAATTTTGATAAAAAAAAAAAAAAAAATATATATAGACATAAAAATTGAAGCCATGATCGGTTTTAACGTCACTTTATGCTACTAAGGACGATGCTACTGTGGGATTCCTAAATTTTGCCCATCCAGGTATAATTAGGATAAGGATCTTTAACGAGTACCTGACATCGTACAGCCTCAGGATCTCCATTTTACGGCCTATCCGAGGGACGGCATAGACAAGGATTTTTTACTCAGCGAACCCGCGAATTTTAGTATTGTAAGTTTCTGTTTACACCACTGGTAACCCCTAGGTAGTCATGAATTCCAGATATAATTTGACGAACAAATTCAATGTGACGAAACGCCCGATTCAGCTACTTTGAACAAATTCTATGTTACACCGATTACTGTTCGAATACTGCCTGTAAGAGTTATAAAATTTTCGATTTATTTTATTTCATTATCTTATTCATTTATTTATTTTTAAAAAAGTCATTTTTTTTCTCGCAAATTTTCTTATGCCCCACTTCTTTTATTTTCTTCATTTTAATTTCCAACCCCTTTAATCCATTCACTTCTACTATAGCCATTATGAGATCTGTGAATATAAAGATTTTTCCAGTTATGTAGACAATGATAACCTATTTTTTGGTTTGCAGTTTTTTGACATAAAATCGAAAAACTAACAAACGACAACATATGTGACGAATTATTACCGCACCGATGCCGAAATATATGCCTTTTATATGCATATGCATTGGGAC
Organism: Aelia acuminata; assembly: GCA_911387785.2. NCBI lineage: Eukaryota > Metazoa > Arthropoda > Insecta > Hemiptera > Pentatomidae > Aelia > Aelia acuminata. The sequence continues at coordinate 19,119,405 of OU426984.1, read as the reverse complement.
TTATCGATCACCTTTCAAGCAAAATAAAAAAAAGTGTTTGTTTTAAACGAGTTTCATACGTTGAATATCTTTACACCATGGTGGGTTTAAATCATGTTCTTGACACAAAAGTATTAAACAAATATGTCAAACAAAGAATTAGAACTCAAATTAGTAACATCGTTACAAAACAACAACTATCAGTGGCAGAGAAATAACTCAAAAGTAACTGTATGCTTCACTGTTCTGTGATTGGTTGTTTTCTGATTTTTCTCATGTAGCCCTGATGACCTAAAATTTGGGTTGAAAAAAATTTGGGTCGAGCGTTTTTATCAAATATTTGTATTATCATTTCTTTGATATAAAATACAAGTAATACTCAAAGTATAGTTCGTAGTCATCTACCGTCATTAGGCATCTGCTAGCAAATTGTTTGATACAACGGTGATACCATTCCTTGGGATGGCTATCAAAGAACTCTTGGATCGCATGTTCAACTTTTCCCTTGAAGAAAATTGGCTGTGGATCGAAAAAAGTACTAATCCGATGGTGCGAGGTCTGGACTGTGGATGGTGGATGAGGGAGGAGTTCAAACCCATCAAGTTCTGTAAAATCTTCTTTGGTTCGACGGGCAGTGTGTGGACGAGCATTATTTTGTTGGAATAAAATTCCTTTTCGGTTGATCAGAGCAGGATAACGTTCTGAAAACTTGGCGTAAAATCTTTCCAATTGTTCGCATTAGAGTTCAGAATTAATAGAGCATCCATCAGGAACAAATGCGTGATGAATAACACCTTCAAAATTCCAAAAAACGCAAAGCATGAATTTTTTTTTTTCAAATTGCCTTCTTGCAGCAACCGGAAAAGCAGTTGACCGCGATCTAGTCATTGTTTATGAGTATTCGGGTTTCGCCAGTAAACCCACTTTTCATCACAGGTAACAATCTTTCGATAAAATCTCATGCCACAAGGGTTTTTCAATAAATGTTTAAATTTCTAGTTTCTTAGCTGATTTTTGAGGAGTAAGCTCGTGAGGGATCAGTCCACTGGTATTTTTCACCTTCCCCATGGAAAGAAGATAGCGACTAACAGTATCTTTCGACACACCACGCGAGTCCGCGAGTTCGCGAGTACTTGTGGACTGATTTGACTCAACCTCTTCAATATCCATTAATGGTCGCCGGGAGCCCTTCTTTCTTTCCAACGTTATATCCGCTTCTAAATTTTTCAAACGAACGGTGCGCTGTGCGATGGTCAAGTACTCCTTTCCCTTTATATTTAATAATTTCAAGAGTTGCTTCAGTGGCTGTGATTTTTTTTTTTTTTTTTTTTATACTAATGTCTTAAAATTACGAGAATTTCGTATGACATTGTCATGTTTCTTCTTTGAAATAATAACTAAACTGAGGCTTTTTATGAAGAAGTCCAGTATTAGTAAACATGCTAAGAGATTGCTCTAAAGGGATTATTAAGTATATTAAAATATTTACAGACTTTTGAACTCTGGAATTTGGAAAAACGGTCATTTTTTTTATATACCCTATTAAATGTACCCAATCTTATATATAGTCCTCTATGTACCTACCCAGAAAGGCGAAGAATCATCCAAACATGTATTGACGTATAAAATATAAAATATGTATGACCGTTACAGGCAATTCCAGAACTCGTTTGTTGCGGAATGTAACAGGAAAAAACATCTGTTTTGGTTTCACGTTACAATTTTAACACCCTATATATAAATAAAGAATGCCTATAGAGGTACTTACTTTGGGGACTTTGGTTGCCAGGGCGAACGATAGGTGTATAAAATCGATTGTGGAGGTAGCAACCGAAGTGGACTGTTGTCGAGGCGGAGGCCTGCATAACTGATGGCCGATCCTCGCTCAATGTTTCACCATCATTCGATTATATCTCGCCTACGGCTCTCTCTCCACATCCTTGTCCTCTCTGACAGGGTACTGGCACTTCCGTTTGATATATTACTAATTGTAAGTGTATTTTCCGATATCTCTTTCCGGGTGTAAGTACTAGTAGTTCTCTAAATAAAAGAATATGCATACCATTTGTTTGGGGCCGGTAATAGGGGAGCTAAGAGCCAGGGAAAGCTTCCAGAAACATTTAAGGTAAACAACGGGCTCTCTGAAAGAAGGCTAGCCAAACTATCATGCAGGCATTAGCACTACTTAATACTTACTGTTTAATACAAATACAATAAATTACCATCACTTTAGGCCACTGAGGCTAATCGGACGATGCTACAGTGGGAGTCCTAAATTTTGGCTATCCAGGTATAATTAGGATAGGGATCTTTAACGAGTACCTGCCATCGTCAAAGCTAGAGACCTCCATTTTACGTCCTATCCGGGGACTACATTTTACTTCCATTAAAAAATCCTAGGGCCTCCACGGGATGCGAACCCGCGACCTTTAGTATTGTAGTTTTCTAGGCTAACCACTACACCACAGGTGACCCCACTTTAAATTGGTGTAGGCCTTTATTATATATTTATTTTTTAAATATTAGTTCAATTTATTCTATTTTCAAATAAGTATATAAATATATATATGTATATATTATATGCTGCGCACACTTAGTTATTTTCATGTTAAATCATTAAGGATATTATTTATTTTTTATTTATATTTAGGATAGGGATTTTTTAACGAGTACCTGACATCGTCCAAGCTAGGGACCTCCATTTTACGTCCTAACCGAGGACGGCATTTTACTCCCATTAAAAAATCCTAGGACCACCACGGGATGCGAACCCGCGACCTTCTAGCCGCTACACCACAAGTGACTCCTCATAAAAGTAAATACATGGAAAAAAGATTTTGTCGTGTTCGCACACCAGAACGGGAAGAAAGTACGATTACCTAAAAGTTCCAAGTCCTAACATATCTCAGCCAGTATCCCACTCTTATTTTTTAACTTTGGATAATGATGGATCGACACATGAAATTGTCGACCCAGATATATAATAAAGTTCGGTCCGTAAGAACTTAATCATGGTTGAAGCACATTTATAAGATCATCCTTTTTCCTTATGTAGAGAGATCCTCTAGTCACCCATCTTTCTGAAAGCAGACTGAAACACCTACAGCTATTATATAACAGCATATTAAAGGATAAAGAAGGAAATGAAGTCTGAAAAATTGCATGATGTATTCGGTTATCCCGCTTGACACGCGCCATATGCTAACCACTGCGCCACCGAGATCGTTTCCAAGCGGATCCAATCTCTCCTCTTCACTTATCCTTCTACCCCGATCTCGCAAGTTATTATTTTATCGACATTTATTATTATTATCGATTTCTGTCATCTGTTTTATATATATAAATATACATGTATATATATTGCCGTACCCGGGCAATAATCCATAAAAACAATAAAAAATGTTGAATAGCTATGTTTACCGTAGAATAATAAAAAAATAAAAATTCGCATCCCCTCTCGACCACAAATTTTAGGCTAATATAATTTTTATAAATTGTAAATAGGAATGAGATTAAGGCCGGAGATAATTTTCATATTTAACGGAAATTTCTCGCCTTAATTACTGGAGCATAATTGATATTGGAAGCGTTTAATTAGAAAATTAGTGATGATATCTCTTTGGAATTTGTATAATGACCGTCCCTTTGTGGATATAACGACCCTTTTTATATTTTTTGCGAGAGCTTGGTATTTAAAAAAATTAAATATCCTATGATGTTGAATTATATAAATGATATAAAATACTGTAACTTTTATGTGGGTTTAAGTAATTTTTATTAAGCGAAAATAATAATTCGCAATGTCAGACTAACAATAACTCAAATAAGTAACAAGGTTGAGAGAGTTAAATTCTCCATTTAAACAAAAAAATCTCCTTCGCCATTTAAGCCCCCTCTAAATCTACATGATATTAAATAATATTTGATTCTTACTATACATGAATAGTTTAATCAAAATCGTTGGAGCCGTTTTTGAGAAAAAAAACAAAAAAAAAAAACAACGTAAAAATGAAATGAAATTTATAAAATAAAGTGCCCCCTCCGTTTGATGAATTTTTCGCTGTTACATCGCCGGCATATGCATACATCAAATACCTAATTTCAGGTTCGTGCGGTTTATAGCTTTTGAGCTAGTCTTTTCACACACACAGGCCATTTCGCGGGACTTGGTGGTTTGGACTCAGGTGACCCCAAAATACATTTCCGTTGAAAACGGGAATTCGAAATTTTTCACGATCGAAAAATTTTCCCTCAATACATATTTTATATACACATATGTAGGCAAGTGAAATAAAAAAAAATAATTAAAAAAAAGTTAAAAATAAAACAAAATTTTGGGCAGAATTTTATTAGGAATATTTTTTAAAGGTTCTTCATAATGTTATCAATTATGTCTTAAAGTTTAAAAATTCGAATTTGGTGGTCGACACTAAACGTTAAAATGAAAAGAAAAACTCTTGATTAACTACTTTACCCACTTTTTTCGAAATCCTTACTTAAAACGTTCACGCCGGCGTGTACCACCGGTGACCCGCTCTAGACTGCCGCATTGGATACTTTACTACTTTCCACTTACTCCAAAACTTTCCACGACGATATATAACGAGTTAGGATTGAATTGTTTATTTTATTATTGTTGGATTGCCAATACTGCATAATCCATTTGAATAACCCCCGTCCGATAGAGCGAAAATCGTTAAGTTCAGCCGCCAATCGGCGAGAAAGATTACTCCTAGGGGTGGGAAATTTTCTGTTTGTTAATACTACACCTCTTATGCGTACTTCCCCAAAAGTTAAAAAATTTATAAATGTTTTCCTCAATCTTTTTTTTTTCTAATTTGTGTGGACTAAATATTTAGACCTTTATTTATAGTCACTTTAAGATTTTTAAATGAAAAGTGAATTTAAGGTCGACTTGTTTTTTGTGTTTTGCTTCTTTATACGGGAGTTTGTTAATGTACTTCGCGTGTTTAGTCTGTGTCGTGCAGGGAACACCACCGACACCACTAAGGGACAATAATTGTTGCTCAATCGATTCAAAAGGGTCAGCGCTCATCCCTACAAATCTATCACTATGGGCTTGAAGTCCACTATACTTTTACATCTATTTATCTATATTTTGCTCTACAGTTTATGCTGCTTCTTATCTAGAATTAATACATATTTTTCCTCTGTTCCGTAATGCCTCCGATTATCTATTCCTTTCCAAAAAAAAAACCTTTTTAAGTCGCAAATATAAAGTTCCATGCTGCTCTTGAGTCTTTTTTGCTTTAGGTATGCCAGTATTTTTAACTGTTTCAAAAGTAACTGTTTTTAATTACTTTTCATATTTAGTAAAATATTCAAAGCAAATTATGGAAAATTAGGCTTAATAACCAATACTTGCCTCCAATTTATATGCTAAACATCCAAATTGCTCTAACAGATAGTACAGTACCTCGGACATGGGATCCGCAAGTTAAAACGAAAAGAAAAACTCTTGATAAACGACTAAAACCATTTTACCCACTTTTTTTCGGAATCCTCACTTAAACATACTTATTTAATCCTACATGGACACACTTTTCACAAATATACGCGATTGCCAAAAAAACAACAAACACATTTACAAAAATTCAACCTTTCAATCAAAAATATTACAAATCATTTTAAAAGCACCTTGGTACGTGACTAATCAAACCTTACACACTGACTTCCAAATGCCAACAGTTGACCAACACATAAAGACGTATAAACGTTTTACATACTAACAAAGACATACTAACCTCCTTATAAGTTGCTCAATATAACCTTTCAAACAGATAAAAGGCACATAAATGTGAGGAGGAGATTAAAAAGGCATTGGATGAGAGATCTCTTTATTTAACAGATCAGAATAACCGAAACAAAATCAGGGAAGAGGTACTGCTTGGTGCAAGTCCTTCCCCATGCATGACATGCCATAGTATTTCTTATTACAATGTTGCAGATTGTCAACATGTTGTTGACACTCACAATTAAATATAATTGACGTGACAGCAGCGGTTGTGAGCGAATCCCTAAAAGATTAATAAGCACGGGGCCGACTGGGAAACGTCCGAGGCTTAGGCCGACACGGAGGTGAGAGGATTACGTGAAGGCAGATCTGTTGAAGTTGGAGAACCCAAAAGAAAAGAGAAGAACCCATTTTCCTTTGACGAGCTTTGGAGTTCACTGAACATTGTTCGGTTTATAAAGGAGAACCAACTGTATAAGAGAATGATCGATTACTTTAAATTAATTACTTAAATTATAAAATGTTTAGCTATTATTGACAATTATTTTATTGTACTAGCATTTTAGTCATGACTGCGAATGACATGAATTTCCTGCTTTTTACAGTTTCTGTTTCCTTTCAAGAAAAAAGTAAAGTAAAAGCTTATTCATGAATATTTCAGAAAATTCTACAGAATGAAGACATTTTAAAAATAAATAATCATTAAATATATTTTTAAAATTTATGATTACCCAAAAAAAAACTTTATAATAATTATAATTTTATATTAAACGGTTTATTATAATTTATAATGCATATATACATCCTATGTTATTATTCTTATTTTAGGTATTACCTATTTCAAGATTTTAAAGCCTTGTTTACTAAATTTTAAAGTTCAACTTACTTATTTCCTGATATTAAATAAGTTGATATAACCTATTTACGAGTATATATATATATAACTTTTATAAAATCCAGTGCTATATAAATTTCTTTTATTTATTTATTACTAATTTTTTCTCTGAATCCTTCTATGTTTATTATAATATCTTCAGTTATCAATCCTGAATCACTTACTGGTATGTACGAAGGAAATATATATGAATGTATAAAAATTAAATAAAATTTAAAATATATTTAACAAGCCTTCATACTACCCAAGTAGATCTCAGATTTGTATTATGAACTGTAATATTAATATATAAAACTTGACATATATATATAAGTTGCCTAATTAAAATATTATTGTTATTTATAATTTTATAAAAATATTTGTAAATTTAAAGCAAATATCTTTGAGAACACTTGAAGTGCTATTGACACGCAGGCAATGCCGGTTGCCTAACAAACTGTAGCAGGCGTTTTATATTATTTTATATTAGGCACTAAACAGAATCATAAATATATAATTTATTTTTTCATAAATAAAAACTATTTTTAATATTTAACTTAAGCTTGTTAGTATGAATTAACAAATAAATTAACTAATGCTTGATTTCTTTTTAAATTTACATTCAATACATTGATATGAAATCTGGCAAGTGTAACAAAGGGCCTTAGATACCTTTTGATTTTTTTTTTTTTTTTGCATGCAACTAAATTTAGAAATAATCCCATTTCGTTCGTGCTATATATATTTTTCTGAAATGCAATAAACTCTAATACAAATTTAAAATTCCTTGACTTTATTAAAATTAATTAATAACGTATATTTAAAAAAAATGACTAGTATTCTCCATTAGTATTATTATCTTATGTGTATTGTATATCATATACCATTATACATATGTACTTTTTTTACTGATTATTCGGTTTGCGTAAGTTTTCTCCAGTAGGCTGAGGGCTTAGAAACCCGGGAATAGTTCAATTCATTTAGGCTTCATGGCTTGTTCCCGATTTTTTTAATCTAAATAAAATAATTTGACCTATTTCATTATGCCAAATTTCCCGTATTAGGATTTTGAAATTTTAATGAAACTGAGTTTTTCGAACTTAAATTAAACGAAGTTGAGTTTTTTCACTGCTCCTTTTTTTATTACTTTTTTTTAGAACGTTAATAAAAAATTCTTCGCTGCTGAAAACGGGAAAAGGGGTTTATCATACTACCATATTTTATGCAGTATAGATTATCTACAGCTTACATTTTTTTACTGAAAATTTTAATCTTTTATTATATTAATGAATTCCACAAGCCATGATTCATGCATTATAAATTAAATCTCGGTAATAACCCTTTTCAGCTAAGTGAGCTATGGAAGGTGTGAATTGGACAAAAAAAAAAAAAAAGTCTTGGAAAAGGAGTCATCATTTTAAAAGAAGTGCTTCTATTCAAAGCCTCTACTATTCCCCGAAAAACCCTGGATTCGGGTCGAGAGTAATTTTTAAGCCGTATTTTTTAAAAGCCTCGGAAAAGCCAAAAAAAAAAAAAAAAAAGGCGACTCTAGAAGGCAGTGAAACACTGGAGAGCTACTCCATCAGGGGACCGGGAAAAAATAAGCCAGCTGTTTATAATTTAAAGGTTGACCCGGGCAGAAGTTGGGGAAAATGGCGGGTCTGATGAAGAAGGTGAAAGAAAGGAACGGAAAAAAGAAAAAAAAAAAAAAGAGAAAAAAGTAGGAAAAAAGGGAAAGGAAAAGGTAGGAAAAAAGAATTGCCCCGGGACGCTCCTGGATTGAAACAGAGTAATGAAGCGACCTCTTTGGGTTAGTGGTGTTAGCGGGTCTTCACTAATTGGAACTGCAAGGAGGGGAAGTAGGGAGGGAAGCAGGGAGGAGGAGGGATAGAGAAGTGTAAAGCTAGGATTTTCTAAACATCTCTTAGAGTTGTTTTATTTTGACAGGCCACTACTATACATAGAGCCCTTCTTTAAAGCTATCCTTACCAACAATAAGAAAAATCAAAAAGAGGTGCGTTACAGTCAACAGTTTTTCTTTATATCCTATCGATTAATAGTTAAGATTTTCAGTTTAATTTTTTTTATTTTGAAATGCCAAAGCTTCGAAAATGTTCTTTTTAGCACCTCTCCGTTTATTTAAAATATTACCCAAACAAGGAATTTCATAGAAAAAACATAAAATAGACGAAGCTTTCTTTTTCACTAGATAAAGTTTGTTTTTTGTATGAACAGTATTACCGTATTGTATCCATCAAACTACGAACAGAATAGAACAAAAAAAAAATCTGGTGCGTGTGCGCAACACACAACTTTCACTTACCAACTTAGATTATAAATTAATGCGTTGTGTTAATGCCACTTCTCACTCAGTTACACATTTTTCCACATTCATTTCTTATTTTTGTTTTCTTTTGCTCTATAACAAACACTAATTTCTTTTATTATTAAATAAAAGTTTTTACTTGAGATAATTCGGCAATGCAAGCATAATACTCCAAGTCGACTGATTTTATAATTCTCTATGTACTTGTTGAATATTTCATTTATTTCCCATGAAACAAATCATTTCCATTAAATGAACAGAAGCGCATTAATTATGAACAATGGTCTGTCATTAAAAGCGTCCTACGTGGGATCAACGTGTTCTATGAGTTGAATATTCTTCTTTTTTTCTCCTCTTTATGTTTACTTGGTTTTTATCATATCTCATATTTAGCCATTTTTTATTTTTAGGCGTAATGAGAGACAGTTTATTTCTCCATATAAACAAAAACAAAGATACTTCATAGGAAACAAAAACAAACAAACAAAAAAGGCCCCTACCCCATTTAAGCCCCCCCCCCCGAACATTTTAATAATGATAAAGCTTACTTGATATTAAAGAACACCTAATTTTCATTAAATATGACGAATTTGATGAAAATCGTTAAAGCCGTTTCTGAGAAAATCTAAAAAAAGGTAAAAATTGCAAAATTAGTTAAGAAATAAAGTGCCCCCTCCGTTAGAGCAATTTTGATGAAATGCGGGCTATCACATCTTTAACATATACATTCGTCAAATACCCAGTTTGATCAAAATCGTTAAAGCCGTTTTTGAGTAAATAAAAAAAACACGTGAAAATGATACGAAATTTATTAAGTAAAGTCCCCCCTCCGGTTAATCAATTTTGATGAAATTTTTACAGTCATATCTCTGGCATATTAGTACATTAAATACTCAGTTTAATCAAAATCGTTAGAGCCGTTTTTGGGAAAATCGAAAAAAACTCAAAAAGTTATTAAATAAAGTACCCCCTCCCTTTGAGCAATTTTGATGAAATTTTTGCTGTCACATCGCGGGCATATACATAAACTAAATACCCAATTTCAGGTGCACACACACACACACACAAACACACAGACCATTTCGCGGGATTTCGTTAATTGGACTCAGGGGACCCCAAAACGTGTATTTCCGTTGAAAACCGGAAGTCGAAATTTTTCACGATCGCAATACTTCCACTTACTATATATTTCATACATAGGTAAGTGAAAGTAAAAAAATATGTTTGAAATAATAAATATCACTCTAAAAAAGGTTTTGGAGAAAGATAATTTAAAAAAAAAAAAACTAAACTAAGGACGTTTTGTTAGTGAAGCGTTGATAAAAATAGTCAGTTCGGTCGAATGCTGGAATTAAAATTCTGTCTCATTTTCAAGGAGAATTCGAGGAATTTAATTAGCCCGTTTTATGCCTTACTTTATTACGATGAGGGGGAGGGCTTCTTGGGGGGGGGGGAGAGGGGATCAAGTCCCAAATTTATTTTTAATTAAAATAAAGTACTTTGTTAATCCTTAATGTTATTGAGAAAAAAAGTTTTAATCTTCCATTTCATATTATATCAGACAAAAAAAACAAAACAGTATTTTCATTTAGTTTTCAACAGTATATTTTTAAGATATATCGATTAAACTATAACCAACTGACCCATGCGAAACATTCTTCCGTATGTATCAGGCTTTCAATGAGAACATTTTCGGTCATATACATTTTTTTTATTAAACCCTTTGATTGTAAGTTAGAAGCTAAACCTCGGTTTTGGTGATACAGGTTTGTTAGTAGAGGTTTCTAAATGGTGTCAATCTTTTCAGGCTTTCAAGAACACTTTCGGTCATTCGGTTGGTCATTTGGAAAACACTCCCCAATAACCGTGAAATTCGAGTATCAATATCGTCCAAAGTATTCCGGAGATACGAGATTGTATATAAGAATCTATTGATTTGTGATATATATAGTATTAAGGTTCTATGATATCTCGAATTATTATTTATTGATATGACCTGATTCGTTTTCCTACTTCTCAAGTTTTCTACTTTAGTATAAGACGTATCATATCCCAATTCATCTTACCGTTTCCTGATTCCCATGGCTATCAGATCTCCAGCGTCCTCCCACTCCTGTTTTGGTAAACAGGGCGGTTATCCTCCATCTGTTGTAAATCGGCGCGGAGGCCGTTCCGTCCGGATAAGGGTCCGTTAGTGTCGGCCGTACTTTAGCCCTCAACTGCTCTCACTCCCGAGATCCCATCTCCTCCCGAATTACTCCAGACCCTTAGCAATCCTCCTGGGAGGATCGCAAACCTTTCACTTCGCGTCGATTGGACAGCATCCCCTTTGTGTCGGGGTTTTGCTCCAGGATTAGAAGTAGCAATAGCGAACTCGTAGGGCTTAGGATGTTGAATTCAGGAATCACAATGCTTCCATATTGTGACACTTCTTTGGATAAAACAATATTTATTCACAGAAAAATAACAATTGTCAATGCCACACGAATTATAACAACACAAATATTAGAACAGGTTACAAAAATTATTACTTTGTAACACAAACAATCGTATGGCTACAGCTTCACAATCAAGACTGGCAGTCCAGTCAATCGCTCCTTATAGTTAGGAGATGGTAGTCCTTATAGTTAGGAGATAGTCCTTATAGTAAGGAGATGGTCTAGACCCTCGAAGAACCTCGTGGTTTGACGGTTTGCTTCGAATTTTAGTTTGTTCCAACCAGAGGTCTGGGACTTTTAAAGCATACGGTTTTTTTTTTTTTTTTTTTTTTTTTTTTTTTTTTTTTTTTTTTTTTTTTTTTTTTTTTTTTTTTTTTTTTTTTTTTTTTTTTTAACGTTACAATATAAATACAATAGTCATGCGTATCTTAATACCGAACATGAAGAATTCATCTTTTGCCTCAAGCAATACATACAAAAAAGAGAGCTTTATTTTCCGTCATCATGAAATCACACAATTCCCTATGCCCTTCTCCAAACTTTGCTCCGTGGCTGTTCTCTTGGGGGGCCGCAAAGTATTTGAAAATCGACTAGTTTCGGAAAAAACATAATCAAACTTGATCTGTAAGCCGCAAAAAATAAAGTTGATATTAACATCACCACGAATAAATTCCCTATTACGCCCCGCTTAACAGGCTATTTGGATTAACTTGAGGTGTAAGGAAAGTAGAAAAAAATTGATACATCAATTTTCAACTGGAGATCGGATAGTTTAAACACTTGCTGTTTTATGCTATTTATATCATTGACAGTACTTCCAATATCATTTTATTTCATGAAAACACCCAAGTTAGGTAAAAAAAAAAATATATATATATCATACAAAGGAGCTATTAATTATTTTTTTGTTTTATTTTAATTTTTCATTTTGACGTAATTTTTAACTATATTTTTTGGTTTGATTGAGGTTATCCGGCTTTAATATAATTTTAATAGGAGATGGCGGATAGACTGTTCAATATAGGTTTAATAACTACAACACTATCTGTGAAAATTCAGTTCTCTAATTCATTCTAAATAACAGCTGAACTTTTTTTCACTATAACAGTACATACTATACAAAATATTAGATTATTATTTCTCAATGCTTTTTTTTTTTGTTGGTACCCCATAACTTCCTTAATACTTCATCAAATTTCATGAATGAGGCATCATTTTAAAAGCTTTTCTTAACCGCTAGTGAGTTATAAGAAAATGGTCGTAGAGGTTTCTTAATGGTCTCAATCTTTTTAGCTTTTCAAGGAAAACATTTTCGGTCAGATGATTGTTTCGATTAACGATTTTGTCTAAACAACAAACAATCACAGATGACCATATCGTAACTTCAAACATGTGATCAAAGAGTGAACAATTTAAACACATCTATTCTTTACTTTAACTATATGATACTAACTGTACGGTTTGTACTTTAATTTAGTAGGGTTTAAGCAGGTTAGAGTATGAATGCTTCGCACGGGTAAGCTAGTATTAGATTATTAACACTTTAGGTACGGCGGCGTATTTTAGGGATATCCTGAATGGTATCGCTCCGACTGTTGGGATGAGCCACAGACGATATCGGGCGTCGAGGTCCGATGGGAACGCTTTGACGAAAGCGTTATCTTTTAATTAAAAGGGAATTAAATGGGCTCCTCAAGGGCATTATCTCTCGGTAAAGGTTGGAACGCATACTTACCAATCCTATACAGGACAGGCCAATACAGGATTTACGCGATTCTTTATCGAAAATCGGACCTCGGAGTCCGATTCTAAAAAACAACAGAACAGCTGTTAGCAACATTTTCTGCAACAATCTCATTAAAAATCGACTAAATTGAGTGTTTGAAGTGTTCGGACTTTTGGACATTTTCATGTGAAAATCGGCTGTTAAGAGGGGAGTGTAAGACATCGGACCCCGGGGACCGATGCCGCACCTAACGTGTTAATATTATTTTAGTAATACAACTCTTTATTAATATTATTACATTCTGTCTCAATTGATGACAAAGGTAATTTTGATGATTCAACACGTTCACAGCTTATTTAAAAAAATATTAACAAATACAAATATCAGAAAAAAAAATCATCTCCAGTTAATAAAAATAAACCATCTTAAGCACATTCTTAGACTATTTACAATCAGGCTGGAGAATATCGAGACATGCTATTCCCACCACGGAGGAGGGTAAACTAGGACTACAAGAGGTTCCCGCGCTTCTCTCTCAGCCGCAACACTGTTATTAAAATTGATATTATTAGCGGTATGAAATGGGCGAGTGTTTTCTTTATTGCTCTCGACTGTTCAAGCCCTGTCGAAGATTCACATGTTTCGATCGTCGATCGAACCTAGGCTGTCTAAATTAAAAAAATGTCCTGACTTGATGTCCTGTTTATCAATGATCCTAGAGTATGTTTGTATTGGGTTGTAAAAAAAGTTCGTAGCGTTTTTCATTATTTTAATTTAATCCTTTCTGTGTTTGTTAATCCTGTTTACATAATCAATAATGTTTAGATATCCTAAAAAGGGATTAGATAACGTTCTTTTATGCATCAGTTTCAACCGAGATCTTCTATTGTTCAAGTGTATTGTGTTAGTCCAAAATCCAGGAGGAAAAAATTCATTTTCGCCATATAATGCTATTTTATTTCCGAAAAGGAAAATCCGCTGCACAGACGGTCAACAAAATTTGCAGCGTGTATGGAGATGACGCAGTAGGGGAAAGCACCGTTCGTAAGTGGTTTGCTCGGTTCAGAACCGGAAATTTTGAGTTGGAAGACGCCAAGCGCTCTGGTCGTCCTTCAACTGTTGATGATGAACAAATTCAACAATTAGTGACCGATAACCCTCACTATACGACCCGGGATATCGCAAAAACACTTGGCATATCACATACAAGTGTTTCAAATCATTTGGGAGCTGCGGGATATGTTTCTCGAAGCGATGTATGGGTTCCTCACATTTTGACGGTAAAGAATTTATTGTTGGAGTTTGGCTGGGATGTGATAACCCACCCATCCTATTCACCAGATCTTGCCCCAACAGATTACCACTTATTCCGTTCTCTCCAAAACTCCCTCAACGGGAAACAATATAACTCGCTCGAGGACTGTAAAAAGCACATAGACGAGTTCATCGCGCAGAAAACTGAACAGTTCTGGGAGGACGGAATTACAAAATTACCTGAAAGATGGAAACAAGTTATAGATCAAAATGGTTCATATATCATTGATTAAAAATATTTACATGTATCTGAAATTTTTAATTAAATATATTCTGAAAAAACGCTACGAACTTTTTTTACAACCCAATACAATCTTTTCTGCTTAATCCGTCGTCGGATAATCTGTTTTTCGGATATTCCATTGACAAATTATAGGACGGAACCAAATGGTCCTTTACAATATATTTTTTATTGGATAATCCGTTGTTGTCTTCCGGTTAAGCCGTTGTTTGTGAGGAAATTGTACGGAATAACAACGAATCCTAGCTAGCTACAGACGGTACTGGTTTCTTCCTACTTCCTGGAATCCAGCTTTTGTTAGATCTAGGAATACTATTGAAGAAATAATCCTATTTATAAACTTTATCTTATTCTATTTTCAATTAGGTATCAATGCCATTCGTTTTTTAATTTTTGAACGTGACATTCATGGTATTTGATTAAATTGCTAGGGATGGGGAATTGATTATTATTCACTTCATATCAGTTAGCGAACAGTGAAAATTTTTTATTGTGTCAAGTTCTTCATGTCCTGCCGTAAAAGAGTGGATAGGTCGGTATCGCGGAAGAGAGAAATTTTGCTGAGTATGAGTAATTACTGTAAGGGTCATTCCATATCCGGTGGTCCAAAGGTGGTTGCTCGATCATTTTAGAATTTTTTTATAATTTTACCACCAATTACGTATGTAATCAGTACTTCAAATCAATTTTTTTAAAAATTTTAGGATCAACCGTTTCAAAATGGCAGCCATTTTTGTTTCACCTTTCAGGCCGATTTTTGAGTTTTTAAGCTCTCATAGAAAACTCATTTTCTCAAGACTGGTAAGTCATAGACTAATAATTCAAACACAATTGATTTACTTAAAGCCTGTTCAATATTTCGTGTTCTCTTTATTATTGGAATATTTTGAAGTCCAATACTTGAAAAGTGCTATTGAAAACAACTGCTTTAAATTCTGTGATTTCACAACAATGGATATTATTATTGTGTTATAATTATTATTATTATTATTATTATTGTCCTCAATATCGATTCTAAATATTATGTATTTATTACTTGATTGAATATTACCAATAATAATACAAACTGTTATTGCAGGTGTAGCACAGGGCAGTGTTTGGTATCATGTTCTATATTGTATACAAACATGATATCTCTTACCCTATATATGATGCAATGCGCACGTCACAACAGACATAACCGAATATCAGATTTACCTTAGCCACACAGATTTTACAGCACCGACCGAAACCATCCTTCACCACCACCATCCTCCATTTACCATATCATCCGCTTTCGTCGGCCATCGTACATCTCCGAACTTCTTCAGTTGCAATCAGTTCCAAATCCTCATGTCATAATCGCGATCATAATACCGCTCTGGGAAACCCGTTTGATTAAACAATTATCAGGTCATCCCCTAAGTAATGTCGATTTTTAAAATTCTGTTTGTTTATATTTAGATTACTAATCTCTCCTTTTCAATTTATTTTTGTTTTGATAATAGGTAAGGTGACAAAATTGGGAAAGTGGGTCCCTCACGAATTAAGCCCCGGTAATTTGTAACAGCGGGTGAACACTTGCTTTTCTCTCCTCTCACGTTTAAATCAAGAACCTTTTCTGACACAGGATAGTAACCGGAGATGAAATGGGGGTTTTCTATCGGAATGTTAGACTGTCGTGGCAATGGGTAGGACCTGGAGAAACACCTAAGAAGCGAGAGAATGACTTCATCAGAAAAAAGTGATGATCTCTGTACGGTGGGATGTGGAAGGAATCCTCCATCATGAATTCCTTGATCTTAACCAAACTATCACTAAATATCTGTTGTGATCAGCTGGACCGATTAAAGCGAGAAATTGAGGAGAAACTTCCATCACTTATCAATAGACGCGGAATTTTATTTCATTATGAAAACGCGAGGCCAAATGTTGCAAAACAAACATTGCAGAAATTAAAGGACTTCTGCAATCTGCAAATATCAAAATATTAGCAATTAGGAAATGCGTTGGTATTAAATGAGGCGTTTGGTTTCAAAACCGGCTACATCCATTTTTCAACAATTTTTCAGGACTGATCAAAAAAGGATCAATTGGAACCGCTTTTGATAAGAAATGGAGTCTTTAGAATTGATTTTCGAAGGATCGAGACGTTTTTGAAACAAATTTGTCTAACATATTTGTTTTAAATGAAAAACTTGAAAACAAATTTAGAAAAAAAATTGTTAGGAAAAAATGGATGTAACCGGTTTTGAAACCAAACGCCTCTAATAAGTTAGCCAATCTCTCCGCAACCGCATCAAAAGTCGCCTGGGTGAAATGAAGGATTTTATGTTAGTGTCTTTAGATGTTCGTGTTGAAAGTTAGCCTTTGGCGGAAGTTTTTGCACTATTGCGTGGCTGTATCGATGACTGTTCAGTTATGACTGGGTATTCAGATCCTTGTGCAGTGGGTCATTCGTCACGAAGTTTTGGTGCATCTACTATTTTCCTCAGTACTTTATACTGGAATGATTGAATTCTTTGGACGTTTAAGGGCTTTGCGGAATCACATAGTTAAAAAAAAAAATCTAAACGTAATAAAACAAGAGACGCCCTTTTTTTTATCTCTTTACCCCATGGACCCATTCATTAGGGACTCAGAGTATTACTTCATCATTAAGATAATTATAATAACCATCGTATCATCAAGATCCTCGTTGGTAAGAGGATCATATTGCCCTATAAGATGCCCGTTGTTAGGGATCCCATTAAAATATTAACCGAGCTTCCATTATTTTTTGCGGCCCACCCCTTTTCAGAAAACATACCCCACGGCCTGGATAAATATACCCTCATCTCCCGGGAGACATGCCTCACTGTTTGCGCTAGCTCCCGTGGTCTCCCTCCTCAATTATGTTTTGTCTTAGATTTATTTTTAGCTGGATTAGGCCTCTTCCCTGTTGTCCTGCCTTTTTTCAGTCATACTTTACTTGGACACGTATTACTTCCGTTACCTTAATCTACTATCACATAAAGCTGTTAACTTTCAATTCGCTAATGTCATAAGTTACCTATCCTATATTAAATAATTATTTTTACACTATTCTTGTGGCTAGCGCCGGGTTGGAATTTAAAGTAAATCAGTCATGAAAGTTACGGTAGCGATCTATGTCTGTTGCTTGGACGTAAGATGTCGAGGTCAGAGTGTAAGGTCTCGTTAGAGACATAAAAGTGTATATCTACGATCTTCCTCAGTATTTTATATTGAAATGACTGCATGAGCCGTATATTTGACTTATAATACCGTAAGTCCTAAGTGGTTTATAAAAGGTTAATTTGTTCCTCAAAGATAGTTTTGAACATCTGCGAAGTAGTCTTGAAAGAAGTCAATATCCCTGGTTTAGTTCTTTTCCTTTGCATCTAGCATGATCTTTCCAAGTCAGTCGATTGTATATGTAAAGGCCCAGATAGCGTACTGAGTCAGAAGTGGGATCGAAACATTGTTAAAAAATACTTGAGGCCAAGAGTCATGCTTAAGTGAGAATGAGACGTATTGGCTCTTGGCTTCATTAATTTTTAGCCGCCATCTCCTATCACAACAAGCTATCTCCTGTGTTCCTGGGACACTTGTGATGCTTTAGCGGTATCTTTGTTTGAAGTCAGGATAGTTGAGTCATCAGTGAAAGTAGCTATTAGGGGTCCAGATGTTGAGGGAATGTCCGATCAGTATATATTGAATAATGTAGAACCCAAGACGCTGCCCTGATGCACTCCAGCTCTTTTTATTCTTTTTATGAAAACCGGAAGTCGACACTGTTCAAGATCGCAATACTTTCCCTTACTATACATGTCACATATTGTTAAGTGAACGTAAAATTGTACACTTGCAAACGTGAAATTGTTTACTTAACTAGGAAGAGATGTAAGTTTAATAGTGAATATATTTTTTTAATTTTTTTATTTCTTTCCCTGTGTATTCGTTCACTAGTAAATTCTCCATGCACTAGGCACAATGTATGTATCTATAAAATTATTACATTAATAAAGTTATTACTCTGAAATTGCTACATTATTACAATTTTTCATTTGTGGAATAAGTTGATATGAAATTAATTAGTTATTAAAGAAATAAAAAAAACAAGTTAATACAAAATATGGAGGACAATTAATGAACAAATGATATTCCTAGCATTACATGTAACACAAAAACATATAGTATAACAAAAAAAAATGCGTATAAGTAAAAATAAATCAGAGGGGAAAAAACGGATCACCAAAATTAAAGTAAAGAAAAAACAAACAAAATATCCGATTTTTCAATTTTCTCGGTTTTCTTCAAGAATTAATAATTAATAAATTTTTTGAATTCCTTATAATTTTTAATAATTTTCTTTTCATTTAACGGTCAGCTGTCTTGTTGCTTCTTATTAAATTGAATCTTTTACAGTCGAAAATTGTCGTATAGAAAATGATGAAATGTTTGTGATGTTTATCCGTCAAGTGAAATCGTTTTTGGTAAGATTTTCTTTGTCCATGTACAGTTAAAAATTGTGACAGTTAATAGTGCGAACTTTTGGTTTTGTCACAGTAAGTAAGTGTGATTTCGGGAATAAATTTATAGAGAGGTCTTTCGTTTGTTGTTTGTTGTCATTTAATGTACCAATTATTTATGTTTTTAGCCGTGTTTTATAGAAATATTAATTTTTAGTGAAAATATGACATATTGTAAAAAAAAAAAATCAAATCACCCTATATCAAATATAAGAAAAATAGGCATTTTTTATGATTCGTTAGTTCACCGTAGATCTTATATCTCCTCATATTGACAACTGCAGTTGTAACCTTAAGGTGACTTTACACCTTACGAACTTTACCTTCGAACACCACCCTCGAACAACCTTCGTGAAGCCTTCACGTCGACTGTTCGGGTGTTCTAGGTACTTCATCTGTTCGCCTGGGTTCGGGGGTAGCGCTAGTGTCTCTTTTGATTTGGGCTTTCCTCATTGACAGGAGTTTTTGTGATAGTAGTGTAATTTGTGAAATGTTGTAAATCGTCTCCTATTTTTTTATTTTTAAGATAATATAAAATATATTGATAATGGAGATTTTTTCTTTATCATAAGCTAGCTTTGGATGCGTCAGCCATATTGGTTCGCTTAACGTCACGTGAAGTATAAATGGCTGTTCGCTTCACGTCGGTACGGCAAGGTTCGAAGGAGAATTGTTCGAAGGTGAGGTTCGTAAAGGCACCTTTACAGTCTCAACAAAGGATGCCACTTTTATTACCTGTATTTTCCATTTACATATATATGGATATATACTTCTCAACATATTTAGCCTTATAGTTACCTATTTACCTGTATATTTAGCTATATATTATATAATATAATCGCCGAAACGCGGAACCCTACGAGCGAGGCTAGAGCAGCCCGGGCTGAGTGAGTGGGCCGGTTATCGATCGTACTTGGCGCGCAGCCCCTTCAGCCACTATCCCATTGAGGCCTTCCTCTAATGACCTGCCCCGATTTAGCTCTCTCTCTCTCTCTCTCTCTCTCACTCTCTCTCTCTCTCTCTCTCTCTCTCTCTCTCTCTCTCCCTCTCTCTCTCCCTCTCTCTCTCTCTCTCTCTCTCTCTCACACACACACACACACACACACACATACACACACACACACACACACACTCTCACTCTCTGATTATCTCCTTATATTATTGTTATTTATTTTTACTTTCAATTTCTTATATATTAATTTTTCTTTATAAGTATCTTCTTACTTTATTCCCATATATTTAGGGTAACTGTTCCATAAGTTGACAGTGCTCCAATAGTTGACATTTTGCACAAAAAGTGTGAATAATAAGTTTCGGGGTTGATTATTTTGGTTCAAAATTTGGCGGTAATTTGCCAAGTTATACTAGTTAGCTGTGCTGCCATCGACATTAGTTTGATGAAAACTCAAGCCTATTTGTGAGAGGTTATAACCGCGAATTTTCTTGTGGCCTGAAAATTTGGTTTATGCTACCCTGTTTCATTAAGGTAGAAGTCAAGTTAAATAAGCTTTTTAGTTGTTTTATTTGAGTTCAATTATGTTTTAATTAATTTTATGGTATTCATTAAGTTCGTGAGAATCATTTGATATCCTTATTAATATATTTATACAATGTTTTAGGGCTTAAATGTAGGTGTCAACTATTAGAACAAATATTAATCCATAATTTCAATAGTTGACATCGTTATCAACTACCGCCAGAATTAGCAAATAGTGTTCCATCTGGGGGTGGTTTATGAATGTCTGAGTCTGTATGGATGACATGTGTCTCATTTTATGAATTTATAGCTAGTGTGCTCTATCCATGGATCGTTGAGAGCAAAAATGCATTTCCAATAATCCTATTCCTATATGGACAAGCGTTTCATCTGACTCTCCCCAGTTCCCGATTCTGCTAAGAACATGGGATGCTTGCTGTTGGTCGCACTCTATCAAAATGCTACACATTTCATCTAACCAATGAATGTGGCCATCTTTAATTGTCTTAAAGGGCACTGGAAGAGTGAAGTTCATCATTGGAGAGTCGATAATTGTGCAACACAACATTAAAACGAAACTTTGGCCATTACTAAAATCTATTTATCATACTTACTTAACTGGGTGATCTCATTTTTCTTTTAAATATGTTTTTGTTTTTATGTCTCATTTAAGCTTTTTGTGTATAAAATAATTAAATTGTGGAAATTTTATTTTGTTTCCATTGTGAATTTACTAGTTTATAAATAAAAAAATATTAACTTTTATTTTAAGTAGTTCTTATTACCTATTAAAAATCATAGGAAATCTAATATTAATGCATGTTTCAACTTCATAACCATAAATGTCAACTTTCCAAATCTTTACATTTTGATTTCTCAACTATTGGTTCATTTTAAAAGTTTCTAAGAAATCATTTTTTATAAATACCATTATGGTAGACCATAGGATATTGTATTCCTAGTTTTCTAGAGGTATTGGCCTAACTAAATTCATAACAAAGATTATCCTAACATCAATATATTGATAAACAGTATCAATAATATATTTTTTTTTTCTTAAACTGGTCAACTTTTTCTCAACTATTGGTACAGTTACCGAATAGAAAAAAAAAAAAAAAGAGAAAAGAAAAAAGGAGTGAAATTGATATGAATCTTTGTTTTTAAGTTTGTAATTTATTTATAAGCTTCCGTCTTGATTTAAATTTTACTTGATCTTATTAAATGTATTGTAGTTCATTCATTGCAGTATGCATATGCATATATATATATATCTGTAAGAAAGAGCCTAAGGCCCTAAGACAATAATAAAAAATCTCTCTCTCTCTCTCTCTCTCTCTCTCTCTCTCTCTCTCTCTCTCTCCTTCTTTTTGAAAGAAACATCACATTTAAAAAGTATTGAATTGTTCATAAAATACTCAAATACGTCTATTAAAATCTTCTACATTGACAGATCATTATAACATGTGACTAGAGCCCAGAAAAAAGAATAAACATACTTTGAACCGTATTTACCGCATAACAATTTGGTTAGTAATATACGAGTACTCGTACTTGGCTGGTTACGAGAAAAAAATTAAAAGTATTTAAGAAAGCTCAAGCATAATCATCGATGGTGAGGGACCTTAACAATACTTGAAAATAACCGTCACCTGGACACCATTACACAAGGGAATTGAGGAATAAAAAGGCAGATCAAGCAGCATATCGTAAAAAATATCAACACTGCAACCTATTTATCCAACCATCTAAAAACATAAAATAATAAAATAACTTTGGCAATTGACTGAGGGTTATATTTATTTGCCTAAAAATTCATTTTTTTTTTAAATATATTTAAGAGCCCGGAAGAGATACTGAGAATAAAATAGAAAAGTCCTTTATTTAAAAAACAATAAGTATAAATATAAACACAAAAATTTGTATAAATACCTAAGAACCATTTTGTCATGGCTTTCGCCGCCTGCCAGTAGTCCAAAATTAAGAGCACATTCAAGAAAAATAAGGATAATATTAAAGAAATCCTTTCAAATTTATATTTATTATTTTCTTTTTACAAGAAATAATGAAAGTCCGACAGTTATTCTAAATTAAATAAAATTTAATGTGTTTTATTCGGTTGCATATTTTTAATGTGTTTTAAGAAAACACTACAAATTCGGACTTACCACCTATTGCCTCATTGCAGGTGTTCAGTCTCAATTAAAATTCCCAATCAAATTCAAACCAACTGAACTTCGCGCCAATAACAACCGCCTTTCAAATATGTAAGTAATCTAGTATATATTGGTCGCCGCAGTATTGTGAGTACCTTTAAACTCGTTTCTTTCTTCACGTTACGAGGTGACGCTATTTTGCTCATTAAAGACTATTCATTCGAGCTTCACCATACTAAAAACCTGATCATTCACATTGTTAAGTTCGCCGTTAATGTGCTTGAATATGCGACTTCGCCAAAATTGTATATATCCTGCTAGTTCGCCGATCATTAAGCAGTAGCGATTTAATTCCTCGTATTATTGTTCTGTAACTTCTTAATAATAATTATTATTATAATTATTGTTTTATTCATCTTTAATATAATCATAATCAATGAGCAGGCTAGCATGAATGTTTTAGTGTTCTTAGGTTAAGTTTAAAGGAGCTTAAATATTATTTCCCTTTTTATCATTGTCAGAGTTTAAGAGGTATTATTCGTTTATTATTTGCTTCAGTGAATCTGTTCTAATATAAGTCATTGTATTTTGGTTTGATTGTACCAAAATATTCAGTTCATAATTAAACATAATTGCCAGCATTCATTGTTCGCTATTAATTTGTTTTCTTTCTTCATTCTCCTCTTTTTCTATCATCTAACTAAATTAACAGCTAAACAGCAGGATTAATTTTTAAGTTTAAAAAGTCTAAATGTACACTTATAGCCATTATCAGCTTTCATTTCCTTATGTTTTAAAACATTATCTACAGCTATAAGCAATTATTTATTAGATAAATAAGTTATCGTAAAGATTTATTCCAGAAATTCTTTGACTCTAAGCGGGTTTCTATTATTATCGTATGCAATAGAAATATTGTCAAGTCCGCATGACAGAGGAATAGGAATAAGGTCCCGTTGAGATTCAACGAGGGTTGAGACTCTGCCTGCTAAGTGCTGTGGGGGGGGGAGGGGTAAAGGGATGACAGACCTGTGGCTTGTGCATCAACGGCTTCTTGTGAAATATTGAGGGAGGGAGGGAGGGGGGTGTTGAATCCGAGCGAAGAGTGCTTTCGCGACACTAGCGCGCTCTCTAATTGAGCACCTCGGAATTGGCACATTTTGCCCGCTAATGGCGCCACCCCCTGCCTAGAATTATCTAGCTCTTATGCCCTTCTGCCTCCTTCGTACTCTCTCCCTCCTGCCTCCCAATCATCTGCCTTCCTTCTGCCGTCTTCCTCTCTTAGCCATTTCCGCCCCCTCGAGCCCTTTCAGTTCATACAGCCCTTTCGAAGAGGTCTCGCTACTGGAACTGATGTCCTTGTGAGATGCTTCGTAGGTCTTCTCGCTCCTTTCTCTTCATGTTAGGTCCCCACATTTGAACAGGAACCCTCTTTCATACTTCCCGCCTCTTATCCTAGATTACACATGCTTCAAGGGAACTAATAAACAAACAGTTCACTTCTTTATGCATCCTATCTTTTCATCTATACCTTATTCAGTCATTTGCTCATTACCCTACTATATACTCAATAATTAAATAAAACTACTGTCGGTATCATAAACTAAAGTGGCTAAGATCGCGCACTCCTTTCAACAACGTGATATTTAACACGTAAGGTGCGGCATAGGTCCCCGGGGTCCGATGCTTTACATTCCCTTCTTAACAGCCGATTTTCACTTAAAAATTTCCGAAAGGCCGAACACTTCAAATACTCAATTAAGTCGATTTTTAATGAGATTATTGCATTTTAGTGCAGAAAATGTTGCTAACAAATGAAATTCTGTTGTTTTTTAGAATCGGACTCCGGGGTCTGATAGAGGCCATTGGTAGTACAACAAGACTACTGGACGGCATCACACTTCTGCGTCCGATAATTCCCCCGATGAAGGGTATTCTTGTGCACTCCCCCCTCACACGAAAGACGGTTATTTACAAGACCCAGACTAGTTTCTCTGGAGAACAGCTTCCCCGTCTAGGGTAGAATGGTCTTGTTCTATTTACAAATCTATATTGGTTTTACGATAGGTTAAATAATGGTCAGGATTTTCAGTTACAATGATATTTATTATGGTAAGCCAACGTTTCGATCCAACTTGTGGATCTTCATCAGGGCTAAAAGAAAACAAATATATGAGTATCTATGCTAGAGGGTGACAATAAATGGATACATTACAGAACTGATAATAACATAAAGGATGGTGTATACATAAATATTAAAATAAGAGGCTGGTTAACAAGATAAAATAGAATATGATATTTACCTACTGAGTCCAGGTGGATACTAAGACTAAAGGTAAAAATAAGGTGAGAGGTAGTGGTAGGGGGTTAGTTTGCCGACTTCAAAGGTTTATGGCGGGGAAATCCAACGCTTTTGAAGTGAAGGCACATGACAACTGAGTGAACAAAAATATTTAAAACTAACAAAATATATGGTACTGTATACAAATAGTTGTGTCTGGACTGAATAATAACATAAAAATGAGATAATACATAATGTAACAATGCATACAAATATGGAAAATATACAGAAAGAAGCATACAATACAAAAAATAATAATAGTACAAGAGGTACAGAGATAATTGCAGGTACCTATGAAATCAAAACTAGGATTTGAGGATGCGGAAGATGTTAGAATAAGTGGATGAAATTATCTCTTTATCTGTGTCTCTACTAGTGTCTATATTGGTTTAATTTTTTTAACTTTGAAAAATCAGTAAAAATAGTCTATTATAAAAAACAAAACAAAAAAACTCTTGCTTATTTAAATTTAAGTAGTGAACAGTCGCAACTCTTTTGAGAGTGGAGAAAAAACCTCCCATTTATAAACATAATTAATATTTTCAGTTAGCACCTAGGTGTTAGTTTTCGTTAACACGTTAGGTGCGGCATAGCTCCCCGGGGTCCGATGCCTTACATTCCCCTCTTAACAGCCGATTTTCACATGAAATTGTCCGAAAGCCCAAACACTCAGTTTAGTCAATTTTTAATGAGATTATTGCATTTTACTGCAGGAAATGTTGCTAACAGCTGATATTCTGTTGTTTTTTAGAATCGGTCCGATTTTCGATAAAGAATGGCGTAAATCCGGTATCGGCCTGTTCTTCGCCTATTATGCCTAGTTCCAATCCTTACCAAGAGATAATGCCCTTGAGACGCTCATTTAATTCCCTTTTAATTAAAACATAACGCTTTCGTCAAAGTATTCCCATATTCCCCATAGACCCCGACGTCCGATATCGTCTGTGGCTCATCCCAGCAGTCGGACCCCGGGGACCGATAACGTCCAATTCATACCCCTAAAATACGCCGCCGCACCTAACGTGTTAAAAAATGTACTACAGGGTCCGGCAGAAATAACTCCCCGAATAGAAAGTACCATTAAGCAGGCGAGAGCTTGAGCAGAGTACTAGGGGCTCGTCTTTGAGTAGCTGCATAAGTGCCCTTTTCAGTGTACACCATAGCGAGGTCGGGTGAACAATGTGCGTTCGCCGTGGAACAGTTTCTTAAAAATGGCGGATCTGTTCGCTTTGCGCTCGCGCTCCGGCATCCTGTTCCCGATAAGAATACAATTTATTCTTGGGTTTCTAACTTTCGTGAGACAGGTTCCGCATTAAAACGGAAACCCCCCCCCCCCCCGGTCGACCACGGACTGTAACAGGCCCAGGAAATGTTGAGGCAGTTAGAGCTTCATTTCAGCAATCTCCTCGACGATCCGCTAAAAAACCTGCGGCAGAATTACGATCGAAAAGGCATGCTTACAAAATTGTTTTCGCTCAGAAACTGAGTGAATGAGACTGTTGTGTCCGTGTAAAGGTGCCTTTACACCTCACGAACTTTACCTTCGAACACCACCCTCGAACAACCTTCTTAAAGTCTTCACGTCGACTGTTCGGGTGTTCTAGGTACTTCATCTGTTTGCCTGGGTTCGGGGGTAGCGCTAGTGTCACTTTTGATTTGGGTTTTTCCCAAGTGACAGGAGTTGTTTGTGATACTAGTGTAATTTGTGAAACGTTGTAAATCGTCTCATATTTTTTTATTTTTTAGATAATATAAAATATATTGATAATGGAGATTTCTTCTTTATCATAAGCTAGCTTTGGGTGCGTCAGCCATATTGGTTCGCTTAACGTCACGTGAAGTATAAATGGCTGTTCGCTTCACGTCGGTATGGGAAGGTACGAAGGAGAACTTGTTCGAAGGTGAGGTTCGTAAGGTATAAACGCACCTTAACATTTTGCCAAGACCTTCTTCGGAACATTCGTCTAGAAGATGTTTTGATTTTTTCGGACAAGGCAAACTTTCACCTTTCCGGAACAGGGAACAACCAAAATTGCCAGTACTGGTCAGAACACAACCCCCAAGAAATCCATCAACGACCGCCGTGATGTTCTTTCACTGTTAATTCTGCAGTGATTGGCCCATACTAAACCGTAATTAATCTAATGGTTTCTTAAACGGCACGATCTGAATTTTTCGTTAATGAAAAGAAAAACTTCCTAAGAAAATGAAACCTTATTTCATGTTGTTTTTATTAGGTTCCCTAATGGGGGAGGTTTTTCTGCCGGACCCTGTATTATGAATAAGCTGCCAGATTCTTAAATTTTAAAATCAATTCCAGGGTTTGAATAGGATAACTACTTTTTCTAAAAAATCATATCGCAAGTCGGCAAAAAGATGGTTACGACTCAAAAAGCTGTTTTTTTTCTCTTTTGGATAATAACATGTGAAGTTTCAATTTCATACTCAATTTTACTGTGTACCTAGAAACAGGGACTAGTGAAAATATTTTTTTATTAATAATAGTCTACAATTGCATTAGGTGAAACTCCGAAGATCATCGCAGAACCCATAACTTTTACTAAAAATGTGTGGTTCTACCCTCTCATATAAGAGCTACGCTTTTTCAAATTCATGGGTGATGATAAACGTAGCCCTTTATAAATAAAAATAAATAAATAAATAACAAAGGTTTAGTCATTGAGTATTACTATTCCTAACCTATAACTTAATCGAAAGGCTACGCAATAATCGATAGCTAATATCTCATTCTCGATAATTAATCACATAGCAACCAGTACTAGATCAAGGGTGCATCGGCCGCCCAATCCCAAGTGCACTAGACGCTGCATCGATCGCCGATGTGGAGCTCATTACCTAAGTACCAGCCTAATCACCAACCTGCCATGAATTACAATATATCTCAACGCCTGTGGCTTCTTATTGTTTAGTGACAATAGCAATCAGGTGTGATGGAAGCACATAGCTTCTGTTAAATAATATGAAATTAGAATTTATTTATTTATTTATTTGTAAATAAGATGGGCTCTTCAACCAAAATGAATGGATAAAATGGCCCAATTTAGTCTCTTTATTGCATTTAATTGAATAGAGATTGCTTATGTTGAGAAATACACAACAGCAAAATAATAATAACGAAACATAAAAATTATGAGTGACAAAGTACAATAAAGAAGGTAGTAGGTATGTACCAATCTAGGTCCATGAATTATGGCACCTGAGAGTCAACGAGCCCTGAGGATGTATATTTCTTTTCCCGAAACACACCGTCGATAGACTGACATCATGAGGAACCTATCGCGATTCTATCCAGATTACATGGGGCAGCGTTATCACTCCTATACCCGGTTGGTGTGAATCACCTCCAACAATCTTACGGGCCTCACATACCCGGGGGGGTGGCTATGTTAGCTTTTTTTTTTTTGCTTCATACATTTATTCGCAACTGTCGCAGCTAAGCGACATTCACCAAATGTGAGTTAAACTGCTGCGATGTTGGCATTGTAGGCATTAGGGAAGATAGTGCCGAGCAGCACACATCCCGGACTTGTTTCAGGAGATCTCTCTCATCCAACTCCTTTTCAGTCGCCTCATAAAATGCATTCTCAGTCGTGGCCATTGTTGTGTGTGGTATTATTATGTCCGTGTAATTTTATATGGAAGCCAGAGTAGAGAGTCCTTATTTATTCGCCGAGACAGTTGGTAGTTGTAAGTCGGTATGTAAGCGTTTTGTTACTAGTCGTAAAATTTTGGATTGGAAGGATTTTAGTTTTTGTAAGTGTGTCTTTTTTGCTGATCTATAAATTTGTGAGGCGTATGCGGGTTTCAGTAAGTATGTGTAGGTATTGAGTTTCTGTCTGATTTTTAATTTTGATTTTTGGAAAATAGTGAGTGCAGTATATATATATATAGAAACTATCTAATATTGTATTATATTATACGTAGGAGATATATATAGATATGATATGTAGAATATTTTTAATAATAATTTATTTCTTAAATGTAAATTCCATTATATCTTTTGCCATCATAACATGAATGTTGTTACTATAATTTTTAAATATTTTTTAAGACCTTGGCTGAGATCCCGATATTTAAAAGATAATTTATTTCTTATAAACCTGTAATTGATAAAATACACCGTACTCTATGAATAGTATATTGAAGTGAATTTTCCAATTCCGTGCCCCGGGATAAAATATTTAAACTAGGTCAGAGGTGGATGTGTGTGTTGGGGGGAGGGATAATATAGCTATATCGAAAGGGGGGGGGGCTGTCAACGGGATAACGATATCAGCTCCGAGAGGAAACTGCTATCGGTGAGTGCTGCTGGGCAGGTAGTCTAAAATGGCTCCTCTATCGTAAACATAATGCCTTATTTATTACTTATTTTCTTTATTATCTTTATTATTTTTATTTATTAGAGTCTCTACACTGTGCGAACCTCACCCTCAAACAGATATCCTACCGAACTTTCCCGTACCGGCGTACTACGAACAGCTGCTTACACTGAAACGTGATGTCCAGCGAACATTGATGTCTGACCACAACATTGAACGTTAATAGAATAATTTTTATTACAAAGATGGCTGAAGTTGAACTAGCGGCTGTTCTGACTTTTGCTCTAATTTTTTACTGATATAATCAGCGTTTGAAAAATGATTAAGAAAGGCCTAGAAACGTATCTTGCTAACTAAAAAAATACGAAAAAGTTTATTTTTTTTAAAGGAATATTTTAAAAACTTTCTCAATTAAGACTTTTTTTAAAACAATTTATTTTTATGTTGCTGCTTCCAGAATTAAGTGACTTTCTTATTTCATTATCAAATTTATATTTGGGTTTTTAACATTAAATATTATTTTATCTTTTACGTTTCCAATAAAACAACACAATAAAACTTGTCTATGCTGTCCCTCAGGACGTAAAATGGAGGTCCAGAGCCTATACGATGTCAGATACTCGTTAAGGTGCCTTTACACCTTACGAACCTCATCTTCGAACAAGTTCTCCTTCGAACCTTGCCCTACCGACGTGAAGCGAACAGCTATTTATACTTCACGTGAGGTTAAGCGAACCAGTATGTCCGACGCACCCAAAGTTAGCTTATGATAAAGAAAAAATCTCCATTATCAATATATTTTATACTATCTGAAAAAAAAAACAAATAGGAGACGATTTACAACGTTTCACAAATTACACTAGTATCACAAACAACTCCTGTCACTTAGGAAAAACCCAAATCAAAAGTGACACTAGCGCTGTCCCCCGAACCCAGGCGAACAGATGAAGTACCTAGAACACCAGAACAGTCGACGTGAAGGCTTCACGAAGGTTGTTCGAGGGTGGTGTTCGAAGGTAAAGTACGTAAGGTGTAAAGGCACCTTTAAAGATCCCTATCCTAATTATACATGGATAGGCAAAATTTAGGACTCCCACTGTAGCATCGTCCGATTAGCCTTAGTGGCATAAAGAGAAGTTAAACAAACAAACACAATAAAAACCGAACACCCAGAGATTAGAAACATAGAAACAAAACGGGAGGTTGCATTTTCTGTTATTTTCAAACAGATTTTTTCAACAGCTGTTTGTTTTCAACGAACAGGTCGTTTGCGTTTTGTAAAATCAGCAAAAACGTTTCTTAGTATTTTTACTCTCACTTACCTATATATGAAATATATAGTAAGGAAAGTATTGCGATCGTGAAAAATTTCGACTTCCGGTTTTCAACGGAAATACACGTTTTGGGGTCCCCTGAGTCCAATTAACCAAGTCCCACGAAATGGTCTGTGTGTGTGTATGTGAACAGACTAGCTCAAAAACTATAAACCGCACAGACCTGAAATTGGGTATTTAGTGTATGTATATGCCCGCGATGTGACAGCGAAAATTTCATCAAAATTGGTCAAACGGAGGGGGTACTTTATTTAAAGAATTTTGTCTAATTTTTAGGTTTTTTCGATTTTCTCAAAAACGGCTCTAACGATTTTGATTAAACTCGGTATTAGGTGTATCTTTATTCCCGCGATGCGACAGTAAAAATTTCATCAAAATTGATCAATTGGAGGGGGCACTTTACTTAATAAGTTTTATCCCATTTTCACGTGTTTTTTTTTTATTTACTCAAAAACGGATTTAACGATTTTAATCAAACTTGGTATTTAATGTATGTATATGACCGTGATGCGACAGCCGAAATTTCATCGAAATTGGTTAAACGGAGGGGGCACTTTACTTAAGAACTCTTGTCTCATTGTCACGTGTTTTTTTTTGTTTACTCAAAAAACGGCTTAAAATACACCTATCGATTCACCTTCACAATGTATTTGAAAAAAGCAACTCGTAGTAAAAAACAAGCAAGCAGTAAAAAACTCGACTGTTGATGAAATTAGTCCCCTCATATATAAATTAGCAATAATGAATCGAAAAGTGCTGAGAATTATCAAATTTTGCTATACAGATACTCTATAACTTATGGAGATCTACAAATATAAGTATATACTTAAATTTGTGAAGTTGAGGAATGGCGTTTACATATTATCGAAACACGTCGATTTCTAATCCAAGTAAGTTCGTAAGTGAAAGTTGTGTGTTGCGCGCATCGCACCAGATTTCTTATCTTTTACAGAATGCTTGTCTTTTATTAAAGGATTGTAACATCGTTGTATTTTGTATCTTTCCATGCCTACTTAGTATAATCCACAACAATCAAATACTAAGGATTCTGAGATGGTGACGGAAAAAAGTGTGTTGATGTGACATGGAATTACTCGTAAGCTACTTCCTCCCCGAACAAAGTTTATTTTCTAGTCTATTTTTATCCGTGCAATCGAACGTCATCCTCAAACGAGGTTTCGTGTTATTTATAACTCGTTTACATATTCAGTTTCCGATTACGAGCGATGTCTAATTACGCTTTACCTAGAACACCGCCCACACAGGTGATAGATCGATGCATCATTAATTATTATTAACCCATCCAACACGGTTTCCGATACCCGGAAGCTGTTCGTGGGCGTTGTTCGGATGTTTAAGTCTGCCTTGGCGATCCGATTCTGAAGGAGTCGATGTCGTTCTGTGACGCGGGTGCTATTAAAGGCAGAGGAAGTTGGATCAATATCTCTGCTCTCCGACCTACCCTTACTACTTACGTTGTGGCTCACACCTCCCAGCGCACTCTACCTTACGATAGGGGAACTCATAAGCTTTCTGTGCCTACTTCATCAATCATATGCCTATTAACCCTAGGATTACCAAAGGGTATCTGACTTCTTAGTTTTACCAACGGGAGGCTCTACAAACCCATAGCTTTATTTTATTGTTGTTTAAGTAACTATAAATAATTTATTACTTTCACTTACCTATATATGAAATATATAGTAAGTGGAAGTATTGCGATCGTGAAAAATTTCGACTTCCGGTTTTCAACGGAAATATGCGTTTTGGGGTCCCCTGAGTCGAAATAACCAAGTCCCGCGAAATGGTCTGTGTGTGTGTGTGAACAGACTAGCTCAAAAGCTATAAACCGTGAAAACCTGAAATTGGGTATATAATGTATGTATATGCCCGCGGTGTGACAGAAAAAATTTCATCAAAATTGGTCAAAGGGAGGGAGTACTTTATTTAATGACTTTTTACGTTTTTTTCGATTTTCTCAAAAATGGCTCTAACGATTTTGATTAAACTGAGTATTTGATGTATTAATATGCCCGAGATATGACTGTAAAAATTTCATCAAAATTGATCGACTGGAGGGGGGACTTTACTTAATTAATTTTATATAATTTTCACGTGTTTTTTTTATTTACTCAAAAACGACATTAAAGATTTTGATCAAACTGGGTATTTGATGTATGTATATGCCCGAGACATGACTGTAAAAATTTCATCAAAATTGATCAACCGGAGAGGGGACTTTGCTTAATAAATTTCATATAATTTTCACGTGTTTTTTTTATTTACTCAAAAATCGCTTTAATGATTTTGATTAAACTCGGCATTTGGTGTATGTATATGCTCCCGATGTGACAGTCAAAATTTCATCGAAATTGATCAACCGGAGGGAGGACTTTACTTAATAAAGTTTGTATCATATTCACATATTTTTTTTTTTATTTACTCAAAAACGGCTTTGACGATTTTGATCAAACTGGGTATTTGATGTATGTATATGCCAAAGATGTGATAGCCAACATTTCATCAAAATTGGTCAAACGGAGGGGGCACTTTATTATATCTCAATATATCTCGCGTATATCTCAAATACGGCTTTAAAGATTTTCATCAAACTCATTTTGTCTGTCATGTTTTGTTTTTGTCATGATTAATGAAAATTAGGTTTTTTTTTAATATCAGGTAAGCTTTATCATTATTAAAATGTTCTTAGGGGGCTTAATTGGGGTAGGTTCCCTTTTTGTTTCCTATAAAGTACCTTTGTTTTTGTTTATACTGCGTGTGTGTTGCGCGCACGCACCTGATTTTTTTTTTAATTTTTTTCATGAGATTACAATATTTGCATACTTGCTGACCCGTGCGAAGCATTCACACTCTAAACTTCTCAAATCCCACTAAATCAAAGTAGACACCGTATATATAATCGCATGTTTTTCTTGTAACTCTGAAATGGCGGCGACAACTGAAAAATGTATGTATCCATAATGTTCGTCCTGACAAACTAAAAAAAAATCACACCTTCGAAAATGCCCTGCGACCAAATTAGCGACCATTTTCGCTGAGAATTGCAGTTTTTTTCCTTTCAACTTGCAAACGAAGGATTTAATCGAAAACATGTACATGACCGAAAATGTTCTCCTTGAAAACCTGAAAAGATTGACACCATTTAGTAACCTCTACTACCAAACCTCTATTACCAAAACCGCAGTCTCGCGCTTATAACTCGCAATAGAAGGCGAAATGAGCGATTTGTATATTTTCCCGATCTAGTGGTTAAGGAAAACTTTAAAACGGTGCCTCGTTCGTGAAATTTGATTTAGTTATGAATGAAAGTTTTTTAATGTTTATGAATTATTAAGGAATTTATGGCGTACCGACAAAAAAAAAAGGCCTTGAGAAATAATTTATACGATGATGATATGATTTATAGAATAGAATAGAATATTGTTTATTCAAGTTTTTATAACTTAAACAGTAACATTAAATGAATGAAAATAAACATTTTGCTTGGATAAAATCCGTCAACAGAGCTGCCAAGATAAATAAGATATAAGAAAAATTATTAATTTACATATTTATAAAACAGTGGATGTTAAAAGAAAATTGTAGAGAGAAATCAAAGTAATTTTTCTAGATAAATAGAAAAGTTATTTCCTTGATTTTTAAAATTCATCATTTATGATACTTAAGATATCTAACTAATTTAAACTTTTGAAAGTTGTGTTTTCTGGTTAATTAAAGAAAAAAAACATTAATTTTTTGAAAGTTATTATCATTGGCTTCATAAAATTATAGTTTAATAATTTTAATTTATATCCGGAACCCACAAGCGGGTTTTTTTCCACTCAAATATTTCTTCTGGGAAATAATATGCTACAGAAAAAATTCAT
Organism: Aelia acuminata; assembly: GCA_911387785.2. Classification (NCBI taxonomy): domain Eukaryota; kingdom Metazoa; phylum Arthropoda; class Insecta; order Hemiptera; family Pentatomidae; genus Aelia; species Aelia acuminata. The sequence continues at coordinate 19,084,709 of OU426984.1, read as the reverse complement.
TTATGTAATGTTTTTCTGACAACTACTAATTATTTCAGAACTTCTATTTAATCATTCAGTTGCAAAAAATGGTTAGAGAAATATTAATGGGCTCCCACAGCCCCCTTGAGTAATCATAGGGTTAAATTTAATTTAATATTGACCTGTATGAAAAATCTATCTGATTCCAAAAAGAGTTTAAAAAAATCTGGTGCGTGCGCGCAACACACAACTTTCACTTACCAACTTACTTAGATAAGAAATTGACGTGTTTTGTTAAATATCATTTCCCAAAGTCACACATTTTTCTACATTCATATCTTATTTTATTAATCGTTAAAACCGTTTTTGAGTAAATAAAAAAACCCGTGAAAATGATACAAAATTTATTAAGTAAAGTCCCCCCTTCGGTTGATCAATTTTGATGAAATGTTGGCTATCACATATTTGGCATATACATACATCAAATACCCAGTTTGGTCACAATCGTGAAAGCCGTTTTTGAGTAAATAAAAAAAACACGTAAAAATGATACAAAATTTATTAAGTAAAGTGCCCCCTGCGATTGATCAATTTTGATGAAATCTTTACAGACATATCTCGGGCATATAAATAGATCAAATACTAAGTTTAATCAAAATCGTTAGAGCCGTTTTTGAGAAAATAAAAAAAACACGTGAAAATGTTACAAAATTTATTAAGTAAAGTCCCCCCTCCGGTTAATCCATTTTTATGAAATTTTTACAGTCATATCTCGGGCATATAAATAGATGAAATACTCAGTTTAATCAAAATCGTTAGAGCCGTTTTTGAGAAAATCGAAAAAAACCTAAAAAGTTATTAAGTAAAGTACCCTCTCCCTTTAAGTAATTTTGATGAAATTTATGCTGTCACATCGCGGGCATATACATACTCTAAATACCCAATTTCAGGTTCGCACGGTTTATAGTTTTTGAGCTAGACTGTTCAAACACAGACACACAGACACACAGACACACAGACCATTTCGCGGGACTTGGTTATTTTGACTCAGGGGACCCCAAAACGTGTATTTCCGTTGAAAACCGGAAGTCGAAAATTTTCACGATCGCAATACTTCCACTTACTATATATTTCATATATAGGTAAGTGAAAGTAAAAATAGAGAAAGTTGAAGTAAAAATAATATTCTATTTTCAAGCTACAGTAAACTCCTAATATCCGCCAGCTTTTTATCCGTTTTAGGGATTATGAATATTTTCCATTAATTTTTAAAAAGCAGCTCCATACATTTTTCAAAGACTAATTCCCTAATCTCTAACATGTACATCCCTTTTTACCGAAATGCCTCCTTTACAAAATCCTTTATCATCCTTGCTGCCACCTTCTGGAATTCCTTACCTGTCTACATCCCTTCAATTATTCTTAAATTGAATGGATGTAGACACCCTTAATGCCTCTTCAATGGTACCCACATTAAAGAGGCAGGTTTGCCTCAGGAGGGTGCCGAAACGATCACATCAGCTCAGTACCTTACCAATGAGTTACCCCGCTCCCCGAAATCAACATTAAGTTAGTACATTTTTGTTTGATTTTTTTAAATAGTTTTTTCTGGAATCGCTTCCAAGATTTTGGTTATCAAGAACTGAATAACCCTGTATAACAATAACGAATAATCATTATGTCAAAGCCATTTTTACTTATCATTATCATTATCATAACAGTATCGTTCCAAACTATGTCTGGTACAGTTCATGCAATTATTTGTAAACCTAGAATTTTTTTATGAGACTCTGTGATATGATTTGTATATACAATGAGAGCTAGGAGAACCTGAAGAATATTTATTTCATGTATTAATTATTCCCCGATCGATATAGCATGCCGACAATCGATTCCAGGACAGATAAATGTTAAATGCGGGCTGAGTTGCCTACCGTAGATGCTGTCAGAGCTATCACAAAATAACGTCAAAGACTTTGAAGCTGCTTTCGGACTTAAACGTTTCTCTGAGACTCTACTCGCGTGTACTGTCAGATCAGTCAATCACATTCATAATGACTTTTTAAATAACTCGTTATACATTTCAATGACTTTTCCTTACCTGTCGAAAACGTTGTCAATGTGTTACGTACAATTCTCAACAACCTGTGAATTCCATAGCTTATTTTTTATGCCCAAAGAGATTTACTAGATAATTTGAAAAATAGTCCACATGATTTTGTTATTAGGAACATTGTAGAAGCCTTCTGCACACTATGAAAAAGTTCATAACTACACATTAATAATAAATAACTTTAAATTTCCGACTTATTCATAAAATGCAGAAGTATTCTGAAATGATTTCAAAATAGTGTAAAGTAGAAAATATAAACGACAAAATTTATGAATTGAAATAGTTCTAGACTTGTTTAAACAAACTGTTCTATTACATGTTTGTGACTGTTCGAGTACCTTCTACACTTGTCGAGAACATTGTGGACTGTTCTGAGTCAGACTAAATATAAGAAGCGATGGACTGGTGAGTTGGTCTTGCTCTGAAGATCGATCATATGGTTACATTTGTGTTAAATTAACATTACAAGTTGATAATTTTTGTGACATGTTTGTGTGGCATTGTAAATCATCATTTGCTTCGAATAAAATTTAATGTTGTACAATACATATCCATGTAGATAATTTTCCAACTTATTGAGGTTCCATATTATTACTACATCAAAGAGAGATCAGGTTCTATTACGGTCTGGTTTCGGTCAAATCCATGAGACAAATAGGACATCGTCTACTGTTAATGTAAATTTCACGTATTTTTACATTCTTCGAGTATTTTGCGATTTTTTGGATGTACAACACACATACACAAATATGTGGTAGTTTTTTATTTTGTTTTTTACCCACATTTTTCTTGGTTTCAGGATAAAATTTAACTAATTTTTTTAATTGATATTTTTTTACTCTGAAAACCGATTTAAAATTTAGAACAGTCCTAATATTAATCCTTTATTTGTAACGTTTTTTTAATGCCTAAATAGGATAGTGTATATTGTTCATTGGTTTATTTCTTTAACAAAGGATGATGCTACAGTGGGAGCTCTAAACTAAAAACTTATGCAGTTATAATTAGGATCTTTACGAGTACTTAGCATCGTACAGGCTCAAGACCTCTATTTTACTCTTTCTAAAAAATCCTGCAAAAAAATTATAAAATTAACGGTCCACGAACCCGCGACATTCTGTGTAGTAGATGGCACTGCACCACAGGTTACCCCTTATAGTTAAATAAATTTTTATTTTTAAAAAGGTCTTATTTATATATGTTTGTGTGCGCGCGCAGAAAAAATATGCGCGCATACATAATCGGAAACGATAAAAAATTGCAACTAGCTATTTAATTATTCAAATTGCATTGAGCAGCGCCTGAATTTTTATTTGAATAACGCATTGAAATTTAATGGGCAGTATTTTCCGAAGTGGAGCTCTGAATGACATCTGATGTAGCTCTGAGCCAATGGAATATGTTTTGTTTTTTACTGGTAAAGCGTGAGAGGGACATTTTTTGCTAAGTAACGTTGTTTTGTTCCAAAAATAAGTTTTAAAATGTACGCATGAATTTGGCCTCTGGGCGGTGCAGTGCAAAAACATTATTTTTTCATTTAAAAAAAAAATAGAAAATGTTAATGTGATCTGTTCCACTTTCACATTATTTCATCTGTTTTTAAGATCAAATAGATATTTATTTATAAAAGCATTGTATCAAAGGTATGTACTATAAATAATAAATAAGTGCAGAGTAAAAAAAAAAAATAATTTCATTTATTTAACGATTAACAACTTTTTAGCCACCCGGCCATTTTCCAGTCTCAATCAGACAATGCTAGTATTCTTCATTCTTATTAATTCAGCAATTTTACTAAACAAATCTGCTTTCATTAATTTTTGTAAAAATAGATTCACCATTTTAAAGTATTGTCAAAAAGTTGTCCAAAACAAAAATGAAGGACTCCAATCTCTAAAAATTCGTTGGCCATCCAAATTATTTTTTATATTAAAATATTAGTGATAATTTTAATATTGTACTACTTACGTCGGTTGTACAATTGAATGGATCCGCCGAAAAACGTTCTAAGCGACAAATATGCAATGTTGAATAATCAGTGAAAAAAAATCATAGTCTAAAGTTATTGTTAGTTCTGTAGGTGAATTTACTTTCTCATGTGATTTGTTATGTATACATGTAAAATGACATAATGGAGTACTAGATCATACTATGACGTACTATTATACATTTTAATACATTCACCCAAAAGTGCCACTTCGGCAATTTTGTCGCTTAGAACGTTTTTCGGCGGATCCATTCAATTTTTATTCAAAGAAAAATAACGATTTACATCATACTGCATCAAAAACATGTGTTGTCGATACTCAGTTTGAGTCCGTAAAGTAGTACTTTCGGGCCTAGGACTAAAATATTTTCGGTGCGCTAACCTTACCTGCTACTAATATATATTAATAAACATGTGTTTGAAGGAGGTTGCTTGTAGATATACTGTGCTTCATTCTAGTATAAGTAGTATGTTTGAAGTGCAAAATAACATGGATATACCAGAAGATGTATTAGAAAAATCCCAAGAAGCTTTAAGCGATCTACTTCCAGCATTAAATATTAATATAAATATAAAGGAGGGGAGAGCAGGGTTGGTTGGACACAGTTTTCACTTTTTTGATTGTTGAGTCGTCCCTGTTAATATAATCCCGATAGGGCTGATACCACAGAAAACTCCAAGTATTAGAGCACTTCAAGTATTTTTTTTCACCACATAATATTTAATACTAAGATAATAGAAAATTGAAGAATTCGTCAATCCAGAGTATGCCAATTAACCCCCAAGGTGGGGCAGGTTGGCCTAGAAGATGGTTTTTTTTTAGCAATCTCATTTACGTACTGCCTGACACATATTATTGTTATTAAAAACTGCACTATAATGGTATAATAATTATGAATCGGTTTCTAACAGCTTTTAAGGGAAAATAGAATGATAATAGAAGAAGATAGAAGTTTAGACTGTCGTCACTTTCTGCGTAAGAAAAATTGCTCTCATCCTCCTTGCTGGAACTAAAGACAATTGGTAGTTTTACCTTTGTTTATGTTTACCTTACTTTTGTGAATTGCTAGTGCGTAAACCAACCCCAGTTGAAGAGAGCCAACTAACACCACAGGAGAGATCATACGAAAGATGGCTGCCAGGACAGGGCAGAACAATCAAACAAGAAACTGGTTAATCGAAAGGTTAGGTTTTTCAAATGAGTTTGGGGCTATGTGAACAGAATCGGAATCAAATGTTTTACCATGCCTTAAAACCAAATTTACTGAAAATATAAAAATTTACTTACATGTTGTAAAATCAATCAATGAAGCACACTCGTCTCTACACTGTTAGCATCGGATCGAAAACTCAGGACAAGACTCCCGAGGTCGAGCGGGTCACATGGTACAATGGTGGGGCCTTCACAGCAGGTGTGACGGAAACTATAAGCCGATGGCCAACCTACCCCCTATGCCAACCAACCCCGCTCTCCCCTACTTTTCTTCTATTATAGGTTAATAAACAGATGTTTTATTTATAAAAAAAAAAAAAGAAAAGTATCACTTTAATTTCTTTCTGAATATAAAAGTGTTTTAATGTACTCAAGTATGAGCAGTATGATGAAAAGTATTGTTCATAACTCGTACCAAAAGTGTGTTTTCGATGCTTGTTCTAATTTCCTCGTTAAACTCGACTTCGCACCGAAAACAACCACTTTTGGTCCTAGAGATGAAAATAACTATTTCAATGCCGCACAAATTATGAGAACAAAAATATTTAAACACGTTACAAAAATTATCACATTTTAAAGCAGAAATAACCGTATGACATGAGCTTCAGAAAAACATCTAACTCTTATAAATAGTCCAGGACTATTAAAGGAAGACAATCCAGAACCTTCTGGGCCGGCATAAATGGTACTCGAACATTTTAGTTACAAATATGTTCTATGACAGTTTTTTCCAACTGTTAGTTCTAACGAAAGGTCTTGAACTATTCTATACCATATGTTTTTTGTTTTGTTTTTTCCTAAGTTACAATATAAAATACTAGCATTCCCCGTCGCGGCTTCGCCCGCGAGCCTTTAAAATCAATTCTGTGACCATTATCTTGGTATTGATCTAATATAATATGTTAACTGATGTTAAGGAGATTTAGTAGAATTTGAGCTTCCGGTAGGTGGAATGTTGGAGGGGGAAGCTGCCGGCTCGGTAGAAGAGACGGAGACGCGCAATGGAGAGAGTTCACTAAAACCGCCGAAACAAAAAATGACTTACTCGTCGTGAACGCTTCATTTTTCGGCTGTAAAACATGGTTTTCGACGCCCAGTAGGGCCTTTCGAGTTAAACTCGTCGTATCAAATTCTTTAAAATGAGTCCTAATTAGATATATTTTCTCAATCATGGGAATCACAGCGTTCATAATTTGATTACCACTAATATTTAAATAATCAGTAGCCATATTTTATGTGAATGTCTATTTTAATAATATTGTAACGTTAAATCGATATTTAAATAAAAAACATATGGTTTAAAATCTCAACAATAGATTTCCGTTAGAGTTAAACGACAATTTCGCCATTTAAGCCCCTTAGGGGTTACATTTTTGAAATTCCTTTTTAGTGGTTACCTACATCGCGTTTAAAGTCTAAATTCCGAACTTCAACTTTCTATCATTAGTAGTTTTTGCTCTGCGTTGATTCTGTCAGTCAGGACAAAGCCTCTTATATATATAGAGATTAACATAAAATGTAGATATGATGAGCTTAAATTGATCCGTCTTCTACTTTTTATGTTTTTTAGGTTACAAAAATACGGTTCTGGCATTTTTAAACATGATATTACATACATAATAACATAATTTTATATAACAATTAATAATATTTTCTGATTCCAGCTGAAGGCGAGGGCATGGAGACATGGCGGAGAGACGGGTACTGGAGAACTTCCGGTGTACTGCTGGTGAAGGAAGTGAGATTGAAGACTTGCGCATCACCGTACCTATCTCCTTGGCGAGCTGGCCTGGCGCTCGACCTTCCGGGAGATCATATTTCACTATGTGTATAAAAGACAACACAAAGAGAAAAACAAAACAAACAAAAAAAGCAACATAAAACGTTTAATGTTAAATGTACCAAAAGGAAACAAAAAAAAAACAAAAAAAAAAAATTGTTGAAGAATTGATATTGTGCAACGCCACCATAAAGGACGTTATCATCAAATTTCGTATAATTTTTAAGGGACTATATAAAAATGTGCGAGTGCGAAACAAAAATATATATATATATACAATTATAATAAATTTTTATTATAAAATATATATTAGATTACATGGAGTACCTATGCTATTATATGTTATCGATAATTATTGTATGTTATTTACTTACTTAAAAATAATAAATAAAACAAAAAAAAGAATGAGAACAATTTACAAAGTGAGACAAAAAACATAAAAAAAAAATGTAATAAAAATTCACAAAAAATATAAATCATAATAATAAAAAAATGACAGTTTATTTAAAAAAAAAAAAAGTTGGTGTGGAAAGGCAGCGCTCGCCTTCCCATTGGATGTTTATATGTGTCACATGCGGATCTTAATATTATTGTATAGAGTGATATGTACATTAAATAGAAAATATCCAAATAATATTTGTTTATATTTTTCCCCTATTTTCCCTAAATTATATTTTCTCCCCTTTTGTATGATTTTGAACCGATACCCTATCAAAGTATGGGACCTGTCTGTTTAAGTCACCTTTAAGGTTTAAAGACGCTAAAGGGGTGTATATATAATTATATATATATATATATATATATATATATATACGATCTCCTTACCCTCACTCAATTAAAACCTTACCTTTTCAAAGAAATATTTACTGCGATCTTGTTTGTACCAAAGGACAGTTACTGCATCCTAGACATAACTAGAAGAACATAGCCTAGATGATGACTGCTGGTGATATGTCAAGTTGGCAACTGATAGGTGGTGTTGATGAGCTGGATCTTCTAAATGGATTGTGGTGTACTTGCACTCCCAACACCGCACAGTGGGAAAATTTTGTCATTTAGTGGCCAAAAATCTATAACTCCTGACTAAATGTCGATAATCGAATGATTTTTTCTTCAATTAAGAGCATGAGATTCCCTTTATCAGTGAGAATAAAAAAAAAAAATAAAAATAACATCGCTCAATTAATTCTTGTATGAATCATTTCTTCACTTAAATTTAAATAAATTAGTTTATTAGATACAGGGTTATAAAAGGTGAATGAAATGAGTCAGTATTGTTATCTATTAAGCTTTCTGCTTATATACATGTCTTTTTCAGGCATTTGCTCCTTTTGAAAGATTTTATAATAATTGTTATCTACATAAGAAAAAATCCAAAAAATTGAATTAAAAATCCCCTACTTTTTTTAGGAATTTTAACGGAATAAAATATTTTATGATTTAGTCTAATTCAACGAAAATATAATGATAGTTCAAATTTCGGGATTTAAATCTTAAAATCGATATATCGCCGATCGATCGCATTGGATCGATCTAATTCTATCATGGTATTTTAGCACCCTTCACTCTCTACCACTGTGAAAAAAAAATAGAACCAACTATTGCCAATAAATGAATTTACATCAATTTAAATACTTTCTTTTCATAAATTACAATGTGGATGAAATCAAAACCTATTTTTATCCAATAATTTAACAGCAATTCGTCTTATTTATAAAATATTTTTGGTGCAATAATATAAAAAGTAAAGCTCAATAGAAAAATAATATCAGAGAGTTGAGCATAGATTTTGCTTAAAATAAATTCAATTTTTTTCCCTATTGAGCTTTACTTTTTATATTAAAGCACCAATCATATTTTATAAATAAGAAGAATGATTGTAAAGTTATTGGATAAAAATGCGTTTTAATGTCATCCACGTCAACTAATTAATAAAAATAATAATGAAAAGAAAGTAATTAAATTGATATACCTAACTTCTATTATTGGCAATAGTTGGTTCTGATTTTTTCCATACTGGTAGAGGGTGAAGGGTGCTAAAATACCATAATAGAATTAGATCGATCAAATGCGATCGATTGGCGATATATCGATTTTAAGATTTAAATCGATAAACCCTATATTTGAATTTTCAATATATTTTTGGCCTCGAATTAGACTAAATCATAAAACATACTTACAGTTGAATTATAGGACTATATTTTTTTCCGTTAACATTCCTAAACAAAAAGGGTATTTTTAATTTATTTTTTTGGATTTTTTCTTCATCAGACAATAATTATTTAAGCACCTTCCAAATGGAGCAAGTGCCTGAAAAAGACTTGTATATAAGCAGAAGGCTCAATAGATAATAATACTGGCTCGTTTCTTTTTCCATGTATAACCCTGTACCTCATTAAATTGAAGTGAAGAAAAGATTCATATAAAAATTAACTTGAAATATTTTGAGCTATGTTATTTTTATTTTTTTTATTCTCAATGATAAAGGGAATCCCATGCTCTTATGAAGAAAAAATTATTCGATTATCGTCATTTAGTCAGGAGTTATAGAGTTTTGGCCGCTAAATGACATAATTTTCCCAATGTGCACCGGCTCTCCTACTTTGTGGGGCGATATCTGGTGGACGTAAGGTCCGAAACTTTGAGATTTGGCCTTCTTTAAAAGTGTGACCGTTTAATAAAATAATATACATATATATAGGAAGATTGTGTTATTCACCAATCATTTTAACAGTAACATCAATTTGTAGTATATATATATATATATATATATATATATATATATATATAAGTTAACGAGACTGAACCGACTTACAATAAAAAAAAGGGAAAAGGAACGAGAAACATACATTAGAATAGCCTGAATAATACTGCCTTTATTTCCTCAATAATCCTATATATATACATTCTGTGTATTTACAAGATTAAGTTAGGGATTAAGCTACCTATAGTGTTACTCCTACTCTTAACTTATATATGTATATATATATATATATATATATATATATATATATATATATAAATATGTAAATTCTATATGTTATACAAAATATATATTTTTTAATAATAAGAGTATGTTTATAGGAAAGACGATGTAGTGGAATAAATAAGATATATACTCGTCCCTCTATATCGAGTTATAACGAGGGGGGGTTCTTTGAAGCCCGGTTGTGGTGGAAAAACACACCTGTATTGGGGGAGGGGAGGGGGGGGGAGCAATCCCAAAAAGAAGGTGGTTGTATGATTGGTTTTGTAAATTGGGGCTGAAGGAAGCCGAATAAAAGGGCTCAAAGCAAACCATCTCCTTCGCCTTTTGTGAGGGCACCGTCATTTGTGAGAGCCTCCTATCACATCCCGGGTCCTCCCTCTTTGTGCACAAAGCTCCACAAATAATCTTTTTGTCGGCAACTTATTTATTAATGTTATAAATAGGAGGAAAATATAAAAAATTTAAAGTATGTACAAATATTCTCGTTATATAGAAGGATTCGTGATTTAAAATCGCAAAATCTCTCTCTAATTATGGGGTACATCACACATTGGAAAAATTTTGTCATTTAGTGGCCAAAAATCTATAACTCCAGACATAATGACGATAATCCAATAATTATTTTTTCATTAATGAGCATGGGATTTCCTTAAGTGAGAGGAAAAAAAAAATTAAATACCATCACTCTAGATATTTCAATTTATTTTTTATATGAATCCTTTCTTCACTTTAATTTAAATAAAATAGTTCACTAGGTACAGGCTTACACAAAGCTTTCTGCCTCCTTTTGAACTGCTGAGATTTGCTCCTTTTGAAAGATTTTTAAATAATTATTGTCTTAATAAGAAAAAAAAAAGATATAAATTAAAAATATCCTAATTTTTAGAACTTTTAACCGAAAAAATGGCATTTTGATATATTGGCATGATGGCAGTTTAGCACCCTTCACCCTCTACCTCTGTAAACAAAATTAGAATAAACTATTGTCAATAAGAGAATTTATGTTAATTTGAATACTTTCTTATTTTATATTATAAGATTAACATTTATAAAATTAAAATGCATTTTTATTCAGTAATTTTACAGCCATTTTTATTATATTTCTAAAATATATATGGTACAATAAAATTATAAGTAAAATCTTATAGAAAAAAAAAAATTAATCTTCTTAAAATTTTTTTTATTAAAATCTATTGGTACCTTTTTGAAATTATTTTATTTAAAAAAAGAAGCTTTATCTTTTATTAATGAAATCCCATGGTCATTAATGAAAAAAGAATTATTCGATTATTGTCAATTTGTCAAGAGTTATAGATTTTTGGGCACAGAATAACAAAATTTTCCCACTGTGCGTCATATCAAATAAAAAAAACAAGAGCAAAAAAAATAATATTTTTATCTTAGGGCTTTTAAAATTTATTATATTTTTAGAATAGGTTGTCATCACATTGTTACCAAAAACACCGGTTTAATTTTTTTTAAATATACTTTTTTGGGGGTTATATACGTTTTCCTCTCAGAATCCCTATTCATCCATCTTTTTATATTTACATATACATACACTAACATCTTCCGCATCCCCGAACCCTAGTTTCGGACTACATAGGTACTCTCACCTTATAATTTTTCCCTCAGTCTCTGTATTTCTCTGGACTCGACAAGGTAAATATCAGGCTTTATTTTATCACGTTAACCAGCTACTTATTCAAATTTCCGAATATAAATTTACCATTTTTTATATAATTATTAGGTTTCATAAGTACCCGTGCTATGTAAACGTACCATCAGCTGGATTTTGTTACTTCTTAATTGTTACTATCTGTAATTAATCTCATCTTCTAGCGTAGATACTTTACATGTTGCTCATATATTTGCCTTCATTTTAGCCCTGATGAAGATCCAGATGTTTGGTACGAAACGTAGGTTCTCCAAATAAAAAACTTTAGACTGAAAATCCTAATAATTTATCATCCTATCTTAAATAAAACTATTGGCCAGTATACACCTCTATATTTAAAAAAAAAAAAAAAAAAAAACTGTTTGAGCTTCGATATGACACCCTGCATTACCCACCCTGCGCCACTATACATGATTGATTAGTATTAATTCAGTATTCATGTAGTGTTTTTTTTAGTTTATTATCGAAAACTGTTTATTAGGTATATTTATTTATTTTTTACTCTTTTGTAGTGCACATAATTAAAACAGAATATTATAACAATTATCAAACATAATAAAAAATTAATTTCAGAGAGACAATATTTGTGATTTCGTTCAATTTTTTTTTATATTCCTGGAAAAAAAATGTGAATTAAAAGCAAATATTGACTTTCAAGAAGTCCTAAAGTTTTATATTATAGTGAAACAATGTTAATATATTTTTTTTTTTGTTCACCCGAAAATGATGAAGAGAAACAAGACTTTAATAACAGCCCGAGAAAACAATTACTTTTTGTATAATTAGCAGTGTTTTTATTTTTTATTTTTTTTTTTTTAATCCAAGGGGATAAAATACTAAAGGACCACTTATCCCCTTGTTTCTTTTCTCTTTCCAATTTACTGCTTCATAATTATCTCTTACTGAAAAACTTTCTTTTAATGAGGATTTTTTATTTTGCAAATATTTATTTTGTAAATGAGAAAAATCGTGTCTTTTCTTGAAGCTATTTCTTTTTTTTAACTTTTTGGAGGTGTTGTAATTGTAATTTTATAATCCGGATTCCCTACCACGGGTTATTGTCCCTCAATAATATTTTACAATAGAAATAATTTTTCGAAGTTGTTATTCAGTCGTTCATAAATATGATTGACTATAAGTCAGTCAAAGAAAACAAAACAGGTGAACTCAAATATAGCGTTTTTGCCGATCATATATTTCAATTCAAACCTTCATCTGGTATTCTTGTGTTTCCATTCGATTCCTTAAGTGTGTATTTGGATGTCATATAGTATTTTCTATGAGTGTTACTGTGATCATGGAATCTGCGTCTTCCATCCAAGAAATAGAAGACACATTTCGATAGGGTTTCCCAAAAAAACTGATTCACTATAATTTGTCACTTCCATGCGTCATTTTCACGATTAAAAGTACGGTTAAAGTAATTTTTATCAAACAAAAAAAAATAATTCACAATGTCTGACAAACAATAAAACATCTAAAAATTAACAAGGTTACAAAAAGTATCAGCTTGTAACGAAGCAGTGACACAAATGTACTCATACGATTTGATCTTCAGAGGAAGACTAATTCTCCAGTCCATCGCTCCTTATATTAAGTCTGAATTAGAACAGTCTAAAAAGTTCCCATCAAGCCTAGAAGATTCTCGAATAGTCACGAACAGGTACTTGAACAGTTTGTAACTGTTCCAAAAAAAAGAACTCTTTTGATCATATGTTCGTGTTTCACGGTATAATATTTAAAAATCTGGTGCGATGCGCGCAACACACAACTTTCACTTACCAACTTACTTTGATTATAAATAGACGTGTTAAGACACACATTTTTCCACATTCATTTACCTATTTTAGTTTGTATTTGCTCTTTAATGTACCTACTCTAAATTTGTTTGTTACAATAAAAGTTTTTTACTTGTGATTATTCGGCAATGCAAGCTTAATACTTCAAGTCGTCGGATTTTATAATTCTCTATGCAGTTGTTGAAAACTTCAGTTAGGTACCATGAAACAAATAATTTCCATTAAATGAACAGAACATCTTTAATTATAAACATCTCTGTCATTGGCCCATGCATGGGCTCAAAGTGTTTTATGAGTAGACGGAATATTTTTCTTATTTTCTCCTGTTTATGTCTACTTGATTTTTTTTCATATTTCATACTTAGCCATTCCTTATTTTTAGGCGAAACGAGAGACAGATAATTTCTCCATATAAACAAAAACAAAGGTACTTTATAGGAAAACAAAAAAGGCCCCTTCCCCATTTAAGCCCCCTCAGAACATTTTAATAATGATACAGCTTACCTGGTATTAAAGAATACTTGATTCTCATTAAATATGTCGAGTTTAATCAAAATCGTTAAAGCTATTTTTGAGAAAATCGGAAAAAAAAACTAAAAATTGGAAGCTAAGTTAAGAAATAAAGTGCCCCCTCTTTTTGCAGTTATGTCGCGAGCATATACAAACATCAAATACCTACAGTTTTATCAAAATCCTTCGAGCCGTTTTTGAAAAAATCGAAAAACAATGTAATAAGTTATGAAATAAAGTACCCCCTCCGTTTGACCAATTTTGATGAAATTTTTGCTGTCACATCGCGGGTATATACATATACTAAATACCCAATTTTAGGTTCGTACCGTTTATCGTTTTTGAGCTAGTCTGTTAACACACACACAGACAGATAGACACATACACACAGACTTGGTTATTTGGACTAAAGGGACCCCAAAACGTGTATGTCCGTTGAAAACCGGAAGTCAAAATTTTTCACGATTGCAATACTTTCCCTAACTATATATTTTATATATAGGTAAGCGAAAGTAAAAAGAGCTTATATAATCCTTAAATACGTATGAGGGACGGGGGGTACTTTTCCGACTCTCCATCTCTTATCGTTTACTCTCCATCGACAGTAAACTTTAAGTAAGTGAAGACATTAAGCCCAATACCGGGCCTGGAGGCTTATAGAGCAGGGGACATTAGGGAATAATGTATATTTTTATGATTGTCTTTCATTTTTATCGTTGCGTCGGGGGTTTTAGTGTCGTCTTCGCCCCCGGCGAGCATAAAACAGGGCATATCAATGTTTGCCTGATTTGAATTTTTATATTCTCCAACGCCCCTTTCTCCATACTCGTCATCTAAATTCAGCCACTGGCGGTAACTACATTTTTATCTTCATACTCGATAACTTTTTTTTTATCTATGCTTATTTTATATAAAATTAATGTCCTCGGTCTTTATTTAATACTTCAACAATAATTATTGACGATAATAATCGCTAACGTGAAACAAAACACAAAACATGTGGTTTAGAATAATTCTAGACTTGTTAGAACGAACTAACAGTTGGAAAAAACTGTCATAGTACATGTTTGTGACTACGATGTTCGAGTACCATCTACGCCAGCCTAGAACCTTCGAGACTGTTCTAACGACTAAATATGATGAGCGGTGGACTGGAGAGTTAGTCTTGTTCTGAAGTTTAAGTCATATGGTTACTTCTGTGTTTAAAAGTGATGATTTTTGAAACCTTTTTAATTATTTGTGTTTTAATTATTTTTGTTCCATTGCGAATTATTATTTCCGTTCAATAAAAGTTGTTCGCTGGCGGTTACTACAATTTTATCCTCATACGCGATAACTTTTTTTTCCTATGCTCATTTAATATAAAATCGATTTCCTCGGTCTTTATTTAATACTTCAGCAATAATTATTGACGATAATATTCGCTAACGTGAAACCAAACACAAAACATATTGTTTAGAATAATCCTAGACTTGTTAGAACGAACTAACAGTTGGAAAAAACTGCCATAATACATATTTGTGACTACGATGTTCGAGCACCATCTACGCTAGCCTAGAACCTTCGAGACTTTCGAGACATCATTTGCACCGGACTTCGAGACTGTTCTCGTTACGACTAAATATAAGGAGGACTGGAGAGTTAGTTTTAGATTAGAGTTAGTCATTTGCACCGGTCTTTATTTAATACTTCAGAAATAATTATTGACGGTAACAAACGCTAATGTTAAACAAAACACAAAAAATATAGTTTAGCATGGCTCTATAATTGATGTTGGAACAAAATAACAATTGGATATTTGTCGTAGAACATGTTTGTGACAACAGTATAATCTGCGCTAGCCTTCAATCTAGAAGAATCTTTAGTCTTCTATCTACGCGCCTACAATCTAGAAGAACCTTCGAAATTGTTCTTATAACGACTAAATAATAGGATGTATAAAAAAAAATGACCGTTTCGTCAAATGCATGAATTCCAAGGACTGTAAAGACGTTAATCCTATTTATTGTTTACCAACAAGTCCTGTACTCTTTAGAATTTTAATCCAACTTTATTTATCAACACTGGACTTACTCAATAATACCTCAGTTCACAAGTTTTTGCTGGAGAAGCAACATGACGGTGTCTTACGAAATTCTTGTTAGTTTGAGACATTATTGGAAAAAATCGTGTTCTGCCGCTGAAGCGGCTCGTGAAATCAACAGAATTGAAGGAGAAGGTCTCCTTGACGAGCGTACCACGCGGCGTTGGTTCCAAAAATTTCACAGTGGAGATACGACCTTAGAACGGAAGAAGGGGTCAGGGAAGACCATCGTTGGATATAGATGATGCTCTTCAGGAAGCTATAGACTCAAATCCAGCCACAAGTACTCGAGACCTTGCCAGGGAGTGCGGAGCGTCGAAAGATACTGTGTGTCGCCATCTGCACAGCATGGGGAAGGTGAAAAGGAGCAGCAGACTGGTCCCGCACGAGCTGACGCCCCAGCAATCTGCCAAAAGGGTGGAGATTTGCAAAAATCTTTGGAATCACCCTAACGATTTGCGATTTTACAAAAAATTGTTACTTGTGATGAAAAGTGGATTTACTGGCGAAATCCTGATACTAGTGGGCAGTGGTTAAGTCAAGGTCAAACGGCCTTTCCGGTAGCTGGAAGAGGATAATTGAAAAAAAAATCAATTCTTTGCGTATTTTGGAACTATGAAGGTGTAATCCATCATGAATTCGTACCTCATGGAACCACAATTAAATCTGACCTCTATTGCATACAGTTAGATAGAGTATATGCAAAACTGTCGCAACTTTATCCAGCTTTGGTCAATCGAAAAGGAGTTCTGTTACAGCAAGATAACGCCCGACCGCATACTTGCCGTCAGACCAAGGAAAAATTAAAAAATCTTGATGGGATCGAACTTCTTCCTCCCCCACCATATAGCCCAGACCTTGCTCCATCAGATTTTTATTTGTTTCGGTCAATGGCCCACTTCTTGAAAGGTAAAAAATTTGATACCTTTGAAGAATTCGAAACAGCGGTGCAGGAATTCTTCGATAGCCATCCTAAAGAGTGGTACCAGCAGGGGATCATGCAACTGGCGGAAAGATGGCAAGCAACATTAGATAACAATGGGTTATATTTTGAATTCTAATTTTATTGTAAAGTATAAAAAAAATATATATTAATTTTTTGTCTAAAACGGTCATTTTGTTTTATACACCCTATTATAAGGAGCGATGGACTGGAGAGTTAGTCTTGTTCTGAAGCTGAAGTAATATGGTTACTTCTATGTTGCAAAGTGGTAATTTTTGTAACCTGTTTAAATATTTGTGTTTTAATTATTTTTGTTCCATTGTGAATTATTATTTCCGTTCAATAAAAGTTTTTCGCTGGCGGTTACTACAATTTTATCCTCATACTCGAAAACTTTTTTTTCCTATGCTCATTTAATATAAAATCGATCTTCTCGGTCTTTATTCAATACTTCAGCAATAATTTTTGACGATAATATTCGCTAACGTGAAACAAAACACAAAACATATTGTAACGCTTCTGTGGGTAACAAACATTTATTCAACAAAAATATACAATTATCAATGCCAAACGAATTAATACAACTTAAATATTCGAGCTGGTTACAAAAATGATAACTTTATAGCAAACAATTCATATGACTTGAGCTTCACAGTCAAGACAAAGACCTATACTAATTGGTCCAGTCACTCGCTCCTTATATATCGTCGTAAAAGGAATGGCCTTGAATGGTCTAGAACCCCGTGGAATCATCCATCATGGTCCGCTCCAACCGGGAGTTCGTTCTGACAAAAGGTTTGGTTTCTATTTTTTTATTTTTTATTTATTTATCGATTTAACGTTACAATATGGTTCAGAATAATTCTAGACTTGTTGAAACAAACTAACACTTAGAACAA
Source organism: Aelia acuminata (assembly GCA_911387785.2). Classification (NCBI taxonomy): domain Eukaryota; kingdom Metazoa; phylum Arthropoda; class Insecta; order Hemiptera; family Pentatomidae; genus Aelia; species Aelia acuminata. The sequence goes on along the minus strand of OU426984.1, from coordinate 19,066,754 downwards.
AACGACTATATGTAAGAAGCGATAGACTGGAGTGTTAATCCTGTTCTGAAGCTCATATGGTTACTTCTGTATATCAAAGGGATACAGAAGTAATTTTTTTTGGTATATGTATGTATGTATATTCCCGCGAAGTGACAGCAAAAAGTTCATGAAAATTGGTCAAACGGAGAAGGTACTTTATTTCATAACTTTTTAATTTTTATTACGATTATCTAAAAAACTAACAGTTGGCAAACTGTCATAGTACATGTTTATGACTACAATGTTCGAGTAACATCTAAGCTGTTTTTAAACCACTACAATCGAGTACCACCTTCGAGGCTGTTCTCCTTGTGACTCCATTTAAGGAGCAATGAACTGAAGAGTTAGTCTTGTTCTGAAGCTCAAGTCATACTTCTTATTTCTGTGTTACAAAGTGATAATTTTTGTAACCTGTTTAATTTTTATGTTTCAATAAGTTGTATGGCATTTTGAAGTATTATTTTCTTCTAATAATAATTATTTAAACCACATAAGTGTTACAGTATCATATGACCAGGAAACGGAGAATAGACATCATTTTTTTTTTTTTTAAATAAATATTTTTGTGGACTCTGATATATAAATATTGTGCATGCATCATTATTTGAACCATTTCTGAACAAATCTATATGGTTTTACGAGAATTACTTGTCTAAATATATTGTAGTTCGAAACTAATTTAAATGATTTTCTCTGTTACATTGAAAAATAGTTCTAGACCTTTATTAGAGCCGTTACATAACTTTAATAGTACGTAATCACATTTTCTGGAGGTGGCGAGAACGTACTAGGCATTTCTGGAATGTTCGATTTCGAACTAAATATAAGAAGCAATGGACTGGAGGCTTATTCTTGCTCTAAATATCGAAGTATATGGTTACTTTTGCGTCACACTTGTGTCACTTATAGTTACGTTGTTCCTCATTTGAGCTTTATAGCCTGACGTTTGAATTGTTATTACTATTATTTCAACAAAAATTATTTAAACCACATAAGTGCTACAGTATGTTACCGCGATAAGGTTAAACTCTTCGCATGTCATTATAGAAAAAAAATTGTTTTGTTTTTTCAATAAATATTAACATTTACAGAAAAAGACAAATATTAATCAGAAGTTTACAATAAATAATATCAAAGGTAAGATACCTGCTGAGAGGACATGTCACTTTTTAATCAGGGATATCAAACTTGATCCTTCTTTAATGCCCTAGACTCGAAGATGGAAAACGACCGCAATGAGTTGTTGGGGGACGTTGAGGACTCAGTGAAGGTTGTGATGTTAACATTTTTTAAGAGGATCATGTTGTATTATCGAGTATGAATTGAGAAAAATAATGTCAATGACCCTAGCGGGTAGAGGTATTAATAAATAAATAAATGATAGTTTAAAAAAAAAGACAAAAAGAAATGATACAGAAAAATATTTTAACAGAACATTATAACAACAAATAATAAAATAACAGTTGTAATGTAGTCACTATTACATTTTCTTATTAAGTGCTCCTTGTTCTGTCGTACCGACACGGCAAATACAGTAAATGTGTTAGGGACAAAAATAAGTCGTATTTCAGTTTTCTATTTTCCATTCTTAAATATAATGGATAATTTTTAAGTATTATAATAAAACTTTTATAACCAATAAGGGACAAACACATAATAAATCTTTGTCTCGTACTCTTTACGTACTTTGTCGTGTCATTAGTTTTAACTAGTAACACCAATGTTTTGTCATCACTATTTTTATTTAATCAATTAGTTTTAATATCTAGTTTTCTTATTATGTCTGCATATGGGCTACTCTATTTGTACCATTTTTTCCCTACCTATTATTTTTATATCAAATTTAAAGTTTTTTTTTTTAAAATAGTATGTTGTGCTATTGCTGTTGTGTTTATGTTTTTTATATGCTTGCAGTTAATTTTAATTCCGAAATGTAGGTTGAAAAATATAAAGATTAGACTTGTTTTTTAATAACCATATAAAAAAAAGTGGATTTGATATCTCACCACTCTAATATTTGAATATAATATTTATTATAAAAAAAAAAAAAAAAAAAAGAATATAATATTGTTGATCTTCCGAAAAACAACTTGAAATTTATCTATAATATATTATCGATTATTGTTTGCTTTCTGTTCGGGAAAACTGTAGACCCCGACGCGATTTAACAGAAAATATTAATAGGTTAATTAATTGTCAGGATTTACAGCTAAAACTTTTTTATTTTGAAACGCCAACGATACGATCCCACTTGCGGATCTTCGTCAGGGCTAAAAGAAAACAAATATATGAGAATCTGTGCTAAACGATGACAAATAAATGAATACTTTAAGAAAACTGATAATTATATAAAATATGGTAAGCATTATTCATGAATATTTTAAATAAGTAGCTAGTTAGCAATATAAAATAAAATCTGTCGGCAAACTAACCCCCTACCCCCCTAAACCCCCACTACCTATCACCTTATTTTACCCTCAGTCTTTGCGTTTCTCTGGACTCAGAATGTCCTGAGGGGGGGTACCCCTACAAGGGTACATGTGAAATGTGATCACTTTTATTTTATCTTGCTAACCAGCTACTTATTTAAAATATTCATGTATAATGCTTACCATATTCTATATATTTATCAGTTTTGTAAAGTATTAATTTACTTGTCATCTTCTAGCATAGATATTCATATATTGTTTTCTTTTAGCCCTGATGATGATCCAAGTGGGATCGAAATTTTAAAAATAAAATAGTTTTAACTGAAAATTCTGACAATCAATTAAAATATCGTAAAGAATAACAGTTTAATATCTCTCACCTAGAAAATATTAATTATATTTAGAAATGGAAGGTTATTTCTCCACACTCAAAAGAGTTGCAACTTTACACTACTTTAATTTAAATAAGCAAGTTTTTTTTTTTATATTAGATTATTTTTACTGATTTTTCAAAGTTAAAGAAATAAAACTAATATCGATTTCTAAATAGAACAAGACCATTCTACCCTAGACGGGGAAGCTGTTCTCCAGAGAAACGATTCTGGGTCTTGTAAATAACCGTCTTTCGAGGGGGGGGGGGAGTGCACAAGAATACCCTCCCCCCTTGAGCAACCATTGTGAATGAAATGAAAAAAAAAAGAAAAGAAGCGGGGAACGGGAGCCATAAAAGTCCCCGGGGAACCCATTCGTCCCCGTAGTTGTTAATAACGTCCTCGGTTGTAAAAAGTTTAAAACTGTCTGGTTCCATCGAACTGTCGCGATAATAAAAGTATAGTGAGCAAATAACTCGGAAAATTCAAATCGTTTAACGGTCCTTTGTATCGCAGCTTTTCCGGAAAATGGGTTGGTTCATCGCTATAAGGAAAAACCTTATTTCTTTTTTTTTCATTTCTTAAAAAAATACACCAGGGCACTGAAAATTATCAGAAAAGATCATTTAGCTGAATTTGTTGCACAAACTATCAATTTACAAATAATGCAGTCGTTACCGTTGAAACTGTATTTTAAAATTAGTCAGATTTTTTAGCCAGGGATAGGATTTTTATGTAATAAAAATTTCAAAATATGTACATAAATAGGGCAAATATACGTAATGAAAATATGGACGAAACAAAAAGAAATGGAATATGGGCTAAAAATAAGATATTTAAAAAGGTTCAGTATTCACATAAAAAATAAATATACATTTAAAATACTTTTTTTTTTTTTCCTTTCCACAGTAACCCTGCTAGAAGGGAGTTTGTTTGTTATTCTGTACATACCATACTAAACAGTATACAATGTACATGATTGATATCTCGCCGGTGGTACCGCAGAGGCCCACCTCCAGCACCGTACCCGTCCGTACCCCACCGTACCGAACTTGCAGCAGGTGCCAGCGCCCCGGTAATGACCAATGTCATAACTGCATTATGAAAGAGGTCGTCGGATGGTCCAGCAGCGCTACAGGCAGGGCAGGATCCCAGTACGGAGTAATACCTCAACAGCATCAACGACACTATTTATTACTAACATTGATAATGATTTTGCTTTTTAATACAGTTTTAAAGTAAATTAGATATAAAACAAACTAATATAAAACAAAAAATAAGAGTTACCTAAATGGTTCTCTTAAAGCATAGAACATAAAAGAAATTATAATTAAAACAGCATTCAGGAACAGTCAATTAACAAAATGTTTGCCAACAGTCTTGAATCAAAAATAAATTTCGTTGATATCTTTTATTTTTTTTTAGGACATCTTTAAAGAATAATTTAAGGTCTAAAAACATTTTATCAATTAACACAGGACTATCCACCGGCCATTGTCCCAGTTTCTGTTTAGTTTTATTTATTAACGAATATCTGTTGTCTGTCAGTAATCGGCACTCATGTATTATGTGGTGTATAGTTTGTTCTTGTGTGAAGTCATAGGGACACAATGGCGAGTCCCTTATTTTAAACCTGTGAAGGTAGCTGTTCACTGCCGCGTGCCCTGTGACTCCCTGTGTTGTGTAGAAGTCTGTCCATGTGTTAGCTTTATTGAGGTAGGTCTGTAAGTGTGGGATGAAGGAATATAAATGTCGAGCTTTGTGTGTAGAGTCCCAACGTGTTTGCCATCGTTGTACTGCTTGTTGGTGTAGCATGTGTATTAAGTGTTGTTTCGATATCTTTGTGTATGATACAGGCAGGGAAGTGTCTTTTGAAGCAGCTTTTGCAGCCTTGTCAGCCAAATCATTCTCAGGTGTATCTGAATGCCCTTTTATCCAAGTAAATATTTAAAATACTTATGGAATATAAAAAAAAAAAATGTGGTCAACAATATTTTCGGAAATGTTATAGTTATTAAACTTCCTCATCTTCGCCATCAAAAACGTTGCAAAAAGATGCATTCTAAGATTTTCTTCGGAAAATTGACAAAGATCCGGTCGAAGTAACACTTTGTATTTGATGAGAGATTTTTCCACGTCGTCTTTTTGTTTTCGTGTTTAACCGTTTCCAATGCTGTAAAACCAAAAATCGTTGATCCGTTGAATGTTTTTCGGCAGCACAAGCAGTACAGGACACCTTCACTGACGCATTTAAATTTTTCTTCTGCAAACTCCGCGACGTGCTTGGCGGCTAAGCTTTTTCTGTTTTGTTTCCTTTTTTGTTATTTCATAGAAGAGGTATGAATTTGTGACTAAATTTATAAAGCAACTGAGGCAAATTAACATTGCCAAGGTTGAGGCGTCTATGGAAGAAATGAGGGTGATCAAATTTGTTGAGACTGTCAATATTGCTTTCTGCTTTTGTTTTTCCAAGAAATTTTTTAATACTTAAGTTCGTTCTCTGCATCATCATGAAAATCGGACTACTTAGGTGCCTTTACGCTGTGCGAACCTCTCGTCACTAGCGCTATACCCCAACACACAGGCGAACAGATAAAGTACCTGTTCGAGTTCGTCTCTCATTTAGATTAGCCGAACAGTGTTCCGAACAGGTTGTACGGGTGTTAGGTTCGCACAGTGTAAAGGCAACTGAAGTTACTAAGTTCCAGCCTTTTGAATCCTGTTCCTGTTATAATTTTCATACCGAGAAAAATTTTCCTCTTCTTTATACTACGGTCTGTTTAATTAATGCCTTAATCTCGAATTATTCGCACATGCCAACTAGTATGAACTTTTTGATTCATTCATTTGATATCTCATCTAAAATGAAATTCTTCTTTTTAAATAAAGTCTTATTTCGATCTCAATATTCTCAAAAGATTATGTTTACATGCCTAAAAATAAATGATTTCGTCATCGCAAATATTTTTCAAGAATGTTTCGTGTTTGATGTTAACAGCTCCGTTTTTAAAGGTTATAAAGCAATGTAAAAGAAAAAAAAAAGTATTTTAGGATATTAGACCCGAGTAAAAAATATTATTTATTCTTTTATTAATTTGAATAAATGTTCACCCTTTCAGAAACCAATCGAAGGGGGGGGGGCGGTTAATAAAAATAAATGGGATAGCGCCCACCCCTCGCTTCGAAAACTTTCAGGAAGAATAACAAGGAGGGGGAGAAAATAAGTTTAAAAAGTGAATGAAATTTCTGCAACATTTGCCTTCATTAGCTAAAGAAAGGTGTTTCAGATTCATTTATTTCGCAAAGTTTAAATTTTTTTTTTTGGTATAACTTTTCAAGAAGATTTGGCATCTGAAATACTTATTATTTTAAACGCTTCATACTATTTTAAATATTAATCTTCGGATAATAATTGACAAAAATACCAGCGATGATACATAAGATTTCCTACCAAAATATTTCTATAAAGATCTATTTAACTACCCCCCCTTTTTTTTTTTTTTCAATTAATCGCAGTTTTGTGGTAGGGTAAACCATACTGTACAGTCATTGACACCCCAACTTTAACTTAAAGAAATATTAAACAAGTCCTAATTTTATTTCAAGATATACATGAATCTAATGTTTGAAGGGTCCTCTAAGTCATCTATGAAGTAAGACTTAAACAAACTAACCATAGGGAAGATTTCACAATTAAATCCACAGGGTGTCAATAATTAGTTTTTTTTATTTTTAACAATATATACTGCCATATGGTAAAACTATTGAACTTTTGACCCAATAAAACCTCTTAAGTCTTTATAAGGATAGATAAAGAGGAGCTTATAGGAAGTTTCAATTTGATCCCTTCACAAAAAGTATTTTCTTTAATTTCACCACAGAAATGTAGTCTTAAGGGTGTCAATAACTGTACGGTTTTCCCTACTGTTTTAAATATTAATTATCGGATAAGTATACACAAAAAATAACAGTTATTCTACATCAAATTTCACTACCACTCTTTTAAATTAGTAGCAGTTTTGTAACATTTTAGTTGGTAGTAGTTTTTGAATTTGGGAATCTTTTAATAACTTTAAAAAGGGTGGTTTAAAAATTGTATGACTACATGTATACAAACCTTGATTTTTCTAGAAACAGTTTAATCTAATTAAAAGTAAAATAAAAATAGAATCAGCTGTTTTCAAGATAACATTTTATCTTCTACTAGCATTCCCCGTCGCGGCTTTGCCCGCGAGCCTTTAAAATCAATTCTGTGATCATTATCTTGGTATTGATTTAATGTAATATGTTAAATGATGTTAAGGAGATTTAGTAGAATCGGAGTTCCGGTAGGTGGAAGGTTGGAGGGGGAAGCTGCCGGCTCGGTAGAAGAGAGGGAGGCGCGCAATGGAGAGAATTCACTAAAACCGGCGAAACAACTTACTCGTCGTGAACGCTTCATTTTTCGGCTTTAAAACATCGTTTTCGACGCCCCGTAGATCAAGATCTTTAAAATGAGTCCAAATTAGATATTTTTTCTCGAAGTGCAAAAATAAGTGTCCGTTATAGTTAAACGACAATTTTGCCATTTAAACCCCTTAGGGGTTACATTTTTGAAATTCCTTTCTTAGCGGTTACCTACATCGAGTCAAAAATCTAAATTCTGAACTTCAAGTTTTCATAATTAGTAGTTTTTGCTCTGCGTTGACTCTATCATTCAGGACAAAGCCTCTTATATATAGAGAGAAGAGATAGAAATAAACACGCACCATCCCCAATCATGGGAATCACAGTGGGCATGATTTGATTACCACTAATATTTAAATAATCAGTAGCTATATTTCATGTGAATGTCTATTTTAATAATATTGTAACGTTAAATCGATATTCAAATAAAAAACATATGGTTTAAAATCCCAACAATAGATTTCCGTTAGAGTTAAACGACAATTTCGCCATTTAAGCCCCTTAGGGGTTACATTTTTGAAATTCCTTCCTTAGTGGTTACCTACATCGCGTTTAAAATGTAAATTCCGAACTTCAAGTTTCCATCATTAGTAATTTTTGCTCTGCGTTGATTCTGTCAGTCAGGACAAAGCCTCTTATATATAGAGAGATTAAATGATAATTTTAATAGCTATATTTATGTTATGGTTGAGTCCAATTAAAGGCCCAAAAATTATTCTATGTTCAAATATAGAGATTTAAATCTTGAAACCGATAAATCGCTGTAAGATCGCATGTGATCGATCACATCCTATTATGACATTTTAGCCCCTTTTACCCTCTACCACTGAGAAAAAAAATAGAACCAATTATTGCCAATAAAATGCTTTATGTTAAATTAAATACTTTTTTTGTAAATGATATAGTTAACAAGGATGAAATCAAAACAAAGTTAATCTTATAAAAATAATTTTTTCTTATTAAATAAACTCTTTAACTGGAATGTTTTCAACTGTAGAAGTGGAATTAACATTTCTTAGAAAACGAGAAGATTATCCTGTTCAGCCACAGGATTGGGAAAAGGTGACAGGAGGTACCAATGCGAAGCTTCCAACATTTGAACAGTATGCCTACATGGATGACGAAATTATAACTGCAGGTGAGCTGAATGATGAAGAAATCCTTGAAAAATCTAAAACGAAATGATTTTTTAACGAAAATAAAAATTTTGACGATCCGGACCGAGAAGAAGAAGACCAAGAAAATTAAGAAGAGTCAGAGAGACTACCAGTCACGATTAATGATATAAATTAAGCAGTTGAAGACTTTGGAGCTGAAGATGAAATCTTTGAAAAATTATATGACAAAAAAAAACATTGTTAACTGTAGAAAAAAATTTGCACATAATTATCTTGTAATCTGCATTATTTTATTTTCATATTACAAAAAAATATGTAATACAGTCGAACCTGGATAACTGGAATCTCTTGGTGACAGGATTATAATTCCACTTACAGAGGTATTCCATTTAAACAAGGTTTCACTTATCCAGGGTGCAGGTATCTTGTTAAGGGGGCATCTACCACCAAAAGGGGTTTTCAAACAACTTGTAATTTTTATAAAAAAAATATTAAGGCACACACTTAAAAACCATATGTACATAAAATATTGACACAATTATTTGATATTTTTTGTAATGTGAAAATAAAATAATGCAGATTACAAGATAATTATGTACAAATGTATTAATGAAAGTATTCACTTATTTTTTCTCTACTTCACTTCAGCACTTAAAAATGTTTTTTTCTATGCCATATAATTTATCAAAGGTTTCACCTTCAGCCTCTTTATCCATTTCAAAAAAGTCTGCAACTTCTAAATAATATTTAGTGCATCATTTTTCGTGACTGGTAGCCTCCCTGGCTCTTCTGAATTTTCATTTCCCTCTGCCGTTTTAAATTTTCAAGGATTTCTTCATCATTCAGCTCTCCTGCTGTTATAATTTCATCATTTTCATGTGGACATACTGTTTGAATATTGGAAGCTTCTCATTTGTATCTCCTATCACATTTTCCCAATCCTGTAGCTGAACACCCAACCCTTCACGTTTTGGGATTCCACTTATAGAGGTGAAAACAAAAATCATCCCACTTACAGAGGTAACTCCCAAAAAAATTTATTCCACTTATAGAGGTAAAAACATTCCAGTTAAAGAATTTATTTAAGGAAAAAATGACGGGACAACAAGTTTTGTACCACTTATTCCACTTAACCTGGTCCCACTTAACCAGGTTCGACTGTAATGGTATAAATATTTTATATATTTATGGTTTTTAAGTGTGTACTGTAATACATTTTTATAAAAATTAAAAGCAGTTTGAAGGTAGTGGTGCATGCCTCCTTAATAAGATACCTGCACCCTGGATAAGTGAAACCTTGTTTATGTCGAATACGTCTGTGAGTGGAATTGAAATCCTGTCACCAAGAGATTCCAGTTATCCAGGTTCAACATACAGTTGAATACAACATAAATGTATAAATTATCCCGAATAAATCTTGCTACTCTTGCTATAGTGCCTGTAATATTATTCTCGCAATGATAGACAGGATACAGCCTATTTTCAGAGAGATTTTGTAATTATGATAGTGCTATGTAATGGGGGGTTTAATTAATTAATGATTTTATAATTAATTTCTTATCATGGATTTTATTAATTAATTAAATAGATGACTCATTGGGATGCCAGAGCATTTTTGATAGGAAATGCCCAAACTAATATTTCCTTTCCCCATTACAGCAATACCTTCCTCTCTTGATAATTAAATAAACAATAAAAATATGATTCCCCTTTTTATGAACCAAAAAAAGAATATAACATTGAAAAATTGGATTCCTCTCTCAAAGGCATATGTGGGGCAATATAATATTGCATGCTTCTAGTATGAATATATTATATTTATATGTATGTATATTGAAAGTAAAGAATAAACAAAAATGATTATTAAAGAAAAAGAATATGTGAAATATTTTTTATTGGTATGGTATCCAATATATATATAAAAGCATTGAGTACAAGTTGAGAAATTATAGAAATATAAAAATCTTTTAGTATATTCAAATATGAAAATTGACCATTATTTCCAAAACAGTAAAACAACATATTCTATATTATTAAGATTTAAAAAATTAAAATTAGTTTTTATTTGAATGAGATATATGAAATATGATATTAATTATATTTGAAAAGAAACAAAATAAAATGAAAATCGGTATTGTCATAACTCACAATCATTACAAAGAATATCTGATAGATATATATAGATATGAAAAACAAATGCAATAATATACTAGAACTAGAAAATTACAAAATTATTAAACATATGTACAGATTTGGTACTCATCTAGATTCCTGTGATGATCTACGGCATCTCTCATCACCCTTTCTAGCCTTTGATATACTGGTTAGCCGATAGCGCCACATAATTAAGACAACTGGAAGTATTGTCGGCCTGATGGACATCATAATATCACTCACTTTAACTATTCTGGAGGGACATGACTAACATTTTACACTCAGAGCTATACATGTTCACCCTTTGAAGTCCTGGACAGAAGTCCTCTACCACCCCAGCTTTCTATCCTCCCAAGATTGGAGGGGGAGATATTCCTACACTTAAGAATTTATTAAAAACAGCCTAAAAATAAAAATAAATACGATTTATATGTAGGTTCTCTTCCAGAGAGAACACCTTTAAACTTTAATTTTGATTCTTTTTATTATTAAAAAAGTAATAGATAAATAACAAAAAGCGTCCGAACTACATTTCTTTTAACGTTTTTTACCCCCAACAAGCCCAGAGGCAATCTTTGGTAAACAACTACAGGATGCACCGAATTTAACATATTATCTTACTAAAGGTGGCATGGGAGGAAATGAAGTTTCCTCCTAAAACCAGCACCCTAGTCCTTCTTCTAATTTAGTTATTAATTAAAATATTAATCATCTGTTTTTATATTTAAATCCCTTATTGAAAATGCAAAATTTTGATACCAAACAAGATATACTTTATTTGATCCCTGAATGAGTTCTCTAATTGGTCAGTGGCTCTATCAATGGCTATTACAATTATATCTGGCTATTTCTTAACCCGATACATAGCAATAGACTATTCGAAAACTATATTTCAGCAAATAATCGATGGCACCGTAATTCCATTTCATTGAGAAATGACAGATGAGTGATTCCCCCTGTACCCTTCATTTATTAACTTTTTTACTTTTCTCCTTACTACAATGTATTATATGATAGAGATCAAATTCCAACTTGACCCTTGTTGTCGAGGTGGATGAAGACACAAAAGGACCGAGGACACTAGCGCTCCCTATAAACCAGAAGTCATAAACCATCGCGAGGAATAAAGGAAGTTACTCCGAGAAGATACAAGTTTCCTTTTATAGCCGGAATAAATCTGCTCCCTCCTCCATCGGGATATGAACAAACCAACTGACAAGCTTTATAGACCCCAGGGATATATTTTAGCAGGTTTCCTGTTCTCGGGAGGGGAGGCGAACAAATATATGCACGGTAGAAGGAAGGAATGTTCGACAGTCTGTGGGCACTGTATCCGAACAGAAAGTTGAGGGGGGGGGGATGTAATAGGAAGTAAACAATGTATAGGAATGACAAACGTCTGACTCCAGGATGGAAAGTAGAACAAACAAGTAATAACATCTCGCTTTGTAGAGATGAATTATCTAGGTCCGGTTTTTGTTGTATTTCCTTGTTGTAGAAACATGTGCTAGTTTACATCGATGAAAAGTGAATATTTAAGTTTATTTCTTAATACGCCGAAAAAAATAATTTACAATGTCATTCCAACGATACTGTAACACTTTTTTGAGTAGAACAATATTTATCAAAAGAAGAATAACAATAGTCAATGCCACACGAATTATAACAACATAAATATTAGAGCAAAGAATTAAGCAGGTTACAAATATTATCACTTTGTAACACAAATAATCATATGGCTTAAGCTTCAGAACCAAGACTCAAGACTCAGTCAATCGCACCTTACATATAGTCGTGGGGAGATGGTCTAGAACCTCGTGGAACGGCGTGGATGGTACTCGAAAATCGCAGTCACGAACACGAGCTATGACAGTTCGCTCTAACTGTTAGCTCGTTCCAACAAAAGGTATAAGACTATTAAACCATATGTTTTTTTTTTTAAACGTTACAATACTAATTCAAATAATTAACAATGTTACAAAAGTTACAACTTGTAACGAAACAGTTATACAAAAGTAACCATATGATTCGATCCTAACAGCAAGGCTAACTCTCCAGTATATCGCTCCTAATATTTCGTCTGAATTAAAACAGTCTAGAAGGTTCCCGATAAGCAAGCAAGCGCTTTCTCCCCTCCCCTGATTACCGCGACCAATTTTCTAATGCGTTCTCGCAAACTTAAATTTCTAAACTGTATTTTTTCGTGACTAATTACCTCTCGTATAGGTAATTAGTCCAAAAATCTTTATTAGGTAAGACTGTAGATTAGGGAGGGGTGGAGGGTTTTCTCCGACCCCACCAGGAACCACCACTATCGCCAACTCGATGCCCTCGCGCTCAAATTAGCTCTCGCAAACGTAAATTTTCATTAACTAATTACTATGGTTTTTTTTTCCTAGCTAATTACCTCTCGCAAAGGTAAATATTCAAAAAGTCTTTATTATGTGGTGTAGTGGTCTTTATATGGTAGTCTTTATTATGTGGTGGGGCCTTACCCCCCTCCCCTGACTACCGCGACCAACTTTGTCAATGTGAGCTGCAGTTAGTTCTCACTAACTTAAAATTTCAAACCGGCTTTTTTTCGTAACTAATTATCTCTCGCATAGTTAAGTAGTCCAAAAATCTTTATTAGGTAAGGCTAGATGCCTCTTGGGTCATACCAGACTACTGGGTCTCTCGATTCCTCACGGGGCACGGGGGGTTCCGTGCAAAACTGGTAGAATATGGGACGAACGTCTAGAAGAAGAATATATAATAATTCACTTACCAACACTGATTAATTGAGAGGTATTGTATTATTTTTTCACAACTACTATTATCATTGCTACTTTGGAATGGAAAAAAAAAAAAAAAAAGGTTGTAATTATGCAGTAATTAATAAAATTACTACGACAAATGCAGTGTCTCGGATTATTTTTATTTTTTAAAGCAAAGTGGACAGTCGTCCATTCGTACAGATGAACGAGTAGATATTTAATTAGCAGTGGTAGTGGTGTTAGTTAGTTAACAGTGAACTGGCGTTAGTTAACTCCAACTGACACTGGATGTTAATTGCCTTTTGAGCTAGAGTTTTAGGCCCCGGTGATTGCAGTCCCTTTGCCCAAAGCTCTCTCACAATGGGATCGCTTCTATTTCACGTTATAAACAGTCCTATTATTTTCCATTACGAATTACATCTCTAAGGCAATGAAGAGGTTAACTAAATATTTCGATATATATGGGTGATTAAGAGACTATAGGAAAATTTCAGGTGTTAAAATGGCCAGCTATTAAAAACATTTTAAAAATAAAGAACTTAGTGATTTTTTTTTAATATATTATTAAAAAAAATTTTAGATAGATTTTTTTTTTTTTTTTTTAATGGGCCAAGATTACGACGAGTTTCTTAATAAATAAAAAACTAAAAAAAAAACTTCATCAAAGCGAAGTTAAACAATTATTTTAATCTATATAAATAAAGTTGAAATTCGGTTTGTTTGTTCTTTACAGAAATCCATACCGTTTGTCCTAAATTCTCCAAATTTCGCTCAGTGGTTCTTTGATACCAGGTGCTAACACCTGTCCATATTAAAATTGCATAACTTCAGCCGATCTTCAGCTGATATTCTTTGTTGTAATAAAAATCGTAATGATCTCGCTTTACAATGGTTTTTAAGGGAAATCGACCGTTTCATTACAAAAATGAAATTCCCCCGGGTGAAACGGGGATAAACAGCTATAATCTATGTATTTAAAGATGAAATTCTGTATGTTCTTTATCGAAATCCATACGGTTTGTCCTAAATTCTCCAAATTTCGCTCAGTGGTTCTTTGATACCAAGTGTGAACACCTGTCCATACTAAAACTGCAGAACTTCAGCCGATCTCTGGGTATATTCTTTATTGTTATAAAAATCGTTTTGATCTCGCTTTACATTCGTTTTTACGAAATCGACCGTTTGAGTCGATAAAAGTCTCACTTTATAGATTCAAAAAATGAAAATCTCCGAATGAAACCGTTATACAGCTTGTATGCTAATAATTTTTAAGTTAAATCTGAAATCAGGACTTCACAACTCTACTTCTATAGCCATCGATCGACATATAGCCCAATTTTCGGTTGGAATCGACTTTAGTTTTATCAACCCTAAGTATTATAAGTAACAGGCTAAGAAAATGGAATTAAAAAAAAAAAAAACCTGCAAAGTCCGATCCTTCCAGAAAACCACTTCTCCTAAAAAATAGCATTTTTTCACGCTTATCTAAACTTTTCTCGGGATCTGGAGGCTTCTTTGTTTAGAAATATTTGTTTAAGTTATTTCTTATGTCTAAGGCGCTAAACAATAACTTGAAGTAGAATGAGAATACGAACTATGATACGAGTTTATAAAAAAAAAATTATTGACAAGAGTTATAGACTTTTTGTTGGAACAAACTGTTCGTCCCACATTTCATGTCTGTTCGAGTACCTTCTACGCGTGGACATGAACATTCTAGATTGTTCTAATTCAGACTAAATATAAGGAGCGATGGACTGGAGAGTTAGACTTGCCCCTAAGCTCGAACCATATGGTTACTTTTGTGTTAATTTTGATACTTTTTGTAACCTTGTTGATTATTGTAGTGTTATTGTTTGTCTGACACTGCTAATTATTAATAACCCACATAAGTGTTACAATATTGTACTGTTGATAGAAATATTTGTTAAGTTATTTTATACTCTATTTTGCTGAGTTTTGATGAACAAGAATATGAAGCAGAATAAATATTCGAACTATGATACGATTTAAATAAAAAAATGAAAAAAATGTAATGTGAAACAATCAATCAACAACAAATAATTGAAAAGAGTTTAAATAACAGAGCAAGAAAATGAAATAAGAAAGCATGCAGATTACGATCCTTTCAGAAAACTATTTCTCCTAAAAAATAGAATTTTTTCATGCTTAACTAAACTTTTCTCGGGATCTGGTGATATCTTTGTTTCGAAATATTTGTTTCAGTTCTTTGTTACGTCTAAAGGTCTGGCCACACATGTCCGCACCGGATCCGCACCGTAGCAATAATACAGGTTATGTTCAGAATATTTTTAATTTAACTTACATATTACCTTTAGTTATGCCTAAAGTGGCCTATGTCTGACATGTGTGGCTTGAACTTTAAGCATAACTAAAGGTAATATGTAAGTTAAATTAAAAATATTCTGAACATAACCTGTATTATTGCTACGGTGCGGATCCGGTGCGGACATGTGTGGCCAGACCTTAAGGCGCAGAGTTATATAAAATATATAAATTTCTATACGTGTTCAAACGTATTTTTTTTTAAAATAAAATCAATAAATGTTTTCACCACTATTATTGTAAGTCGTATTTTAGAGTACTTACTCCGCTAAGAGGCCGATCTAAGATGACCTCCCACCATCCCGAACAAGTTGGCTGAACACTATGTAACCACGGTCCAACAGATGACAGAGGGGTCCAATAAGGGTCCGATGGGGTTCCAAAGGGGTCCGAGGCACTTCTTGCGGTCTGGGAAATTAATATATTAAAGTTGGTGAGGGATGAATGGGCCAGCTTTGAGGTGGTTGCGTCCGGATATTGCGTATCCAATTCCCCTTTTCTTGCTTCAAGGGCTTCTTTATCCGAAGTATCAAAGGAGACAATTACGAGTACGCCTATAAATTCTAGATAAGAATGAACACAGTAAAAATACAATTACTGTGAAATCTTTACTACTATAAATTAAACTATCGACAATTTGACTATAGTAGAACCTCCATTATCGGAATAATTATAATAATAATGACACTAATACATCCGTACACGGATAGTAAAAAATGATAAATTTGTTAAGCAAACAAACGGATGATAAATTAGTTTACTTATCTATATTAATAAAGATGAAATTCTGTTTGTTTGTTTGTTTATTTGTTCTTTATAGAAATCCATACCGTTTGTCCTAAATTCTCCAAATTTCGCTCAGTGGTTCTTTCAGACCAGGTGCGAACACCTGTCCATATTAAAATTGCATAACGTCAGCCGATCTCTGGCTATATTCTTTATTGTTATAATAATCGTTTTGATCTGGCTTTTCATTGGTTTTTACAAAATCCACCGTTTGAGTCGATAAAAGTCTCAGTTTATAGATTTTAAAAATGAAATTCTCTTGGTGAAACCGGTATATACAGCTAGTAATCTATATAAATAAAGATGAAATTCTGTTTGTTTGTTTATTTGTTCTTTATAGAAATCCATAACGTTTGTCCTAAATTCTCCAAATTTCGCTCAGTAGTTCTTTGATACCAGGTGCGAACACCTGTCCATATTAAAATTGCATAATTTCAGCCGATCTTCAGCTGATATTATTTGTTGTTATAAAAATCGTAATGATCACGCTTTGCGATGGTTTTTACGAAATCGACCGTTTATAGATTTAACAAATGAAATTCTCCGGGTGAAACCGGTATATAGAGCTAGTAATCTATATAAATAAAGATGAAATTCTGTTTGTTTGTTTATTTGTTCTTTATAGAAATCCATACCGTTTGTCCTAAATTCTTCAAATTTTGCTCAGCGGTTCTTTGATACCAGGTGCCGAACACCTGTCCATATTAAAATTGCATAACTTCAGCCGAT
The DNA here is from genome assembly GCA_911387785.2 of Aelia acuminata. Classification (NCBI taxonomy): domain Eukaryota; kingdom Metazoa; phylum Arthropoda; class Insecta; order Hemiptera; family Pentatomidae; genus Aelia; species Aelia acuminata. The sequence continues at coordinate 19,049,598 of OU426984.1, read as the reverse complement.
CTATGGGTATATTCTTTATTGTTATAAAAATCGTTTTGATCTCGCTTTACATTGGTTTTTACGAAATCGACCGTTTTAGTCGATAAAAGTCTCACTATATAGATTTTAAAGAGAAAAAAAAAATTTAATTCTCCGGGTGAAACCGGTATAAACAGCTAGTACTCAATAAGGATACAAGAATAATTTTGTGTGACAGAAATAAATTTATATTTAACAATTTTCTGCATAATATATAAAAATAGTAATGGAAACTTCAATGAAAATAAAAGAAGTGTATTGATCATAAAATCTTATTATTATTTGTGGTGGACGTTTCGGAGAAATGTGTCCATATTCATCATGTCAATGTACAGTGCTTAATTAATTTGATCATAATTAATTTATACAAACAAATATAAACAATTAAAATATATAACAATCCTTTTACAAACAAATATTAATCCTAAATAAATTTCTTTTATTTTATTATTAATTTGTTTGTATAAATTACTATGATCAAATTACTTACGCACTGTACATTTAGGTAATGCATATGGACACCGCCATATAAGAATATAAATAAATATGTTCTGAGAATGCAACAGGATGCGCTAAATTTAATAATTTCAAGTAAATATAAAATCTTATTTTTCACTAGAAAAAAAATTCAAATTATAAGTTTGCTTTTCTAATTATAATTATGTAAGAAATCATTCTTAAAGTCTCAAAAGTTCCTAGAATAGTAAGTTAATTTTTTTTTTCAGTCGCAATAAACAAGTAATTTATGAAACAATACTATCCAAATCTAAATAAAAGGCCTTGTTGAAAAGAGAGTTCTACGCCTAAGAGAACAGAAACAAACCAATCTGTATAAATAAATAAAAAAAAAAAATGTGATATTGGCAATTCGCTGTGAATTGCTTAAGAAATCCATAAATAAGATGAAAATCCAGTTTTCAATTTTTTTTTTTTTTGTATTTCTTTAATTTCTTTTCGTAACTTTATTACGTATCGTCCAAATGTTTAGCAGATTATTATATTTGTGATGAAAAAACCAATTGAAAATTAATAAATAAATAAGTTGAAAATGTTTCGATTCGGCGTTTGTAAAAATAAAATTATTTAGTATCCCTTGATTTTTTTAAAATAAAAATTAATAAAAATTATGACTGAAAAATAATTATTTGCTATTATTTATTCTTCTTTCTGATTTGGAATATAGGTAGGTCCTTTGGATTGTAAACGGAAAACGAAACGCCGTATTAGTATCTGCTGTACCGCAACGCTTTAAAGTTATGCGGAACTGTTGGGTTTGCGCCGTACCAGATCCTTCGTCTAATAAGGTTGAACTTGGAGTTAAAATTTCTGAAAAGGCTAACGAAAATATGGGACCGCCATCATTAGAGTATAAATTTCAATTGTCATGTATGTATTTTCAAGATATTGATTTATTAATATATGCAATATGATATAACTTTAAAAGATTATTTTCAAACATCAAACAACTTACAATTAAGAGGTAAAATTTAATCATTATATTATAATGGTAAAATTAAATCTTCGAGAATACAATTCATTATCATTATTTGAAATAATTTTTATTAACTTGACTAATTTCTATTAACTTAAATATCATTATTAATAACCTAGAAAAAAAAAAAAACAGATTATATATTTAATTTTTTTTACATATAGCTTTTTGATCATAAGTTTTCTATTACTTCAGGTCTTCGAATAACTTATATCAGGAAATCTATGGAAAAGCGAGTAAAATGTTTTGACCACACACCCAAAACTATTTGTTTACTACATAACAATAGCTGCACTGAATTTATTTATATGTATTATATAAAAATAATTAATCTCAAATTTATTCTACAATTTCTAATACTTTTGGGAAGTATTATTTTTATATTCTCTTTGTTTTAATAAATTGAAATAATTTATACTTCTTTTTTTTAGTGTCTAAGTAAAAGCAGTATCTTCTAACATTTTTTTCAATCCGGACGTTTGGGACTTTTCCACATCTTATATTTTTTTCTTATATTTTCTGTTGGTTTGAAAAAATATGAATTTTTTTTCCTTTCCTATTAATCATTTTTCTTTTTTTTTAATATAATTATTTATGATTCCAGATACATTTTTTTTTTCGAATTTCTATATATGGAGAGAATAACTCTCCAATCCATCCCTCATTATATTTAGCTAAATTAGAACATTCCAGACAAGCTTATAAGGTTCTCGAACAGCCATTAACATGTACTAGAACAATTGTTAATTTTTCTTACAAAAAGTCCAGAAATGTTTAAAATCATATGTTTTGTGTTTCACGTTACAAAAGTATGTGTTAAATGATTTTTTTTTTCAGAGACTAATGATTTAATTTTTTTATCGGCGTTAACCCTTAGATAAATGATTTAAGGCCATATATATATTTTTTTTACTTTATTTTTTATATTTTAATCCATATATTGGTTTCGTGCAGTTACGAAACACTCTGTAAACAATATATAATTTTGTATAGCTTATCATTCTCTCATGAATATTTTAATATTTTAATTACAGCAAACAAAAACAGAAGTTTTAATGGGAATTGTAATTCAAAAATTTAAATTGCTTCTTTACTTTCTAGTTTCAAATAGAAGTTGGATGAAAAAATAATTTTAATAATAGTCATTCTGAGAACCTCTCCTTAATCTTTTAATTTCGGGTACGTTTAAATGAGAACAGAGTAAAAATAAAATAAACAAGAGAGAATAATAAAAACTCTGAATAAATGGGAGGGGGTGTATATTAAAAGTTTTCAAACTGACTCGGAAAAGTTAAGAGTATAAAAGAAAAAAAAGAGTTTTTCTTCTTCGTTTTTTTCCTTTTGCTCTTTCCTTCCTCGACTTATTATTTTTTTTTTCTAATGAATATTTTTACTCCGAGAAATCGAGTAGCCTTATTTAGTAAATTACCAGGAGCCACTTCCAGATTCGAAATCGCCTATAATAAAGTACGAAGGTAATTGAACCGAAATGAAGGGGTGGTATTTTGTTGAGGGGTGAGAGAGCTTTGGTGGAGGGGCATTTATTCCAGAGGAGATTAAAAGTGAAAAGTTGAACGGTTCGGGGTTTTGCATTCAGTGTTTTTGCCCGTTCCGTTTCCCAGGAACTTTGTTCAATTCTATCCTGTTAGTAAGTTCGTGTTATTTAATTAAACATGGTCAAGGGCTCTTTTCTAACAGTTGCGTTAAATATTATTTAATTTTTATTATTTACAGGCATATTTTAATGATCAGAAAGAGTCTTTATTTATTAGTGTCATTTCGTTCTTTAATTCATACAAATATCCTAATTTTCATTTATATAGCATTTTTTACTTTAAATTACCTATATATGAAATATATATTAAGAGAAAGAATTGCGATCGTGAAAAATTTCGACTTCCAGTTTTCAACGGAAATACATGTTTTGGGGTCCCCTGAGCCCAAATAACCAAGTTCCGCGAAATGTTCTATGTGTGTGAACAGACTAGCTCAAAAACTATGAACCATACGAACCTGAAATTTGGTATTTGGTGTAATGCCCACGACGTGACAGCAAAAATTTCATTAACATTGGTCAAACGGAGGGGGTACTTTATTTCATAACTTTTTTTCCCATTCTTAAGTTTTTTTTTCTATTTTCTTAAAAACGGCTTTAACGATTTTGATCAAACTAGTATTTAATTTACCAGGTGTGTAAATATGAAACCGGAATTCGCCAATGATAGGAGTTAGCAGTCAATATAATTTTCTAACTAATCCGTCAGTGGTGTTATCTGCTTTTGTCCCATGTAATAAAGAGATCCAATTGATACCGACATCAGTTTCATTCTATAACCGTGTTTTAGTGGCGTTGAACATGTCGACTTTTGTGCCAACAAATCAAGATTTGCGGACAGCATTTATTTTCCGTTTCCATCTGAAAAAAAATGGAGCATTATCACATAGGATGCTTGTTGAAGCTTACGGAGAGCATGCCCTAGGCAAATCTCAATGTTTCGATTGGTTCAAAAATTTAAAGATCGATTTCGATTAAAAAAACAAAGACCGTGGAAAACCACAAACAAAAACTTTGAAAACGCTGATTCGGAAGCGTTTGTTGGACAATTATTACATGTGACACCGCCTCCATTTGTTTGAAAGGCATGGAAAAGATCCAGAAGGTCGGAAAATGGGTACCTCACCAACTGAATGACAGGCAGCAATGAAGCTCGAAAAACCTCATGGCAAATGCTGCTCGCCAGGTACAGAAAAAAGTCATTTCTTCATCAATTTGTGACTTGTGATTAAAAGTGAATTTACTTCGAGAATCCTAAGCGTAAAAAAACCTGGGTAACTCCTGGTGAACCATCGGCATCGCTTGGGGAGGAAGAAAATGCTCTGTGTCTGGTGTGATCAGATGGGTGTTACCTACTATGAGCTGCTGAAACCTGGGAAAACTGTTAATAAGGAACGCTACCTACAACAGATGATAAATTTGAATAAAGATTTGCGCCAAAAAGTCCCAAATATCAAGAAAGGACACACAAAGTGATCTTGCTCCATGACAGACAATGCCCCATCACATTCCGCTAAACGGACCAAGTAAACGATCCAAGTGTTTGGTTGGTAAATTCTTCCGCATGCGGCTTATTCACCAGATTTGGCCCCATCCGATTACCACCTATTTGCATCGATGGGACACGCACTAGCTGAGCAGCGCTTCACTTCTTATGAAAATGTACGAAATTGGTTAAGTGATTGGTTTGATTCAGAAGAGGAAGCATTATTTTGGCGGAGAATCCACAAATTGCCTGAATGATGGGAAAAATGCATAGATAGCGAAGGACAGTACTTCGTATAAAAAATTATGTATCATTTTTACACAATCAACTCTTATTTGCTATTTGAAAAATTCCGGTTTCATATTTACACACCTGGTATGTATATGCCCCTGATATAACTGGAAAAATTTCATCAAAACTGATCAAACGGAGGTGGCACTTTATTTTGTAACTTTGTTTCCCATTTTTACGTTTTTATGGATTTTCTCAAAAACGGTTTAACGAAAATCAAGTATTATTTGATATCAGATAAGCTTTGTCATTATTAAACAAAGCTTATCTGATATCAAATGTACTGAGGGGGGCTTAAATGAGGCTTTCTTTTGTTTTCCTAAAAAGCACCTTTGATATTGTTTATCGTTACGCCTAAAAATAAGAAATGAATTAATATGAAAAAATCAAGTTAACATATACAGGAGAAATAAAGAAAAATATTCTGTCAAGTGGAGCATGCGCAGTACGCCTTTAATGACAGAACATGGTTTATAATTAAAGAAGTTCTGTTCATTCAATGGAAATTGTTTCATGGTAACTAAATGGTAAATAAAATCAGACGAGATGGAGTATTATGCTTGCATTGCCGAAGTATCACAAGTAAAAACATTTATTTAATAATAAACAAAATTAGTGTACTTTAAAGAGCAAATTTAAACAAAAATAAGTAAATGAATTTGGAAAAATGTGTGTCTTCCAGTTAAGGAATGTAACAGAACACGTCAATTTCTAATGTAACTGAAGGGGAAAAGGTTGTTAGTTGGAATTAAGGTCGAAATAAATAGCACTAATACGCAAGAACGGTTTCGACCCTAATTTCAGGTCTTCATAAGGGCTAAATGAGAAAAAAAAAACAAAAAAAAACAGGCAAAAACAAAATCAAAAGAACAGTACCATTATGTTAACTCTGACTCTGATCTTTTATGAATGGTTTGAATAAATCAATAATCGTTTAAAGTTTATGTAACACAATTTAAAAAGAGTGTTATTATAGACTAATGTAAACAATGTTTTTATTACCATTTATTACTACGCCATTAGTTATTAAAAAAAGTTTAACTTGAAACTGTACATTAAAATACAACCAGTAAATGTGTTGGGTATGAAAGGAAGGAAAATAATGACATGAAAAGGCATTTGAGGAAACCAACAATTGGTAGTGCTCAACTAATATTTTTAAATTAGAAAGTCCCGAGACCATCTTCTTTTCGGTCACCTAGGAGGATTGTTGTGGATAGAAGAGGAAGCAAGATTGGAAACAAGTGGGTAATGATGGTTCGTGAGCTTATTATGAAAGGTCTGGTATTTGGGTGGGCTAAATCAGTGACATATGGTACATTAATGGTTATAATATTTAGATGATTTTGTTGCAAACAAAATAAAGAGCATTAAGTATTTTGCAAAAGATTTTTTATTGTAAAAACTGGATTCGAGGGGAATTTGAAGGTTTGCTGGATATGATAATATAACTTATTATAATACATAATAATTATATGATTATTATGCATAAATTATTATAATGATGTTGAGATGAGACATGGGTGTTACAGATTGCAGTTGGAATGCTAACATGACAAGCAGGAAATACGACACCCGTCAGATGTAATTAGCGAAGGTATTCGGAATGTTCAACCTTAGAACGGAGTAAACCTCTTCAATTATTCCTTCAACGAGTTCAGCGAATCCTCTAACTTGCCCTTCCGCGAACCTATTATAGTTGCCACTCCGCTTAACACAAGTTCGCTACATCTCGGCTTTTTAGTTGCAATATGTAAATAAAGTCTTAATAAATTCATACATAAGGGCGTAGTTCCAGGCTTCAAAATGCGACAAAATTCAATATACATAATGCAGGAATGGGATATATCAATTTAATGGATATATCCCATTCCTTTATTACGAATACTGAATTTCGTCCCTCGGCAATAAATGTGCGTCAGATACTCGTTAAAGACCCCTATCCTAATTATACCTGGATAGGCAAAATATAGGACTCCCACTGTAGCATCGTCCGACTAGCCTTAGTAGCATAAATAAATGTTTAACAAACAAACTAATGAGTTCAAGAAAGGCCAAGAACCGTTACAGACATGTATCAGTTCTTAGTCTAATTTAATGACCTATATTTTTTGTTTTTATCTAACTATATTCAGAACATAATTCAAAACGTAATTCACTTAAGGGCTTTAAAAATATAAACATTTAATTCTAGATTTTTCCTGGACCTGTTCAACTCAAATCTCCAATCAAATTCTGAGCACTGCACTACAAATGGCTCAAATATTTTTTCAGTCACTAAAAAACCTTCATCAAAGTGAAGTGGTATTCTTTTAATCTATATAAATAAAGGTGAAATTCTGTTTGTTTGTTCTTTATAGAAAACCATACCGTTTGCCCTAAATTCTCCAAATTTCGCTCAGTTGTTCTTTCATACCAGGTGCAAATACCTGTCCATATTAAAATTGCATAACTTCAGCTGATATCCATTATTGTTGCAAGAATCGTTTTGATCTCGCTTTACATCTGTTTTTACAAAATTGCCCGTTTGAGTCAATATAAGTCTCTCTTTACCGATTTAAAAAATGAATTTTTCCGTATAAAACCGGTATATACAGCAAGTTTGCTAATACTTTCTAAATTAAATCTGGCGTCAGAACTTCACCACTCTACTTCAGTTACAATCAATAGTAGTACGCCCGATTTTCTATTGAAATCGATTCTAGTTTTGTAGATACTAAATAGTTTAAGTAACAGAGGAGGAAAGTGAAATAAAAAAGCTTGAAAATTAGGATCCTTTCAGAAAACCACTTCTCCTAAAAAAATATCATTTTTCAGGTTTATCTAAACTTTTCTCGGGTTCAGGTGACTTTTTTGTTTCTAAATGTTTGTTTAAGATATTTCTTTCATCTAATGCGCAGAGTTTCGATAAAAAATAATTTGAAGTAGAATAAAAATAAAATTAAAAAAAAAATATATTGTAACGTAAAACAAAATAAAAATGATTGAAAAGATTTCTAGTCTTTTTGTTACAATAGTTGGAACAAACTGTTCTAGTTTACGTTAGAGACTGTTCCAGAATCTTTTACGCTTGTCGGGAACCTTCTAAACTGTTCTATTTCAGATTAAATATAAGTAGCGATGGACTGGAGAGTTAGTCTTGCTCTGAAGCTCGAATCATATTTATTTAGTTATTTTTGTGTTATTGTGTCGTTAAAAGTTGATCACTTTTGTTAACCTACTTGATTATTTCAGTTGTTTGTCTGACACTGCTAAATATTATTTTCATTCGATAAAAATTATTTAAACCGACTAAATTGTTACAATATTGTTCTGTTGATCTTACTGAACTTTTATTTATTCCTTTGTATCCTTTAACACATGCAAAGAAAATGTTTAACAACTTCCTGGACATATGATCACCATGGCAATACACTGTCACTAAAACTTATGTGTACCTGGTCAGAATTATGTATATCAGTAAGAGTATAATTTTTCAAATTATTTTACATTACTACCTACTTAGTTTTCATTATATTATTATAGGGTTTACATTAAAAATGAAATTATTTTTAGTGTAAAACCAAGTAATCTATATAAATAAAGATGAAATTCTATTAGTTTGTTTGTTTGTTCTTTATAGAAATCCACACCATTTGTTCTAAATTCTCAAAATTTTGCTTAGTGGTTCATTCAAACCAGGTGCAAACACCTGTCCTTATTAAAATTGCATAACTTCAGCCGATCTTCAACTGATATTCTTTATTGTTATAAAAATCGTAATGATCTCGCTTTACAATGGTTCTTTACGAAATCGACCGTTTTAGTCGATAAAAGTCTCACTATATAGATTTTAAAGATTTAAAAATTAAATTCTCCGGGTGAAACCGGTATAAACAGCTAGTACTTAATAAGGATACAAGAATAATTTTGTGTGACAGAAATAAATTTATATTTAACACAATGTCTGCTTAATATATAAATATATTGACTTGAGTGTTAGTCTTGCTCTGAAGACCGAATCAGATGGTTATTCTGGTGTAACTGTTTCGTTACAAGTTGATACTTTTTATAAACTTATTAATTAATCAAGTTTTAATCGTTTGTCAGACGTTTTAAATTATTATTTTCGTCTAATAATAATTATTCAAACTCACAATGAAATTTTTAGCGGAATATGTCTATTCTGTATATTGACATATAGAATTTATGTCAGACTGACAATATGTTCTTCTATTAAATATGGTTACTTTTTAATGTTTGTAGAAATATAGGGAGGAAGAGAACTAGGAGGACATTGAATGTCCTGAAGTAGAGGAGTTAAGGATTACAAGAACCTCTTTTCTCCTGAGGACCTTTTCCTCAAAATGGCTTAGAGTGGGCGGCCTCCTCTCCTAACGGCCCGATAAGCTTTTTCGTCCCCGTCAGCGAAACGTCTCCAGGAGAACTTATTTAAAGTGGTTTGTGATGGAGGCAGGTGGAAGTCGAAGGGGAAAAATAATTCGAATGGAAAAAAAAAATTAATCCTTTAAAATAAAAAAAAAATCTCATAAACCCTTTCGGTCCAGTTGGGAGGAAATTAATTTTTATTGCATGAGCGATCGAAAAAAAAAAAAATTATTCTTAAAACGCTTGTGTGCCCCCACCCAAACACTCATTAAAAAACATTTCAAAAAATATTTAATTCAATAAATATAAATATTTAAAAATAATTTTCATATATATATATATATATATATATATATATATATATATATATATATATTTATGTTTTACCTAAATCTTAATACCTTAAGTTATTTGAAAAATGAAAAAAATATCAAAGGAGTACCATTTATCATGTATCATTTTAAAAGTCACTAATGCAATTAAATTGAATGAATGAAGCCTTCATTATAAAGAGTAAAATATAACAAAATAATGGTTTAAAATGAATAATATATACCTAGGTACATATATACCAAGTGCACTATTACTACTACAACAATATGAAATAATAAAAAATAAATAAAGTTTTTACTCTTTATAAGACTTCCCTTTAATGGCCCAACTTCGCGGAGTGACCAGCTCTATTGGAAAGCATAGAATACAATTAATAATTTTTTAATAAAAAAAAATATATATTTAAAATTAATAGAATATTGAATTAGGTGGTTAGCCACGATAAAAGATTAAATCAATATATATTATAAAGCAAAGTGTACAATGTGTACAATACAATAAAACCAAGAAATCTATGTCTTCGTGTAGCAGTAAAACCACTAACTGTGAAGAAGTTTTCCGTTTTTATCTTAAGGGTGTAAAATTGAAGAGAAGAGGACCGGAATTTTAAGCCTCTCGCTTCATGTAATTAGCCTACCTTTACGGGTTATTGAATGAAAAGTTTAGTTCGAGGTCCTGACTACCAGAAAGCGCTAGGGTGCGTTTCACTCAATGTTTATTGTCCTCATTTTTTCAGTTTGTAACGGATATATATTTTTCACAGTTCTTTTAAAATTTCTAAAAAAATAAGCGTAAATAAGTAGTTTCTCCTTTGCGTTTAAAAAAAAAAATAATGATTTTACATCTCTGCAATGCATTAGAATACTAACTGGATTCCTTAACAAATTGATTTTAACATAAAAAGGCTTATTGATCAACACATTACATTGAATCAATATATAATATATAATAAATTTAATGCAATATGCTTGAACATTTCTTAGTAGTACGGTGAGCGAATACAAACAGACATAAAAAAAAGAGATAACTTGACTGAATATGAATCAAAACAAAAAGTTTGAAGTGTTCTTTTTATAGTTATGAAGAAGAAGATGGTTATTTTTACTATATATGATGAGCCTTCCAGTTGATAAAATGGCTAACTCCAATTTCAGCATTTTTTCAATAAGATTTTATCACTCCTTATATTTCAGGATAAAAAGGCATATGGTATAGAACATGTGCATTAACATACAAATAAAATATAATATTTGGGAATTTATCAATGCCTGAAAAGGGTTACAATTGACTTAGATAAGGTTACATTTGACGTGGAAAAGGCTGTAATGGATGTTGAAAAGCAGAAAAAATTTACTTTAAGAGTATTTTTCTGCCGTGATCACAGAGTTCAAAATTTCAGCTCCAAACTTTCTTGGTTTTCATGTGGTATGTCTTGAAAATATATATATATTTTTACTTTTGCTTGTTAATGTCAGGCAATTAGGTATTTAGGAAAAAATAGGTACACTGATTAACTGTTGTATAATTTCAAACTGGTCTTCGCCTGATAAAGAATTATTAATTGATATTGCTAAGCAATCGGTCGTATTTTACTAGGGCATAATTTCGAGATGAGTCAGAAGTTAATTCTTCGTAAATACGGTGACTCAGTTTCCTTTAACTTGTTGCGAAAACCTGAGTCACGTAGTAGCGTGAGTATCCATAGTTTATTTTTTATGACTCATAGATTTGATACACTTTTTCTGTAACTCTATTCAATTTAATAAAAATACTCATCAGTTTTTGATTCACGTCGCAGTGTGTACTCATTAATTTTTACTTTCACTTACCTATATATGAAATATATAGTAAGGAAAGTATTGCGATCGTGAAAAATTTCGACTTCCGGTTTTTAACGGAAATACACGTTTTGTGGTCCCCTGAGTCCAAATAACCAAGTCCCGCGAAATGGTCTGTGTGTGTGTGTGAACTGACTAGCTCAAAAACTGAAATTGGGTATTTGGTGTATATATATGCCCGCGAAGTGACAGCAAAAATTTCATCAAAATTGGTCTAACGGAGGAGGTACTTTATTTAAAGAATTTTGTCTATTTTCTACGTTTTTCTCGATTTTCTCAAAAACAGCTATAACGATTTTGATTAAACTCGATTTTTGGTTGTATGTATATGCCCGTGATGCGACAGTCAAAATTTCATCAAAATTCATTAATTCGAGGGGGCACTTTACTTAATAAATTTGGTCACATTTTCACGTGTATTTTTTTTATTTACTCGAAAACGGCTTTATCGATTTTCATCAAACTTGGCATTTGATGAATGTATATGACCGCGATGCCACAGCCGAAATTACATAAAAATTAGTTAAACGGAGGGGGCACTTTACCTAATAACTGTTGTCTCATTATAACGTGTTTTTTTTATTTACTCAAAAACGGCTTTAACGATTTTGACCAAACTCGATATTTAGTGTACGAATATGCCCGAAATGTGACAGTCAAAATTGATCGATTGGAGGGGGCACTTTACTTAATAAATTTTGTCCCATTTTCACATGTTTTTTTTTTTACTCAAAAACGGCTTTAACGATTTTGATAAAACTTGGTATTTGATGTATATATATGTGACAGCCAAAATTTTATTAACAGTATTATGAAAATAAAAACTTTTATTTATTAATAAAAAGATCAATTTTACTTAAGAGAGTAAATACGTGATGCTCAAATTTTTGAAGCATCGCAGGTGTGTAAAAATATGGTATAAGATAATAGTCTATAATGTAGGTATATTTTAGTCTAGAAACTTTTGTTCCATAATAAAATTTTTGAAAACAATATAAAGCGATTTTAGAGGAACAGTAATCGTTCTTGATTTCCAGAAAGGCATAAGAGACGTAAATACACCTATCGATTCACCTTCACGATGTATTTGCAAAAAGCAACCCGTAGTAAAAAACAAGAAAGCAGTAAAAAAAACTCGACTGTTGATGAAATTAGTCCCTTCATAAATAAATTAGCAATAATGAATCGAAAAGTGCTGAGAACTACCAAATTTTGCTCAGATACAGATACTCTATAACTTATGGAGATATACAAATATAAGTATATACTTAAATATGGAAAAATGTGTGAAGTTGAGGATTGGCGTTTACATATTATCGAAACACGTCGATTTCTAATCTAAGTAAGTTCGTAAGTGAAAGTTGTGTGTTGCGCGCATCGCACCAGATTTTTTCGCACCAGAAAGTTCGAAACCTAATCAGCCTAGATATGTACTCTGTATTTTCCCTTTTTCATTATTAAAATTGCCTATACAATTTCATCATGGAATGGAACTTTAGTTTTTGAAAAAAGAAAAAAAAAAGTCCCGTCTCTTCTTATACATTGAAACCTTTTAGTAAAATTGAGTTATAGAATACTAAAAAAAATAAAAATAATTTAATTCTGGAATTTTTAACGAACTAGCGCATATGCCTGGATAAGAGTCGTTCTTTTTTTTATTTTTACTCTCACTCACTTACGATCGAGAACAATTTCATCGTAAATACATGAATCAGGTTCCACTGAGTCCGAATAACGTAAGTTTCTCAAAATGGCCTGCTTGTATCTAAAAGACAAGAAAAATGATGTCTTGTGGCATGTTTCTATGCTTGAAATATAGATACTATTACAATGATAAATGTCTATGTTAACTGATCATTATTCTATTAATTAATCCCAAGAGACGTCTACATATCGCCTTTTTACGAAAAGTTAAAGTGGTTATATCCTTCCTACCGCTGTAAGTATTTCCTGGCATCCGGTCCTGCCGTCTATCATGTATCTTCGAACTTCTTCATCCCAAATCCTCGGTACATTCCCACAATACCCGCTCTAGGCCTTCAGATCTGTAAACACCGGACGTCAGCTTTCGATAGATCTTTCATTATCCGGTCCACCTCGTTATGGAATTCCATTCCCACTTCCATCCGTAATTCCAATACCCTCTTTCACCTTTAAACCCCGCCTATATCATCACTTCTTAGCCATCCAGCGCGCAGCGTCCTTTTTAAACCGATGGCAGTTCTTATTTTTTTTATATATTTTACTTTATTTCTTTATTATCATGTTTCTTTTTTTTTTAAGGAAATATAAATACTATTTAACTAACCTGTAAATAAGTGTGTAAATATGTATATATTACCAGATGTCAAAACTAGTTTCTTTCACCTGAGCGAATATTTTAATGTGTATTTTATTTTCTCTTTTTAAACTAGAGGTTCCCTAATTATTTGTAGTTATTTAGTATCATTTTAATTTGTTTATTTAAACTTTAAGGCTCTAAAGCCCCTTTTGTATATTATTTAAATTTGTTCTTAAGGGACACTTGTCCCAGAACAAATAAATAAAGAATGTATTTATTTATTAATCCATATGAATATATTTTTTTAACTGCCTGGGGCAGTTCAATACACAACAAAATAAATAAAATAAGTTGATCATTATGAACTAAAGCTCCTTTTTTATCATATTATTTAATACACATAACATAAATGGGTCATGCTTTTTTTATTTCCATAAGATACCCTTCCATATTTCCAGGAAGTTACTTTGTTGATGCACTGATACTCGACAGCTCGCGATATTACGTTCAGCCACGATATCGTCCATCAACGGTTAGCTAGCTCATGATATACACTACATTATTTCCTGGCTAGCAAATCACTTTATTTTATTTATTTTTTAATATATACGAGATAAGAGTTTTCCCGGTATAGATAATAATGATGAAAATATTAACTCGCTACAAATCCAGGTCACTTGGGAGTTTACTACTTAAAGAATTGTGAAAAAACGATCAGGTACTACTCTTAGAATTGAAGAAAAACTAGATCTAACGTTTGTATCTGTTATTGTTATCCAAAGGTGGTTTCAAAAGCACGTTGGAGGAAAAAATAGTCCTTAGGCTATCTGAATTATTCCAATACACTCTAATTAATTTTTTTTTTTTTTATTAATATTAAAATAGCCAAATTCTCTTTAGCAAAATTACTTATATATATTATTGTAATATATATATATATATATATATATATATATATATATATATATATATATATATTTGTTTTTTAATTAACTTCATCTTATAGGGGTCACCTGTGGCATAGTGGTTAGCATGGCAACCTACAATACTAACCGTATTGTTCGCGCCCAGCGGTGGCCCTAGGATTTTTGGAAGAGAGTAAAAAATCCTTGGCTATGCCGTCCTTCGGCTAGGACGTAAAATGGAGGTCCTTAGCCTGTACGATGTCAGGTAATACAAAGATCCCTATCCTAACTATGCCTGGTTAGGAAAAATTTAGCACTCCAACTTTATTGTAGTCCGATTAGCCTTAGTAGCATAAGATGAAGTTGTTGTTTGTTTGTTTATGCCACTAAGGCTAATCGGGCGATACTACAGTGGGAGTCCTAATTTTTGCCTATCCAGATAGCATTAGGATAGGGATCTTTAACGAGTACATGACCTAGTACAGGCTCGGGGGCTCCATTTTACGTCCTAGCCGAAGGACGGCATAGCCAAGGATTTTTTACTCTCTTCCAAAAATCCTATGGTCACCATGGGATGCGAACCTGCGACTTTTAGTATTGTAGGCTGCTATGTTAGCAACTACAATACAGAGTACCAGCCCCCCCCCCCTCCCGCGCTATATATTTTTTTATTTAATTTAAATCCGTATAGTTTATTTTATTTAGCGGCCAAAAATCTATAATCGAATAATTCTTTTTTCATTTAATAGCATGAGATTTCCTTTATCAGTGAGAATAAATAAAATAAAAATAACGTCCCTCAAAGTATTTCAAATTAATTTTTATATGAATCCTTTTTTCACTTAAATTTAAATAAATTAGTTTATTGGGTACAGGGTTATACATGTAGAATGAAATGAGTCAGTATTATTATCTATTGAGCTTTCTGCTTATATACTGTCTTGTTCAGGCATTTGCTCCTTTTGAAAGATTTTAAAATAATGATGGTCTAAATAAGAAAAAATCCAAAAAATTAAATTAAAAATACCCTATTTTTTAGCACCCTTCACTCTCTACCACTGTAAAAAAAAAAAAAATAGAACCAACTACGCCAATAAATGAATTTACATCAATTTAAATACTTTCTTTTCATAAATTACATAGTCAATGTGAATGAAATCAAAACCCATTTTTTTTCCAATAATTTAACAGCTTATTCGTCTTATTTATAAAATATTTTTGGTGCATTAATATAAAAAGTAGAGCTCAATTGAAAAAAAAAAATATCAGAGAGATGAGCATACATTTTGCTTAAAGTAAATTCAATTTTTTTTTTGCGTGCGACGTACCACGAACAGCTATTTACACTTAAACGTGAATTCGTGCGAACAATGATGGCTGACTGCACCTTAATACAGTAATTTTCATTACAAAGCCGGCTGACTTGGAACTAGCGGCTGTTCTGACGTTTGCTCTAACTTATTAAGGATAAAGCTAACGTCATAAAAATACTAAAAGAAGTTCTGGAAGCTTATCTTAACTAACTCTAAAGCGACACTAGTGCTACCTCCGAACAAGCAGGCGAACAGATAAAGTACCTGTTTGAGTTCGTGTCTTATTTAGATTAGCCATACACTGCTCCGAACAGTCTGTTCGAGGGGTGAAGTTCGCACAGTGTAAAGGCACCTACCTATATTATGAAGGCATTAGAATATCTAACCATTGCAAACTGTACTAGATCGAATTAATATGATTTTTGATGTAAACAAGGTGAAATCGTCGATAATAGGTTTCGAATTTTTTTTTTTTTTTTTTTTTTTTTTTATAAAAGTGGGTACCTTTAATTGAAAAATTAAGGGGAAAGAACCTGGCGGTTGAGCGTGATCACGGTCAAATCACCTCCTTGCACGACCGCTGACCAAGAAACAGTACTCTTCCTTACATAGTACTGAACCCAAGACCCTTTATGGGTTGTAGTGGTACAGGTTTTTTTTTTTTTTTATAAAATATATTATTAAGATATATTTGTCAACAGATGCATCATACCTGATAAGTTTCTTTAGTTTTTTTTTTTTATAACATATTAAAACTATCAATCTTTGGAACGAGCTCTATAAACATGAAAACAATGATAAGGTTAAATTACTAGTTTTTTTAAGCGTTTACCTAGTTATGTATTATTTCTGTAACTATTGCGGTGTGATAAAAACATAATAATCTATTAGGCTGAATTTTTATTAAATCCTTTGGATTTTATACATTCTATTTCAACAAACGTCGTTTTATTCTGATTAACGTAGGCTATTAATAAAAAAATAAAATAAAAAAAAATACTGACTCATTTAACCTTAAATACATTATAATTATTTAAACCGTTTAACCCATGCCAAGAAGAAACTATTGGAACCTAATAAGTTTAAATTAAACTTGAACATTTAAAGGCCTAAAAATAAAATGTTATTTATACAATTTTAATTTATGATACCCTTTTTAAATAAAATATCCGTTCGAACTTTTGGCTGAAAATAGAATTTAACCTCTTAAAATGTTTTAATGCATATGTTTTATTTAATTAACAATCGCCTAAATCTAATGTTGTAATTTACCTTATCTATAAATGAAAAGTTCAAAAAAATTATTGGTTTCTTTTAGATCTTCTCATTCGGTGAGTCTTTGCTATAATTATTTATATTGATTAATATAACTTTTTTATTGTGTAAGTAAAAAAACATATTTATTCTCATTATATGTCATATTGATTGTAGACATTGAGTGCTTAAGCTCCCATATTCTCTAAAACGTATCTGAAATACCTGAGACGTGGATGTCGCCCAATTTAAATCAGTTTACAATTCAAGGACATGCGAGGAGATTTTTTTTTTACCATTTTTTTTTTTTACTGCAAAGTGTTCATCATAACCTAAAACCGTGTGTTGGCATAAATTGATGTGTGACATTACACTAATCGATTTGGAACATTTCGTGATGGCGTATAACCTTCCACATTTGTTTGTTGTTAGTTCCACTATTTTTACTTAAAGTAATGCTAGGCAAACACTATCAACAAAACCAGCTTACAATATACAATTTCGAAATTATATAGTCGAAGCAGAACATATATAACCTATTGTGTTTTCTACTTATACAGAAAAGTTTGTGAAACAAAGGAGGCATTTAGTCACTAACATTTTTCGAATATTGCCAGAACGCTATCATGATAATAAATTATTCAGGCATAACATAAAATTTTTGAAATCCCTATTTCTTATCTCATCGTTTATTTTACTGATTAACTGATTGACTCAGTTAATATTTGGGTAAAATGTAGCATAAGCATTGAAGTATGAAAAAGTCAAAGTGGCTTAAGTAAACATTAAACATTAAAATTTTAATTATTTTAAATATTTGCCCAGCTCAAACCATTGTCATTGTTTCATTTCCAGCAAATCTGTTTAAATTTTTAATGTGTTTCCCGGATAAAAATTCATTCTTTTCATTCTGTCTCTACCTTTTCACATAGTAATATTAAGTCGAACAAATACAACGATGGTTTTCTATACAAAAGTGCTAAGCATATGGAAACTAACTTTAGGGATAATAAAATTTAAAGATCTCTGTTTTAGAGAAATTCGCCTTCAATTTAATCAACTACTGAAATTAGTTAGGTGTACTTAAATCTTGTGAGGCGATACTGTTAAGATACTATGTATTAATATATATGTCTATTATGAGTAACCAACTATCTAGAAGGCATTTAGATTTCACTTTAACCACAGTTTTATAAAATACAAAACCCTGAAAGCCATGCTGTGCTTAACCCATTTTCGCCCAAAATGCCACTTAGCACTCCTGCGAAGTAACCAACGTAGCCGTGAATTTTTTTTTTTTTTTATGAGGGAAATTATAGATCGGAGAGCATAAACAATATAAAACTTTTGTTGCTGACCCATAAGTCAAATTATGAACCGAATCCAAATCCAATAAGTAAATTAGAAAAATAAATAAATTCAATTAAATAATTTATTTTTGAAGAGAAAAGATTTGGCTCCGCCGGGAATCGAACCCGGGTCTTCCGCGTGACATGCGCGGTATGCTATGTGGTTAAGTGATTACCCACAATAATGATTAAATTCATATAAAATAATTTAAAAATTGACGAAAAGTCAAGATATACCCGTAATTGGACAAAAATTGTCCACCTGCCGTAAATAGTCGCAAAACTTGCGAGATCGTGAGAGAGGTGTCAGTGAAGAAGAAGGATTTGGCACCGTTCGGAAGCGAGCTCCGTGGAGCAACGGTTAGCATTTCGCGCATGTCACGCGGAAGACCCGCGTTCGATTCCCGGCGGAGCCAAATCTTTTCTTTTCAAAAATAAATTATTTAAAAACAAGGTGGTTACCCACAATAATGATTAAATTAATATAAATAAATTCAAATTTGGATTATATAATGAACAAAATTTGTAAGTAATGGAAAATTAAATTATGAATAAAAATCACTGATATCAATCTATTTGGATTAGTTTAAAGCCATCGTTGTATTTGTTCGACTTAATTTTACTATATCAATTTTAATATATCAAATGAAAATAATGAATTTCTATCCGGGCAATACATTAAAAATTTATACGGAATTGTTGGAAATGAAACAATAACAACAGTTTGAGCTGGACAAATATTTAAAATAATTAAAATTGTACCAGTTGTACTAACTGCCCGATTGGTAGACTACTTGTGTTCAAAAACGTTTTCCATAGTCGTTGTTACTAGGTACGTGGTTTGTCCGGAAAGTAATGAGAATGAATTTTTTTCCAGTCCTTACTGGTCTCAAGGAGGCGTGGTTTTGGAGGAGTGGGGGGAGGGAGATGCCAGGTAGTGATTCTGACCCTTGCCAGTCTCATCCCAGCTTCTAGGGAAAGTGCCTGTCAATAAACGGTCTTGTTTTGACACCTCGTCACGAGACAAAATGCAGAGTTCTCTGGAGCAACGTTATGCAATAAAATTTTGCACTCCAAACTCCATAGATCTGGTTCAGAAACGGTTGAAATGCTTAGGACTGCTTATTAGGGTTCGCCCAGAGATCGCCAGATCATGGGTCCTCCACCACGACAACGCCCCCTGTCACACGGCTTTGGCACTCGTGAATTTTTGGCAGAAAAAAATATTGCAACGCTTCTAAAACCACCCTACAGCCCCAACCTAGCTCCCTGTGACCTTTTTCTATTCCCCAAGCTAAAATCACACCTAAAGGGTACTCATTTTGGTGGTAAACAACAGGCCGTGACGAGGGTACTAGTCAGCCTTACGGAAGATGCTTTCCAGCACTGCTATGACGAGTGGAAAAATCGTTGGAACCGGTTTATTATTTCTCAAGGCTGCTATTTTGAAGGTGACAACATTAAATTGTAAATTTTTTGAATAAAAGTATTTTTTTTTTAATCATTCTCATTACTTTCCGGACAAACCACGTAAATAGTACAATTGAAAACGCAGCTGAAACTACACATGTGACTATCCAATATGACATTTTTTTGAGTTTTAACCATTTTCTTGCAAATGTTCGGCATATTCACTTGTAATCCTAAACTTCGTCCAGTAGTCGACGTAAGTTTTTTTTTATAGAGACACCTAGTTGTAAAAAGTGCAATCCTTCCTTCGTTTTATCTGGCTCAAATGATAGTGAGTTAAAGGAATCACTGCTAAAGGGTTGAACGTTCTAAAATAAAAACTCACGATCTTCCCTTGAAACCTTCGAATGGCGAAGGTTTAATATTTTAGGACTAAAGCAAATTGTTTTGGCAGAACCTTAAGTTATGGAAAAGAGATCTTTCATGGTTTGATTTGACCGGCTAAAGTTGTCGCAGTTGTCAGCATAAGGTAGTAGTTCATTGACTACTGTATTTGAGCGTCACAGACTACTTTCCCTATGGCTATATAAAATAATATAGATATCCCCTTATCTCTGGCTGTTCTTGGTTGCGAAGTTCGTCTTTCCCTAAACTAAAATTATAGCAACGATATAACCCTAATAATCAGACGATTTCAAATCCGCTTGTGGTCGAATCCCCAAATCCGTTGATCCCATTTGAGAGGAAGGATTGCTTAGGGAGTGATAAGGGCCAATCAACTTGTTCCGTGGTTGATTTCAACCTCACCGGCTGGGTTAGAAGGGAACGAGAATGACATAGAATTAAATATTTATAATACAATAATATTTAGGGGAATAGGGAACTATAGGGAAAGACGGTAGCAGAACTTGACAATATGATATACTGATATTTTCGCTGGTGACATTGTGAGTAATGGTTTTAATAAGTCGTTTAATACATTACAGTGGTCTTGGTGCCGAGACTTTTATAGCTTATTCTGAGTATAATTGCTGAGTTGAATCCAAGTTTGCCGTTAGTTTTCCTCTATCAGCTCTAGTTGTTGAAATATTTAAATGGCGTGACTTACCTCTTAAAACGTAATTACTCGAATACATATACGGGTTAATAGAAGGTGGAAAAAACCAAAGATATTAAAATTTTTTACATAAAATATTTTAAATCAAATAAAACCATATAAACTCACATTGATATAATCACTTTGTAACTAGTTAATGTTAGTTTTATTTTTTATTTTTCAAGAGAAACCAATTAGGTACATGTTAAAGAGACACTATTTCACACTTCTTTTGAGTGACTTTCTTGAATGTTTCTTGAAACAGTCTCGTTTTAGGTTCCAGCAGTAATCTGCCATCATGTGGGTATCCCATGACCCGGTTGAGCATTTCAAAACTATACCATAACAGATAGTAATTAAAATGATTTGCCGGTTGGGAAAAATCATACTAAAACGCTTTGTTACAAGTTATTACTAGATGTTCTATTTTTTTAATTCTTACAATTAAATACACCTAGCTAATAATTTAATATTCTAAAATAAGGAGAAAATCATGCTAAAATAATTCATACACACATCTATTTCGGATTGTGTTATCTATATCATAGGTATTTAAATTGAAATAAAACTACTGTCAACGTATACTGAAGCTAAAAAAGTAGAGCAGATTAAAAATATTTGATTACCTTATTGGAATCAGCACACCAAACATAATTAAAACATTTTTTTTTTCTGTAGATCTGAGTTATCAAAAAGTACAAACGCAACAAAAAGAGTCAGGCCACCCGTTCAGAGGCATTCAAATAGACATATTTTACTTGATTTAAAAGAAATAAATGTGTATGTTTATTTTTGAACTTTAAGCAAATGTTATATTTTTTCCTTAGCTGAGTAACCGTCGCGGCATAAAAATATTTCGATTTACAAATATTTCAAAATTTGTCTTTTTAGTTTATAGATTATATTTCCCTTCAATTGTTTAGCCCTAAATAGGCCGTTACTACCGGTATTATTGGTAGTACATTTAACAATATAATGTACCAGTTCCCTGATGCCCCTTCTGAACTTGACAGATGATAAGAACGTAGCAATCTGTTGGTGCCTATGCGAACTACTACCCTTACCACATCCCCCCCTAGGCGATTATACGATTTAGGGCCTATTCACACTATCGGTTTCGCTCCCGCTCCTCCCGCTGTATTTGGATTTTAATTAATGATTAACTTTCAGTTAATCATATAAAGAATAATGTATTTATTTATTCATCAATTTTACGACCAAAAAAAGTTCAACTTTTCTTTTGTAGAACTAGCTGTTAAGTGTACTTTTCTTGATGATGAAGATAATATTATCAAAATATATAATAAGAAGAATATATTGCAACTGTATGATAATTATTAATCTCTCTATATATAAGAGGCTTTGTCCTGACTGACAGAATCAACGCAGAGCAAAAACTACTAATGATAGAAACTCGAAGTTCGGAATTTAGATTTTAAACGCGATGTAGGTAACCACTAAGAATTCAAAAATGTAACCCATAAGGGGCTTAAATGGCGAAATTGTCGTTTAACTCTAACGGACTCCTATTTTTGCACTTCGAGAAAAAATATCTAATTTGGACTCATTTTAAAGATCTTGATACGACGAGTATAACTCGAAAGCCCATGTTTTTTATGTTTAAAGCCGAAAAATGAAGCGTTCACGACGAGCAAGCAATTTTTTGTTTCGGCCGTTTTAGTGAACTCTCTCCATTGCGCGTCTCCCTCTCTTCTACCGAGCCGGGCAGCATCCCCCAACAACATTCCACCTACCGGAAGCTCCAATTCTACTAAATGTCCTTAACATCAGTTAACATTTTGTATTAAATCAATACCAAGATAATGATAACAGAATTGATTTTAAAGGCTCGCGGGAAAAGCCGCGACGGGGAATGCTAGTAATAATTATAAATCAATTTAATTAATGGTGAAGAAATAATTTAAATTTTTTTCCGAATGTATTGGAATACCCTTAAGATGATTAAAAAAAGAAATATCACCAAAAAGAAAATAAAACACGAAATCTCGTTGAGAAGCGGTTTGTCCATGAGAAAAATTCATTTTATGTTTGAGATATATTACGCAATGAAATAGAAAGAGCATTAAAATATCTTTGAGGATCCACTGCCATCTCAATTTTTCAAAAAAATGGAACGGACGAGTTTTGCACCTTAATTCCTCATATATAAATTAATAAATACTTAATCTTTTGATTTACATATCAAAAGAGGAATAATATATTTTTCTTATAATCTACCATTAGACTACAGTTTGAAATAGCTATGAAATATTAATAGCTGTTTTTAAAGTTTAAAAGGGTCCCGGCTGCTTAAACTGCTCCCCTACCAATCCCATAATAAATGACTAATTAAAATTTAAATATATTTTGCCTGGTAAGCCCCGCCTGGTAATTAGGGAATGGTGGGGGGGGGGGGGCGCTGTGATTATAGTGACGGATTAGTGTAGCTCGCCTCGTGCCCTAGTTACACTTTTTATTTATGAAGTCTCGGTCTCCTCCCTTTATTAAAAAACTAAAAATGAAGGCAATATCTTTATATTTTTTAAACATTTATTTACTTATTTAATAACACGTTTCCACAAGTAGGCGAATTGCCAAATTGCAGGTGTTTAAAAAAATATAACGTTTGATTTTGTTTTATACTCGCTGACCCTTATTTATCTTATAGTACGCATTTGGATCGTCATGGGCATAGGTGAGGATTGGAGTAAAGAATAAATTTGTTTAAATTGTAAATTATTAATTTTCGTAACATATCGGTTTCGCGGAATGCGAGTTCGCTGATTCTTTTAACTGACATCGCATGTTTTTGATTGTTCAACGGAAAAGTCTATTCAAACAAAAATGTTAGTCTCGACAAACTGAAAAAAATTACACCTTTGATTAGCCCTACGACTAATATGAAATTTTCGCTGAGTTGCAGTTTTTCGATTATGAAGGAGGACGGATCAAAAAAATGTATATGACTAAAAATGTTCTCCTTGAAAACCTGAAAAGATTGGCACCATTAAGAAACCTTGATTTTCTAAATTGGCACCATTTTGATTTTCTCGCAAAAACCGCGGTTTTGTGCTGATTAAATCGCAATCGAAAGCGAAATGAGTGATTGGTATATTTTTCCGGTGTAGTGGTTAAGGAAAGCTTTAAAATTATGCGTCATTCTCGAAATTTGATGAAATATTAAGGAAGTTATGGCGTACCAACAAAAAAAAAACGCCTCGAGAAATAATATATATGATATTTAACTCTGCTGTAATAATAATAAGGCTAATCGGCGATAATGCAGCGAGAGTCATGAATTTCCTATTCAGGTATAATTATGATTGGGATCTGTAACGAATACCTTACTTCTTATAGGCTCGGGACCTTCATTTCACTTCATATTCGTATTTTATAAAAATTTTAGAGGGCCACCTGGCGGTCTACGAACCACCTGTGTAGTAGTTGGCTATGCTAAACACTACACCACAGGTTTAAATTAAACACTAAAAGGTTTTAAATTTTCGGTTCCTCTACCCGGCTATGTTTGAAATACGGGGGGAGAGGGTTCTAGAGTTATCAGCAATGTTTTTTAACTTAGTTGGGAAGGTGGAGGTTAATTCCGTGGGTATGCCAAAACTTTGGCACTATTATTTAACTATAATTGTTAATCAATCGCAATGCACTAGCTAATAGGTTTTAAAAGTATTTTGTATTTTCATTTTAATTTTTTTTATTTAAAATAATTTTATCGAAAAGTATTTTAAATGATTTGAGGTTAAAATGCATTTTATTCAAATTTATTTTAAATACTTGCTATTTAAAATAAAGTATTTTAAAATAAAAATTAAAATACTTTTTGCCCAGCTATGGTTATGATACGGCCACCTGTGATTGTTTGTGTTTGTTGGTGGGTTTGTTTTACACCGACAATTTAAGGTCTACAATTTAATTTTAGATTGTAGATTGAGGCTAGAAGGCGGAATACTTAAATACACATATCGGTTTCGTGGAAAGCGAGTGCGCTGATTCTATTGACTGAAATCGAATGTTTTTGCTTGTAACTCGCAAACGACGGAGACAATCGGAAAAGTTTATATAACCCAAAATGTTCATCTCGACAAACTGAAAAAAAAAATGACAACGTTGAATAAGCCCTTCGACCATTTTCGCTGAGAATTGCAGTTTTTCGCTTTCAACTCGCAAACGAAAGGGTTAAACGAAAAAATGAATATGACCGAAAATGTTCTCTTCGAAAACCTAAAAGAGTGATACTATTTAGAAACCTCTACGATCATTTTCTAAAAAAAAAAACCAAAAAAAATATTTTTTCGCGATTATGAGCTTATAATTCGCTATCGAAGGCGAAATGAGTGATTTGTGTAGCGGTGATTTTTCCGGTGTAGCGGTTAAGGAAAACTTTAAAATGATGCCTCATTCATGAAATTTGATGAAGTATATGAAGGAAGTTATGGCGTACCGACAAAAAAAAGGCTTTGGGAAATAATATATATAATTATCAGAACTTATTTCCTACATATCATACCGTATAATTATTAATTCTTATGTGCTCAGTGTTACAGTTTTTAAGTAGATAAAAGAAGTAACAGACATTATTTTGTTTTCATACGCCTGGAGCTGTAATTTAGTTTCTTGCAGTCTATTATATTACAAAAAATTATGCGATGATGGTAGGTACATAAAATATTTGTAAACAGAATCTAAAATACACCAAAAGAGCACCGGTGTAAATACGTTCTAATTGGCGTTCGCCGAATCGATCTGTTGTTACAGACAGATTACAGAGAGTGGGTCAGTGGCTGCCCTTATTGTTAGTGACAGGGATGCTAGTTTCCATGGAGAGGTTTTTGCCCTCTCATACTGGACTCCATTGTGGTTAGTGAGACAATTTGGTTTTATTTAGTTTTCTTGGACATTAGAAACGGCCCATGCGCGATTTTGGCGCCCAAACATCACGCGCCTTGTTGTTACCAACTTACACGCCTTGTTGTTACCAAGAGGTCGCGACGGTTACTGGGTCACCCTACAGCTCCATCAGACGCGCAATTTGATGACCTCAGGTGGTCTATGTTCGATGAAAAATTAGGGAATCACATATTTTTAATTTTACAAGTTTAAATATTATATATTATTTCTCAAAAGATTTTTTTTTCCCTTAAAATTCTGTATTAGGGTGGGTCGGAAAACAAAAATTTATTTTTTTCGAAACGCTGTGCCGCGGAAAACTTGCTTCTGGGGTATGTTATTGCAATGCAAATTAAAAAAAAATATATTGAACCCCCAGCTAGCGCATCGCACTTGAAATTCCGTCTTTTTACTAATTCTTTGGCTTTACTCAGCCAATACTATTTTAAACTGCTATAGTGAAAATCCCTTACTATAAGGTTTGAAAATCACAAAAAAAAAATTAAAACCATCAAAATCTTTTAATTTGTGTTAGCGCTAGATACTCAAAAAAAGATGGAAAAGTGTAGCATGCTGAGTTTTATGTTAATGGCCCATTACTTAATTTTTTTACTTTAACAATTAATTTTAATATAATAGAATAGATATAGAATCAATATGCCACCAATATACTGGGTCTTTTTTCCTTATGTCAAAAATTACATCAATATGGGAAACCTATCCCAACCTCAATGCAAATACCATGAACACCATTACTCGAAACAATTGATTTTTTACCTTGAAACTGCAACTTTTAGAGAAAACGAGATATTTTAGAATATATCCTAAATTTAAGATACTTATTACTAGTTTTATTTCATTTTTCATTTTTGTAAAATTTAAATGCTAAAGTAACATAATTGAAAATATGTCGTTCAAAAAGTAATTCAAGTTGTGATTGTGGTTTCTTGGTCTGATATATTTTCTCTTCTAAAATCAAAAAACTACTTCACGGTGGATTTCAAACTTCGAGATTCACTAGAGTCGTTATATATCTACTCCACGCAGTTTCATCGATGATATAATGCCATCTTTTAATTTAAAAAAATGAAAGTTCGCATCATTTTGCTCTGAAGATGGTAATTTCCAAATGATGATAATTTTTTTTTCAATAGAATAAAGACAATAAAATAAACAGTAAAAAGATTATGTAACACTATAAACAAAAACAGCTCATAGACGCAATTGATAAGAAACTACGCTGTATAACTTAATCGTGATCATCAGGCGCGTTAACACCTTAGTTTAACGTCCATAAAGCCTTCTGATTTTTTTATTGGTATAATTTCATATAATGTCTCCGAAAACATTCCCCTTTTTTCTTCACTGTAAAAACCTTTCTTCTCATAATTTTAACTCCTTTCATTCACGATGAGTATTGCTTGTTCTATAAGATATTTAGACAAAACCTACAATGCCAGTATTTAGTACCAAGTATTAATAGTTCCGTTCCCGTAAGGCGCAATCTATCTATATAAATAAAGATGAAATTCTGTTTGTTTGTTTATTTGTTCTTTATAGAAATCCATACCGTTTGTCCTAAATTCTCCAAATTTCGCTCAGTGGTTCTTTGATACCAGGTGCGAACACCCGTCCATATTAAAATTGCATAGCTTCAGCCAATCTCTGGGTATATTCTTTATTGTTATAAAATTCGTCATGATCTCCCTTACAATGGTTTTTTTTACGAGTCAATAAACGGCCTTAAAATTAATATTATAGATTTTGAAGAGGCCAACAAGGCCCGGTAAGACCGTCCCTAGGCAGGCGTCGAGTTCTGGGATTTTTAAACCATATGTTTTTTTGTTTTTTTAGCATTACAATACGTTTATTCACATGTATGGTAAATTCATTTTTTAAAAATGCCTCCTAAGAAGCGAGCTTTAATAGGAGTAGAGAGCTCAAAAGCTAATAAACAACATCAAATACAAGCAGCTGAAACTCTCGACGAACATCAAAATAGGATTGAACAACAGAGGCTTAGACAGACCGAATCGCGGGAAACTGAGTCTGCCCAGGAATACGAGGCCCGCCTTGCGCCACAGAGGCTTAGGCAAGCCGATTTGCGAGAAGCTGAAACTGCAGGGCAATATTTCTGTTTGTTTGTTTGTTCTTTATAGAAATCCATACCGTTTATCCTAAATTCTCCAAATTTCGCTCAGTGGTTCTTTCTTACCAGGTGCGAACACCTGTCCATATTAAAGTTGGATAACTTCAGCCGATCTTCAGCTGATATTCTTTATCCTAATAAAAATCGTAATGATCTCGCTTTACAATGTTTTTTTACGAAATCGACCGTTTCATTAGAAAAATTAAATTTCCCGGGTGAAACCGGGACATACAGCTAGTTTACTATATTATTTAATGAAGGGGATGGTCGTGTTAACGCAGGTAGTGGAATACTTTTGAGTTACGGTCAGTAAAAGTGCCCTATATAACTAACTGCCCCAGTTGATTATTTGTGATCAAAGGAAATTTTCCTTCAAATTCCTAAAGTCGCTGTTTTTTAGGTTCATAGTAAAATTAAGAAAGCGGTTGA
Organism: Aelia acuminata; assembly: GCA_911387785.2. Taxonomy (NCBI): domain Eukaryota; kingdom Metazoa; phylum Arthropoda; class Insecta; order Hemiptera; family Pentatomidae; genus Aelia; species Aelia acuminata. The sequence continues at coordinate 19,021,126 of OU426984.1, read as the reverse complement.
AACATCACATTTGATTATCCAAGAAAACTGTTGTTTTTTGTTTTTTTTTTGTATAAATGGAATTGGTGTTTCAACTGCATTCATAATTTTACCATTCCAAACAGCGACTGGGAAAAATAGCATTGCGACGCTTAGGTACATAAAATCGCCATAACCCAATTTGTGTCTAGCCCAACTGCAAAGAAATACTAGTGTATATCTCAAGAATGAGAATTTATAGATATATGGGACATTCTTTTACAAACCGAACAGATTTGGACAAAATTTGGACATTTTAGATTTAACTGAAACTTTTTTTACGGGTTCTATATCGAAAAAAAAGAGATACGTGTAAGAGGATTTTTTTTTATTTTCGATATTTTGAAAAATAAACAAGATCGAAAATTCGTGAATTTGATGATTTATCGATAATAGGCTATTTTTCAAAAATTCATAACTCCGGTTCTATTTAAGCTAAAAAATCTAATTTTTTTTTTATTTTGAAGGTAAAAAGACAAGCTTTAAGAAAAAAATACTTTCAAAACAAATTGTCGAAAAATTCAAATTGTTATTAACAATTTCAATGTTTAAATCGGTTTTTAACAGTGGCGCCACCCATGAATCAACTTTTTACTATTTTTATCGTATTCTGCGTCAAATTTTCTATCGAAAACGTTTTTACGATAAATCATCAAATTCACGAATTTTTGATCTTGTTTATTTTTCAAAATATCGAAAATAAAAAAAAAAATCCTCTTACACGTATCTCTTTTTTTCGATATAGAACCCGTAAAAAAAGTTTCAGTTAAATCTAAAATGTGTCGGTCAGAAAGGTGTTCGGTTTGTAAAAGAACGTCCCATATTCAGGAATTTATAAATATATTTGGAGTTATCATTGATTGTTTGTAGAACTTGATCGAATCGCTTTTTGTCCGTAAGTCCTGTCCTGACTTAATAAACGTTGAATCTATAAGAATATCTATAAATGGGTTAAGCATATACAATTTTTATAATGTCATTACTTCTTTGATACCCAATTAGCCAGAGAGCAGAGCAGCAAAATCCAGAGAGACATTTATAAAAGTTTTTCAGCTCTCCTGACGAATCTGACTTGCGACAGACATGTGACATAGTTATAACATGAATGTGCCAGAGCATGGTACTAGCTGACCTGACCTTGTCACATTTGTCCCAACTATTTGCTTTAGTTTGATTAGTTTCTCGCTAAAGTTAAATTACTCCCCTTTCTGTAATGGTCATTCTAAATAATTCAGAATCACGTACATAATAAAGTATTTCGCCATCTGATGAACTGTATAAAATATTACTGTTTATAAATAATATTTTATATTATTATTTATTATAATATTTATATACCCTAGAGAGAGAGATTTCAAAGACTAGAGAGAGATTCTTACCCATTGTGGGAAAACCCTGCATGGAATCTAAGGAAAACATTGTGTCCTACAAGGAAATGTAACCTATCGACGAGGAAAAAAGTCTATCAAATCCTTCTCTCTATTTGATGGAATATGGGACAAAGATTGGAGTTTTGAAAACCTTCTCACTAGAAATTCAATTTCTTTAGATTATTGATTCAGAGGAGATGGTGGTGAACAAAATATTTTAAGCTAGATATAAATATATAATATACAATATATATTAGATATAAAGAAGTTTTATTCTTTAGGTTTTCTAGGAAACATTTTGACGGGGAGAAAGTATCCTTAAGCTAATTAAAATGTTATAACCGTTATAATAAACTTTTATAACTGTCATATATCATACTAGCATTCCCCGTCGCGGCTTTGCCCGCAAGCCTTTAAAATCAATTCTGTGATCATTATCTTGGTATTGATTTAATATAATATGTTAACGGATGTTAAGGAGATTTAGTAGAATCGGAGCTTCCGGTAGGTGGAACGTTGGAGGGGGAAGCTGCCGGCTCGGTAGAAGAGAGGGAGACGCATAATAGAGAGAGTTGCGAAAACCGTTAGAGTTAAATGACATTTTCGTCAAGTTTCTATCATAAGTAGTTTTTGCTCTGCATTGATTATATCAGTAAGGAAAAAGCCTCTTAAATATATGGAGAAGATATCGAAATAAACACGCACCATCCCCAATCATGGGAATCACAGTGTGCATAATTTGATTTCCATTAATATTTAAATAATCCGTAGCCATGTTCTATGTGAATGTCTATTTTAATAATATTGTAACGGTAACTCGTTATTCAAATAAAAAACATATGGTTTAAAGTCTCAAAAATAGATTTCCGTTAAACGAAAATTTCGCCATTTAAGCCCCTTAGGGGTTACATTTTTGAAATTCCTTTGGTTACCTACATCGCGTTTAAAATCTAAATTCCGAACTTCAAGTTTCTATCATTTGTAGTTTTTGCTCTGCATTGATTCTGTCAGTCAGGACAAAGCCTCTTATATATAGAGAGATATCATATCATATAACCGGTTATCGTTTATAAATTCCTTTTTTTTTTACATTTATCCAACGCTAAGACGAAGCTATGCTTGTCTTCATCAAGAACTTTCACTGCAATAGATACTTAAGGTCTTTTTTACTTTACCCACACCAGTTACTTATTTCTAAAAGAGTGATTTATCTTAGTATTAAATTATGGTAGAACAGATGATTAACGTAATGTATTTAAAAAGATTAAAGGCGGGTTCACACGGGGTCGTTAATTCGGCGAAGGCACTACCTGCCGGATAGTCAGTCGTAATCACTACCTCGTGTGAACTAGTGGTAGTGGGAATGTTGGTAGTGCACGACCTTGTGACGGGTCGTGAAATCTCCATTTAGTTGGAGTGATCACGCCCGCTTCAGTCGTATATCGTCGATGGAGTGCTTGAGAAATAGGGTAGCTCTGACTCTAAACTGCCTCAACCGAATAGGGGGCGCTTTCTGGGGCCTCAAATACCCGGCTACAATGACCATAAATAATAAATAAGGAAGTAATGTTGGGTATTCTGAGGTATGCGTCCCTTAATAAACGTAGTAAATGAATACGAATTTATTTAATTGGTTTGTTTTGTTTGTTTGTTTGTTTAACGTCCATTTTTATGCTACTTAGGCTAATCGGACGATGCTACAGTGGGAGTCCTAAATTTTGCCTATCCAGGTATAATTAGGATAGGGATCTTTAACGAGTACCTGACATCGTACAGGCTCGGAACCTCCATTTTACGTCCTATCCGTGGGACGGCATAGCTAAGGATTTTTTACTCCCATTAAAAAATCCTAGGGCCACCGCTAGAATTGAACCCGCGATCTTGTATTGTAGGTTGCCATGCTAACCTACAAGTGACCCCACTGTTAATTGGTGGCTTTTATTTCTAAATTTCTAGGGGGCAGCTGCCCTTCTCTGCAAAAACCAAAACAGTTTTGGTTCTATCTTAAAAACTTTCCTGTAGCTGTTCGGATCTTCCAGCGATAATTCTCTGCAAATACTGTTGCTAGCACCGAGTGAATTCCACCTCTTTACCCAGTCTCGAACACACACTTTACTCTTCTTGTTTTGAATCTTTTTCAAGCGAATCCTCATTTCTTGCACTAAAAGTTCGCATAAAACTTTTGCGGCTTCATAGTCTGCCATAACAAGAACAAGCGCGAGAGAAGCACGACCAACAAAGGCACTTTACCGTGTGAACTAGATAAGGTCGTGAGCTCCTACTGGGAGAAAGGAAGTAGTGTGACATGCGCATTACTGGTCCCCCTGGTGGTAGCGCCCTGTTCACTACCTCGTGTAAACCCGCCTTAAAATGTAATCAAAAATGATAGTTTAATATACTGCATCTGCTATTTCTCAAACCCCATTTAAATGCTGGAGATCTTCTTTGATGTATATCATCCTCTTCTGCATTTCCGGGTTTTATGAGGGTTATTCCCAACCTTTGAAATGTCTTAAATGCCTCTTCTTCCGATTTAAGAACACAAATCAGTTGTACCAGATTCATTATTAACAAAATCAACTTCAACGTTTCTTAAAACCGAGGAGGTATTAGGTAGGTGACCTCCATATGTATTTTTTTTTCTCTTAAAATAGACTTTTGTTATTAAATAACTTTATAACGTATGTTATTAAATAACGTTAAAGAAATCACTAATAATATTAAAAAGTAAACTGGGTAAAGTAAAAAAGACCCGATATTTACCTACAATGTGCTTGTTCATATCGTTAAACGTCCATTTATGCTACTAAGGCTAATCGGACGATGCTACAGTGGGAGTCCTAAATTTTGCCTATCCAGGTATAATTAGGATAGGGATCTTTAACTAGTCCCTAACTTCGGCCAATTTACGTCGCATCAGAAGGACAGCATAGCCAAAGATATTTTACTTCATTTAAAAAATCCTAGGATCGCCTGGCTGGATGCACCCTTTGGTATTGTAAACTGCTATGCTAGCTACTACACAACAAGTTACTAAACCCAATATATATATATTACAATATATATATATAAATATATATATCTTCTTCTTTCCCTATCTCCTTCGTGCTGTTAAGCGTGGAGTAGATTTAACTTGCCGCGTTCGCTCCCGAGTCTCTCCATATACTGGCTGTATGTGGTCCCATGCCTGCCAACTGGTCGCTGCCCCCTTGGTCTGGCCTCCAATATTCATCTTGCTCGACGCTCATCTCCCATTCTACAAACATTCCCGTACCATTTGAGCTGACATTCTTCAATTGTATCACGCACAGGTTTTACGCCGAGTTGTTCCCGAATTTTTACTTTCACTTACCTATATATGAAATATATAGTAAGTGGAAGTATTGCGATCGTGAAAAATTTCGACTTCCGGTTTTCAACGGAAATACACGTTTTGGGGTCCCCTGAGTCCAATTAACCAAGTCCCGCGAAATGGTCTGTGTGTGTGTGTGTGTGTGTCTGTGTGTGTGTGTGTGTGTGAACAGACTAGCTCAAAAACTATAGGCCGTACAAAACTGAAATTGGGTATTTAGTGTATGTATATGCCCGCGATGTGACGGCATAAATTTCATCAAAATTACTTAAAGGGAGGGGGTACTTTATTTAATAACTTTTTAGGTTTTTTTCGATTTTCTCAAAAACGGCTCTAACGATTTTGATTAAACTGAGTATTTCATCTATTTATATGCCCTAGATATGATTGATGAAAAATTTCATCAAAATTGATTAACCGGAGGGGGGTCTTTACTTAATAAATTTTGTAACATTTTCACGTGTTTTTTTATTTACTGTAAATCGGCTTTAACGATTTTGATCAAACTGGGTATTTGATGTATTAATATGCCCGACATATGACTGTAAAAATTTCATCAAAATTGATTAACCGGAGGGGGGAATTTACTTAATAAATTTTGTAGCATTTTCACGTGTTTTTTTTTATTTTCTCAACAACGGCTCTAACGATTTTGATTAAACTTAGTATTTGATCTATTTATATGCCCAAAATGTGTCTGTAAAAATTTCATCAAAATTGATCAACCGCAGGGGGCACTTTACTTAATAAATTTTGTATCATTTTTACATGATTTTTTTTATTTTCTCAACAACGGCTCTAACGATTTTGATTAAACTTAGTATTTGATCTATTTATATGCCCAAAATATGTCTGTAAAAATTTCATCAAAATTGATCAACCACAGGGGGCACTTTACTTAATAAATTTTGTATCATTTTTACGTGATTTTTTTATTAACTCAAAAACGGCTCTCACAATTGTGACCAAACTGGGTATTTGATGTATGTATATGCCAAATATGTGATAGCCAAAATTTCATCAAAATTGATCAACCGAAGGGGGGACTTTACTTAATAAATTTTGTATCATTTTCACGGGGTTTTTTATTTACTCAAAAACGGCTTTAACGATTAATAAAAATAAGATATGAATGTAGAAAAATGTGTGACTTTGGGAAATGATATTTAACAAAACACGTCAATTTCTTATCTAAGTAAGTTGGTAGGTGAAAGTTGTGTGTTGCGCGCACGCACCAGATTTTTTATTTACTCAAAAACGGCTTTTACGATTTTGAAGAAACTGGGTATTTGATGTATGTATATACCAAATATGTAAAAGCCAACATTTCATCAAAATTGGTCCAACTGAGGGGGCACTTTATTTCATGACTTTTTTTCCAATTTTTAACTTTTTTTCGATTATCTCAAAAAGGGCTTTAACGATTTTTATCAAATTCGTCATGTTTAATGAGAATTAGGTTTTCTTTAATATCAGGTAAGCTTTATCATTATTAAAATGTTCTGAGGGGGCTTTTTTTGGGGGGGGGGGGCTTTTTTGTTTGTTTGTTTCTTTCTGATAAAGTACCTTTGTTTTTGTTTACATGGAGAAATTAACTGTCTCTCGTTACGATTAAAAATAAGAAATGGCTAAATATGAGATATGATAAAAATAAAGAAAACATAAAGAGGAGAAAAAAAGAAAAATATTCAGTCAACTCATAAAACTCGTTGAGCCCACGCATACAGAGTACGCCTTTAATGACAGACCATTGTTCATAATTAAAGCCGTTCTGTTCATTTGAGAAGTGATAATTAACAAAACGCATTCATTTCTAATCTAAGTAAGTTGGTAAGTGAGAGTTGTGTGTTGCGAGCACGCACCAGATTTTTACTTTCACTTACCTATATATGAAATATATAGTAAGTGGAAGTATTGCGATCGTGAAAATTTTCGACTTCCGGTTTTCAACGGAAATACACGTTTTGGGGTCCCCTGAGTCAAAATAACCAAGTCCCGCGAAATGGTCTGTGTGTGTGTGTGTGTGTCTGTGTGTCTGTGTGTGTGTGTGTGTGTGTGAACAGACTAGCTCAAAAACTATAAACCGTGCGAACCTGAAATTGGGTATTTAGAGTATGTATAAGCCCGCGATGTGACAGCAAAAATTTCATCAAATTTGCTCAAAGGGAGGGGGTACTTTATTTAATAACTTTTTAAGTTTTTTTCGATTTTCTCAAAAACGGCTCTAACGATTTTGATATAACTGAGTATTTGATCTATTTATATGCCTGAAATATGACTGTAAAAATTTCATCAAAATTGATCAACCGGAGGGAGGACTTTACTTAATAAATTTTGTATCATTTTCACATGTTTTTTTTATTTACTCAAAAACGGTTTTAACGATTTTGATCAAACTTGGTATTTGATGTATTTATATGCCAAAGATGTGATAACCAACATTTCATCACAATTGATCAACCGGAGGGGGGACTTTACTTAATAAATTTTGTATCATTTTCACGTGTTTTTTTTATTTACTCAAAAACGGTTTTAACGATTTTGATCAAACTTGGTATTTAATGTATTTATATGCCCGAGATACGACTGTAATAATTTTATCAAAATTGATCTACGGGAAGGGGGACTTTACTTAATAAATTTTGTATCATTTTCACGGGTTTTTTTCATTTACTCAAAAACGGCTTTAACGATTAACAAAAATAAGATATGAATGTAGAAAAATGTGTGACTTTGGGAAATGATATTTAGCAAATCACGTCAATTTCTAATCTAAGTAAGTTGGTAAGTGAAAGTTGTGTGTTGCGCGCACGCACCAGATTTTTTCATTTCTTTTTCGGTCCCGCCTTGTCTTGCCAGCTACTTTCCTTAAATACCTCATTTCAGTTGCGGTAACCTTACTAGCGCTCTTGTCAAGAAGAACCCAGCTCTCTGATCCGTATAGCAGGACTGGGAGAAACACCGTTTTGAACAGTCGGAGCTTGGCCTCTTGACTGATTTCCTGCTTTCCCACCAGAGTACTAGCTATTAGGAACAGTACTTGATTTGCCTTCTTTACTCGGTTAAGTACTTACTACGGTAAGTAATATATATATATATATATATGTATATGGGAGATTATAAACTTATGGTGGTATTTGTGTCACAACGTGATAAATCGATAACGGCCTGAAGGATTTTTCCCCAAAATTTTTCTAATAAATACCCTATATGTTACCCGCGGTAATCTTTTGGCCCCATCCCTGTATTAATTAAACTTTTATTAATGAACAGGACTCGAGTTTCATTAATGTCATGAATTGACAAAAAACCTCCAACCAATCTTGAATATCACTTTATTGATAATTATTGTTCTCATCTTTCACTGTAACTTTATAAACATAAGAAGATTTATTTGGTATATATTCCGCAGAATTTGTTATGGGACGACGACTTTGGATTGGAAAAACAGTTTATGAGACCGCTAAGGAAAGTCTTTTGCCTATCTCTTGACGACATATTATTAAAAGTAGATATTTTGTTTCTTGCAGATAAAGGAACGTTTTCAAAACTCTTAAATCGTTAACAAAAACAGTTTTCACCTGACGCGTCAGTTGAAAGTCTTAGTTTTTTCATGACATCAAACATTCGTCTGTGTTTTTTTCTATTTTTTGTTAATTGTGCTTACTTGTATTCATCTTCACTTGAACTAAAGTCACTGTTCAATTACACTTCAACCACAGAAAAACACCACAGAAATGGACTACTGTTGATCTTTCCCCGAAACTCAGGACTTCAGCTCTTTTCCCCCCTTGTATCGATTTTAAACTATAGAGTTTATGTGGACTATCGTTTTTTTTTTCTCGACTGTAACAAGTATGAAAAGAAAGTACACTTGCTATACTATCAGATGGCACCACTTGTTCCAAATCAACAAAAAGTGGACTACCGTGGTTTTTCCCCCTGACCCTTCAAATAGATTCGACGAGATTTTCCCCACACGAAAAGTGGCGACACATATAATTTGCCATAGGAAAAACACGGATTTTCCTAGTCCAAGCCGGAAAAAATAGTTTCATGATTACCCTCCCTGAATATCGAAAACAAAATGAACTGTGGCGTTAATAAATCAACACCGCCATCTGTTGGTAATTTATAGAACTTACAAATAATCACACTCAATAGAATTTAATTTGTAAAAGAAGAAATATCGAGCCCAATAATCGAGATAAAAACTATCCTATCTTATCTTAAAGAGAAAACTACAAACAATTAGCCAAATTTCATCAAAATCGGTTGAGTAGTTTCTGATTTTACCTCCGACAAACATCGGGACACGAAATTTTTATATATAGATATATATATAAAGATTTTACCATGTAATATATTTAACTATAAAAAATAACAAATACTAAAAGAATTTTTATTAAAATATTGTATAGCTTCTAAAACTAAAATATTATGAAATTCTCTATGTTTTTTATCCATAGACGTAGACGCTCACAGAAAATAGGTTCCTTGATTTTAATCCAGCCGAAATTAGGATAAACTCGTTTGCAACTTCCTGTTTAATAAAGAAGGGGCCAAGCTAACTCTAATCCAAGATTACAACAATGCAGCGCTAATATCGCCGAAATTGCTAGATAAGCTGAAGGTCTCCCGACCAGCTCTTTTTACTCTGCCCCACCGTGGCTTATATTATTTAATCTTTTATTATCTCGTTAGACCCCCCCCCCCCGCTCCCAACAGTTGGGCTCTCTTGTCCTCTAGATAAGCCATCTTTAGGACCCCTCTGGAAAAGTTCATCTCTTCTCTAGGATGTTATCTAGATAATTATCTCTGAACAGCACACTGCCCTTCAGGATTGAGATATTAAAATTTTAGTCAACCCAAATCTCGGAACTAAATTTAAAAAAAAATAACAAGGAAATAATGAAACTCAGCTAATATATTTTAATTAATTAATTTATTATTATTATAAAATCATTTTTCTTATGTTATGCAATCTGCAAAATTTGCTAGATGCACATGTATGCTCTATACGTATGTGTGATCCACTGAGGTGAATTATCGTAATAAGTCTCTTGGCCACCGCCCCAGCAGTCGTTAGGGTGGGATGTGTTAATTAGTTGTGGATTTAAGTGATTATTTTAATGGCTTCATGTTTTGAAAAATTGTCTTTGACGAAAGTTTTTGTGGCATTTTGTGAGTGTTTAGAGTTTATTATTGGTGTTTAGTTTATATTACGAAGACTGTTTAGATGTTAAGGTCCTTATGTGGTAAGTCATTGGTCACGTAGTAAGGTGCTTCTACTATCTTCCTTAATACTTTCGATTGAAATTATGGGACTCATTGAATAGGGTAAACCATTCAGTAAAACCATCTTAAAACAAAATTGCTGTGGTAAAATAAAAAAAAAAATTATTTTACCCCCGCCCCTCCCCCTGGCTACAGCGACCAACTTTTTCAATGCGATCTCTTGTTAGTTTGTTTTGGGGCCCGGTGTGGCTGTGCGGTAAAGCGCCGTACTCCCATGCCGGAGCTGTGGGTTTGAGTCCCGCCGTGGGTGGTGCTTTTCTTTCGTAGGAGAAGTATCACCCAGTGCCATGGGTGTTATTATGTGCTGTTAGGGCTTCAGCGGAGTCCCAAAAAAAAAAAAAAAAATGATATTGGCGTTTTTGGAAGGATATATATTGGAAGGATAAGTAAAGCCAATATGTGAGATCCTAGAGAAGAAGCAGCTAAAGTGGTTCGGTCACGTCTGCCGAATGAGCGAAGATCGAGAACCACGTAAGTTTCTCGAAGCAAGGCCTACAGGCAAGAGACCAAGAGACAGACCAAGAAAGACGTGGATGGACCGAATGGAACAAGTGGGAGAAAAAAGAGGAAGGCGGCTGGAATCCATGAAGGCATTGGCTAGGGACCGTGATGCTTGGTCCGCTTGGGTCGAGGCTCCTCCACGCTGAGAGGCAGAAAGGAAGTAGTAAAAGAAGAAGAAGAAGAAAATAAAAAAAAAAAAAAACCTTTTATGAAGCGATCAAATAGAAACTTCCTATAGCTCCTCTTTTTTGTTTTTTTGCCTTTCAATAGTTTTACCATAAGGCAATATTTATTGTTAAAAGTGCAAAAACTAGTTTAATGTACTCAATTATGAGCAGTATGATGAAAAGTATTGTTCATAACACGTACCAAAAGTGTGTTTTCGGAGCTTGGTCTAATTTCGACGCTCGGATAAGCCTCGTGCGTTAAACTCGACCGCGCACCGAAAACAACCACTTTTGGTACTATATTGACACCCTGTGGATTTAATTGTTAAATCTTCCCTATGGTTAGTTCGTTAAAATCTTACTTCATAGATGACTTAGACATTAGATTCATATATACCTTGAAATAAAATTAGGACTTGTATACTTATTTCTTCAAGTTAAAGGAGAGATGTCAATAACTGTATGGTTTACCCTATTTAAGGGCTTTGCAGTGCCTCATAACTTTTTCCCGTATGTCCATCTGAGGCTAATAAGCGCATTTTATATAATTATATATAAGTCTGATGGTTAAGGATAATTCAGAGCATCTGTCAAGTAATCTTGATAACAGTCCATATCGTTGGTTTAGATGCTTTTTGTATGTTTAACGTCACTTTATGCCACTAAGGCTAATCGGACGATGCTACAGTGGGAGACCTAAATTTTGCCTATTCAGTTATAATTAGGATAAGGATCTTTAACGAGTACCTGACATCGTACCATTTTACGTCCTATCCGAGGGACGGCATAGACAAGGATTTTTAACTCCCTTAAAAATTTCTAGGGCCACCTCGAGACGCGAACACGCGACCTTTAGTATTGTAGGTTTCTATGCTAACCAATACACCACTTTTTTAGTCTGATGTTGGTTTCCCATGTCAGTCTTTTTTCCAGATGAAGTTCCAATTATCTTACTTCCTAAGAAGTAGGTTTTGGAACATCATTAAAATAGACCCGAGGCAACAACCCGTGATTGAGAGTTAAGGCTATGAATACACTCTTCAATTCATTCATTTTAACTCTCCATATTTTAGCGCAAGCAAAAATATTGTAACACTTAAATGGGTTAACAAATATTTATTGAACGAGAATATGACAATATCAATGCCAAACGTATTATAATAACATAAATATTCGAGCAGGTTACATAAATTATAATTTTATGGTACACACATCACATGGCTTGAGCTTCAATGATAAACACTAAGACTAATTGGCCCAGTCACTCGCTTCTTATATATAGTCATAAAATGAACCTTCTGGAAGGTTCCAGGTCTCCATCAAAAAAAATCTAGGCCCATACACGTGTTTCAACGGTTTGTTCCGACCGCTACTTCGTTCCAACAAAAGGTTTGGGATTTTAAACCATATGTTTTTATTTTACGATTTAACGTTACAATATCGTCCAAATGATTTTATGTTAATTGAAGCGTGGGTGGAAATGCATAAAGGTATAAGTACCATAGGAAATTTTTACAGAAATGATGTGACTTATACTATCTAGTGTGAACTATATTCAGTGCTTACACCCATACCATCTTTCATACATTCAATGAACTCTTTTCTAACAACAAAACATTACTTATACCGATTTCTGAATAATGGCTTTTGAACATATAACTATTTGGAAAAAAAACAACTTTGTTTTGTTTTTTTGACACTTATACCCTTATGCATTTCTATGCTTCTATTGTTTTATTTAAATTTATTGCTTTAAATTATATATATATTAATAATGTATTAATATTTTCTTATTGCGCCACTCTAGGAGCACACTATCCTAAATTTCAAAAATTGCAGACGGGTTCTTCTAGATGCAAATACAATTTCACTAAATATATACTAAAGGCTCTTTCCCACGATTATGTACAGTACCGGTCAAAAGTTTAGACTCACTTGTATTTAATTCACAACCTTCAAGTTCAAAAAAATAATTGTAAATCAAGAGATAACATTTCAAAAATTATATGATTGTTTCGAATACAATCTATATAAATAAAGATGAAATTCTGTTAGTTTTTTTTTTTTTTTTTGTTTGTTCTTTATAGAATTTCATACCGTTTGTCCTAAATTCTCCGAATTTCACTTATAAGGGGAGGCTACGGACGTGGGGTCACCGATTACAATGAAACTTTTTTTCGAGTTTCTATATCCAAAAATATTAGATACGTGTCCGAGGGTTCTTGCCAATGGGCCTTCTGAGCCGAGAAAAAAAAATTTCTTAGGAACGAAAATAGCCAAAAATTGCATCAACAAAGTTGCCGCTGCTCAAAGCTCCTTCAACCAATTTCAATGAAATTTTCAGGCATGTCAGAGTATTGAAAAATATTAGACACGTGTATAGGGGATTTGCGAAATTAGCCTAAGGAAGCCCAGAATAAATCATTCAATTTTGTGTTATATTAGCGCTCTCGGTAACGTTAAAAATCAATTCCATTACTTTGTAAATTGAATAAACTACGTTTTTTCAGCTTCTTACTTCAAAAACTAAATATTTATATTTAAAAACAAATTATTTTGAGACGAAGTTTTTTTTTTTTTTATCTTCTAAATTTATATTTAAATATTATAAATATTTAACAGGAAATATTTTTCATAACAAAATTTCCTTGCTTGGAGGAGATTGTCACCAAAAAATTTTTTGTTGATTCCCCAAAAATATTTATGACCTTGTTTCACGATGTTCTTATCATAACAAAGATGACTAAAACAGTCGTCCAAATTTTGACCGTTCATATTTTTTAACAATGAAAAAAAAGAAGATTTAATTAGTGACAGAGAAATGTCGATTAATCAAAATCCAAAAAAGATACCCAAGAGATGCCAAATAAATCAAAAGCTAGATAATCCATTTAATATGTTTAAGAACAAACTTTTCGCAGTAGATACGTACGGGACGAATGCCAATGGGAGAGTGAAGTTATTTTCCACAAACCTGAGAGAAGGAATTACCTACCTAATCAGTTTGTCATGTTTATTTACATTACATGAAGTTGACCCTGTTTTTTGTATTTAGAAGTTCATACTGTGTTTATAACTGCAATCCCTTAATTTTTAACAAACGTTTTCAATCATAAAATAATTCCTTAATTCTTTGGGCAAGGGAAAACAACAATGGAAATACTTTCAGATTCAAAATTCAAACTTTCGAATTCAATTTTTCGCAAAATTATCTTAAATATTTTTTTAATTAACTATGAAATTGTGCTTTTTACATTAAAACTGGAACATATCTCAAATAGTAATTTTTTTTTTTTTTTGTTGAAAATTTTTGTTCAGTCTAAGCAAAAAATGCTTTTTCATGAAAAATATTTCCTGTTAAATATTTAATAATATTTAAATACAAATATTTAGTTTTTGACGTAAAAATCTGAAAAACGTAATTTATTCAATTTACAAAGTAATGGAATTGATTTTTAACGTTACCCAGAGCACGAATATACCACAATATTGAATGATTTATTCTGGGCTTCCAGAGGCTAATTTCGCCAATCCCCTATACACGTGTCTAATATTTTTCAATACTCTGACATGCCTGAAAATTTCATTGAAATTGGTTGAAGGAGCTTTGAGCAGCGGCAACTTTGTTGATGCAATTTTTGGCTATTTTCGTTCCTAAGAAATTTTTTTTCTCGGCTCAGAAGGCCCATTGGCAAGAACCCTCTGACACGTATCTAATATTTTTGGATATAGAAACTCGAAAAAAAGTTTCATTGTAATCGGTGACCCCACGTCCGTAGCCTCCCCTTGTTAGTGGTTCTTTCATACCAGGTGCGAACACCTGTCTATATTAAAATTGCATAACAGCCAACCTCTGGGTATATTCTTTATTGTTATAAAAATCGTTATAAATGATCTCGCTTTACATTAGATTTTTACAAAATCAACCGTTGGAGTACAAAAAAAATCTCATTTCTGTCCTAACGAACTTTTCTGAGGAATTTAGGACCCACGGCTTTTCTCAATGTTTTCAAAATTCCGTGGGTGAAACCGGGATATTAAAGTTAGTTATAAATAAATTGAAAATAAAATTATAGTTGTTACGTTGTCCAATAAATAAAATGTTGTTACTTATTTATTTTACAAAATCTATGGGTGAGTCTAAACTTTTGACCGGTACTGTATTTTTAAGATATTATTTTACAGATTGAAAATATTGCAGCGTGAACAAAATCATATCACTTTTTCTGTTACATTGAAAAGTTTAGACTTTTTATTTGTATTAATATACACATTAATATACATTTATACACTTTTAATTTAAAAGTGTAGTTTATTGCAAACCAACATGAGTTACGATTCAGTTCATTTTCGGCATATTTTACTGTTCTTTTTTAAAAAAGGAAAAACCGCAGCCCAAACTGCAAGAAAGATTCGTGCCGTGTATGGCGGTTCAGAAGTGGTTTTCGCGGTTTATTTCAGGAGATTTCAATTTGGAAGATCAACCCCGGGCTGGCCGGAGTTCAACTCTTGACATCGAGAATATTATGACGGTCATCGCAAACAATCCATCAATTACTGTCCGTGAAATAGCTGCGGAGTTAAGAGCCTGCAAATCGACCGTTTTTGATCATCTAAAGAATAGGAGAGCTATTCTACCAAGACAACGCTAGGCCCCATGTGTCTTTAAGGACTCGGCAAAAGTTATTAAGCTTCAGATGGGAGGTTTTACCTCACCCACCGTACTCTCCTGACATTGCTCCTTCTGATTTCCATCTTTTCGGTTCCCTCGAAAATTTTCTACAATGGAAATCCTACTCTTCAGAAGATGACGTCAAAACGGACCTTTTATTGTTCTTCAGGAGTAAGGACAGTGATTTTTGGAAAAAAGGGATAATGGACCTTTCAAGCCGTTGGGAAAGGGTAATCGCTAACGGTGGTAACTATTACGTTGTTTACTTTGTACTTAGATTAAATAAATAAATTGTAAGATGTTCATCAATTGTAATTTTTGTCTAAATTTCTCTATGAACTTTCCGGACAACCCAATATTATAAATTAAAATACGAATATTTAATTAAATATATGTGGTGTTGATTTCCTCATATTGTTTGTTGAAGTGATTAATAACGTGATACACATATGTAACTCGATACAGCATTTCCTTGTTTGTTTCCAACATTTTCCCGCAATATCCTCCACAGCCTCTGTTATTGTTTTGCTTGGTATTGTTTATGACAGTGTAAATATAGAGTACCTTGTGCGTAGAGGCATATTTACCTGTTCCCGTAAATAGAGTATACTCACAGATTAAATTAACACGTTAACATAAAGTAGCAATGTTTGATTAATAAAGTTTGCCTAAAACCCTGTAAAAAATGAACGATAACTTCCTCCTGTTTCATTAAAATTTTATCCTAATGCGTTTTTAAATATTAATTTTCTGAAGCTTCTTTTTCATCGCTATGTTATGTATGTGACCCCGCAATGTTTTATTTATTATAATATTGTAACGAGAAAAAACGATAACAAAAGAAGACAAATTACTGAAAAGATTTCTAGATTTTTTTGTTGGAACAAACTGTTCTTGTACATGTTCGTAACTATTCGAGAATCTTCTACGCTTGTCGGGTACCGTCTACATTGTTCTAATTCAGACTGAATATAAAGAGCGATGGACCGGAGAGCTACCTTGCCCTGAAGTTATCTTTGTGTACTATATCATTACAAGTTGATACTTTTTGTATCACAATTTGATACTTTTATGTTATTTTATTTTTTATGTTAGACATTGTGAATTATTATTTACGTTTAATGAAGATTATTTAAACACACAACATATTGTTACGGGCTTCGGGTTCGATAAAATGAACAATTAACACTAGGACAATAATTTATTAATCAATACTCACAAGGGTAATTACTGCCTTATTATCAGATACAAACCAGGCTGTGTATGCAGACTCTAATTACTTATAACTAACCGCACGGGTTAAAACAAGAGTCTTTTCTACGACATACACTATCACCACAATAACTTATCACAATAAGGCTTACCACTTATCACACTAACCTATCCCTGTTCACTACGAAGTGTACTCCACGGGTGTTGCCAAACAACTCCGCTGAGGCCTGTTAGAGCCGATATTTATTAGTCTTGGATAGATTCTAGAAGGTTCGGGGTTCATCTAGAACAAAGTCTTTGATCTTCCCCGACAGCCAGTGCGGCACCGAACAACGGACGTATTGTTCACCAAAGGCGCTTTGTATACTACCGCTGACCGCAACACTACCCCCTCCTTAATGCTGATCTGTCCCAGATCAGGTTGTGAATGGGGTGTAATAGGCTCAGGTGTTTTCTCCTCTTCAGCTTCCAGCAGGACTTTTCCTGTTTCCTGACCGAGTGTTAGAAGCACAGCGAGTTTCTTGAAACTACCAGGCGAAGCCACCTTCAACGAAAGGACACTGGCCGGTGCAACAGAGTCGAGCTCCACAATGCCAAACGCATTTGACATTACACAAACACCAGAAGTTGGGTCCGGGACCTGGCTTGGATCAATCCTTACAACACTTGCTTTGGAAACCAGCACCTGTTGGTTGTGAGGGTCTAGACCAATGCTCTGCTCAACTAAGATTCCGTTAACAGCACCATGAGCAGCTGATGGTTTGCTCTCATCACCATTCGATTCGAGTCCTACTACCGCTGTTGGACTTTCTGTAGTCCCATGGGTAATATTGGGCTTAGGAGGAGGCCGTCCAGGTCCTCGAATGATGCCACTCACTGTCACTTCATTGTCAGTTTCTCTCTCCAATTTCAATTTCTCTGCTAAGGGGTCATCAACCTCATCAGAATCAGTAACATGCGTTCTCCTGTTTATCATTTCAAGTTCAGCATCATCAGGCTTCATAGACCCACACCAAGCCTTTCCCTGATTCAAGGTTCTTTGCTTGCTGTACCTGATTAGCCGACCACTGATTGAAAAGGTTCCAGAGTTTGTCACTTGATCGTTTCCAGCCCTCCCCGATATGGCAGTCCTATGTTCATTCAAAGACCGCTTGGCCAAACTCTTCTCAAATGCTCCAAACAGACGCCGACAAGCCTCCAAGCTTCCAGCCGGCTCCCAGCCACTATGTTCAGAAGGGCATCCCTCCCATCCAAGAGTGTATCCGGCCCTCCTCGATACGGCTGACCTCTGTCCATTCAAAGACCGCCTGGCCAAACTCTCCTCAAATGCTCCAAGCAGACGCCGACAAGCCTCCAAGCTTCCAGCCGGCTCCCAGCCACTCTGTTCAGAAGGGCATCCCTCCCATCCAAGGGTGTATCCGACCCTCCTCGATACGGCTGACCTCTGTCCATTCAAAGACCGCTCGGCCAAACTCTCCTCAAATGCTCCAAACAGACGCCTCCAAGCCTCCAAGCTTCCAGCCGGCTCCCAGCCACTCTGTTCAGAAGGGCATCCCTCCCATCCAAGGGAGTATCCGTATTGCTTTTTTCCTGGATGGAACCTACGGGAAACAACAAACTCTTCTTCCTTATCTTGGGAGCTATCACCATCCTCGAGATGATCTCTCAAGTTCTCAATATCCTCCCTTCCTTTTTCAACACCAGTGGTTGACTCAACTTCCATGACTTCTCTTGTCGAATCCACCTGAACAAGCCTTCCCACTTCAACAGGCGTTTCCTCAGCGCCTTCATCGCAATCTTCCTTGTCAGGTTTAGCATACCTAAAAGTACTAGAATCCATGACAGTCTGTACAGCAGCTAACCCTGCATTTCCTATTCTTTCAGGCTTGGGTTTCATGAACTCCTCCTCGAAATGAACACCACAAGAGGATCCACACACAAGAGCATCCACCTCTCTCAATCCGCCAAGCGGGACCTTCACATCTTCAACACTCACTTGAGGATCAAGGTCGAAGGGCTCTTCTTTTTCTTCTTTATCATTAGTTTCCCCTTCACCTTTCGATTCGTTGAAATGAAACACTTCATCAACTTGCGTAGCACTAAGAACCTTCTTAACCGAAATCTTAGGAATATCACTATCAACTAACTTATTTTCTAAAGTAGTAAAAAATTCTGATAACGTAGAAAATAACTCATTTTGATTTTCTAACAACTCATTTTTCAATTTACTAAATTCTGTTTCAAAAAGGACGTGATCTGGATCTTCTCCACTACTAATTAAAGCTTCCCTGAGCCTTTGTTGCAATATAGACTTGTTCCCAGAAGTATCCAAATCGCGTTCTTCTAATTCACTTTTTAAATCTGCTACTTTCAAATCATACAATCTCAAGCCACCGGTTGACATTTTAAATATTATATACAATTATCAAAATTAAAATTAACAAATCAAAACTTAAAGACTAACAACAATAATTTGATTATAACTAACAACGAAAAAAAGAAATCTAATCCTATACACAGTTACTAAGATTTAAATTACAAATGAAATTCCCAACACTATAAACAATAAACTAAATTATTAAAAGAAACCAAAAAGATTAGATAAAACTCAAATATTAAATAAAATAAACAATATTCTATATAGACAAACAAATTTTCAATAGCCTAAATTACAATAATTAACTAAAATAACAAACAGAAAAATTATTTAAAACAAACTAAATAAATACGCTAATGCTAAAAATAATCCCCGCTTCTGACACCAGTTGTTACGGGCTTCGGGTTCGATAAAATGAACAATTAACACTAGGACAATAATTTATTAATCAATACTCACAAGGGTAATTACTGCCTTATTATCAGATACAAACCAGGCTGTGTATGCAGACTCTAATTACTTATAACTAACCGCACGGGTTAAAACAAGAGTCTTTTCTACGACATACACTATCACCACAATAACTTATCACAATAAGGCTTACCACTTATCACACTAACCTATCCCTGTTCACTACGAAGTGTACTCCACGGGTGTTGCCAAACAACTCCGCTGAGGCCTGTTAGAGCCGATATTTATTAGTCTTGGATAGATTCTAGAAGGTTCGGGGTTCATCTAGAACAAAGTCTTTGATCTTCCCCGACAGCCAGTGCGGCACCGAACAACGGACGTATTGTTCACCAAAGGCGCTTTGTATACTACCGCTGACCGCAACAATATATTACAAAATATTAACACTATAGATAATATTAGCACTCAACACACTTAACACTATTAGCACTTAACACTATATATAATATTAGCACTCACTATATATAATATTAGCCATTAATATTAGCACTCAATTTACTAACAAACAGTCGGTTTTCGAAAATTCTGTAAACAGCTTGGTATATAACTGTGGTGGCTAAACTTTTCATAACCACGTTCAAAAATTTACAAATAAAAGTTTATTGAATTACTGCCGTGCCGAACATGTTCTAACGGAAGGAAAAAAAATTTCCGAATTTGGCCTATCAATTTTTTAAATTTTTCAAATCAGCACCTTTAATAATATTTCTCTTTGGAAAATTCGTGGTGTTTTAATTTGTAAAAGTATCACAGAACTTTTAAAATATAACAAAGAATTAACTACAACATACATAAAAAATAAAAAGGTAAGAATTGAAGCGTGGAAATGCAAAAGGGTCTGAGTGCCAAAAAAAAAACAAAAAAAAAAAACAAAGACTTTTTTTGCCAAATTGTTATATGTGCCAAAGCCATTCTTCAAAAATGGGTATACAAAATGTTTTGTAGTTAGGAAAGAGTTCATTTAACGTATGAAAGATGGCATGGGTATAAGCACTCAACGTAGTTCACCCTAGAGGGTATAAGTCACATCATTTCTGTTTAAATTTCTTAAGGCACTTGAAATTCCTTAAACTTCCTTATGCATTTCTACGCTTCGATTTTCCAAATAGAAATATTAATACATTATTATATTCTCTTGTACATTATTTTAAAAATCTTTCAATAGCTGATTTTTTAAAAATTATTTCTTATTTTTTTAATGTGATTTCTTAAATCTAAATGTGTTCGTTATCATATTGAACTGGGTTCATTTATTCAACGTCACTTTATGCTACTTTGGCTAATCGGACGATGCTAAGGAGGTAATTATCAATTTTGGCCGAGTACCTGACATCGTACAGGCTCGTAACCTACATTTTACGTTCCCTCCGAAGCATAGCCAAAGACTTTTTCCTACCTTTAAATATTCCTGGCGGGCTAGGAATCCGCGACTGTGTGTTTGTAATCGGATATGATAACCGCTATACCATATGCGACCCCAAACTGGATTTAAAATCGATCAATTGAAATTCAAAATCTTTCAAATTTAGACACTAAATAATCGATTTTATCTGCTGATGGCAAAATAAATGTTGATTTTGTACCATATGGTTGGTATTGGTTAGATTTTGCAGAAAATTTCTTTCCTAACGACTCAATTATGACAGAATTTGTTTTAGAGGAAAACATTGTATCGCTAGTGATAATTTTATGTTAATTCATCAAAATAAAGTTTTGGATCAACCAAGCAAATATTTTTATGCTTATTTATAACTAGCCGTACAGACAGCTACGTTCATTGACTCAAACGGTCGATTTCGTAAAAACCAATGTAAAGCGAGATCAATAGGATTTTTATAACAATAAAGAATATACCCAGAGATTGGCTAAAGTTATGCAATTTTAATATGGCAGGTCTTCGCACTTGGTATGAAAGAACCACTGAGCGAAATTTGGAGCATTCAGGACAAACAATGCGGATTTCTATAAAGAACAAACAGAATTTCATCTTTATTTACATAGATTATAGCTGCATATCCCGGTTTCACCCGGGGAATTTCATTTTTCTAATGAAACGGTGGATTTCGTAAAAAAACCATTGTAAAGCGAGATCATTACGATTTTTATAACAATAAAGATTATCAACTGAAGATCGGCTGAAGTTATGCAATTTTAATATGGACAGGTGTTCGCACCTGGTATGAAAGAACCACTGAGCAAAATTTAGAGATTTTAGGACAAACGGTATGGATTTCTATAAAGAAGAAACAAACAAACAGAATTTCATCTCTATTTATATAGATAGGAGATTAAGGTAATGCACAAAACATTATATTATTATATTTACTATTGGCTCGGATTGATTTCAATTTTTTACCTCAAACGGTATTGTCACTAAATTATAGATGCACCTAAATAGGGGAATTAAAAATGTGTCTGTATAATTTATTTTACTTTATAATAAAAATAAATTCGCATTTCATAGAAAATAAAGTATAATAATGCAACTAAAGTATTGTAAATCTTTTACACTCAACTATAAAGCAGGTTCCAACGAGAGACAAGCCAGTTAATGTCCACAAGCCGCAGGGGGCTTGACCTAGTTCGAGTCGGTGTCTCGCTCTCATTTAATTGTTTAACCAAAACAAAAATAAATAAATTTATATATATATATATATATAAATATATATATATATATATATATATATATATATAAACATATATACACCTGTTGTTTTTGTTATTAAAACTTATTTTTATTTTTATTTTGTAGCTAAATTGCCATGTTTTGGTAGCCATAGCATGAAGGAAGGCACTTCTGGTAAAACAGTTTTGTCAAAATAACTTCTGCGACAGTTCAGGAGCACGTTAAAGGTAAGTAAGTTTTTAATTTTCTTTTTTATGATTAAAAATTAGTGAACCTAAATATTTTCGGATTTGGAAAAAAACAACCCATAGAATTATATACAAGCACTAGCATTCCCCGTCGCGGCTTTGCCCGCGAGCCTTTAAAATCAATTCTGTGATCATTATCTTGGTATTGATTTAGTATAATATGTTAAGGAGATTTAGTAAATCAGTAAAATCATAATTTATTTTTAAAAATCATAAGTGCATTTATTTTTACTGGTTCCTAGTTTTTGAAGTCGATTCAATTTTTTTTTATTAATGAACTGATATTAATTATTATATTGATCTTGAATAAATCTTTACAAAGATAACATTTATTTATTTATTTTTTTTATTTAAATTATATGGAATTTGCATTTTCCTGGATAAACCCTACCATTCCCACAGTTGGCTATTTGTATACAGGGCGTATGTTATTACCGAGTTTTGATGCGGGCAGTCTCAATATAAAAACTCAGGACCCAGTTTTTATTACTTATTCAAAGGAATTTATATTCATAGCACCTCTCCTCCTTCGGTTTTATTAACAGATTCTTTTGTTTTTATTCAGTTGATATGATAAAAATATATATGTGCATATACTGGAATAAAACTGTCGTTTTTTTTTTTGTTTTTTTTCTCCCTAGGGTGAAAAAACAACATAGAATTAATATAGTCTATTGCCGGTCAGTTGAATTTCATTTATCTTGACTAATAGTAATTTGCATGGGACCCTGCGTTATTATTTTTTTTTTTTTTTTTTTTTTTAGTAGAATGGAAAATTAACATTTACTTTTAAATTAACTTTTCATTATTCAGCACTGTGAAATATCTGGAAAATTTTATTGAAAATTGTTAATAACTTACATTAAATATAAATTTTATCTAAGAAACTGAGTGAAATTGAAAATCACAGAAAACTATTGTAGTTTTCAGTATAGTATAACCGCTTCGACGCCCCACTGTCAGGGGAGTTAGGGGGACAATATTCCCCCCTCTGAAATTTCGAAATGAAACAATATCAGAGGGAACGAATTTGCGCATCTGATTTTTACTAGTTTATTTTTTTTAGTATTTATGTATAAGAATTTCTCTAATAAGTTCTAATTATTTCTTAAATAAATAATTGCGCTGTTTTATTTTCTCTCTTTTTTTTCACAATTTCCTTATTTTTTTTTTCTCTTTGAAGTATTTTTTATTAGTATTTTTTTTTTTATAACGAATAACCCAATTTTACCTCGGATTTTCTTTTCAACAACTTTCTGCGAATAACTTACAATAACTAGACTGTCATTGATAAATCACAAAATTTAAGCCATATAAGCGAAACAATTTTATTTATGTAAACCATATTGTATAAAAAAAAAAGCCTTATCATTACATAAAATGTGTACCAACTTGTAAAATATTTACCAACTTACTAACAACTATGTTGAAGTTATAGTTTCCTTTAATATACTTTATTTTTAAACTATTCTTTGTGACTAATGATACACCAATAAAATAGCTAAGCCTTCTCAAGAAACAACAAAGTTCATAAACACACATAAATAAGATATTAGTCTGTAAAAAACCTATTTATAAATTTTGTTACAATTTTTTTTGTCTTATTTATACAATAAAATTTAACATGGTATGCGTTAAAATAATATTATCACTTTTATAAATCCTCAAAATGTTTTGTATAGGTATCCTCCGATGCCTTTCTTCATTTATTTTTTTCTATATATACATAGCTTATAATTCTTAACTAAACATTTTATATATCAGTCACCTTATTTAAATATTCCGGCTTTTAAAATAATATAGGTAAAATAAATAACCATACAGCTTCCATTATTATATTTAAACGGGTTATAAATTAAGCGAATTTCTCTTCGGCTCTCAAACGTCAAATTCCTGTCGAATTTAAGCCTCAAACATGATATTGCTTTTCATTAATGTAATCAGGGAATACATACCATGGCGTAAAAGTATGAATACTGCGTACCGTATATGCTCTAATTATTCAAATAATCATTCTTTTGTTCTGAGTAAGCATGAGGCGTGGTCGTACATTTCGATTAAAAAGTATGGATCTCTGAACTTCATTAAGCGTAAAACTGGTAATAAAATAAAATATTTTCTGTTTATTATCTTTCTTTATCTATCTCTCGTGTCCCGACGTTTGTCGGAGGTAAAATCAGAAGCTACTCAACCGATCTTTATAAAATTTGGCTCATTGGGTGTAGTTTTGTCCAACTTAAAAGATAGAATAGTATTTATCTCGAATATTGGATCAATATTTCTTTGATTGCAAATTAAATGCTTATTGTACTACAATGTGAAATTGAGTGTGATTATTTGTATGTTCTATAAATTTCCAACAGATGGCGGTGTATGTTGATTTATTGACTCAACCATTTTCTTTCGATATTTAGGGTGGGTAAGCATCCTGTAGCCGAATCTATTGTTTCCATTTTGGACTTGGAAAATCCGTGTTTTTCCCTTGGGCAAATATGTCGGCTTTTTCACGTGTGGGGAAAGCATCGAATCGAGCAAAAGACTTTTCCATAACCTGTTCATGTTGGACCTACCGTTAATATATTTAATCTCATATAATCATGTGTTATATTCTGAATTTAATTAATACGTATCATGGGAAAAGATTAATTTGGTACATTTTTGCTAACGATTGTTAGCACCCCTGTGCAACAATTCTTGCTAACTATTGTTAACCCTATTGCGATTATATTATGTTCCTCTTACATATGTGTTTAATTTAACCTCGCCTCTGCTGGAAAAATCTAGTAAGTGTTAAATGAATGGATCATTAATATACTATTATACTTACTACAGTCAAATATGAGATTTAAAAAATAAAAAACTTTAATTCTTCTAAATTATTTAACAAACAATTTTATATTTGGCGTAAAGTTCTATTTTAAATCCCGTTGGTTTTTAAGTTAGCTGAAAAGTTTTTATCTTTATCAGTCATTTTTATTTAAATATAATTAATTTAACGCATTGTAGCTATTGAACCACAGCAACGCGTGGTAGGATCTGCTCTTTATATATAAAAATGTAAGACCCTTATGTTTGTTACTTTAAAAGTGGAAAAGTAGCATAAGAATTTACTTACACAACGTTGCTGTTTAGAACAATAGCGGCCAAAGCTACTTATTATGTTAATATCCTTAATGGAAATTTTTTTTTAAGGATTGAGTAATTTAAATTACGTCATTATGTGTAATGATGTTTAAATCTATCCGGAATAAATGTATTTACTTCCCAAAAATGTAATATAAAGGGTAAGCCAATCCAAAGTGTGGACGAGTTTAGCTAGTATAAAATGTTATGATTATTCATAATTTATTTATTACTAATGATACCATTAATAAAAGCCTACTTTAAATAGCTGTCGAATAATAAAAAATTGCTGATATTTTTTTAAATTGTATATATAAAAACTAGTTACACTCCTCTACTGAACAGGAAGCAACAGTGTGCATTCCATTGGGATTAATTTTTATCATGGGAGAGATTAACGGAAACAACGGTTGAAAAACAGGAACTTATAAATAAAATAGGCTGTGACTCTGTTAAAAATTTTCCTATTCCTATCCATGATTTCTTTTATATTGGGTCGGGGAAAAAGTAATTTCGGTATTTTTCTTGTTTTTCAAAGCGAATTTTTTTTTTATATAAAATACTGTAACACTTATGTGGGTTAAAGAATATTTATTTAACAGAAATATACAGTTATCACAATTCAAACGAATTATTACAACTTAAATATATGAGCAGGTTACAAAATTGATAACTTTATCACACACAATCATATGACTTGAGCAACACAGTCAAGACACAGACTTCAACTAACTTGTTCAGTCTCTGCCCCTTATATATATCGTAAATAGTGGGGCCTGGATCATTCTAGAACAATGTAGGATAAAGGCACCAATTGCTGACACTGCCCCAGTTACTGACACTTGCTCCTTCTTCCTTGAAAAACAAGCATTTAAGGCCACCTAGCAAATTGAAATTTTGGTCAATCAAAACTATATTAATCTGCCAAAGATTTCCACCAAAATCAAGTCAGAATTGATTAATGAGGGGTGCGGGAATGAAGCTTTATGCTTACTATACCTTCAGCTGCCAGATCCTTAAGGTTTTTGCTAAGGATGTGAGTAGCTATTTTGGCTGATATTACCATTTCTTCTTCGGTTTTCCTCCTGAATTCTGTTTGAAGAACTCTAATAATGATGTAAGATAATAAAAATACTATTTTCTAATGTGAATTTCCAATAATAATACATATTTTGGCGATGTCAGGATATGGGTCTCGAAAAACGTGCCTTTATCCAATTACTGACACTTTTGTCAGTAATTGGGTATTATGAAGAAATTTAGTTACAATGTCTAATTAGGTTGTTTTTCAACGTTGAAAACAACGGTGCTTTCCGTTTTTTAAAAAAAGAAAGGGATCCAATTCCTGACAGGGGGTGTTAGTAACTGGTTTTGAGGGTGTCAGTAATTGGAAGCCTCACACACCAGATACTGACAGTGAGCATACCCAGTTGCTGACACCTCCTCCAATGTATTTTCGCGATCCCTTTATAAGAAGCAATCTTGAATTTGCAGATTTCCTTATCAGATAAGCACACCTCAAAGACATCTAAGCATTGCTCCCAAATAGTACCCACTCTATACAACCATTGTACGTCTCTTTCGGTCCCAGAAATTTACAGAGAAGTTGGTGCACAAGGAACAGACCACTGGAAGACGAAGTTGCAATCCCTAAACCTCCAAATGTGATGCTGAAAAAAGACTTGAAGGATTCCTCTTATTGGATTAGGTCATAAGAGGAATCTGTCCAGCAATAGTTAAGAATGTCCTCAGAAAATGCGGACTTGTATAATGGAACATGAGAACCACGGCGTTGTTCCCTCAAACTCTACCGGATAATAGCCACCTTCCAGGGGCGCAGTTCTACAATCATTCTCACTCGAGGTATAAAATAGTAGGAAGTTGCTTCATGGAGCCTGCTAGAAAAGAGATTTTGAATGAATCACAAAGCGAGTTCTTGACACTGAACTAAGAGATGGAGTTCTATGTTCTGCCAACATAACACTCCAAGCATCATCCATTTGTAGGTGAAAAATTACATTGGACTCAACTGAATCTCCTGAAGAACTAAGTAACTTCCGGACACAAAGCACCACCGATAAACTGATCATAATAAAACCAAAAATCCTGCAATATCACCTAAAAACAAAGCCTTTTCAAGGACACTGTAGAAGCTGCTGTTCACATTCAGCCTCTTAGCCTATAAAACATAATAATTTATCAGCACCAAAAACAATTCAGCCGTATTCTCAGTTTTCCAAAGACCGTGAAATCTCTCAACGGCGGGGTAATGCAAATCGACATCTTGTTCTTCTTTCCAGAAGAAGAATAGATAAAGAACAAATTATGAAAGACATGGACCTCGTTGAAAACCCTACAGTAAAACTACATCACCTCATTTATGTCCGCAAAAAAGAAGATCCGCGTGTGCGGTGTATCGAGAATTGCAGATGGAAATATAGAAGCTAAATGTATGACAGAATGTACTTGCATTAAAAATATTGTTATATAATCACAGTTACTAAAACCACCGGTTCTTGCACAAATACAATTTTTGATTTCTGATACAAAAGATTAATCTGAGCTTCATGAGCTGTGATTGTGACATTAAGTTGATGATGATTTTCCTTTTAGTTTTTGAAATAAAAGTGATGCTCTAGTATTTCAAATTAATTTATTTACCCAATAATGATTAATGACTTTGAAAAACTTTCACTGCAATGGTTGGTGATAATGAAGCAGATGATATTGATGTGTCCCCAACTGTCTCAAAGAGCACATTCCTCCCCATTCTTAACTATGCAAGGGAGTCTTGAACCCTCATATCCAAGCGCAAGAGCCAAATCTAAGAAAAATGGAGAGGAAAACCAGACGGGGTCATGTAAGAAATTCAACCATAAAAGCAAACTTGTACCTGAGATCTGCAGAGACAAAAATTGAAAAGAACTAACGAATAGCCGAAGACCGAATTGCCAAGGCTACTCACTAGGTGAGAGTGAATAGGAGGCGACCACGGACAAGACCAAGAAAGAACTGGGTAGAAGGAATTAAAAAAGCCTTTAAGAGGAGTGAAATGGATTCGAGGAGGAGAAGGCAGCTGGTTGAGGACAGAGAAACGCTCTGTTTGCAGATGCCTCAATACTGCTGTATGGTAAAGGGTAGATTAAGTTAAGTAAATTATATTAAAATATACTTAGATACTAATTTTAAAGTTGGAAATAAAATATTTCAATGTTTGATCAGGGTCAGTAATTGGTTCCTTATACTGTCAGTAATTGGTGCATAAGTGTCAGTAATAGGAGAAAAAACATCCATCCGAATTTTAAGTAAAAGAATAGATTAAATTATCATTTTTAATCATTTGATGACCCAAATTAAAACAAGAGATATTGGTCTAACAGAAGAACTTTGTACTTTATGGATCGGTCAACGAATAAGGGAGAAATTGATGAAAAATCATGAAATTTTCCTTAAAGTGTCAGTAATTGGTGCTGTTACCCTAGGCAGATCTACGTTTCTGTGGACTAGGCCACGGAATGATCTAGACCCAAACAGTTTGTTCCAACCGCTTATTTTGTTCCAACAAGCGGCCCGGGAGGTTACGCCATATGTTTTTTTTATTTGATTATCGTTTTAACGTTACAATACTAATCATGATGATCATCGAATACTAAAATGATATATGTACCGTTTTGATCGATGGCCTTTTACCATTATTTCGGTAAAACCATTATACCGTCACTATAGAAGTTCTGTGCTTTCTGGGTAAAAAACTGAACAAAGTGATTTGTACAAGCCTCTTTTGATTCCAGCTTTACACCATCGAGAGATTTCTGAAGAGGACGAAACAAATAATAGTCAGACGGTGCAAGGTCCTGGCTGCATGGTGGATGCATCAAAACTTCCCAGCCAAACTCTCGTAAATTTTGCCGAATCATCAAAGATGTGTGTGGTCTAGCATTGTCGCGCTGGAATACAACGCCTTTCCTGTTGATAAATTTTGGCCGTTTTTCTTGAATCTTCTGCTTCAATCGCATTAGTTGTTGACAGTAGAGAGTCGAATCAATGGTTTGGCCAGGTTTGAGAAGCTCATGATGAACAATGCCTTTCCAATCCCACCAAACACACAGCGTCACCTTCCTTGGCGTCAGCGATTCACAAATAGAAACACTGTCCATTAAATTTTGTACTGTTAATTCATGCGGAACCCATATATCGCGTTTCTTTTGGTATCCATTGTTATGTAAATGCTTCAAAACTGTTTTTTAGTCGATGTTTAGCTCCACAGCGATGTCACGAGATGAAATATGTCGGTCTACCTTATTTTTTTTTTTGAAGAATTTCATCGACTTTTTCGACAATTGGCCTGCCAGTATGAGGTTCATCATTAACATCAAAATTTCCGGAACGAAATTCAGCGAACCAGGTCTGACACTGACGTTCGCTTAAGCACACATCAACAAAAACACTACAACATTTTTGAGGAGCCTGAGCTGCATTTTTCCCTTTTCGCCATTTTCAAAGCGCAATAACGTTTGACTGAGTAAATGAATGGCATTGTGTTGATATATGGAATATTCTAAGGACTGTGACCTTTCAAACGTGTTATAGTATGGCTTCACTTAATAACGATTACAAGCGATAAGTGACTTTGATATGTGACTATTGGGGTGAACCGAAATTACTTTTTCCCCAACCCAATATTTTGTACAAAAGTAATGGACAAAAAATGATAATTTTGAATTCTTAATAACATTTTTTCCATTGGCTGTATTAGCGTAAAATGTAAATATGGCTGTAATTGGCTTATTATGTAAAAGTTGCAGATTTATCCATCCATTACTTTACGAGTTTTGAGATTGCAAACATACGGCACTTGCAGAAAAAAAAAAAAAAAAAAAACCTTTGAAATTATAAATGGTATAAAAGTATATTTAAAATTCTGAAAATTATAATAATTATTATTAATGGAAGATAAGCCTCCGCTATCACATAAAATTTATTTTACCTGTCTTGAGTAAAAATGAAGAAGAAACTTCTTTTTTTTTTCAACGGGTTTTGGGGGAGTTGGGCAAATATTACTGACGTGAAATGTGAGAGACGTCAGATAAAATAAAGACACCCCCAGAGAGTGAGTGAGAGAGAGTGAGAGAGAGAGAGAGAGAGAGAGAGAGAGAGAGGGTAGGGAGGGGGGAAGGAAGAAAAACGGATATGATTTACATGAAGAACATCCCGGGATTAAATAATTATCCGAGTAACGTTCGTCGAGAAATATTTTGGCAGAAATATATAGTCCCTGGCCGGGCCAGTACTTCACTGCGGTCGGGTATTAAATTTTAATATAATAACCTCCTCCAGTCTTCCAGGAAATAAAAGGAAAATTCCGTTTTAAAGGGAATTTTGTAAGACATAACATTTTTTTCTTTTAATAATATTTAAATAGTTTGAAATGGCTGGGATGGGGCTCACGGTTAGCTCTACGGTTAACAGCACTGCTATAGCTAATTAAATACATTTTTAAAAAGTTGAAGAATTTATTTTTCTTCGATTCGATATTTCTTCCAATCAATATACTATTATCAACTAACGTAATATGTTATCCTTAAATCTAAGAAATTACTAGAAAACCCATTAGCAATAATTCATTCCTCTTATGTATCAGCATGAATTAGTTCATTCAATTATGTACATTTTTATTAAATTCCTTTA
Source organism: Aelia acuminata (assembly GCA_911387785.2). Classification (NCBI taxonomy): domain Eukaryota; kingdom Metazoa; phylum Arthropoda; class Insecta; order Hemiptera; family Pentatomidae; genus Aelia; species Aelia acuminata. The sequence goes on along the minus strand of OU426984.1, from coordinate 18,990,003 downwards.
AAACTCTTCTTTTTCTGTTTGTGAGTAACATATCGTCGCTGTGAAATCAAACCAGCACATCTGCAATTTGTATATTTTTCGCCTGAGCACTTTAAAGTTTTCGCATGTGATACTTCGCATTTAATGTCCGTTTGGTTCACCTCAGTGCCACCTTATGCATGAATAAAATTTAGGCGAATACTGCTTGTTAAATTAGTAGGTAAGTAGCCGTATTGCGCAATAGATCTGTCTTCTGATTAAAAAAATGGCCATTTCCAAATGCATACCGGCCCAACGCCATTTGTCGGATTTTTTCATCCATACGATATGCCAGTTTGACATAAAATTAGACGGGAAAAAGTAAATTTTTTGACACCAGCAACTCAAAACTCAATTTCTGCACATATGCCGGGTTGATTTAACAGCGACGATATGCTTCACAAACTGTATCATACTAGCATTCCCCATCGCGGCTTCGCCCGCGAGCCTTTAAAATCAATTCCGTGACCATTATCTTGGTATTGATCTAATATAATATGTTAACTGATGTTAAGGAGATTTAGTAGAATTTGAGCTTCCGGTAGGTGGAATGTTGGAGGGGGAAGCTGCCGGCTCGGTAGAAGAGACGGAGACGCGCACTGGAGAGAGTTCACTAAAACCGCCGAAACAAAAAATTACTTACTCGTCGTGAACGCTTCATTTTTCGGGTGTAAAACATGGTTTTCGACGCCCAATAGGGCCTTTCGAGTTAAACTCGTCGCATCAAATTCTTTAAAATGAGTCCTAGTTAGATATATATATTCTCGAAGTTCAAAAATAGATGTCCGTTAGAGTTAAACGACAATTTCGCCATTTACATTTTAGATATTCTAAGGGGTTACATTTTTAATATTCCTTTCTTAGTGGTTACGTACATCGCTTTTAAAATCTAAATTCCGAAGTTTCTAATCATAAGTAGTTTTTGCTCTGCGTTAATTCTGTCAGTCAGGACAAAGCCACTTCTACATATGGAGAAGTATATGAAGAAGAGATCGAAATAAACACGCTCCATCCCCAATCATGGGAATCACAGTGTGCATAATTTGATTATCACTAATATTTAAATAATCAGTAGCCATATTTTATGTGAATGTCTATTTTAGTAATATTGTAACGTTAAATCGATATTTAAATAAAAAACATATGGTTTAAAATCTCAACAATAGATTTCCGTTAGAGTTAAACGACAATTTCGCCATTTAAGCCCCTTAGGGGTTACATTTTTGAAATTCCTTTCTTAGTGGTTACCTACATTGCGTTTAAAGTCTAAATTCCGAACTTCAAGTTTCTATCATTGGTAGTTTTTGCTCTGCGTTGATTCTGTCAGTCAGGACAAAGCCTCTTATATATATAGAGATTGATATTTTGACATCAATATCATAATTTTTTAAGACGAACTCCAGATATTTATGAGGTGAAAGATTACGTTTAGGTTTTATTAACCTATTAATAGGTTATTAATAGGTTATTATTAATATTATTAATAGGTTTTATTAACCTATAATTTCTTTATGACAATGTTTTGTAAGAAGATATTTAATATTGATCCCCCTGGATTTTTGGTGCCTTTATTTAACAACCCAATAATTTCTGAATTTATATTCAGGACTGTTGCTGAAGATAAATATAAACTATGTAGAAAGGAGAGCAGTTTTGAGCGGACGTCTTAATCTTGGTAAAGTTGTATTGTAGATAGTGGCGGGGCTTTTGATATAGTGAGGCTGCCTTGATATATAATGGCTATTAAAGGATCCGCTCTATATCTTCGTCGCTGTGGCCATTGTTCCTTCCTTTTATAGATCAATTTATCCTTCTTAATCTTTTTATTATATGTATTTATTCGCTCATTTTGAATATACAAATATGTGAAGGCGTAAAAATTTTGTCTTCACGGCAATTGAATAAAAATAAAATTATAATAAGAAAATTATCAAGACATAAACGAATAAATCTGGTAGTACTCAGACATGAGAGAACTAATGTGGACTGTAATTGAATAGTACGAAAACACATGAGAGAATATACAAACAATATAAGTAAAAATGTTATTATAAATACAAATATGGTAGACTTACGGAATTCATCTCCACTCTTCACTGCGTCCTGTACAAGATTCTGGTCTGAAAGGAACCAGGAATAGGAAGTGAAAGGATTTAGGTGGACCAGAGTTACCTGCATTTAGAAACAGACTTAACTTCGAAACCAGCGTACGAAGATATCCTTTACCCCAATGAAAGGAGTTTTAAGAGACGTGTTGACTGCACAAGGGTTCGAAAGCAATGTTCGAAACCATCCCTTACCAATGAAAGGATTTTTAAGACACATGTGACGGCACTGCAAAAGGGTGTTGACGGCACAATGTTCAGAAGCACAGTGAACTTCGAAACCAGCGTACGAAGATATCCTTTACTAATGAAAGGATTTTTAAGACACATGTGACAGCACTGCAAGATGGCGTTAACGGTACAACGTTCAAAAGCAGACAGGACAAGCGCATACCAAGGCTTGTTTGATTACACTGCCACTTTAATAATAATTGAATAAATACCGCACAATATATTATGCATAAAATATATTATGCATTGATGAAAAGCTTAATAAATTTTATATTAGATTTGTCCGAAATCATCGATTATATTCGGTCAAATTTTAATTCATTAGAAACCTAAGATAAACCGGCTGTATATTAAGTAAAAAATGGTCAAATGTTAGAAGCAGGAGTCGAAAATATAAGTTAACTTTTATTTAAATAAAGTTAAAGTTAAACTTATATATTTTTTTTACCCTACTTGAAGTTTTTGTTGAACATTAACTTTTTCATTACAAAAACTTTTTGATAAACTTATCTAAAAACTATTATCCAAATAACTTTTTGCATAAAAGTTCATTTCAAAAAGTTATTCTGAACCTTATTCATAAAAAGATTTTAGTCAAAGAAAATAATTTTGGGAAATGCAAAAATTTATTTTATTAGATAATTTTTAATATTTTGTAAATATATGTATTATTTTTAAACTACAAACTGATATGGGTTTTAATTTGTTCTTGCTACACTTCAAGTCACTATTAGAGTCATATAATTCGTAAAAAACAGTTTTATGGAATCTAAATAAATGGTTTCTTTTAAATTCGTTTAAAAATTACCTTTAATTATTCTTTCACAACAGTTTTTGAGACGTATTTGAAAAAACTCAGAATCACTTGGTCTTTTGTGCGTACCATCGTAATTTGCACTGAACCATTTACTCCCGAGGCATAGCTAAATCTAAAATGAAACGGTCAGGAAAGATGACTTGTGACTGGACGTTGGACTAGTTTTTCTTCCTATAAGAGAAGAATAAACTAATAGGATAGGAATAGATATACCTTGAACTAATCCTATCACAGGATTATTCATCAAAATAAACAACAAAATTAGTAAAAAAAAACTCTTTTTCTATGATAAAAACATTTATGATCAAAACCCAGGGCGAAAAAGTTATTGCTTAACTCACACTTTAATTTTAATTGCTCCATATGTTTAGGTGAACCTTGAACTTTTTGAAGGAAAACTTTTATCAAAAAGTCATTGGAAAACTCTTATTGATAAAACTTTTTAGTAATAAGTTTTTCAAATACTTTTAAAATGAAACTTATTAAAAAAAGTTAATGACTCTTTCGACCCCTGGTTAGAAGTATGGATTAATTGAAGCGTGGAAATGCATAAGGGTATAAGTGTCTTAGGAAATTTTTACAGAAATGATGTGTCTTATACCCTCTAGGGTGAACTACGTTCAGTGCTTATCTTCCTTGCGTTCATTGAACTCTTTTTCAAAAACAAAACATTTTGTATAACCATTTCTGAAGAATGGCTTTGGCACATATCACAATTAGGCAAAAAAAAAAAATACTTTGTTTAATTTTTTTGGCACTTAAACCCTTATGCATTTCTACACTTCAATAATAGGAGAAGTAATCAATCATATCTGGAATAATAATAATTTAATAAATGATAAATATAGTATGACATAAAATATAGTACGAAGCCAAGAGGACAGTCGATGTAGTCCCAAAAAGGTCTCAATTTAGTAACTACTTACTGGTGGGATGCGCACAGCACATAGCTTAACTTACCATCTTAAATAGATTAGAAATATGTAATGTATAAATATTTGTATTAATATGTAAACGCCAATCCTCAAATTCACACATTTTTCCACATTCATTTACTTATTTTTGATTGTATTTGCTCTCTAAAGAACACTAATTTCTTTTATTGTTGAATAAAAGTTTTTACTTGTGATAATTCGGCAATGGAATCATAATACTCCATCGTGTATGATTTTATAATTCTCTATGAAGTTATTGAAAACAAATACTTTACATATGATAAAATAATTTCCATTAAATATCTATGTTTCAAAACACGTTAACAAAACAAACCTTTCCCATGAACAGGTCTTTAATTATAAACAATAGTCTGCTATTAAAGGCGTACTGCGCATGCGTAGCCTTAACGTGTTTATGAGTTAACATGTTAACTTATGAGTTATGAGCTATTACGTTATGAGTTAATATGTTATTATATAAAATATTGAATAGGTGCTTCCTTTTTAATTTTTTTTTAAATTATTGAAAATAAATCAAACTTTTTTAGACTAGAAGGTGGCCGTGTGGCCGAAACGTTGTCATGAAATTACGAAAAAATAAGTTGCTCTGGTGATTGCTCTCCTACCAAGTAGCTTAGATCTCCTAAACAAATAAAACTATTTCTTAACTTACGGTTTATATGTAAGACAACGAGTAGAACTAATAACCTTTTTGAATATTTTTTTTTTCGTCAATCCGATACTGATTTTTTTTTTTTTTTATGTCGAGGTGATTGGAAAATACTAAAACCTAGCATTCATTTTTATCCAATTATTATATATCAATCATGTTTGGACAAAAGCGGTTAAGTCATTAACAAAATTTTTTTGTATCGTCTTATAAAATTCATAATTGACTATAATTAATTCGTTATTCATAATTTATTACAGTGTCTGTTGAAAGAATATAGTTTCATTTATTATTCTGGAATAAAAACATGCAATCAAAAAGAATTTATAATGATTTTCAATAGCTTTGAAAATCGTTGTTTAAGCTTCACATTCGATGACTTAACCCCTTTTGCCCAAACACCAGTGATATAATATATTACGATTAATTGGTAAAATATAAGATCTTTCCTTTTATAAGATTATAGGGGAGAGCGGGGTTGGTTGGCACACGGGGTAGGTTGGCCATCGGCTTATATTGTCCGTCACACCTGTTGTGAAGGCCCCACCATTGTACCATGTGACCCGCTCGACCTCGGGAGTCTTGTCCTGAGTTTTCAATCCGACGCTAACAGGGTAGAGAAGAGTGTGCTTCATTGATTGATTTTACAACATGTAAGTAAATTTTTATATTTTCAGTAAATTTGGTTTAAAGGAATGGCAAAACATTTGTCTCCGATTCTGTTCACTTAGCCCCAAACACCTTTGAAAAACCTAACCTTTCGATTAACCAGTTTCTTGTTTTATTGTTCTCCCCTGTCCTGGCAGCCGTCTTTCATATGATCTCTCCTGTGGGGTTAGTTGGCTCTCTTCAACTGTACTTTGTTGGCGCAGTAGGAATTCACAAAAGCAAGGATACATAAACAAAGGTGAAACTACCAATTGTCTTTAGTTCCAGCAAGGAGGATGAGAGCAATTTTTCTTATGCAGAAAGTGACGAATGTCTAAAATTCTATCTTCTTCTATTGTCATTCTATTTTCCCTTAAAAGCTGTTGAAAACCGATTCAAAATTATTATACCATTATAGTGCAGCTTTTAATAACAATAATATGTGTCAGGCAGTACTTGAATGAGGTGGCTAAACAACTCCAGCTTCTAGGCAAACCTGCCCCACCTTGGGGGTTCATTGGCGTACTCTGGATTGACGAATTCTTCAATTTTCTATGATCTTAGTATTAAATATTATGTGGTGAAAAAAATACTTGAAGTACTCTAATACTTGAAGTTTACAGTGGTATTAGCCCTATTGGGATTATATTAACAGGAACGACTCAACAATCAAAAAAGTGAAAACTGTTGCCAACCAACCCCGCTCTCCCCTACTCATTTAAATTGATGTTTCTTCCAACTTTAACGGTGTCAGATGAAGATTTCTTGGGTTAGTTATGTAATTTAATATACCTGATTATATAATAATATAATATTAATTATCATCATGATTTATACTATAGAGTATAAAGTTACTATTATTGCGTATCATCATTTAGCGAAGATCAATGACTGTAATTATAGAGGGCGCTCTATCTTGGCTCAAGTGCTGCTTCAGATGAGCACACGATCACATTGCTCATAAATTACTCGGGCTTAAAATTATATATGCTGGGAGGGGGGAGGGGTGGATCCGTAGGTCGTAAATCGAAGCTTCGTACCGGGAGCCCCCCCCCCCCCTCCCCTTCTAACCTTACCTACTCTACTAACTTAGTTTATATTATGTCTAAAGATTTCTCTGTCTTGATTAAAACTGTATAATTCAATTTAATATCATAATTTAGAATGTTGGTTAGATGGGCTAATGTAAAAAGCTGCAATGTATTGTAACACTTCTGTGGTTTAACAATATATATAACGAAAATATAACAATGGTCAATGCTACACGAATTATAAAATCACAAATATTAAAGCAGGTTACAAAAATTATCACTTTTCTAACACAAATCATATGGCTTGAGCTTCACAGTCTAGACAAACACTAAGACTTAGACTAATTGGTCCAGTCACTCGCTCCTTATATATAGTCGTAAAAGGACTGGTCTTGAAGGTTCCAGACCCCCGTGGAATCATCCAGGCCTTGAACTCGAAGGATCTAGTCCCAAACACGTGATCTGACGGTTTGCTCCAACCGCTAGTTCCAACAAAAGGTCTGGGATTTCAAACTATATGTTCTTTTTTTTTTATCTAACGATTTGACTTTACATTATTGTAACACTAATATTGGTTCAAATAACACCGTTCTGCATCAAAATCATCCCTTCAACAGAATTTTTTTATTGTGTTTTGGAGTGTACTAAACACGAATCAGAAGTCAGAAAATGACAAAATCATTTTTAGTCAATTATGCGTTTTAGTTCTAAAAATGTGATGCTTTTCGACATTTCGAACATTTTTTATTATTATTACTTAAATGAAACAAAAAATTATTTAAATTCGAAATTTTTTTTCCATGATCTTCGCCTCTACCATACATGGTCATTGGGGATGCGTTCAGTTATATTCTGTTATAGTATGATATTTCTTTTAAGTATTTTAACAGAATAGCTATTTTGTCTTCATCGTCTTCAACAGCTCACTCAATTTAAGCTTCTTCCTGAGTTCTGTATTGTGAACAATGTAAATGTGAACAAGTAAAAGGTGTTTCACTGTTTGGGACACATTATTACATTCTTGGCATGTGGGTACTTCGTGTCCTCGAAGAAGATATCCGTGTGTGAATTCGCCCGGCTTCGCTCCGGTACTTGTGTGGCAGTTTCAATAACAGAAAAACTTTAAAATTAAAGGAAATATAGAACAAAATTAGCACTTTCTTGAAAATTTTAACATTATATCAATATTAAGATTCGAGATCTGCAGTGTCCGCCCAAATAAGGAACCCTATATACTTTATAGGGTGTTGAAAATAGTGAATGAACACCTAATTTTGCTGCAACTTTGTCGAGTCATGCATCGTTTTGATGGTTTCTGTGATTATGAATCCTATATGCCCATTCCATGCAGTCAGGAGATAATAAGTTATTAGATTATTAGTTAAAAAAACTATATTTGGTACAACTTAAGCGCCGACTACTGTGATGGTCCCATTAGATCCAGAAGTTTAGAAAATACCGAAGATTCATAGAAACTTTTTTTGTAAGACCTTTCTTCCAGTTCAACCTCCCTTAATATATCCCCCCCCCCACCCTAATTTGGCCGAATTCTGCACTTCTCCAATCTTACTACTGTTGCTAAGTGAAAACCAAAATATCATGAGGGCACAATTTTTTCATCATATTTCTTTTTATCCTGAACTATGAGCGGTGATAAAATCTTATTGAAAAAATTGTATTATTGGAGTCAATTCATCATTTTGTCAACTGGAATGCTCATTATTCATAGTAATAAAACCATTTTTCATAACTACATACAATAAGAACACTTCGAACTTGTTATTTTCGGTTTATACTCAGTCTAGTCAGCTCTTCTTTTTTGTTTTATGTCTGTTTTTATTCGCTCACTCATATTGCATTAAATTTACTTAAGTATATGTTAGATATTGATTGAATGTAATGTGTTAATCAATCAACCTTCTTATGAGAAAATTAATTTTGTAAAGTATCCAGTCGGTTTTCCCATTGATTGCAGATATGTAAAATCATTAATTTATTTTAAAAGAAAAGGTGAAACTAATTATTTTCGCTTGATTTTTTAGTAATTTAAAAAAAACAGCTGACAAAATATATAACCTTTACAAATATAACGGAATGAATGAACAATAAACATTGAGTGAAACACACCCTAGCGCTTCCTGGTGGTCTGCAGCTCGAACTAAATTTTTCATTCATAAACTCGTATGTCATTCTCAGGTAGGCTAATTACATGTTGCGAGAGGCTTAAAATTTTCCAGTCCTTTTCTCTTCAATTTCACACCCTTAAGAGAAAAACGGAAACCATCTTCTCCGTTAGGGGGCATACAGTTACACGCTGACATAAATCTCTTAATCGTATGTGGAGTCGTTTCTGAGCCTTTTCGGCACGCACATTGTACACTTTGCTTTATAATATATATTGATTAAAAAAAAATGGGTGAGCATAAGTTTTAGGAACGTATTACAATGACATTGTCGAAGAATTGCTTCCATCATAGAAGGCCATGGGTTGGAACATGACATTAAAAATTCATATTCGGTATTTCCATTTGGATTTCTTCCCTCCCAGCTTGGGAGCAGTTTCAGATGAACAAGGAGAACGATTTCTCAGAGATAGTCCAAATGGAAAAAAAGGTATCCAATTATTGCATTTTAAGGTGAAGTGCTGAGTTTTATGTTAATGGCCCTTTACTTATTTTTTTTTACTTTAACAATTAATTTTTAAATAAAGAATAAATAATACAACTTATTACATTTATACAAAAAAAAAAAAAAAAAAAAAAGTAAACTATGATAAATTTTATACCTCTGATTTAAAGTTAAGGCTTTCAATTTAATGCATTTTTAACAAATACAATTTTAGTCTTCCAAAAAAACGCCTTTTACTCCTATTTTTTTATGGGTAGGTTAAAGCTACACTTGCTGGCAAACTTTGGCATCGAAGCTCTAGATGCTAGGGTGATAAGATCCGATTTTTGAGTCTTTTGCGCTACATCAAAATTTAGCGATTTTGATGGTTTTAATTTTTTTGTGTGTGTGTGTGTTTTTCAACCTTTTTACTAAAGGATTTTCACTACTGAGTTTAAAATATTATTGGCTTACCAGTGTAAAAAAATTTGTAATTTTCGATAAAAAATTTAAGTGCGATGCGCTAGCTGGGGGATAAAATATATATTTTTACTTTCACTTACCTATATATGAAATATATAGTAAGTGGAAGTATTTCGAGGATGCGATCGTGAAAAATTTCGACTTCCGGTTTTCAACGGAAATACACGTTTTGTCGTCCCCTGAGTCCAAATGACCAAGTCCCGCGAAATGGTCTGTGTGTGTGTGTGTGTGTGTGTGTGTGTGTGTGTGTGTGTGTGAACAGACTAGCTCAAAAACTATAAACCGTGCGATCCTGAAATTGGGTATTTAGTTTAGGTATATGCCCGCAATGTGACAGCAAAAAATTTCATCAAAATTGATCAAAGGGAGGGGGTACTTTATTTAATAACTTTTTAGGTTTTTTTCGAATTTCTCAAAAACGGCTCTAACGATTTTGATTAAACTGAGTATTTGATGTACTAATATGCCAGAGATATGACTGTAAAAATTTCATCAAAATTGATTAACCGGAGGGGGGACTTTACTTAAAAAATTTCGTATCATTTCCACGTGTTTTTTTATTTACTCAAAAACGGCTTTAACGATTTTGATCAAACTGGGTATTTGATGTATTTATACGCCCGAGATATGACTGTAGAAATTTCATCAAAATTGATTAACCGGAGGGGGGACTTTACTTAATAAATTTTGTATCATTTGCACGTGTTTTTTATTTACTCAAAAACGGCTTTAACGATTTTGATCAAAATGGGTATTTGACGTATGTATATGTTAAAGATTTGATAGCCCGCATTTCTTCCAAATTGCTCAAACGGAGGGGGCACTTTATTTTTTAACTATTTTTGCAATTTTTACCTTTTTTTCGATTTTCTCAGAAACGGCTTTAACGATTTTCATCAAATTCGTTATGTTTAATAAAAATTAGGTGTTCTTTAATATCAGGTTCTTTAATATAATCAAGTAAGCTTTATCATTATTAAAATGTTCTGGGGTGGCTTAAATGGGGGAGGGGCCGTTTTTGTTTGTTTGTTTTTGTTTCCTATGAAGTATCTTTGTTTTTGTTTATATGGAGAAATAAACTGTCTCTCATTATGCCTAAAAATAAAAACTGGCCAAATATGAGATATGATAAAAACCAAGTAAACATATAGAGGAGAAAAAAAGAAAAATATTCAGTCAACTCATAAAACACGTTGAGCCCACGCAGGACGCTTTTAATGACAGACCATTGTTCATAATTAATGCCCTTCTGTTCATTTAATGGAAATGATTTGTTTCATGGGAAATAAATGAAATATTCAACAAGTACATAGAGAATTATGAAATCAGTCGACTTGGAGTATTATGCTTGCATTTAATAATAAACTTTTATTTAATAATAAAAGAAATTAGAGTTTGTTATAGGGCAAATGAAAACAAAAATAAGAAATGAATGTGGAAAAATGTGTAACTGAGTGAGAAGTGGCATTAACACAACGCATTAATTTCTAATCTAAGTTGGTAAGTGAAAGTTGTGTGTTGCGCGCACGCACCAGATTTTTTTAATTTGCATTTTACTTACCCACGCCAGAGGCAAGTTTTCTGCGTTATAGCGTTTCGACCTAACGTACTATATAATTGTACAACAAAAAAGAGGGTTATGTAATAGTAGAAAAAAAAAATGTCTAATGATATATATTAAATGTTTAATATTTCCTAGTATATATATCTCGGAGAAAACTCTCCTTTTTTCGGAATTGGAGTTGCCATTTCCCTTTAGCTAAGGGCCGGGGACAAGGTAAAAAGGATTGAAGGAAGAAACAATGGAGTGACGCAGGGGTTGCTTTGATCTGTAGTCCCACTAGTTCTTTCAGTCTCCATTTTCTTCCTTTTTTTTCTTCTATTTTTTTCTTCTTTTTTTTTTTTTAGCTTTTGTAAAAAAGCTTAATGTTAGAATGTCGAGAATGTAGGAAAGTTGGACTTCTCCGTTTGATGCTTTATGCATCAAGGCCGTTCTATCTCTGTCGTGTGCCCCGCGAGGTTTAGATGCGTGAGGCTTCTTTTTTTTGGTGGGAATTATTAATAAAATATAACAACTATACACCACATAGGATAAACCATACATACATACATTTATTGGCACTCAGTACAGTTATTGGCACCCCAACCTTAACTTGAAGAAATAGGTAAACAAGTCCTAATTTAATTACAAGATATACATGAGTCTGATGTTCCTCTAAGTCATCTATGAAGTAAGACTTTAACAAACTAACCGTAGGGAAGATTTCACAATGAAATTCACAGGGTGTCAATAACTAGATTCGGCACTTTTAACAATAAATATCGCCATATTGTAAAACTATTGAGCTTTTGACCCAAAAAAACCTCTTGAGTCTTTATAAGGATAGATAAAGAGGAGCTATTGGAAGTTTCAATTAGATCCCTTCATAAGAAGTATTTTTTTTTAATTTCACCACTGAAATTTAGAGTTAAGGGTGCCAATAACTGTACGGTATGCCCTATATAAATATTTCTCCTAAATTTCAGGAGTCATTAATAATTTCTCTCTAGCTTATTTTTATGTTTGTTTTTTCATACATCAAAACTTTTTTTTTTTTTTTTTAAACTTGATGAATTATGTTTTTGTTTTTTTACTATTTTATGAGCTTATATATTTTATTAGTATTCCCCGTCGGGACCTTGCCCGCGAGCCTTTAAAATCAATTCTGTGATCATTATCTTGTTATTGATTTAATGTAATATGTTAACTGATTATAAGGAGATTTAGTAGAATCGGAGCTTCCAGAAGGTAGAATGTTGGAGGGGGAAGCTGCTGGCTCGGTAGAAGAGAGGGAGACGCGCAATGGAGAGAGTTCACTAAAACCGTCGAAACAAAAAATTGCTTACTCGTCGTGAACGCTTCATTTTTCGGCTTTAAAACATGGTTTTCGATGGTCCGTAGGGTCTTTCGAGTTAAACTCGTCGTATCAAGATCTTTAAAATGAGTCCGAATTAGATATTTTTTTCGAAGTGCAAAAATAGGTGTCCGTTAGAGTTAAACGACAATTTCGCCATTTAAACCCCTTATGGGTTACATTTTTGAAATTACTTTCTTAGCGGTTACCTAAAATCTAAATTTCGAACTTCAAGTTTCTCTCATTAGCAGTTTTTGCTCTGCGTTGATTCAGTCAAGGCAAAGCCTCTTATATATATAGAGATAACTTACCTTTTATTTTGTTTCAATGTTATGGGGGAGTTAGGTATGATAAATAAAAATCATTAGTATGAGATATGATGATGATTAGTATGAGACTGTTTCTTGTCGTGGAAGGAGGTGATTTGATCACGACCGCCAGCTTTTTACTCCTTAATTTTTCTATTGGGGGGTGCCCCCATAATAGGGGTCGGGTTTGCCCCAAGAGGGGCTCTCGGCCCACTGAGACGAAATGTGGCTTAATATTAGGTATACACTGCCGTGCCAGATTCGAACTTGGGAACCTATGGAAGTTGAACCCAAAGCCTTACCTAAAAAAAAACAAATTATAACAGACACATTTATTTATTTCATAGCTTAATATTTAATTATGAAACAGACAAGCTATGCTTTGAAATAAAATTATTGTAAGGAAACTTTTGAAATAGAACCATGATTAGCCTATAGCTCTCCTACACCATTCAATCACAATGGCTTGGGATCCATCTAAGACGAAGCAAACACGAAAAATTAAAATCGTTTTTGGATATTTAATAAAAAATGAATAAAAAAGAATTAATTACTTGTTGTAAATTCTAATTGACGCTTGTTTGAGTTCCAGGACTTAAAAACGTCCCACTTACTGAGTGAGACCTGTAAAAATAACACCACTTACGGGTGTATAAAAGTAATTTCTAATGCCAATCGTTAAAATTAAAAATAAAATATTTGAATTAGTTTTGACCTGTCCAGTCTATATATATATATATATATCACATATGTTATATATGGTGTGAAGTTGTTAACATTTTTCTATTACTTATACTTTATTTAAAGAGCCTCTAATGTATTTTTTTTTTTTCAAGGATCAAGAAAATGCAAGTCGACCGCAGAAGTCCGAGGCCTCAGACACCGAGGAGTGACCGACGGGTTAGTAATTATTTATTACCAATTAATATTAATTGATTAACTAATTATAAATATTTTTTTTCAAAATCTTAATAATTTTTATATAGAAATATTTTTTTTAGAATTATTAAAATACTATGCAGCTTGGAAATAGACAAACGAAAGTCCAAATTATTATGATTTTCAGGTTATATCATTGTATGTAGAATTTGATTTAACATATCTCTCTACATATAAGAGGCTTTGTCCTGACTGACAGAATAATGCAGAGCAAAAACTACTAATGATAGAAACTTGAAATTCGGAATTTAGATTTTAAACACGATGTAGGTAACCACTAAGAAAGGAATTTCAAAAATGTATCCGCTAAGGGGTTTAAATGGCGAAATTGTCGTTTAACTCTAACGGAAACCTATTTTTGCACTTCGGAAAAAATATCAAATTTGGACTCATTTTAATGATCGTGATACGGCGAGTTTAAACCATGTTTTAAAGCCGAAAAATGAAGCGTTCACGACGAGTAAGCAATTTTTTGTTTCGGCGGTTTTAGTGAACTCTCTCCATTGCGCGTCTCCCTCTCTTCTACCGAGTTGGCAGCTTCCCCCTCCAACATTCCACCTACCGGAAGCTCCGAAGCCCTTTTATGTTGTCAATATATAACATATTATATTAAATCAATACCAAGATAATGATCACAGAATTGATTTTAAAGGCTCGCGGACGAAGCCGCGGCTGGGAATGCTAGTAACATATAAGGTATAATGTATAAGTCACAAAAACTGAATAAGAAAAATCGCTGTAAGGGTTGCATCGAAAATGTTCAAGATCGCAATACTTCCACATACTATACATTTCTTATTTTAGCTCTAGTATGGGATTAAAATAATTTTTATTCACGAAGCATTATAATTCACAACGGTCCGGCAAGCAATAGAAGCCCAAATTATTAATAACGTTACAAAAAGTAACTACAGTGGATATCGTTTATAACGACATCGGTTATAACGACGTACCGCTTATGGCAACGGAAAAACGGAAGTCCCAGGTCCCTACGGTCATATTTTAATGAATTTTTACACGGCTATTACGACCACGGCTATTGCGACTGATCGGCTTTAGCGACCCATTTTGAATCCCTGGGCAACAAAAAGATCGGTTATAACGTCCGGCTTCCGAAAAGAAGTCTTCCATCCGGCTTACCTTTTCCAGGAAACTCCTTCCCCTGATTGTTATTGTTTTTATTCCTTCAAACAATCGAATCAGTTTGAGGAAACCCTAAAAGACTTCGTCAAAATCGATGATGAATTAATAACTGAATGCAACCTTACCGATGAAGAACTTTTGAAAGAAGTAAAGGAGATCGATGAAGACGACGAAATTCTTGAAGATATACCCTGTTTACCAAATGCTTTAAGCTATGCCCAAACCTTAAAAAGTTTTTTTTTATAATCCAGACATCTCCACCTCCACAATGTTGAAAGGCATAGATGAGATAGAAAACAGACTTAAACATGAAATTTACGTAAAAAATTGTAAAGTGCAAAAGGCATTTACTGATTATTTCTCGCCGATTTAACTTCCTATTATTTGGATCATGTACACTAAGATAATGTACATATGTATAGTGGTTATACATTTATTTATGGATTTAGTATGTTTTTATTACGATCTCTCAAAAAAATTTCCCATTATTTCATTTTTACTTTCAAATGTTTTTTAAAATGGTCAAGATCAATTTTTTAAAGAATTACTCTTTCTTATTTGTTTCATAATATAAATTATAGCTTTTTCCTCATAAAACGTTCAAGTTATTTTTTGACCCACCATTTCTTACACAAAGATCATTATTTGTAAAAAGGCTATCATTACAATCAGCTGTTAAAAATGGACTAGACCTGATATAACGACCGGCGTCGTTATAAGCGATATGTCGGATGTAATGACGATCGCCTATAACGACGAAGTTTTTACGGTCCCTTAAATGTCGTTATAAACGATATCCACTGTAGTAGTGACAATACACAAATGTACTGATATGTTTTAATGTACAGAGTGAGACTAAGCCCCTAGTCAGTTCCAACATTTAGTCCGAAATCGAACATTCAAGGAGGGCGAAAAACATTCTCCTAACATCCAGAACATGTAATAAGACAGTTTGGAAATTGCTCCAACAAAACTTATAGAATTATTTTCGATGTGCTATTCAAAAGAGTATGATTTTTTTTTTTCACGTTACAATATATGGCTACATGAAAAAAAAAAAAAAAATTAAAAGCCGATGCACCCTGTAAATCTTCCAAATCCGATGGATCAACCTTTTGATGGAGAGTGTTTAATCAGGGAAGAGGAAACCTTACATGTTGCCTGCGTCCATGGATTATGGTCCAATCAATCTTGCTGTATTATCAAGAATTCCATGGATAGATGGGAGGTAATCCTAGGCATAGAGAGGTTCTCTGGTGCATTAGAATGCTTGGCGCTGCACAGGATTGAAGGAATAGGCGGCTTTTAAAACAATTATTTCCTTAAAAAAAAAAAAAGTCGTTCCTCATGGTACGCCAGCAGTTTTAAAATATCAAAATAGGTAGGTAATATAACAAGCGATTCATTTTATTTATTTTTTTTTAATAATAATGCAGTTTGACCTGTATAGGGAAAACTGTTTCAAATTCAGTCGGAATCGAATGAAAAGGCGAAGAGTTACGAATCATCCTGATAAAAAAATACCACTTATGGTCTAATAAACCTCCTAGGATTTGGAAACATAACTTAAAAAAAATAAATAAAAAATCACCTCTTACTTTCATTTGACCTATGAACGACAAGTTTTACAAATTCCGTTTATATCGGATTGACCGGTAAAGCGGTAATAAAAATAGAGCCTAAACACATAGAAAATGAAGTTAAAACTGGATATCTGTAAAAAAAAACAAAAAAAAAACCTAAACTAACCTCAAATGAACAAATAATATAAATAAGAAAAAAATAATTATAAGGTATGTTCAAACAAGCACTTGAAAACATGTTGATAACTAACAGATTGTCACGTCCTACCCCCATTTATTTGTGTCAAAATTTGATTGGCTGATTTTTGAAACCATAGTTACTGTTTTAATGCTCGATGAAACTGCCCGAAACAGATTCTGACTACTACAACATTTACTAGGCTAATGCTCCAATGGATTTTTCCCATCAAAAAATAATTTTCACGTCAAATCTTTCATGACGGTTTTGTTTGGTAATGAAAATTTGTGTAATTATAATATCTGTCTTTGAAAATAATTAATAACTTATTGTATTTATCACTATTAAGCTTTCCCTCTTGTCTTGTCTGTTTTCGAACATTTGGTAATTACGGATTCAATTAATCAATAATGGCGGTGGATGATAGAAAAGGTGAAGCCCACAAAAGACATTTCTTTTTTTCTAAACCTTATTAATTCCCATACAAATATCCAATCCTTTTAAGCTAAAATAGGATGTTTCCTAAATACAAAATTTTTTTTAAATAAACACATTTTAAAAATATAACATGTAGAGCTCGGTTTCCCGTGCAATTGCATCTTTTTAGTGGAAAGTCAGAATAGAGCGAACAAAAGTTACTTATCCGAATCAAGCCTAATGGGATGTTAAAGAAGTTTTATACTGCATGAAATTGCACGTTTTTGGGTCTTATGCATGAAATTTTGCATCATTTGATGTTTTGAAGAAAAAAATATTACAAATTGTAATTTTCTTTAATACACATAAGAAAAATAAATGTGAATATCATAGGAAAAAAATAAAGGGGTTCAGTGGTTCCTGGATGTTTAGATTTTGTTTCTCAATTCTCATCGTTCTGTCAGTATCAAACTAGCTTATGTCGAGTATATTGTTACTAAAAATGCCTAAAATTGGAGCAAGTGTGTCTTCGAAAACTGCGGGAAGGATTGAAAAATATCCTAAACTCAATAGGGGTGGTTGTTCAGGATATAGTAGTGTTCTGTAAATCTTGTGATAAAAAATTGGATGTGAGAGGAAAACACAAATTGATACCCGCTGTAGCACAAGTAAGTACCTAATTTTTTTTAACCCTATACCGGTAACAGGGGTAGTGCGTGTTACCAGAGTAATTTAAAAATAAGCCTGCGTACCGGATATTGCATCTAGTGATTCCATAATTTGAGTAGTATCTTTCCTTTTTTAAGATCCTTCTATTTCCAATATATATGTAATTACAGCTCACATGCGAGTGTTTTACTCTGTATTCCACATCTTGCTGTTACTATTTTAAGTAAATATTTTATGTTCCGATTTTTTTACCAGCATTTTTTTTTTTAAATATATCAATAATATTATAGAAAAGATCCGAAATTCAATGATTTTACCAAAATCTATCCCAAAACCAATATTACAAAAGTAATCTGTAAAAATAAAAGAGTTCTATTTCAATTTACTTTCCGCAACTTATATTTTCCAAAGTAGCTATTTTTTGTTCACAAAAATAATTTAATGCCTGATTTTCAAGCAATACATTTTTATTGAATGTTTTTGCACGTTTTGAAGTTTTTATTGGACGTTTTCAAATTTTTACTGCACGGAATTCCGAGCTTTAATTATATGAATTTGCCCGTATTGTTCTGCGTTAATAAACAATAAAATATAAATACAAACAATATTTCAAGGTTTCAACATAATGAAAACAATCAAACATATCTGAAATAAAGCACCATGGTAAATGGAATGAAAGAAGTCATATGTTGCCAGTAGGTTGCAGCACATTACTGACCAACTGACAAGTACACTCAATTGCCTAACCTGATTCTTTTTAAGGAGGGAAATTCAAAAACTGTAGAAAAATAGGCTTGTCACAAAGTCACCCCATTAGTCACAATTTCACCTCATTTTACGGTAAATAAATAACTGAAAGCATTTTTATTTTGCTAGTAAAATTTCAATATTTGGGTGTTATTTATTCTTCTGGTACAGTGAAATACTGTTTTAATTCAAAAGATTATAGTCAAGTTTTTTTTAAATTTTGATCCTTTATTGACCTCACACTTTTACAATATTCTGTTCTACGTTTCGGCACTAAGCCATTTTCAAGAAGAACACCTCTGACCACAATTTTTCTAATAAATTAGGCTGAGTACCCTTGTCAAAAATTAAAAATCTTTTTACTATTTAAAAACTATAGTCTCTTTATGTAAGCATCACAGTCAAAAACATAAAAACTTACATATTTGCAAATTAGCCTTTGAGCTATTTGAATTTAAAAGGTTCGGAGACCATTTACACTTATAAATTTATTTTAATATTTATAGCTTGACGATAGTATTGGATCAGTATGCCTGATTTAAAAATTACCATTATTTATTACAAATAAATTTAATAATATTTTTTTGCAGGATAGCAGTCCCATACAAACCAGGCGTTATACACCAAGACCGAATTCAGCCAAAGTAGCAGACAGGATAACAAATCGTAGGAATCTATGTAAGACAATACAGTAAAATATTTACTACATTTACAATTTTATAATTGTATCAAAAAAAAAAAAATAGTTTATTGATATGATTATGGAAAAATATTGGACTCCGTAGTTGAGACAGCAAGAAGTTACTGCCCGTTTTATGTATTGAATATTCGATCCATATTAATTAGTAACTTATTAATTATTAGGTTGAAGTTTTCCTCATCTGAACTCCCACCTTGTTCGGTCCTCCCACCTTTGCCGATCTAGGACACCCTCTTCCTGTCATATTCGTTCTGTTCTTCCACCCGGCCGCGAGTTTTTCTCTCCTGTTCCATCCCTTTGCCTCCAAATTCTTATTATTTTTGCTACCCTTCTACTTTCCATCCACCTTACTTGAAGTACCATTTTAATCTGCTCTCCACGTACTCTCTGTGACTTATGACACATACTCCATTTTTTCCCTATGACGGCATTTCTGACCGATGATCCTAGAAGAAATTGTGGCAGCTCTCCTCCTCAAATCCGTTTCTAAATGTCAGGAATTGTTTTCCCTTTTGTAATGCTGAGTAGCAATTGATCAAGGCTCTCTACTAGTCAGTCCCTTTTGAATCATTCCTTGATTCTACTCATCGCTCCGCAGTAAGTGATTATAGAATCCCTACTATTTTTTTAAATTCATTTGTAATCATTTTTTAAATGTCAGAATCTACTCTACAATTATTTTTGACTATGGATCCCAAATAACAGAGTTGGTCCACTTTACTCAGCTTTATCAATGTTGGGTAAAAAAAATTATGAGATGCCCAAGTTGTCAACAATGCTGCCCTCCCAGAACTTCAAGAAGTGTTCCACCTAATAATTCAATTTGGGTACTAATTGCTTTTGGGTCATTATCTGAAGATGCGTAAATTTCATTTGGTAAAATTTCATTCGTACTCAGTGGTACATTACCTTCACTTTTTAAATTGTAGCCAGACAGGAGAACCTTTAATTGTTCTTTTAAAAAATTATGAAAACAATTTCAAAGTGAGGAGGTGAAGTGGTAGTGAGGTAGTGAAAAATTTGTTGAGGTAGTAGTAAACTTTGAGAAGTGAAAGCAAAAACACGTATATTTTAAAGAAAAACAATAGAAATACAATAAAAAAAATTTCAATTTAAAATATTTTCAATTTCAAAAATAGGAAATTCCAAACGCATATAGCCAAAAGTAAGCTTGATTTTAGACTTAGGTTAGGTTACAGTTACATACTTTTGGTCATAGTTTAGGAATCGTCACCTTTACATTCAAAAGCATTGCAAATTCTTTTGAGAATTCAAAGAATAGAGTTATTCGCTTCCTCATTTAAGAAATTTTTGGAAAAAGGGAGGGAGTGAAGAATGAGGGAGTGAAATTTTCAAGGTCTTTATTATTTTTTAATCACTGTAAGTAGGTTAAAGTTGAAAA
This sequence comes from Aelia acuminata, assembly GCA_911387785.2. Classification (NCBI taxonomy): domain Eukaryota; kingdom Metazoa; phylum Arthropoda; class Insecta; order Hemiptera; family Pentatomidae; genus Aelia; species Aelia acuminata. Next base: position 18,969,478 of record OU426984.1, on the reverse strand, counting down.
AGACTGCAGAATCGAAAGCTATGACCATTTTACATCGAAAACTATAGTTGAGTGAAAAAATTGCTTGGAAACTCACCAGTTTTTTTGAAGTGAGGGAGTGAAGTAGCTATTGACCACAATGTAGATTTCCCGTAATAACCTGAATCTGACAGCGGAGGCAAGCCATCGCAGCCCCTGGTCGGCAGTCAAAACGATCCTAGGGTCTTCTCTGAACCGATTCTTATCACCCTGGGCTTTGAGCCATGTTCCCCTCAACGCTCAGACCATCCAACACTTCATGTGAGGGAGTGAAGGAAAAACGTCTGGACATACCTTTTTTATTTTATTTATTGTTATTGGTAACAATAAATGACACCGCTTATTTTTTTATGGAATTTTGAAGTAATAACTGACTTAACAGATTAATCGATTTAATCAAACACTCAATTGTTGAAAGAATACGAATTTTTAAAGTAGCTTGCCTGGGAGTAGGACAAGGTGAGGGAGTGAAAAAACAATTACTTTTAATTTTTTCTAACCAATTTTAAATTTAGTTTGGAGATAAATTATAGCCTCCATAGAACAACAAAAGGAGTGAAATAGTCGCTATTTTTTTCTAGTTACTGGCTCTCATTCTAATGGTTGAAAATGGACCTGGCGTACGATTTACACATTTTCAGATAATGACCCTTTTAGAAAATAATGTGGTCCTTTTTTTAATGTAATTTTTTTTTGCTACAGTAAATGGAAGAATCAGGAGCAATTCAGCACGTGCCAAACCGGAAGAGGTTGCAGAGCCCGCTCCTGAAGTTTCTGACGTCGAGTCGGCCACACAACACAAGTTGGGCTGCCCCTGGCTGAAAGCAAGGTCCAGGTCCAAGTACGCTGTTGGAGTCTGCGAGTCCAGTTCTGGAATCATGCACCCCAAGCCCTGGGGGGCTAGGAACCCAACGGATATCCCCTGCTTCTGCCACGTCTCCCACAGGAGCTCCAAGGAGAGACAGCCGATACGAAGACCGTCGGGGATGAAACAGCCCGACATTCCACCTCCTAACAAGAACAGCAAAGCTAAAATCTCGGACATTGTCGACAATTTCGCAATTTTCTTAGAGAGGAGGAAGATCCGTATAGCCGAGAACGAAGTTAGCTTTTTGATGAAAAAGATCGAGGAAAAGTTACAGAAATTCGTAGACAAAACCACCAAACAGGAGCCGAAAGACCAAAGTAAGAAGAACAAGAACGTCCGGGATTCTCCGATCAGGTCACACACGGCGATGCCGCATCAAACCATGTCGAGAGACCAATTATCGGATTTGCAGAAAGCCAAGATGCCGGGACAGGGTCAGGCTAACCTTCTCGGGAAATTGGAGACGAAGAAATACCTTCTAGAGCTTACAGCGGAAGAACCGGTGGCACCGAACTTCAGGAATATCCTGGGCATGAACCCGGCGATCATCCACCCTCACTCGGACAAGATGCTGATAGCGATGGACGAGAAGCAGCCCTACCTGGCGATACCCGAGGACTACAGGACGTACACGATGAAGACGATCGACATGGACAACTACACCGGGGTCGTCCACCACCAGGCCGAGAACACGACGTTGCTGTTGGCTACCAACCCCGCGCTGGCGAGGCGGGCGCTGCACACCCCTCCACCGAACCTGATGCAGAAGCCGCACCACATCGGGTACAAGCAGGCCCGCAGGTCGTGAGCCTCACCTACTGTTGTACTTGGGAACAACACTACAATTTTTGTGTCGTACTGTAACATTACAATAAAAGTGTAAATGTATTTTTTCATCATCATCACTATAATACATAAATTAAATATAGTAGATTAACATATACTAGGGTAAATGCCAATAAACTGTACTGAGTCCCAATAAACAGTTATTGGCACTCAGTACAGTTATTGGCAGCCCAACTTTAACTTAACCCTCCGGCGGGCGCGCTGCGGCATTTGGACCGCAATCTGAACATTTGTCAAAATATTAGGAATATTAATTGAATCCGTGAGCTTAGTGTTCCAGGAATTTGTTGGACGGTCGTGCACACCGTCTTCCGGTTTTCATTAATAGTTATATTGCCTTATTTGCAGTAGGTCTGTAAGTTCGGTCCAAACACCGCGGTGTTGCGGTGCACCGCGGCGCACAGTGGTTGAAAATCGACTATTTTCGGAAAAAACCTTGTCAAACCCGATCTGTGAGCCGCAAAAAAATAAAGTTGATATTATCATAACCACGATTGAATTTCCTATAAAATGTATAGGTCCGAGTCCCGCTTAACCGGCTATTCGGATTAACCGGCAGTGTAAGGAAAATAGAAAAAAAAATATACATCCATTTTCGACTCGAAATCGGCTAGTTTAAACACTTTTGCTGTTTTATGCTAGTAATATCATTGATAGTACTTACAATATAATTTTATTTCATGAAAACACTCAAGTTAGGTAAAAAAACAAAAAAAAAACATAGGAACTATCAATTATTTTTGTCGTTATGTTTTAATTCTTAACTATTAAATGTATATCATATTAAAATGTAAGATTGGGATCATCCGACTTTAATATAATTTTGGTAGGAGATGGTGGGATTGACTGTTCAATGTAGGTTTAATAACTGCAATTCTATCTGTGAAAATTTAGTTCCCTTATTCACGCTAAATGATAGCTGAACCTTTTTTTTTAAAACCAATCTTATAAAAAAAATGGATGCTTAAAAATTAAAAGTGCGGAAGCCTTTAAGTTGTCGGAGGTCATGTTAATAAACTTATTATTAATAATTTCCGAATTCATTCTAAAATCACGGTAGGTGAAAAAGTTGATTTATTATCGACCTAATAACGATTCAGACTGACTTTATAAATGATGCTACAGACCTGGTAAGTAAGGCATGATGTTTTACTAAACGATTAGTAATATCCTAATTCGAAGCACAAGCTCCATAGCGAATAAACTGCACGAAATAGCATAGATATTCCAATAAAAAAAAAATCCCACATGTACAGACGCAGGTGGACGCAGCTAGAATATGTTTTAATATTTTCTTGAATGTATCTTCTTCTTAAAAAAATGGATTTTAAAACTGCGCTCGGCTGCGCTTGAAAAATATGGATTACCAAAAAAAATTTTTATCTTAATTTTATTACATTTATTCGGGATTTTATTTCTGGGTTAAAACATAGACCAAATAGCATCATTTTTATGCTAGAGTAATATGTTAGATCGCTTTTCATGATTATAAAGGAAAATCGCCCTAAGAAACCAAAATGCGAGTTGTAAAAATTATTATAGTGTTATAAACTTTCCGTTGAAAAATAAACTTTTTCAATGATCGATTTTCAAAGGGTCCTAACAAGTTTAAAAATCAGAATATCTCCGAATAAATTGATGGAATGTGTCAGGTAACTATTCTTTTAATTAATAATGAAAAGAAAAAGAATATTCCAATACCTTCAAAAAATAGGTTTTTTCTGCCTTTCAAACACTGTGCGGCGCGCCCTTTCGTGTTACAGATTCAGACAATCTCTGCTGAATTAGTTTGTCGTTTTCTGCGCTTTCTTCACAAATTAAAATGCAAGCATTTTGGTTTTTACGTTGTCTAATATTTTTTTAAATATTTTTACACACACTATTATTATTAATCTTGTTTTACTGAATTAGTATATCGTAAAATTTAGCTAAGTATTTGGCTACTTTCCTTTAAAGCCTTGACCCATACCGTTACGCCAATGTTTATAATTTTAATACGAGTACTTATGAACAAACGATGGACAAAACGTTGGCAAAAATAAAATATGTGAATCTCACATATTACTGCTATTTATTTTGACCACACCCCCAACCATTTCCTCTTTATTATAACAACGGTCAACCATCTTCCACCATTATTCCTGTGTTCATGTGAGCAACATTTATTATAATGAGCAGTTTATTATTATATATATCTATATATTGTACTACCAATTGTAAGTTTTTTTTATATACAAAGTCATTTTAATTTATTGTATTCTTTGCAATCCTTTTCTTTATACAACTTATAACTTTTATTCATTATAAATAGTACAAATCTATAGCAATGAGTAAAAACAAAAAAGAGTAAGTTATAGCTTATTTTTTGATAAAATATATAAAAAATAAAGATGCGGTCCAAACACCACAGCGCGCCCACTGATTTAACTCAAACAGGCGCGTACGCCGGAGGGTTAAAGAAATAGATAAACAAGTCAATTTTATTAAAAGGTATGCATGAGTCTAATTTTCGAAGGGTCCTCTAAGTCATCTATGAAGTAAGACTTTAACAAACTAACCATTGGGAAGATTTCACAATTAAATCCACAGGGTGCCAATAACTAAATTTGGCACTTTTAACAATAAATATTGCCATATTTGAAAAACTATTGAATTTTTCACCCAAAAAAACCTCTTGAGTCTTTATGAGGATAGATAATGATGAGATATAGGAAGTTTCTATTTGATCCCTTTATAAAAAGTATTTTTTTAAATTTAACTACAGAAATGTAGTCTTACTCTACTTAGGAGATTGTATGGATTTAGGGGTAGTTTGTAAGCAAAGTTCACCCCTTACGTGTCTATCTATACATTTCAGTTGCCATACATGGTAGGGTACCTTGTAAAACGGATATGAACTTGGTAAGAGTCTAAAAATTGCTAATTCCGTATTGGTTAATTAGCTCGTACTCAAACGGGAATAAAATAGGAAAGCGGGTAAAAAGTAACTATTTTAGAACGTAATCGTAGCTCTAAAAATCGTATCTCTAATCGTAACTATTATTATTATTATATATAAAGATTAAAAAATTCAAAAATATAGAGGAATATCTGCGGTAGTTATATTAATTATGATAATAATGAAGGCTTAACGAACCCGAAGGTTCGATGCCGACACCACAACTCGCTCCCTGCACACCTCCATCCACCGACCGTCATCCAGACCCGACTTCGACAGATCTGCCTTCATGCAATCCTCCCATATCCGTCTCGGCCTAGGGTTTTTTTACTTTACCCACACCAGTTACTTTTTGATAACTGATATTTTATATTTTTATTAATTGGAGGGGTCAGGGCAAAATAGTGCCAAGCAACATTTTTAACAAAAATAAACTGTAGCTGCAGTCTGCTGTATATTACGTTGGATTAGATGTCTATGATAAAAATTCCTCCTAAATATGACTATAGAGGCTCTATATAGTCATATTTAGGTGGCATTTCCATTATAGACATAAAGTCCTACGAAATATACAGCAGACTGCAGCTAAAGTTTATTTTTTTTAAATATGTTGCTTGGCACTATTTTGCCCCGACCCCTTCAAATAACACCAGTTATTTAATAACATATGTCTTTTAAAAGAAAATAAGAAATATGGTGCGTGCGCGCAACACACAACTTTCACTTACTAGAAAAAATTAGAAAAATCTAGTAAGTGTTAAATGAATGGATCATTAATATACTATTATACTTACTACAGTCAAATATGAGATTTAAAAAATAAAAATCTTGTGCGTGCGCGCAACACACAACTTTCACTTACCAACTTACTTTGATTAGAAATTAATGCGTTTTGTTAATTGCCACTTCTCTAATGAACAGAACGCCTTTATTTATGAACAAGGATCTGTCATTAATGGCGTACTCCGCATGCGTGGGCTCAACGAGTTTTATGAGTTGACTGAATATTTTTTTTTTTTTCTCCTCTTTATGTTTTCTTTATTTTTATCATATCTCATATTTAGCCATTTCTTATTTTTAGGCGTAACGAGAGACAGTTAATTTCTCCATATAAACAAAAACAAAGGTACTTTATAGGAAACAAACAAACAAAAAAGACCCCCCCCCCAAAAAAAAAGCCCCCTCAGAACATTTTAATAATGATAAAGCTTACCTGATATTAAAGAACACCTAATTCTCATTTAACATGACGAATTGGATAAAAATCGTTTATAGCCTTTTTTGAGTTAATAAAAAAAACACGGGAAAATGATACAAAATTTATTAAGTCCCCCCTCCGGTTGATCAATTTTGATGTAATGTTGGCTATCGCATCTTTGGCATATACATACATCAAATACCCAGTTTGATCAAAATCGTCAAAACCGTTTTTGAGTAAATAAAAAAAAAACACGTGAAAATGATACACAATTTATTAAGTAAAGTCCCCCCTCCGGTTGATCAATTTTGATGAATTTTTCACAGTCATATCTCGGGCATATAAATAGATCAAATACTCAGTTTAATCAAAATCGTTTGAGCCCTTTTTGAGAAAATCGAAAAAAAACTTAAAAAGTTACCCCCTAAAGTACCCCCTCCCTTTGAGCAATTATGATGAAATTTTTGCCGTCACATCGAGGGTATATACATACCACAAATACCTAATTTCAGTTTTTTACGGCCTATAGTTTTTGAGCTAGTCTGTTCACACACACACACACAGACCATTTCGCGGGACTTGGTTATTTGGACTCAGGGGACCCCAAAACGTGTATTTCCGTTGAAAACCGGAAGTCGAAATTTTTCACGATCGCAATACTTTCCTTACTATATATTTCATATATAGGTAAGTGAAAGTAAAAATATATACATGGAGAAACTCCTAACCTCCTATATTTTACGAGACGTTGAAGTTGTTTTCGTTAATAATGAATCTGATACGACTGAGTCGTGTTCTTAAATCAGAAGAACAGATATTTAAGACATTTAAAGGTTCGGAATATTGAATAAAACACGGAAATGTAGAAGCGGACAATTTATGAAGCTTGCTTTTCACCAATAAAATCTCAAGCATTCAGATGCAGTTTGAGAAGTTGCAGAGGGAAAATCGTGGTTATAAATTAATCTATCATTTTTTATTACCTTTCAAGCTTATTAAATAAATTACTTTAATCATCTGTTCTTCATTAGTATTAATTTAATAATAAGATAAATCACTCTGGTGGGGATAAAGTAAAAAAGACCCTCGGCCTACCCCTCTGACGTATCCCAGTCGGCCCCGTGCTTATTAATCTTTTAGGGATTCCCTCACAGCTGAGTTTAACAATTGAACATGCCCAATTTATGTATATATACCGGATACAGTTCATCCAGTACGGAGTTTTCCAACATCTAAATTCTTCGATTGATTCGTCCCTGTTCGAACCAAATATTTTATGAAATACCTAATTTTAAAAAACCCTCAGCCTTTCCTCATCCCTCATGTTAGCGGCCATGTTTCGCACCCAAAAAGGACCATAGAAAGAATAATAGTAGGTGCTGTAGTAGTAATAAAAAATAAGTAATAGCAGCAATAAAACTGTAATAGAAATACGTGTAGGGTACAGTATGTTTGAGGGTTTTAAGGCAAGTTAAGGTTTTAAGTTTTGAAGTTAACAATTTAAAAGACGTTGGATGAGAGATCTCCTTCTTTAACCGACCTGAATAACTGACACAAGCCAGACAAGAGGTACTGTTGGGTGCCATCCCTCCCCATGCCTGAAATGTCATCATTTGCAATTTTTTACGGCCATCGCATCTGCTGATTGTCGATATATTGTTGACAGGCGCGGATATGCAAATGAAGTTAAAAAAACAATTTAACTCCAGGAAAATAAGAAAAATTGGGGAAATAATTTATAAAGTCTTGAAACTTGAAAAACTCTTAGAAAAACACTCTTAGAAGTAAGAAACAGTATATTCACCCCGTTTCTGCCCTCATATGTTGCCATTTCTTTTTCACTTTTTAGACCAAAAGGGTTTTTATTTTTAAGACATCAGTAATTTAAAAAATATTTCTATTAAAATTTTGCTCAAATATATAAATATGCTCGAGATAATCTAATTGGAGGAATATTGGTCTAGAAAAAATAGACATAAAAACAGAAAATTTTCAAAGCTTTGTAATTTATATTTCCTAAATTACAAGGTTTTGAAACTTTGGAAAAAAGTACACTTGTAAGGGTTCTAGTACTCTAAAATTCGTTTTATTTTTAGACGAAGCAGTTTACATTTTAAAAAGATGTAATTAGACTGAAATCGTACGTTCATTTTCACCACAGTACGTAGTGGATTTTTAATTTTTTTCCAAGTGAATTAAATCAGTTTTGACACTTAACCTAAAATATTACATACTCTTATATGAGGCGTTTCGTTTCAAAACCGGTTACATCCATTTCTTCCAAAGATTTTTTTTTTCAAGTTTTTCATGTTAAAAAAAATTTGTGAGACGCGTTTGTTTCAAAAATGACTAGATCCTTCGTTCGAAAATCAATACCAAAAATTCCATTTCTTATCAAAATCGGTTCCAATTGATCCTTTTTTGATCAGTCCTGAAAAATTGTTGAAAATGGATGTAGCCGGTTTTGAAACCAAACGCCTCATATAACATTTAACATTCTCTTCACAGATATACAGTCTTTTTGGTACAGCCAAAAAGACCCACTTACTAAGACTTCAGATCTTTAAATGAAAAATGTTAAGATTCACAGTAAAAGCAGCATTGCAATGCGTGACCAATGCAACCTACATACTGACTTCCAAATACAAACATTAGACCTAAATATAAAGACACTTTAAAAACGTTTCCATAAACACTTACACGGTCATTTTAATCGACTGAAAAAATACATGACAACAAATTATATGCCAATAAATAAGAGATTAAAAAGGCGCTGGATGAGAGATCTCCGTTGTTAAAAAAAAAGATTAACTGAAATAAGTCAGACAAGAGGTACTGGGTGCCATCCATTTCTAACATGCCCTTATTTAATTAAAAATCGCAACTTTGCTGATTGTCTAAGGCGCAAATTTAGATATGGGGTCAAAAAAAAAAAAAAAAATTCCCATGTGTTAACCAGTGCTATCCTCAGTTCTTGTATGCTTCTTGGAGGGTCATATCGTCTCCTTAAACGGCGCCCTACTTCGTCCCAGAGGTGCTCAATCGGATTTAAATCTGGACTTCGAGCAGGCCATCTTAGGCTTATATGGTAATGCCGACTTCCTGCAGAAACTCATTTACGCACTGTGCAATATGGGGCCTTGCATTATCTTGCACAAGGCGGAAATTTTCTCCAATAAAAGGAGCAAATGGCACTACATAATCCTACAGGATTTCCCTGATGTACAAATCTACATTAATTGATGCCCTGTTGAAAATGTGGAGCTCTGTTTTCGCTTCTAACGAAATGCCGCCCCACACCAATACAGACCCACCACCAAATTGAACACGACCAGTTATGTTACAGGGGGCATAACGTTTCCCTGGCCTCCTGTATACTCTGAGTCGTCCATCAGGACCATGTAGAACGAACCTTGACTCGTCGGTAAACAGTACGTTGCACCAGTCTTCCTCATTCCAATCTAGAGCAAACTCCAAGCGGGCTTTTCGATGGTCTGCTGTCAAAAGAGGGCCAGAAGCTGGCCTTCTAGCTCTAAGGTTCATTTCGTTCAGCCTTCTACGTACTGTCTCTGCACTTAAATTAACTCCTCGAGCATGCATTAAAGCCTGAGAAGTCTCTGAAGCTGTTGAAAAGCGGTTTCTTAGGTTGTGAAGGAACAAAAATCGGTCATCGCGGGCATCTGTGGCTCTTCTTCGGCCAGAACCTTGTCTCCTGGTGCACTGTCCCGTCTCCCTGTACCGTTGAACTGCATATCGAAGTGTTGCTTCGGGCACACCCAAAGTACGTTCCGCGTACCGTTGGCCTCGCCCATCTTCTATTAACGCGAGAGCAGCGGCTACTTGTTGCGGGTTCATCTTTCACAATACGTCAATCGAATAAGACTGATGAAAAAATGCTAAATAATGAGATTAAATCGTGTATTTGTGAGTTGAACGTGAATTGTCTCCTTATCTGAATACGACTTATCAAGTTTAAGGGATTAAATAGCCACGTTTGCCCTTACAGTAATGTAAATAAACATCCTATTAGCTTTACAAATGTTTATATTGAACAGCAATTAACTTAATTCTTGGCTAGGTAAAGCGAGATAGAAAAAACAAAGTTTTACAAAATGCGCAAGATTTTTTGTGGAGCAGTTTATATATATATATATATATATTAATACAGCAAATATTAATAAAACAATGGGAAAAAAATAAGGATCATAAAATGTTGATTGTAAGTTATCGAAATTAAGAGCTTTGAATTGAGAATTTAAAAGACCAGTAAAATGTGACAGACATTCATAAAATGAAGCAATAAAGATTATGAGTTAATTTATTGAGGTCAGATTGTGAGCGAGCCGGGCCAGCTATCTTTGACCGAAATCTTAATTAATGTTTCAAATGAGGCTATGCTTTAATTTTTCACTTTATTTGAGCCGATAAGCCGAACTCGACTCAATCCTCGCAAAACTTAACTTTTATCTCTACCATCGGTCACTAAGCAATGAAAACAACATTATCCTACAATTTTATCAAGCACAATTTACATTGCGTGGAACTTAAAAACTCTACTCCACGAAAGAAATATTTTCAGATTAGCCAAATCAAAACTAGAAGCGGGATATGGGTCATTTCCCAAATTTGTTTTCCGTTTCTTTATTTAACATGACTTTAAGCTGCAGAGGTTAATCGTACGATGCTTCTGTGGGAGTGCACACTTTCGCCTATCCAGATAGGATTAGGACAGGGGTCTTTAATGAATACGTACTTGATATCGCATAGGCTCGGGATAATCTATTTCCGAAGGATAGCCTTACCAAGGATTTTTTACTCCCTTTAAAAAATCTTATGGCCACCTAAAGTTGTAGAGTAAGTTGTCATGCTGTTTAGTGGTTAGGATGATCAAATTCGTTTGCTTTTCAGTTTTTAAAACATCATCGTAAATCTATGTTGAATATTTGAATTCCAGATAATTTTTATTACCTTGAGGTAATTTTCTAAACCACGGGGATCACTAGTGGTTTAGTGGTGTGCATAGGAACCTACAATACTAAAGGTCGCGGGTTCGCGTCCCGCCGGGTGGCCCTAGAATTTTTGTGAAAAATTGTTGGCTATGCCTTCCCTCGAATAGGACTTAATATGACTTTTACGAAGTTAGGTACTAGTTAAAGATCCTTATCCATATTATACCTGGATAGGAAAAATTTTGGACTCCCACTGTAGCACCTTCCCATCAGCCTTAGTGGCCTTAAGTGACATTAACCTTTTAACGCCTGTAGACGGATATATCAGTTGGAGCGCTGCAGTCCCTGTGGCCTGTAGACTGATATATCAGTTCCCTTCGCTTACGCGTTAGAAGACTGAAACTGCGGACCTTATTTTAATTGTTTTCTTAACTCTTTCCATTTTACTATTGCACTAGGATAAAACCCCCAGCAGTCAGCACCTTAAGAGATGGTTTTGTGGCTTCTTTTAAAACTAAAATTGAATTTTTACTCTTCGCTTTCGAATTTATCTTATCATTATTTAGGAATGCAACATTCATAAATCGTTGGTAATAACTCGTAAAAAAAAAAAATCTGGTGCGTGCGCGCAACACACAACTTTCACTTACGAACTTCCTTAAATTAGAAATTGATGTGTTTTGTGAATTGCCACTTCTCAAAGACACATTTTTCCACATTCATTTCTTAATTTTGTTTTTATTTGCTCTATAAAAAACACTATTTTTTTTAATTATTAAATAAAAGATTTTACTTACGATAATTCGGCCATGTAAGCCACATGTATTTTACAGATTTATTACAGACTACATTTTATAAATGTAGTTGTTGAAAACTTCATTTAGTTACCATGGAAACAAATAATTTCCATTAAATGAACAGAACGGCTTTAATTATGAACAATGGTCAGTCATTAAAGGCGTACTCCGACCACGCGTGCGTGTGCTTTATGTATTTTGTAAATAAAACTATACTAAAACGTACCTAACTAAAACTATAGATAAAACTTACCTGATATTAGTGAACACCTAATTTTCATTAAACATGACGAATTTGATCAAAATCATTAAAGCCGTTTTTGAGATAATCGAAAAAAAGTTAAAAATTGCAAAAAAAGTTATTAAATAAAGTGCCCCCTCCGTTTGACCAATTTTGATGAAATATTGGCTGTCACGTCTTCGGAATATACATACGTCAAATACCCAGTTTTATCACAATCGTGAAAGCCGTTTTTGTGTAAATAAAAAAAGCACGTTAAAATGATAAAAAATTTATTAAGTAAAGTGCCCGCTACGGTTGATCAATTTTGATGAAATTTTTACAGTCATATCTCGGGCATATTAATACAAATACTAAGTTTAATCAAAATCGTTTGAGCCGTTTTTGAGAAAATCGAAAAAAAAAGTAAAAAGTTATTAAATAAAGTACCCCCTCCCTTTGACCAATTTTGATGAAATTTTTGCTGTCACATCGCGGGCATATACATACACTAAATACCCAATTTCAGGATCGCACGGTTTATGGTTTTTGAGCTAGTCTGTTCACACACACTCAGACACAGACTATTTCGCGGGACTTGTTTATTTGGACTCAGGGGACCCCAAAACGTGTATTTCCGTTGAAAACCGGAAGTCGAAATTTTTCACGATCGCAATACTTTCCTTACTATATATTTCATATATAGGTAAGTGAAAGTAAAAATTTAGTATGTAATTTAAAAATGTTATAGAATAAACAGATATATAAAACATTTAATATAACGGTTCTAAAAATTATATGTAAGTATGTCTTCTTAGGTTACTTTCCTACAAGTATTTTTTTAATTTCATGAATATTAGAGGAGCATGGCGAGCAGACAAAATAGTCATATTCATATACTTTAAATATTCATATCTAGCACGAGTGCAGGACATATGAAAATTATTTTTATATAATTGGCATTCGCGTTTCTCCAACCCTGTTTCCAGCCCGTCCGGTATTTCCCGGTGACGGGGTTTACGGTTTCCTCAAAAATTTCCGAGGGTTGTAAATTGATAAGGGGTTCTTTTCGGGGTTTTCCAAATTAATTTTTCCTGCACCTTATTCCTTAGTCAAATAGGCCGAATTCTTTAGTCTGTTTTCTGGAAAAAAGTATTGATGCCACCGGGCAGGGCAGCCGGTCTTTAGTCTCAGGCCATAGGGCCCCTCAGACGCTAAAGGGTTAAACAAACAAACAATGTTCCATGATAATATTGTGTAGCAACTTTGTCATTTGTTATCAGATGTGAATAATTTATTCTTAACGTTTAATTTGAACAATTTGTGAGAAATATATTTTTTAATCAGTAAAAAGAGAGACACTCAATAAAAAAACACAAAATTGTTCTTTTATTGAGTTCATGAAGTAAAAAATATTGTTGATGGATGACTTTACTCATTTTCAAAGGTCTATTAGACAATGCATTTAATGAACTTATTAGTTCGAAATTTTGTTTTTCTCCCCGAGTTTCTCCAATGATCCCTGTTTGTTTGTTAAACGTTCCTCTATAATACTAAGGCTTATCACGCGATGTTACAGTGGGAGTCCTAAATTTTGTCTAACTAGGTATAATTAGGATAGGGATCTTTAACGAGTTTCAGACATCGTACAGGCTCGGGACCGCTATTTTACGTCCAATCCGAGGGACGGCATAGCTAAGGATTTTTTATTTTTTACTAAATCCTAGGGCCACCGCAGAACGCGAACCCGCGACATTTAGTATTGTACGTTGCTATGCAAACCACTACACCACACGTGACCCCAAATAGTGTTGTAATTTATTGGTATAATTATCAGAAATAATTACGCGAAAATAAGGGAGGGGAACAACTTAAAGATTATGGACATAAAAGTTAAGACTTTTAGTCTTATTATCTTTGCTGATTAATTATATAGATTTCTTTTTAATAATGCCATCACAAGGTAATAAGGCTCGTCAAAGTTTTTTACGTTTTTTTTAATTTTTTTTTTTTTATGTACTGTAATAGATGGAGCCACAGGGTGGTAGGCTTATAAAAGGACTGGAATCATTTCATCGCCAGGCACAAGATACTTCTTAGTAAGTCCCTCTCGGGAATAAGATAGGCTTTAATAGAGACATAAAAAAAAAAAAAAATATATCCTCTTAAGTCTACTCTATAATTTTTTAAATTTATTATTTATTTATTTTTTTAGAAGAAGATCATGGCAATTTAATCAAGGACGATTTTAAAAATATCTTCTCTCTTTGGAAAGATACAATGAATAATTATTTTTCAGTTTTTTTTTTTGTTTTTTTTTAAGAAGGGTCTTTCCATGTCAATTCAACACAGGCTTGAGCCTGACCAACTCAGATTTTCTTGATATTTGGTACCTGTTTACTACCTGTATATACCAGAAATTTTTTTAAATATTACTGAGATATTTGTTTCATGTTTTCCTTGATGAAAATTTAATTTTACTATATTTTTAGTAATTGTTTTAAATTAAATGTTGGATTTATGGAATTTTATCACTAGTTTTCAATGTTTTTCATAATGAAGAAATTTTCATCCCACTTTTATATTTTTTCATATGGTTAGATATAATACTGCCTATTCTTTAAAAAAAAATATATATAAAAATGCCCTTTTTATGAAAATTGAAATTAAAATTTTAAATTTGTTTTTTTTTAAACATTGTTGTATATCATATGGAATGGCTTGGAATGCGCTGTTAAACGGCACCAATCTCATAGTCCTAGTCAAATTTGGAAAACATCTGCAGCTATTTTTAATCATGCTTTTTGTGTTTCTGGACCTAATTTTGAGGGTTTTGCAGGTCCATAATTCAGAAAAGGGTTGACATATCTCTTGGCCAGTTTAAAACTATATAACAAAACAGACATAAAAATCCAAACAAGATAAACTTGCTAAAAAGGAAAAGCAAGTTAAGTAGAAATTGAACTGAACAAATAAAGACGCTACGGTTCTCCGTCGTGAAAAGATTTTCTTTGGGTCTTAAAACCTTCATTTTTTTTTTTTTTTTTTTTTTGGGTTCGCTTGTCCAAAGATCATCCTCTGGCTAAGCCCTTCTTTCTTCTCCGATATTCGGCCATTTTATTTTCCTCTTCTATCGTGACAAACTTCTTTAACAAAACTCCACATTGTTTGAACAAACAGAAAATAAACTGGTGCGGTGCGGGCATCACACACCTCTCACTTACCACTCTCCTTCATCTGACTGAAAGTATACAAAAGATGTGTGAAAATTTTAAATGACACACTTATGTTCCACCGGAAAGGGAACATAAATCATTTTTCGTCAGTTATTCTAGCAGAGTTGTTCCAAGAATGGAAATGGCCCCATTGCGACTTCGTACACTAATTTTTTTTGTATTGTATTTTTTAAAATAAACATCTTTTTTAGGAAATTATAGAAATAAAGATCGAATTTCAAACTATGGAGGTTTCTGTTTCTAATGAGCAAAATTTTAATTAATATTTTAACTTTTTAGACATGACTAACTCCTTGCCAAGCTAGTGAGTAATGTTTTGATTAATCAATATATATATATATATATTATAAAGCAAAGTGTACAATGTGCGTGCCGATAAAACTCACCAAAACGACTGCAGGTACCTCTATCCATGATATTGTATATTTAAGGGCTGGAATTTCATTCCTCTCGTTACAAGTAATTAGCCTCTCTGTGCATGACGAGTGGTTTGATATGGTTTAGGTATCGGTTGCTCTCTTTAAATTACACGAGATTATGTTCAAATAATTAGTATTTTTAGTTTCTTTTTCCTTTTTATTTTTAAATAAGGTTATATAAAAAAAACATCTCTTCAGTGAATTGAAAGTAAAAGTAAACAAAACCAACTGGAATCCCAAAGTTTCGCATAAGAAGGGAGAATTGTTCAAACATTGCATTTAATCAATATATCAATCCATATCGGGTCTCTTATAATAATCTTATAATAAGGTTCTTTATTTGGGTGAACTCCGAGCTTTCGAATCTTACCACAAATAATAAAATTGAAGTTTCTGGAAGGTACAAATTCGTTCTAGCCATGGTTACTAGTACATTATAAGGTTTATTGTTTTATTCCAAATTTTTATCTTCTTTCTTCGATACCCCTACCTGGCCATGTGTGGCATACGGGAGGGTTACTCTAGAGCTGTAACCAGCCTATTCTAACCGTAGTGGGAAGGTCGAGATTTATTACGTGGGACCTCCACGAAATAAAAGTCAGCTATCCCAGGGCTGATTCGAACCGCCACCGTTCGGCTCGAGCATGCTAAAGCGGGTCGCGCTCAACTGCCCATCTATTTGGTAATAAATGAAAATATTTAATAATTGCCCGGATAATCCTGGAGTTTCGCTTTAACGAGGTTTTACTGTAGAACGGGTTATGGATATTGAACTATAAAATAAAATGAAGGATAACGCATTTCAATTTCATTTCTTCTATTATTTGAACCATATGGCTGACAAGACAAGGATAATGGAACACTCCATCGCTAACTAATCCATGGAATCATGGCATTAATTGGCACTAAGTGGAATGGAGCTGCATTATAGTTGCAAGCGGCTTGTGGATCAAGTGCTCCTTCAAACGGCCCTGTGTAGTAGTTGCCCACGTAGCTACCTCGGTTTACTCTCAATAATAGTTTCTCTAACTATTGCTATTTGTTAGCTAGCAATGCAATTTTAGTTTAGAATAAATAATTAGTTTTGTAACAATTTCCAAAAAATAGTGAAAATAGACCAGAAAAACCAATTCTTCAATACAGTATTTTATTTTTTAGGCCAGATCTATCTGTAATGGGACAGATGTAAGATTAAAATCTTAAGTTAGTTATTGTTTCCACTAAGAAAATCATTAATCATAAATCCTGCTGAATATTTATACATTAGAAAACATCGATGTTTAAATATAGTTGGGCACTATCATGGTAATGTTTAAAAAATGTACATTAAAAGTATCGACGTCGAAAAATAAATTCACACAAATAATTTAAACTCAAATTAGTAACAAAGATTAAAACAAGTAACTAGCAGTGACTTGAAAGTAACTGTTACTTTCGTGGATCAACATAAGATTAAGACACTAGACGATCGATTATTTTATTTGGCCCAGTATGGGCCAACCCAGAAAGGCCTAGAACATTCCAAATATATGATCACGTACTAATACATGACAGTAACCCTTCCAGGCAATCCAAAATCTATTTTGGTTTCACGTCAAAATATTTTAAGGTGCCTTTATACGTAGTGCGAACCTTGCCCAGGTAATCCCCCGAACCTTGCCGTATCGGCGTAGCACGAACATTTATTTACACCAAAGGCCAGCAATAAGTTGAGACGCAACTCCGTGACGTGAGTTGAGGTAAGGTGTCCTTGGAAAGTAATGATTAAGCCGACTGCAAAAATTAGGAGGTGGTTTTATTGAAACTGCGGTTTAGGTAAGGCAGAGTTGGTAAATGTGCAAGATCTTACTATTAGAGTTCCGATGATTTCGAAGATCAATTAATAACAACTGTTCAGGGAACCCATTTTTTTATTTTATATAATTCTTTAGTTTAATTTTTAGTTCAGCATTTTTAAATTAATTCTAAATTCAATAATTAATAAGTTGTAAATTCAGTAACTAATATATTGTCGTTAATTTATTAATCAAATTTAACATTGAATACCATACCAATCTATATTAAGTATTTAATCAGCATTAGTTTAGTGTTATGTGCGTGGGAGTCTGTGATTGGTCGAAGACGCCCTGAGACAAACAAAAGACGCATCAAGTTAATCACCTGTTGACTCTCGCCAGCCGAGTACGCATTACACCTCACGCTTAAAACATTCTTTAAAAACATTTATTACATTCTCGTTCACTCAGGGTGTTCAGTTGTGTATTGTGCACATTTGCAGACATTATTTTAGAAGACTGAGCGAAGAGGAAGATTAAGTTCCCATGGATGGATGGACGTTTAAAGTAAAATAACTCCAATATTATTTTTTATATAATGTCTGAACTTTAAATATTGTTTAACCTTCAACTTTAAATAACATTCTCTAAACATTTAACTTTGCCTTTTAACATTAAATCAAATTGCTGAATTCAGTTATTATATCTATCTATGTATTATAGTTATTAGTCGTTTGTTTATTACTTTACTCTTTAGTTCATCAATGGCCATTCGATAAAAGCATATTTTTGTCTATAATAGTTTATAAGTTTTCTTTCATTTTCATTCAATCATTTTAGTTTCATTCTTGTTTAATAAATTATTTGTATTTAATAAATTATAGTTTAAGCTTTAAATATCAGAGAATTTTCTTTATTTCCTTTCATTCATATCATTTTGTTCTCCTTTTTTATTATGCTATTATTTTCTAAATTACAAAGGTAAACTTTATGTTAAATATCTTTCATTTTATTCTTTTATTATATAAAACTTTTAATACATTAACCAACAAAACTAAGAGCATTGAGCACCGGCCATACTTTCTTCATCAGGGAAGCGAAAGGTTTTTATTATTAAATCCTAACTTGTCTGAACAACAACATTATTGCCAGAAATACTTCCTATATTATTTAACCTTATAGTTGCTATTTTTAGCTACTAGGTATAGCTAAAGAAAAGGGAGACATATGAATAACTCATCCTCAAAGACGAATTTATTATTTTAGTTTTAATTTGCTTTTAAATAATCAGGATGTAATAAATTTTTTGTCCATTTTGACTTCTCCTGCGAGGCGCAGTTGGTGACAAACTGCTATAGGAACACAAAACTCCTCAGCTCACAAACGCCTCACCATGCGGCTCAACATTTGCACCCTCTTTCTATTCTACAGAACACAGATTATCCCGGTCTAAGTATGAAGTCGAGCGAAAAATGATGTGTGACCTACCTACGCTCCTTAATACAATCAGTTTCATTATAAAGACGGCTGACTTGGAACTAGCGGCTGTTCTGACTTTTGCTCCAACTTATTATGGATAAAAGAACGTCAGAAAAATGTTAAAAGAAGTTTTACTATACACGTAAAAGTAAATATTTTTATACAGGAAGATAATGATGTTTCTAATAAAATGATTGGTGAACAACAATCCATTGATTTCTTTATTGAAACGTTACACTATTAAACAGTCTACATCCATATGGAATTTTATTCTCCCTTTAATCAGTAAATCCAATACCCTCTCCACCTTTAAATTCCGCCTGTATCATCACTTCATAGCCATCCAGTGTCTAAGTAAATTGACATTCCCTATTATACATTTTTTTTTAACCGATGGAAGCTCTTATTTTATTTTCACTTCTTTTTTATTTGTTTTTTTTTTTTTTCGAAAATACAGATAAAATAATATAAATACGTTGTGTGAACTTGGAAATATGCAATCATCATATTAGTCTGGTGTCCATCCCACTCTGGGATAAGAGGGAACGAAAGAGCAGACCAGGCTGCAAATTTGGCAAGGAAAGGAGATAACATAAGTCAAATAAACTATATCACCTACGAGGATTGGATATACAGGTAGAAAAAGAAAATGGAAAAAAGTTGGGAAATAAACTGGATGAGTAAGCCATTAAAACTAGCACAAGTAAAACCAGAGTGCTGCAAATGGGTTACACAATTAGCCTAACTCCGACATTTCAGACATTACACGTCCATCCTCAGGTTATTTTTCTATTATTCAATATATAAGATAAATAAGATAGGTTAAATGATATTCAGGATTTTCAGTTTACAATGATTTTATTGTGGTAAGCCAACGTTTCGATCCAACTTGTGGATCTTCATCAGGGCCAAAAGAAAACTAATATATGAGTATCTATGCTAGAGGGCGACAATAAATGGATACATTACAGAACTGTTAATAATACAAAAGATGGTAAGCATTACACATGAATACCCAAATAAGCGGCTGGCTAGAAAGACAAAATAGAATTTGATATTTACCTTCTGAGTCCAGGTAGATACATAGTCTATGTAAGTCAGAGACTTATTTTAATATTCATTTATACACCACCTTTTCTATTATTATCAGTTCCGTAATGTATCCATTTGTTGTCACCCTCTAGCATAGATACTCATATATTAGTTTTCTTTGATAGTTGATCTTCCTGATGAAGATCCACATGTTGGATCAAAACGTTGGCTTACCACAATAAAATCATTGTAAACTGAAAATCCTGACTATCGTTTAACCTATCGTAAAGAATAACAGTTGACTATCTCTCACTTCTACTATAAGATAAATAATAGGAATAATAGAAAAATATCCTGAGGATGAACGTGTAATGTCCTAAACGGTGGTGTTAGGCTAATTTTAATAGTGTAACCTTTCAATAAAGAAATTCGTGCTAGAAGAAGGTTTATCTCTAGCTATCTCCGAACACACAGGCGAACAGATAAAGTTCGAGTTCGCGTCCTTTTTAGACTAGCCGAACAGGCTGTTCGAGGTTTAGTTTCGAAGGTGAGGTTCGCACAGTTTAAAAGCAACTTTAAATGTAAAACATCAATGTTCAATAGCTAGATGTTCAGCTGTCGATGCCTTTTCTCGGGTCTTTTTCGTTTAAAGCACACCAACCGAATCTACAGTTACAAATAACACAACACATGTTTTTAAAAGTAACGATATTTAATAACTGTTATTTTATTTGTCACTTTATTCTAACTTCAAAAAATTACAGATGTCTTCCAACATAATCCTTAGTCTTCCCCTAAATAATTTTTCCAAGTAGTTGCAATTTCCGCAGACATACTTAATTCTTCTTGACAAAATAAGGTGCTAGTGTACTTTTTTGTCCACGAATAAATGAAAATTAATGCAGTATTTAATGGAAATTTAGAACCAGTAAACCACGTGCCTTCTCTTAAGCCAATTACCATACGACAGGATCTATTATTACATCTCCATCTGAATCTATTCTCACCCTTGCTTAATGTCATGTTATGTCCATTGCGGCATATCCTATATTAATGAAGAAGACCTTTTTCCTGTAGAAAATCTAAAGTTTTATCTAAATCTTTGAATTGGTCGTGTAACATAAACAAAGCCATGTTTACAATCGTAACTAAATATTTTAGTCATATGTTGTAATTGTAAAGAACCGAGTATTACATAATCAAGTAACGATTTCGCAAATAGTAACGTAGTAGTTACCATATGTTCATATTTGTACCTGTAAATTAGGTTGGCGTGCTTTAAACGAAAAAGACCCCTTTTCTCTAATTAGTAGCCCATGTATCGTATTTGCTACCATTTAGATTGTGGGCCGAAGTCGAACGTGAACTGCTCGAACCGAAACGGCCCAATTAAGTTAACCGCCTTGGGAAGCCCTCCTTGTGCTCTGTGGAAGGACCCTGCCTCGCCCCGGAGCCGGACAGAAGATAACTTAGCCGCTATACTTAACTAATTGCCACTCGATAGCTTCGTCTGGGAGCAGATTAATTTTCTAGCTCATTAGGCTAAGTGTGGGGGCAGCTTGCGGCTTCTCAGGGGCAGCGGCTCCTTGTCTGTTCTCCAGGATAAATTACATTGCCATCTGGTCGAGGATGTCCTTCCAATGCTCGAGAAACAGAGAATCCTTGGGTCTATAGAATAGCTTGGTCGAAAAGTTTTTTTATTTATTTACTGTTTAGCCTCTACCCCTAAAGATCATTGACTTTAATTTTTCCTGTCCATACTCTATTGTAGACAGAGAGTTTACTCCCGTTAAGAGTTCGATTAAGCTTAGGGCTGAAGATTTTCATCTTTTAGTATTTTTTTTATATATTTTGCTAGTCGTAACTTTAGCCGTATGACATTATATTGTGAAAAATCCAGTAACAAGCGTTTTACACTCTGAGTTGTATTGTTGCACATTTGACAGGTGGGTGCTTCCAGACCTCTGAGTAAATATCCCAGTGTAAATGCGCAGTGTCCTATCCGAATTCTACTCAACACTATTTCTTCTCTTCTCGATTTCTTATTGGATATGACGCATTTGTGCTAGTTTTGATGGTAATTGTGAATGTGTTTATATGGATTTTTTTCTTTTCTTTTTTACGTGTTTATTTATTTTTTATTTTCTCCTTTTGTATTTCCATATTTGCTTATTCTTTAGTTTTTTTTTTTTTGTATGAATGTATTCTTAGATAACTGCTACTAAATGCACTAGAGTGTGGCAGATTTCTTTTCAATAAAATAATTTATTTTAAATGTTTTGATGGATTAATCATCCAGTTCATTTCCCAACTTGTTTCCATATTCTCTTTCAACTGGTGTAGCCAATCCTCGTGTGCGATATAGCTTATTTGATTTATGTTAGTTTCTTCTCCTTTTCTTTTCTGGTCTGCTCTTTCGTTCGCTATTATCCCTGAGCGGGATGGAACCCTGACTAATATGATGATTTTTTGCCTATTTCCAAGTCCTCACAACATATTTATAATTTATCTTAGTATTGAATTATTTGGAATTGAAAAGGTTAACACACATCCCAATTATTCTCTTTAAAAATATATAAATGCGTTATCTCCTTAATATTAATTTCCAGTTGTGTCCGAAAACGTTGAAAGGCACGCCAGAGTTGCGCTCATCATCCAAATTTCAAATATGTCTGTACCCTAGGATAAAATACATTGCCAGCCAGCTGTTCGAGCTGTCCTTCCAATGAAAGAGAAGCTGAGAATAATCCTGATTGGAAAAAGATCTTCTAGACGTTATAGTACAAGTTTACTAAATCTGTACAAAACAGACCTGTTCACACTATTAAGTTTTGTTTTTTTATCAATCATGGGATGAATACGTTTAAGTTCACTCATTAACCGATTAATGGGTGAACTAAAACATTTTCATCACAATATTAATCCTTTAAGTAGGTACATTGGTTATATTGCAATCATCCCTTGTGGTCAATAAGCTATGCAGCGTATTTTTTTTTTCTTCCAAATTTTTTTTTTTCTTCTTCGTTCCAGAAAACTCGCAGTGTAAACTGGCATAACTCTACCAACAGAATTACATCTGCAAATGGATATTGCAGTTTTTTACCCGATGTATATCATCCATCAGTTGTAGCTGAATAAACAATTATCATTGGCAAACATCGATGTTTTGGCAATCGATACCCATCTCTTCCAGACGGTAAGTAAATTACGTCACAATTGTATTTCGTATTCCAATACTTAAACGAGAGTAAAAAAATCTGGTGCGTGCGCGCAACACACAACTTTCACTTACCAACTTACTTAGATTAGAAATTGACGTGTTTTGCTAAATATCATTTCTCAAAGTCACACATTTTTCTACATCCATATCTTATTTTTGTTAATCGTTAAAGCCGTTTTTGAGTAAATAAAAAAACCCGTGAAAATGATACAAAATTTATTAAGTAAAGTCCCCCCTTCGGTTGACCAATTTTGATGAAATGTTGGCCATCACATATTTGGCATATACATACATCAAATACCCAGTTTGATCAAAATCTTTAAAGCCTTTTTTGAGTAAATAAAAAAAAACACGTGAAAATGATACAAAATTTATTAAGTATTATTATTAAGTTAACCTCCTACCTTTAAGTAATTTTGATGAAATTTTTGCTGTCACATCGCGGGCATATACCTACACTAAATACCCAATTTCAGAATCGCACGGTTTATAGTTTTTGAGCTAGTCTGTTCACACACAGACACACAGACACACACACACAGACCATTTCACGGGACTTGGTCATTTCGACTCAGGTGACCCCAAAACGTGTATTTCCGTTGAAAACCGGAAGTTGAAATTTTTCACGATCGCAATACTTCCACTTACTATATATTTCATATATAGGTAAGTGAAAGTAAAAAAGGATCTAATGATAGTATTAATTTTGGACTTGAATAATTTTTATTCCAAGAGAATAAAATTTATTTTAAAATAAAACTTACTTCACAATGTCAGACAAACAATGAAAACTGAAATAATCAACAAGGTGACAAAAATGACAAAAACTTACAACGATATTGTAACACAAAAGTGACCATACGATTCGTGCTTCAGAGCCAGACTAACTCTCCAGTCCACCGCTCCTTATATTTAATGGTAATAATAGTAATAAATTCTTTATTTATTCGTTTTTGGACGTGTCAAAACAAGATTAAATAATGTACAAAAAGGGCTTTAGAGCTTTGAAGTTTAAATAAACAAATTGATATGATACCAAATATTCGGGAACCTCTAGTTTTAGAAAGAAAAAATGCAAATTAATTATTCAATCAAGTGAAAAGAAACTAGTTTCTACATCTAATAATATATACATATTTAGACACTTATTTACAGGTAGGTTAAGTAGTATTTTTATTTTCTAAAAAACATAACAAAAAAAAAATGAAAAAAAAATAAGAGCTTCCACTGGTTTAAAAAATTTATAATAGGAAATGTCAATTTACTTGGACACTGAATGAATATGAATTGATGATATAGGCGGGATTTAAAGGTGGAGAGGGTATTGGATTTACGGATGAAAGGGGAATAAAATTCCATATGGATGTAGGCCGGATAATGAAAGATCTACCAAAAGCTGACATTCGCTGAGCCCCTGTATAAAGATCTGTAGCGCCTGTTTATATATAAATATGTTTTTATACGCATATTTAGTCTGAATTAGAACATTCCACCTGGTACCCGACAAGCGTAGAAGATTCTCGAACAGTCATGAACATAAACCTGAACAGTTCTTAATTCTTGCAACAAAAAGTCTAGAACTCTTTTAAATAATATGTTTTGTGTTTACACGTTACAATATGCTGAAAAAGAGTTTTGAATGAAATTCCCGCATTTTCGGTCCAATTTTATAAATATCCTCACATTTCACGCTTAAGAAAAACCCTGTATATCTAACGTGAGAACGGAATATAGGTAAGCTTACAAGCGTAATGTCAATTATGTTAATATATAATAACATTATATTTTATCATGTATTGAAAAAATTCCATCAAAATTAAATAAGGCATTTTCTCTGAACATTATATGGATCTGAGAGGTCCCAGCTATTTATTTCTACCAAGAGGGGAGTTGGATCCGATCATTGGAATTAATTTTAATTAAATGCAATTTAAGTACAGATAGGCCTCTCCATTTGAGATCGCGCGAGCGTAAGTCTTCTTGGCTTAGTGAGAATGGAAAATGGTTGAGGATGGAAACATTAATTGACAGAGGAAGTGAATAGTAGAAAACGCTTCATTAAGATGGCGATAGATGGAGCATCAGCCCTTTCCCATATAGCTAAAATTGGGTAAGGAGGGGGTGTAATAGCTTTTCGGTCTTTAGCAGATTTAAGGACTATACCCAAATCGAATTAATGACCGGAAACAGAAAATATATAGATATATTCGGCTGTTTGGATTAAGCGTTTTCAGAATGAGTTGGTCTCCATCTTTATGGAATCGATATTCAATTATCCCTAAAGCTCTGATCCCTATTGCAAATTAAAAACAAAATAATACAATATAACTCTACAATATGCTATAATATAACACATACTTAGGATTAAAAAAAAAAAAAATAAATAAATAAAATATATAAGTCATTTCTTCATTGTACATGATCCACATTTTATTAACAATTATTCGTGACTCTGGACTATTTCATTGTCACTGATCTAATTATAGCTTCTTTGTGGACTTAGGGTTACAGATTGTTCTGTCCCCTTCACCCCTCTTTCCCTTATATTTTTACTTTCACTTACCTATATATGAAATATATAGTAAGTGGAAGTATTGCGATCGTGAAAAATTTCGACTTCCGGTTTTCAACGGAAATACACGTTTTGGGGTCCCCCGAGTCCAATTAACCAAGTCCCGCGAAAAGGTCTGTGTGTGTGTGTGTGTGTGTGTGTGTGTGTGTGAACAGACTAGCTCAAAAACAATAAACCGTACGAACCTGAAATTGGGTATTAAGTGTATGTATATGCCCGCGATGTGACAGCAAAATTTCATCAAAATTGCTCAAAGGGAGGGGGTACTTTATTTAATAACTTTTTACGTTTTTTTCGATTTTCTCAAAAACGGCTCTAACGATTTTGATTAAACTGAGTATTTGATCTATATATATGCCCAAGATATGACTGTAAAAATTTCATCAAAATTGATCAGCCGAAGGGGGGACTTTACTTAAAAAATTTTGTATAATTTTCACGTGTTTTTTTTTATTTACTCAAAAACTGTTTGAACGATTTTGATCAATCTGAGTATTTGATGTTTGTATATGCCAAAGATGCGATAGCCAACATTATATCAAAATTGATCAACCGGAGGGAGGGGCTTTACTTAATAAATGTTGTATCATTTTCACGGGTTTTTTTATTTACTCAAAAAAGGCTTTAACGATTTTGATCAAACTGGGTATTTGATGTATGTAAATGCCAAGGATGTGATAGCCAACATTTCATCAAAATTGGTCAAACGAAGTGGGCACTTTATTTCATAATTTTTTTTCCAATTTTTACCTTTTTTTCGATGATCTCAAAAACGGCTTTAACGATTTTTATCAAATTCGTCATGTTTAATGAAAATTAGGTGTCCTTTAATATCAGGTAAGCTTTATCATTATTAAAATGTTCTGAGGGGGCTTTTTGGGGAGGGGACCTTTTTTGTTTATTTGTTTCCTATAAAGTACCTTTGTTTTTGTTTATATGGAAAAATTAACTGTCTCTCGTTACCCCTAAAAATAAGAAATGGCTAAATATGAGATATGATAAAAATAAAGAAAACATCAAGAGGAGAAAATAAGAAAAATATTCAGTCAACTCATAAAAATCGTTGAGCCTACGTATGCGGAGTACGCCTTTAAGGACAGACCATAGTTCATAATTGAAGCCGTTCTGTTCATATGAGAAGTGGCAATTAACAAAACGCATTAATTTCTAATCTAAGTAACTTGGTAAGTGAAAGTTGTGTGTTGCGCGCACGCACCAGATTTTTTTATTATATAGGCGTAATGGTTGTTTAGGAGCTTTGTGTCTGTTTTATAATTTATTGTTTTTCAATGTTTTTTTGTGATGTGTGTGGCTTCTTAGATTTTCCTATTTTTTGTATTTTGTACTATGTTGAGAATTCTAGTGTTGTTTGTTTATTTGTTTGACCTCTCTTTATCCTAGTAATGCTAATCGGACAATGTTACGGTGGGAGTCCTAAATTTTGCCTATCCAGGTATAATTAGGTTAAGGATCTTTAACGAGTACCTGACATCGTACAGGCTCGGGACCTCCATTTTAAATCTTATTCGAGGGACTGCATAGCCAATGATTTTTTACTTCCTTTTAAAAATCCTAGTGTTTAAAATTTTAGTGTTATCGAAATCAATGGTGTGGTTATTTTTGTGCTGTGTTATTCTTTGCTGTAATTTTTATCTTGTGCACTAGCCTTGATTAAGACATGCATTGCAAGGCAGTTAGAATGAAATAGTTATAAACGATTCCTAGATTTTTTTTATCGACGAAAGAGACCATACTTTCTCTACTTACTATCTTTAACGTAACTCTTTCCTCTGAGGCCCGATAGGGGTGAAGCAAGGTCGGAAGGCGTCTATCTCGGATATAAACTGGAAGCCGGCGATAAGAGGAAATCTGGGAAGTCGGGTCGGAGATAGGGCGTCACGCCAGGGAGCCCCCGATCTGACACCGCTCCCAAATGGATGTCACTCGGGTTACCTAAAATGCATTTAAGATGGGGCCTGGATAAGGGATGCGAAAGGACCTCGGCACACGGAACGTGGCGTGAGTCATTCGTGTTGGCCTCACCTGTCCTGGCAATGTCTTTCCCTCTTTCTCACTCACTCTCCCTGTCTCTCTCTCACTCTCCCTATCTCTCTCACTCTCTCTCTCCCTCTCTAGGAGGTTCCTGTCTTTAAGTTATTTTGGAAAGGACGAGAGTGAACCCTGTTTGGAAGTATCAGTAAGACATCGCACAGTGTCACGAGTATAAGGGGTAAGAAATCAAAAATCGCGTTCTTCTTTTAACTAGGTTCATTATATTTTTAGGTAACAAAACAATACATACATGACAGAAAAAATAATTTATTGAGGGCCGATCAAAAACAATATATAGGGCCGATAAACAAATCTTATTCCGTTAATCCTTCTTTTGTCCCTGATAGCTTATCTATCAAGAGTAAACATGCCACAATATTGAGTCCGTCAGTCCAGTCAGTATTTAGCAGTGCCTTTGTAAATATGTCGATATCCGGTGACTTCAAGTTTGAGTATCGAAGCGTCATTAAATTTTTGTGTAAAGAAGAGTGGAAAGTTGGGTTTTGCATGTTCGAGACCATATGTTTGAAGTACGAGATTTATCTAGCACTTCAAACATGGTCGAGAATATGCAAAACACTTTCGCTCGTAATAAACACTTTATTAGGAATTTTATTCATTACATTCAAAATATTGTTGGGTGTTTGATGATCACTTTCCTCATCACTTTCTTAAAAAACATCATCAATCTTGATATATTTAAACCAGCATAATGTCATCACTTACAGTTCCACGTTCTACATTTTCCGTCTCCAGCCACCAACAAAACTTCTTGTACTCTACATTATATCTCTCCTTTGATTTTTCAGGAAGAAGATCATGAATCACTTCATCCGCTCTTCTTTTCAATGATGAGGGAACAGGCACTTCCATTTCAGTTGGTGAAACGATAGCAAGAATGCGTTTAGGTTATTAAGTTGTTGACAGTGGAATATTTTCGGTAGAAAACAATAGACAGCTGTTGAAAATATGATGTTTCGCAGGTTGTAAACACATAACGAAAACAGCTAAACTCATAGCAGTGCAGTGAAAAAATATTTACGACAGCGTCATGATAGTCCCTCTTTTTCTACAGTACTAGGTGGTTCAATGAGTTCAAACGAGGTCGTGTGAATGTGCAAGATCCAAGAAGAAAGTTTTTTCCACCGTGGTATCTGTATGTTGAAGGACAGGTGAAGTAAGTGCATTGATGTTAGGGGGGATTATGTTGAAAAATAAAAACATTTTTAGCATTGAGTCTATTTCTTCGTAGCTTAGTTGCAAAACTTTTTGACCGCCCCTCGTATAGGCGGGCGCAATCGACTATAGGGTGCGCTAGTAGTTGTGCAAAATGTCGGAAAGAACGGTGTTAGACTTAGTTGATGTGATAGAGATCATTGGTAATTTTAAAAGACCATTAATTGAAGGGCAGGCTATTCTTGATGCAAACCACATATTTACATGTGGAATAACATCTAAAAATAAAAAAACAGTTATTTTACAAGCCTCGTGCCTTTAAACTAGCAATCTTAAAGGACTGCCCCATCAAATAAAAGTGGAAATCAAATTTATTAATAATAATAAGCAATTTTCTTGTCATTGTACGTGTAAAGCTGGTAGTTCTGGTAAATGCAAACACATCATTGTAACTTTACTCGACGTTTTTCGGTTAGTAATAACATTAATTACCTATTCACACAATCATTGTTATGACAGCTTAGATTCTTTGTCATATTATTTATTTATTTGTCAAAACTTTCAGACTTCGCATTGAAAACATGGAACAATTAAGCACAACGGATGTAATAGAAAAATGGTGAAAATTAAAAAAGAAAAACAAATCTATGACACTGTGGTCTCAATGTTATTTGCATAAAACTAGCATTTTGGAATAATAAAATGTCAAATACTAATATTTACCTGGATAAATATAGTCTCTTTCTTTAAAATAATGACTACATATCGCCATATGTTTCGAAACAGGCTTATCTATTCTTAATTTTACAATCCACTCTTTAAGAAGCTTTTTATTTTTTGGAAATAAAAGGGAATGATACGTCTTTTGATTTTCTAATTGAACACTGAGGGACCGAGCAATACCTATTAGATATTTTTCAAATGATTTTTTGCTCAATCGGGTTTTAATTATGGAAAAATAAATTAAAAACGCCAAAAAACCCTATGAATCCCAGGTAATGGCCCCGCTTTTATCCCCGTTTCTCTAGTTCCTGCAGCGCCGTCGCAGAAGCAGCACCGTCGCTTGCGCCCGCCTATATAGAGACTTACATATGAAATTTACGAACTTAAAAAAAATAAGCACTGAACATTACTAATAAACAAAACTTATTCCTCCTCATAATCACTAGACTGTAAAAACGACTACCATTTTCTCTTAACATGGAGTATTATTAATATACATAAATATTTTTAATGTTCGGTTTTAGGTGGTAAACGATATACTAACTTTTTTTCATGAGATTAGGAGTTGCATCACAATTGTAGCATTTTTGTGTATGATTTGTGTCACTTGAAAAGTTATACACACATCAATTGTATGTATCTATAACATATAGAGTTACATATAACATATCAAGTTATTCACCAACAGTGAAAATCAATTGGTGTGCTCTTCACCAAGTACCGTGGTCGATTCGCACATCACAGTCCATGCTGATATTCAATTATTAATGACAATTCGTTTGCGAAAATAGTATTTTCGTAGCCGAAAAAATACGGAGTTTTATTTCCTCTCAAAACTTTGTTATTTTCATCAATCAGAAGCAACTGTACGATAGTGGTCGAAAAGAATAATTATCACAAATTTTGGTTATTGGCTAACCGTCCGAATTGTCTTATATTCTCCTTAACTTCATCCGAACAATCAGATAAACTATTTTCATGTACCAGTCTATCAAATAAACCGCTTCTGGTGCTTGATTCAGTACTGCGCAAGACTTCTATCAATAAAGAATTGGTTTTGAAATCTAAAACCACAATATCACTGTAAAGAGCAGCCAGAAGCAGGTATCAAAATAAATAAGAGGAAATATACTATTTATGGTAAAAGTATGGCAAAAGCATTATTATACGTGTTTAGAAAATCATTTCCAAAATCTAAAAAATGATGAAAATATCTTATATAATATTAAACAATAGATCTTACCCATTTTTCCACTTTTGGTCAAGATTAGTCAATGATCAATTCACTTAAGACTGGCACTTTAACAGGTGACAACGATTCAAGTTAATCCTTAGCTTAAGTTTTGTTTTTATATTGAAATTTCTATGATTTCTTTCTTTTCTAAGATTCCAAATTTTATATTAGATCTCAAAAAAAATATTTTCAAATTTAATTTTTTTTA